>OX493414.1:16461864-17062528 GCA_950371165.1 Lacanobia oleracea
CAGGGGGGTCACAGAACTGTGGCTGTGTCGATCAAATCCACAGTATTTATTCACGTTACAACACCCAGAGAGCACTCGTGCTCTTGCGACTCAAATTGAAATAAGTAATTACGTACCTTTTTAGGGGTAGTATTTGCGGGTAAAAGCTGCCTCGGAAAGCACGTTAAGCCGTTGGTCCCGGCTGTCATTTGTAGATCTTTGGCAGTCGTTACGGATTGTCAGAAGCCAGTAAATCTGACTCTAATCTTAATCTTAAACCAGATAATGGGTTGTGGAGGTCTGGTAGGCAGCCGCTCCACGTAAAACACTGGTATTCAGCTGATTACCGTAGTTGGGAAAAGGCTAGGCAGATGATTTGCGGGTAAAAGCTGCAATCGGTAGAAACCAGGATGTGCCTGCATGGTTGCGACCGTCGACGGAGTTTCGTTTTGGAAACTTCGGGTTTATTGGCGTAGATTTTCTGCTATTGCACGATAATGCCTGCTGCCACACCGCTGCAGTGACTAGACAGTACCTGGAAGAAGTCGGGATTTCCAGACCAGACTAGACTGGCCAGCCCTCAGTCCTGACTTGAATCCGATTGAACATACGTGGGACGAGCTGAAAAGATTGGTACGAGGTAGATGTCCAGCTCCGGCGTCGATAGAGTACCTGAAAACTGCTTTAGTCGAAGAGCGGCAGGAAATCCCACAGGATTCCATTAAAAAACTCGTTCAATCAATGAAAGTCCATTTACAGGCAGTCATTAGGGCCAGCGGGGTAACAAAAATATTGTGGGGCAAACATCCTATTCATTTAGTTCACAACTTCGACCTATTGCAATCATTCCCTTTTAGGTAGGAAATCTAATTTATTTTAAATCTTTCTGTTTTTATTTAGCTCACAAAATTACCTTCCCATTTCATATCCACAATCCATAGTTAATTTCATAGAAAAATTATAAAAAAAAACATATTTTAGCAACGCGCGATGAAGTGATTCCAGTTTATTGCTCGCGAGTGTTTTCCTAATTATTTTTTTAATTTATTTATTACTAGTTGACCCGCGCAACTTCGTCTGCGTCACAATTTTCATTACTGCTCCGCTCCTATTGGTCTTAGCATGATCATGTTAGCCTATAGCCTTCCTCGATAAATGGGCTAACACTGAAAGAATGTTTCAAATCGGACCAGTAGGTAGTTCCTGAGATTAGCGCGTTCAAGCAAACAAACAAACTCTTCAGATTTACATATTAGTATAGATATAGGTAAACTAGCTTCTGCCTCGACTTTACTTCTAGGCAAGCGTACCGTCTTCGACCGCATCATCGCTTACCATCAGGTGAGATAGCAGTCAAACGTATGCCTATAAATAGTCTTCAGAATTTAATCCAGGAAGAAGCGAAAAATGTGGTATCTCCCTACTTCTTCTTCTTATCGTGTGGGAAGTAAGGTCTAATGACCCCACACACCCTTTTTTTTTTTAAAGGTGGTCGTGGTCAATTCCCACGGGAAGCATACTTTGTAAAGTTGTTTCCAGTTTGGCTAAGACATTACAGACTTGAATTACCTGATTGTCTGATAAAAAGATGATTCCGTGCTTCGGAAGGCACACATAAGCCGGTGGTCCTGGCCGCCAAATGGCGGTCGTCAAACCATGTCAATGGCCCTTGAGGCGGTGTAGAAACTCTGACACTAGGGTGTGTGGGGTGGCGAGCTTTGGGTGGCTCGCCGTCCGATCAGAACCAGGCCCGGGTTGGCGGCGCGCTGTGTTCCACGCGCGCCTCAAGGAGCTGTCAGCAAGGGAGACGGGGCCCGCTAGGGCCAGTGCCTGCCGGGGTGCGGAATCCGTTCGAAAGAGACGGATCCGTTGGAACGCAAAGGGCACTGGGAGGAACACGGATGGGTTTTAGTCAGTAAGAGTCTGACACTCTCTTCCACTCCGCCCAGAGCGGAAGGAGTCAATTGATGATTACCCATCCTTAAAAAAAAAAGGTAGTTTGTTGTTCGCTCATAATTCCAGCCCCAAAAAGCCTTGTATTGTAATCCTACTTACATTATAAATGTGAAAGTTTGTGCCTCAATCACCCAAAAACGGCTGAAGGGATCTGGATAAAATTTGACACATATATAGTTTTCATCCTTGAATAAAACAGGCTACTTTTTATCCCGGTAAATGACATGGTCATGGCTTAATGGAGACAGAGGAGGAAGTGGACATCCAGAGACGCTACTGCCTTAGTACTTCAGATTCACAAGTACCAGGAGATCAAAAACATGTCGAAATATTTCCGACGCTTGAACTGTGGGGGCGACTAGGATTCAAAAGTACCAAGATATCATAAAAATAATAATTCTTTATTTCAGACCAAGTCCATAATGAGAGAATTTTACCTATTTAATAAAAAATAACTAATATTTAAAAAAATAATAATTATATCGTACCACATAGGTACTAACCTTATCCAATGATTCTGGAAAGGGCAGAAGTATAAACATGTCGAAGTATTTTCGGAGCTTGAATTATGAGCGCCACAGATTCACAAGTAAATACTAGGAGACCAGAAACATGTCAAAGTATATTTTCGGCAAGAATTTTGAGTCCTAGAAATTCACAAGTATCAGGAGACCAGAAACATGTCGAAGTATTTCCTGCGCTGAAATTGTGAGTGGCAGTGGCGTAACTAGGGTGTGGCAAGTAGGGCACGAGCCCTGGGCACCTATCGAAAGGGGGCGCAAAATCAGAGTGAATAATTGGACCCTGTTATACAGGAAAGATCCAACCAACATTTCATTACTTTTGAGTAAGTGCAGTTTAGCGTTAGACAGAGAATAAAAAATCGTATGATAAAGTATCTATTTGAAAGTTAGTAGTGTAATAGGCCATAACATATAAATTATTAATTGTTAACGTAGATAACTCATATTTTACAAAAAATGTTGGTTGGATCTTTTCCGCTTAACAGAGTCCAATTCGTGTAGTTTTGAAAATTGGTACAGTTGTTCCTTGAGATGTCCAGATGAATATACATGAAAAATTGTATTTTATCAATTTAGATACCCTCTATCTCCTAAAGTATTGATCCTACAGTTGAATGTAGATGACATAATATATAGGAAATTGAATGAAGATAACTAATGTTGAAGTGAGCAAGGAGATATTTTCAAAGGTTTTGGAAATACAAACAAAAAAAAACAAAAAAAAGGTACCTTCTCCCCTCCCCCACGCCGGTTCACCTCCCACTCGCGGGGAGTTTTAGTATGTTCATCTGAACACCTCAAAGAACAACTGTACCGATTTTCAAAACTAGACGAATTATTCGCTCTGATCGACGTTAATTGAGCTAATTTTCCTCCACTAATACTGCTATATTTAATTAATTTATTTCGTGATTTGAAATCAGCGAGAGGAAATGAGAGGTACACGCCTCGGTGCGTAAACTGACGTCCAGGTTTAGGTTTCTTCTAGATGTAATAGATAGCACTTTGTGCTACGGCACTGACAACTGCGACGATTTAGAAAATAAATGTAAAGAATTTAGACTCCTATAGTTATACGAAGACCAGATCAGACTGGCCATACAATCATACATTCGAGGTGGCGCGAGCCCTGCGGTTCTGGGTTGTGGAGGCCGCGCGAGCAGAACTACGAGTAGATTGGAGTCGGCTTCCAGTCAAACCGGATTCAGCTGAATATCAGTGTTTTACGTGGAGCGGCTGCCTACCAGACAAGCCATTTGGGCCAACTGGGTAACACGGACTTCTTAGCAAGACTGGAGTCAGTTTTACTGGCTTCTGACAATCCGTAACGACTGCCAAAGATCTACAAATGAGAGCCGGGAACAACAGCTTAACGTGCTTTCCGAGGCACCATCCACAGACCAACCTTGGCAAGCACTACTTAACCATAAAGACCGACCCGTGCGGCTGTTATTATTTAGCCACGAGCTCCTCGAGCGAAAGCTAGTATTATAATAAAATTGTGAACGTCAGTTTGTTACGCTATCACGGCTATGATAATTTTTGTACCTACAGAGACACCATGTGCATGAATATAGGTTTTTTTTTACCAGTCCATTATAAGGTGTAGCACAGACGACAGACTGTCTGTCAAAATAAAAACTAAGCAATTATTATTATGCAGCAACTGTCTACGGCAGTAACGCGTGCGATGTGCAAAAAGTCCGGCACAAAGAACCAGTCATTCTGGCAGATCGCGCCGCGCCACGTCGCCAAAAAAAGCGCGAAAAAATAGAAAGTTTGCTTCAACGCGCGCTAACGCAGACGGCGCACGCTTTTAGAATGCAATCCATTTTTAGTAAGCATTCGTTAGTAGGAATAGGAAAGATATGCGTCGTGTGCGTTGAGTCTGCGACTCTGCGTGAAAGCCGCGACGGACTTTTTGCATGCCATGCAGACATTTTGTGCGCCATAAACTGGACCACACAAAGTGTGTAGTCTGCATAACGTTAAATTGAGTGGGATTATAAAATACCTTATCGTCGAAATGAAATAACAAGTTGATTTATTAACATAAGTAACTATATTAAAAATAAACATTTTAACAACAGGCGCTATGTACATTGTACAGTATGCCATAACTTATCTACACTCGTACTTAGAAGGGCGCGTAACTGCGACAAAATCGGATCGAGTCAGTTTTAGATCGTTCAGATCATCATAAAAATTGAATATTTGGTCAGTGTTAGCATGGAAGAGTTTAAAAATATAGCACTATTTTAATATAAATACAATTAATGGCGAATTTGTCGCAATTATGCGCCCTCAGGAACGCCGAAGCGATGACAGCGAATAATCGACATGAAGCTGTGCCGAGTACCCCGCGGATAGAAGGGGATGATGTTACATGGGGTGGGGACGAAAAACGAGTTTGGGGTACCAGTGAAAGCTACTCACTCTAAGATATCTAATTACATTTGACTGATTGACAAGGTAAATGCTTCAAAAAGTAGTTTATGACAACTGAACGGCACTGATTGCATATGTACAGATATACATATCTGAGTGTATTCCAAAGACAGACACGGGAGGTAAAAAAGTATGACTTTGAATATCAAATAATATAATGAAAATTAATAGTACATGTTTCTTAGGGTCACAGGCACAACAGTAATTAAGTTTTCTCAGAACAAAATGTTATTGAGGGTTCAAGTGTTACTACTGCTGTGCATTCAAGTGTACATGAAAAAAGCAAACCATATAAAGCGCAATACACACCAAAGCGGCCTATAAGAAAAGAATCATGTCGGCAAGATGCGCCCGCGCGTGTTTCCCGCCGACATGCGGGATTGCGAAGCGACTGCGCACGCCTCAGTAGTCCGCCGGCACTCTTGCTGTAGTGACGTGCTAGATTTATTAGCTCCTGATCTCGAGCCGCCGAGAAAGATTCCCAACTTGCAATGAGTGAAGCCCCCAACTAGCCCGCCGACAAAAAGTTGCATATCGTCGGTTTTGGTGTATCATCATCTGCCTAGCTTTTTCCCAAGTATATTGGGGTCGGCTTCCAGCCAAACCGGATTCCACCAGACCTCCACAACCCATTAACTGGGTAGTACGGTACTTCTTGGCAAGACTGGAGTCAGATTGACTGGTTCCTGACAATCCATAACGACTGCCAAAAAACTACTAGGGTTTGGTGTATATTGCGCTTAAAAGCACATCACAAAATGCATAAAAAATTTAAATAATGAAATGACTGTTCAACTCGGTTCTAACCAATTTATACTAATTTCTGACATCTTAAAGCGAGTTCACATGTCATAAATGCGTTTCTGGTGGTCAGCAAAACAGTATAGCGTTAAAATAACAATTAAAAATAAGTATACGTAAACACGTACAAAGAAAAAGTATCAATACATATACCATATACACGGTGTTTTCGGGCTCATAATCGATCACACATTTCTTGTGATTTATTTATTTAGGAATCATCTATAATATTCATTTTTTCTATATTTTGGACTGCCATGTGTATACATGTGTTAAAAATTAAATTAGATTAAAAATTATTGACTTGTATTTGAGAGACATTTGATATATGAGCAAAAAACAGTTCTAAATTATATTTCGAGAACTATCGACATCACATTACAAATAACAAGCATTTTTATTTAATAAATAGGAACTAGCATAGCATATTACGCAGAAGATTAATTGTAAAAAAATAAAATTTAAAACAAAAATGTTCAAAATCCGTCCCCAAATTTTGGACATTTAATATTTTGAAGATGGAAGTCCAAAATACAGGTCCATAACACCACTCAAGTCAACATTAGACTAAATTATAATTACATAGACAAGTTCAAGCTAGTGGTCAAGGTCACATATTATTCTAAGTTATCTAAATAAAATTATATTTTACAGATAGGTGTTACATCACATTTATATAACAACTAGTTGACCCGCGCAAGTTCGTCTGCTCCGCTCCTATTGGTCTTAGCGTGATGATATATAGCCTATAGCCCTTCCTCAATAAATGGGCTATCTGACACTGAAAGAATTTTTTTAAATCAGACCAGCAGTTCCTGAGATTAGCGCGTTCAAGCAAACAAACTGTTCAGCTTTATTATGATAGTATAGATAAATATTTAATATTCAGCATTTTAAGTCCATACAGCAGTCTAGTCTTTGTTAGATTTTACTTAAAATAGTTATGTTTACTTCCACACAAATAGACATGAAACAGAAATAAGGTAAAAGATCAACTGATAGAAAATGCCTGAGACTTAATACCTAAACAAATAACTAAATTAATTAATTCATTTTAGTTTAGGATTATAATTTTGTATGGAAGTCAGTTCTGTCACAATAAATACTTATTTTTTCATTCAGAGAATTAAGAAAGAAAAGAAAGAAAGAAACCACCTTATCTTTCCTTCTTTGGCAACTGCAGGTCAAAAGGCTACTAGCAGAATCATATTAAATCATAGTATTAACCACACAACAATCTGTCAAATTTCATTTTCTCGTTTATCGTTAACACATTTAATTAGATCCAAGGTTGATTGGGAAAATTTGACAGTGACGGGCAGCGTGATGTGCTTTCTGATTCTGCTAAAGTGACCTTTTTAGCCCCTCTAAACTGATGACAATTCAATTCAATTTTTAAGGTTATGGCTCCATCAAGGAACTTTTGATGATTTCGCCAATGTCAAGGTATGAGATGGTAATAATGGTTGGTTGTTAGGGGTTTTAATTTCGAATAATCATTCCTTATTGGATGCCTACGTCACACCCTCCAAGTTTCAGGTCTCTACGATAAGCGGTTTAGGCTGTGTATTGATCCGTCAGTCATTCAGGTGTAAGCATTTTATATAAATAGATTATTCTACCATCTGTCATGCAGCTCGGTGAGAAGAGCCAACAAACATTGCATTTTCAATTCAATTAATTTTTTTAGGGTTATGTCTCCATCAATGAACATTCAATGATTTTGCCAATGTCAAGGTACAAGATGGTAATAATGGTTGTTACTCAATTAAACATAGCACTTTGTGGTAGATCTATAATGTTAGTAGCAATAAAGGATATTGCAACTGTCACAAGAGTGTTAAACGCCAAAAAACCCCTAAAATTACAAACTGTATGGACTTACAGGTAGGTAATACATTTCAGTTACAACAAGCATGAAAGGCATATTCATAGAATACAATATTAGGCTTTTAAATGTGATTACAAGACTTACATGCAAGAAAACTTGACCTATGCTAGGGCTAAATTATATATTTTGTCCCTAATACATATTAGTTTAGTTTACACCAGTTCAATATTATTTAGTAAATAACTTTCCAGCGGTTATCAAAACACCAAGAGTGTGAAACTTCTAAATGAAATCTACACACAATTATTATTTAAAAATAAACCATAATTGTAATGTTAAACTCGTCTATTACTTTTGCTACACCCTTTTATGCGCTTCATCCAGTTATTTCAATCTGTAACCCTTCCTGCATCCACACTCAGCAACGAGATATAACTTTGCATGAAACCACTGAAAAACTTATTCACTTCAAATTCACTAATCACATATAAATATGGGTGTACACTGATCACTAGCTTGACATATCACTCAGTCATCATCACGATCACCAGGAGATGGTAATTAGCCGATGATGAGACCGCAGCCGAATTTGAACTGTTGTTTAGCCTGGTTCGCCATGCCGGAGAGTGCGAATGTGAATGGTAGAGGCTGCAATTTCTTCTCAAGTACCGCTCCAATGTTCCAATTTGAATCTACCATTCCTGAAAATGCATAAAAATGTGGGTGTAAGAGTAATATTATATTTTATTCGAAAGTTAGCGTAAAATATACGATTCGTGAAATATAAAATAAAAATAAAATAAAATTTAAAGTTTGATGGTAAAAAGACAGTTCTTACAATAATTTTATCACTATAACACACCCATGGGGTGTACGATATATCAGTCGTAAAATATACGCTTATGTCAATATTATTGGCAATAATACAACTACCAATAGGGAATATGCATGAAAAGCATATTTATCATCTATACAGTTTATCTAAAAATATAATACTAACAGTGAAAATAGAATCAAAATTACTCGAAAAACGAAGGAGATATAATTATTTTAAACAAATATTTCTGTTCCTCTCGCGAAAACGCTGTTTTCTATGGCAGCTATATAGGCGTCATAGACGATGACGTCAAAGTTTTCATCAGTCTTCTCTTTCTAATTGTAATCTTTGAAGCTTTATAACTTCATCTCTGATGAAGGTATTTGATAAATAATTTCACGATTGTTTACTAGAGCTAAATAGTATTTTATTTAGCAAATAAAAAAATCGCATGCATGTTCCCTATTGGTTGCTATCCATTGCATTGGTTGTTTTAGTCAATTTACCACCCTATGTAGTTATCCCTTCATCTATTTCTTCTGTATCTTAGGTGAGCATTATAAAAGTATTCTATACATGAGCCATGGATAGAATACTTTTTTAATCTCCACCTTATTGTAGACTACAATTCTGTGTTATCTACCGTTATTATTTAAGGTGAATGCTCCAGGGTAGCCCGCGAAATTCAAATATTTTTATGTTTTTTGCAATTTGCCGGTCAGTGTGAAGCTGTATGTGGACCAAATACGATCCGCGACCGAAATAATATTTCTGAAATAATCATTCTGTCGAGGTACATGAACTTAGAGGGCTATATTGATGATTAAAATGTTTATAATTCTTTAGATAAATACGCGTTACGGTCGCGAATCGTATTTGGTCCACATACAGCTTCACACTGACCGGCAAATTGCAAAAAACATAAAAATATTTGAATTTCGCGGGCTACCCTGGCGCATTCACCTTAAGTAAATACAGTTGCAAATCTACAATCTGTTTATTGAATAAATATTATGAGTTATAATGTTTACCGTCTATAAATCACATACCAAAATATTGCGACAGCCATACACTATGGCTGTCTTAGTAGTTTGCTGCGTATTTTGAGCAAAATCATATCTACATTGTCAATTAATAGTATGCTTGTGAAATACTGAGTGTGTGACGACTCGAAACTAGAACTTTCTTCAATTTAGAAAGTTTTAAAACTGGTGATTCCTCCAACCTGTTGATTTTTCCCAACTATTCTGGAGTTGGCCTCGAGTCGTACTGAATACATGTACCAGTCATATTATAAAGAGGAATGATTTGTATTTTCGTATATTTTTATAAACTACTGGACCAATTTGAAAAATTCTTTCAGCAATGGATAGGTACATTTTCAGCGAGTAACATATTTTATCCCCGTACTCCCACGGGTACGGGAACTACACGGGTGTAACCGCGTGACGTCCGATAATTTTTTATATGAAGCATCTCGCCATCTCACCTCCAAAACCTGGTAAGCTGGGTAACACGCTACACCTTGCGATTGCTAAAAGTTACTCAAAATTCAGAAATTCAAAAACTCACCTCTAAAGATAAGGTCTGCTTTGGGTATGTTGACCTGGTAACCGACAGTGCCTACAGACTCCATCCCTCGGAATGAGGTGTCCATTTCTGCTACCACCTGAAAGTTAATACAACAAGTATTAGGCAACGACGTTAACCTAGGTACCCTCTGTGACATAGTAACACCAAGGCCCTTACTTGACGAGCTGGGGTGGATCGAATGACACATTTGTCCCTGTCCTGCACGCTAAATACGCGCTTAGACGCGGAGTTGCGGAAACCAGCTCGATTAAGATACATATTTTTTTCCCTACATAGAGAAAATATCAGCCTTCTTACTAGGAAATTCCCAAAAAAAAATCCTACAACCTGGAATCTCTCATCATCTTCATCATCTCTTTTCACCATGTGAGATTTTGGTCAAAGTGTACACATCAATAAAAAAAGGCCTGCTTGACATTTTGGAAGATTATCTCTTCTAATTTTTGACGCTCAAAAGTGCTGATGTTCTGCTTAATTAAACTTAAACAATTTTATTTTTCTTTAACAAATATTTCAAGTAAAATAAAATTGCAAAGATCTAGCCATTGTTCTCTGTATCAAAGTGTATGATCAAACTAATGAGTAAATTGAAGGTTGTTGACAACGCGAGTCCATTATGTAAACTGTCGAGACATGATCATTTACCTGTAATTGTTCACTGCACTGCTTGAAGTAGCACAAGTGGAAGTTAGCTGTGCTCAGGGTCGCCGACACTTCAGAGTCTGCAAAATCAAATTAAATATTTAACAAAACTGCTAACAAGTTTCAAAAAGCAAGACACAGTAAAAAAAAACGGTCCAAGTGCGAGTCGGACTCGCGTGCGAAGGGTTCCGAACCAATTTCATTTTTTTAACATGCTATTTTAACATACAGACTTCTTACAGGTTTTCCTGTAATCTTTAGATAAAGAGCTATTATCTGTTTTTTTTTTTTAATTATAGGCTCAGTAGTTTCGAAGATAAGGGGAATGGTAATTTTTGGTCTTATTTAATAATAACTATAAAACTATTTATTTTAAAATTACGAAAAAAAAATATAACTAAAACCCTCAGTAAGTCCTTTCATTTGATATGTCACACGATACAGTTTAAAAACTTTGTTTTTTTTAATTTTATAGTTTGACCACAAACTCAAAATTTATTTATTTACGTACGCGTCCGTGGTACGCATATGGATTTCTGTGACCAATCCATATGCGTACCAAATTTCAACAGAATCAGTCCAGTAGATACGGAGAAAACTGGCTGTGACAGACGGACGCCCGAGTGATCCTAAAATAAGGGTTCCGTTTTCTGTTCGGAACCCTAAAAAATGTTAAGTCTGAAATGTTTATGGCTAATAGCGAGTGACATCACTTGCAAGTCAGATCATAGTGATTTGCGCCATCCATTCAATTTTAAGGCTTGTATACATGCCAATGACCTTGTGCATACAAACGGAGCTAACTACACCTCTACGCGCCACTCCGCTACCCGTGTTTTTATTTTTTTATAATAAAAATAAGACATATTTTTAAAAAGCAACAAAACCGAATTATTTTCTAACGTATTCCAAAGCAGTAGATATAATTTTTTTTGAGACTTTTGTTAAAAAATGAAGGAGTAAAATGGTTTCATTTCAACGATTTGGAGGTGATTTTTTTCTTTATGTTATACCGATTTATAAATTCTGGCTAAACCAAATTATGTACCATATCATGTAGATTACCACCTACATTTTTCAGATGTAATTTCTCAGTAAATTCCGACAAAAACTGCTTCATCTGCACGCTATCTTTAAACTTTCATTATTCATCACTTGTTATGATTACAGCTTTTCTTCTCTTTTACAATGACACTTACCGTCCATAGTGTACCTGGCGGCGGCCGAGGTGATGGCGATCTCTCCGCCCATGACCCGCGCTCCGGACTGGTACACCAGCTCCGTGCCGAGGGCCAGCCGCTTCGTCACCGACTATAAACATCAACTTAGATCTTCAGCTCACATACAAACAAACAAAGCACACAACAAACATTTGTCCGCCCTCTGACATAACAAAGCGCACTCTTTATTACTTTGATATAAATACCATTATTATTGTGGCTATGTTAAACAAATGAATAAATGACTTATAGATAACTAGCTTTTGCCAGCGTGTTCGTTCGCAAATAATGACGATAATTAATTAATAAATTAAATAAAAAAAAATAAAAAAATGTTAATTATTGTCGTAATGTCGATAATTATCACAAAGAAATGTTCCTTTGAGATATTTTTATTACACCCGGAATAAATATTCCATATCTTAATCAAACCAACCAGCATTGAACTTGACCAATCTGGTCAAGTTCAATGCTGCTAAAATAGACACGCTTGGGCGTGTCTATTTTCCCCCAAAAGGAGCCAATTCCCCCCAGCTCCATCTTTCCGAGGTGCAACCGTGCCGATAACCGACCAACTTGAGCTTCTTGGGGTTACATTAACATCTACTCTTAATTTTGGCACTTTCATAGAGGCAAAAGCTCAAGTGGCTGCAAAGAAATTGGGGATCCTAGCAAAGGTGAGACGATACTTCACGCCGGAACAGCTGCTCAAACTCTATCAAGCGCAAGTTCGATCGTGTATGGAATACTGCTCTCATCATCTGGGACGGATCTGCCAGATATCAGCTTGATGCCCTTGAGTCAGTCTTGAGTGAAACGAGCCAAGAGGATCATCGGCAATGAGAGGCTCGTTGCGACGAAGCTCCAAAGTCTTGAGCATCGACTACGAGTTGCTAGCCTGTCGGTTTTCTACCGGTTGCATTTTGGGGAAATGATAGCTACAACCTGGGAATCTTTAAGTCTAGGTTCTCTTTCTCTTTACTTTTTCTCTTTAAAAAAAAAACGTTCCCCACACTAGGAATTTCTCCTGTATCGTGGGTCATATAATCTCTCTCTCTAAAGCTCAACCACTGCGCCAACCGTGTCGTCAAACTACTACTACTACTTCTAGACAAGCGTGCTCCATCTACGACCACATCATCGCTTACCAACAGGTGAGATAGTGGTCAAACGCGTGCCTATCAATAGCAAAAAAATAAATCAAAGATTTGGTGTACCTGTGCGCCAAGACGTGAAGAGGTTACGAACAAACAGATAAAAAGAATTACTATCGCATTTATAACATTGAAAGTTGATTGTGAAAGAGCGGAGTCTCCCAATACAGGCATTACTTTGCTTAGAGGGAGGCTCCAATCTCAATTCTGTTTATGTTATTTAGCTGAAGATATAAATGTTTTTTTTTTTTGACAAGCACTAATATGTCAAACATTGATCAAGAAATTGCCACTGACTAATCAGTAGATCTGTGCTTTTGTAGCATTTTGATTCTCACAGTCATCTAGCGCAAACAAGGCCTTTCTTTGATTATTTCCAGTTATGGAAGCTGAAGTTGTTTTATAAATACGTAAACAAGAAGGTAACGAATAAGCTTTAGTATGTAATGAACAATCAAGGACACACGCGATCAAAGGTATTGATTACATTGATTGTATTAGCGTAGTAGCTAGTATTCATTCTGTAAACGCTTGTGACCGCAAACTTAAAGGTTATGTTTTAAAATCTTAAAATATTATGTCATAAATAGGTTATCTATCATTTAACGACGTATGTAGTAAAACGGCCAATGAATTGTTTGCAAAGTGTATAGAAGGCTTAGTGTGAGTTTTTTAACGTCCTCGATATCGTTAGCGTAAATGCCAATTTGTATTGAAACTGAATAAGCGAGGAGCTCGTGGCAAAGATTGATCCAGTTTTTCTTTCTTTTTCTTTAAAAAACAAAACGTTGCCCCACACTAGGATTTTCTCCTGTATCGTGGGTGCGTTTACATACATATAATATCACATACACAAAAAGCCAGACCCGGAACAACTATCTGTAGGCTATACAAATATTTGTTCCGTGCGAGAATCGAACCCGCGACACGCAGCGCAGTAGTCAATCGCTCAACCACTGCGCCAACCGTGCCGTCGAGTCGTAGTTGGATTACAGAACTTTTTAAAAACCTTTAAAAGTTATAGTGATAATGTTACCTGTAAGTAGTGTCCAACAAAGACGGCCGACTTCTCATTGAAGTCGGGCTTGCCCACAGCCATCGCGAGCGTGTAGTCAGAGCCCTTGTACTCCAGGGTGCCCTGCGTGGCCGTCAGCTTGCATTCTTGTACCTGGAATATAACATTGTGAAGTGAACCAATGTAATACGCAAATATACGCGCATAACTTCGTGACGACTTACCCATATTGGATAATCGAATATATAAAAATATCGTGTCACAGTGTTTGTTACCGAACTCCTTCGTAACCGCCTGACCTCTTTTCATGATTTTTTTTTGTAGGTATCTTTGGTAGGCTTAAATAGGTATATTATGCTTTTTTTTATGTGGCAAAACTACGTTTGCCGGAGCAGCTCGTTCTTTTACATTATATTATGTGGTTGTGTTCGTAATTGTCAGTGTGAGGTTTGAATGAAAGTTATAGAAAAAAAATCGGCCAAGTGCGAGTCGGATTCCGTACAAATTTGTAGATATATATGACACTTTAAATAGAGATTATTTTTCATGATTTCATTACAAATGTATAGTTTTCAAACTTTTCCTTACATCTGTAGAATAAGACGGTATTATTTGCCAAATGTCATAGTTCTAGGTCAACGAGAAATACCCTTTACATTTTGATTCCCTTGAGTGTCGAAATATACGTTTTTTACGGCCGTATCTTTTTTTCACGTTAACATAGAAGCTTGATTTTTTCACAGCTTCAAGAGACCGTAGATTTGAGTACATGGTTTTAATTTCAAATCGATACCTCCACGCGTTCCCGAGATAAAGGGTCTTGACAGACAGACGGACGGACAACAAAGTGATTCTATAAAGGTTCCGGTTTTCCTTTTGAGGAAACGGAACCCTAAAACAGCCGGGCGAAGCCTAGATAAATAAACGAAAAAGTGAATTTATTTATTTATTTTCTTTATTAAGGTAACCAACGGCGATACTTAAAATATATTTACATTGAAAGACAATTGGTTTTGATGTTGACTGCAAGGAATATTCTGTTCAGCCCCCATGACATCGAGCGACATTACATAACTTGTACTGTGTGTCTTGTTGTCATGTAAGAATTCTGTAACTATTTTCGCCGGATCGATTCCGAAATGAATGCAGAATCTGTGTGGTAAGTTACCACACAGATTCTTTCTGGCAGTGGTCTTCCAATGAACATAAGTTTATTCATTATCTGCCTAGGCTTTTCCCAACTATATTGGGATCGACTTCCAGTCAAACCAGATTTAGCTGAATACCAGTATTTTACGTGGAGCGGCTGCCTAACAAACCTCCAACCCATTATCTGGGTAACACGGTACTTCACGGCAAGACTGGAGTCAGATTTACTGGCTTCTGACTATCCGTAACGACTCGACCAAAGATCTTCAAATGATAGCCGGGAACAAGTGCTTAACGTGCTTTCCGAGGCACGGAGGAAACTCGGTATGTAAAGATGGTCACCCATCCACAGACCAACCCTGGCAAGCGTTGCTTAACCTTATATATCGACCCGTGCGGCTGTTATTACGAGCTCCTCAATGAACATAAGTTTATTACTGTTTCTTATTTCTTTTTCTCAGTATCATAATATCTACTTGGCTATCAGAATTAAGTGTAGGCCATGTTGCCTCAGACAGCATCTGTCTGGCAACATTGCTGGTCTTCCAATGAACATTAGTTTATTACTGTTTCTCTTTTCTTTTTGTCAGTATCATAATATCTATTTGGCTACAAGAATTAAGCATACTGCAGCAAATAAAAAGCAGAGGTAACTAACAAAATACATTGCTGATACAAACTATAAATAGCTGTTGTAACCTGGGGCACAGACAAATCTGCTATTCACATAAGTTCTGTTAAGATAATCATTTTTCTCGCCTATTCCGGCGGTCCCTCGCCCTGTTCCACGAAACTCTTTTTTTTTTTTTTTTTGTAATGAGTTTGCTCTTGACTCTAGTCTATGTCAGAGATGACAGAGACAAAGTTTGCGATGGAGCGACAAATGGGCAAAAAGTACCATCAAATGAGTCCTGTTAAATGCCAGACGACCGCGACCTCGCGGCAGATCACGGCGCAGACCAAAGTATGACCATATAAACTGCAAAAGATAATGTTATAGTAAACCGAACTTCACTTTACCTGAGCAGCACCCTTCAGCCTGATCTCGGGAGTAAGTTGATGAATTAAACTAAAGTTGACATTCCCGGAGGGGTCCACATCTCCCAGGATGACGGGGAAGGCCTCTGTGGGTGAGATCTGCTTGGTGCCTATGTATGTTGCTCCTAACTTGTAGCCATTCTGCGTTGAGCTCATTGTCAGGGTGTGGGACATCTGAAAAAGAGGTCTTTAATGCATCATGATGTAAAGTTAAGTAAATAAATTATGGACATTAGGCACTTGTCTCACCGCCGACGATCAGCGAGAAAGCTTGAAAGAGTTTTCGAGCAGCGAGTGTGTTATTTCGATAGATTTTTCCCTCGGCTATAAGCGAGTGCTCTTGTGCGACGGGCGATTACTCGCACCACTCGCTCCGCCCGCAATATGTGTAGGTAGAAATGACCACTAGTTGGTCTCTCGGCGTGAGTTCTTTTCATCTTTGATAGCTCTTGTTGCTATGATGAATTAGTGGTATGAGAGTTTTTGCCGGCAGTGTGAACAGCCAGCTATCGACTATAAATGTATGTGTCTCTTTTACTCACACAGGATTTATCTATATATTTTTCCCGTTTCCTCAGCGAGAAAATAGTCGATAGCTAATCGCTTCCTCGTCGGCGGTGAGACAAGTGCCTAAGATTTTAAAATGAAATATGTATCCAGGTTCTCCAGGACCAAAAAAGGTCCAGGTCCATCTAAACTAGAACAACTTTATCACAAGAACTAGTGTCTTCACTTGTTTTTGTTTGTTATGGGTTTGCTTCTGTTTACTTTATTACGACATAATATTCATTCAAATTAAGTGAGACTTGGTCCTACGTACGCAACATATCATGATATCCTGGACTCATGTTTATATATGAAAACTATGAAATATAGAAACACGTCGTATGTTGCGTTGCATTTGATAAGTGTGTGTCTATTGCATAGTTTTTCATACAAAATCAATAGTCCAGATATCATAATGCATTGCATACATTGCCTATAATGTGGATACCAGTTTGTCTCTAGCTTTAGTTTTGTAATATTTGCAAATGTTTAGTAATCGTTAGGCTCTTAGATAAAATCAGAGTTAACTAATTGTTTATTTAAAATAAAATAACCTTTTCCCAAAAACAATGTTAGCATTTTAGAACACTTACAAATACCTTAACATTAAAACCTATACTTCTAAAGGAATTATTAATACCTGGAAATGATTGGAGAGCCCCCTATTCACCATCAGCTTGCCTCCTTCAAAGTTGACTGGCATCACATCTGAAACGCAAATTATTTGATTAATATTTAGTTTTTCTGGATGGTTTGTGAAGAAAATATTAATATGGTTAAAAAAGCGAGTGACTAAAGTGTCTAATGGAGACCCAACAATAACAATCACTATCGCTACATATTATAAAACAAAGTCCTCCGCCATGTTGTTCTGTCTGTTTGCGATAAACTCAAAAACTACTCCACCAGAGTGGTTCTCGAGGAAGGTTTAAGTATATAATTTGTCAAGTTTTTGGATATTTGTTGGAGGTGTAATGTATGTCGGAAAAAAAAGCCGTCTGGGAGCTGATTACTTTTGGTCGCAATAACCGACATCCACGCGAGCGAAGCCGCGGACATTAGCTAGTAATCTGTTTACACTTATTAAGTGTATAATATTTACATTATTTGAGGGTTAGAATAGGCAAAAAAATAAACGAAAAAGCAAGAATTAAGTTTGTAATATGTTAAGAATTGTCTGAATAAAGGCTGTTTTTATTTATTTAGAATAGGCAATGGTGTTTTGTAGCAGACTGCAGGCATCAGTGTTGAGACAACACAGCTGGTCTCTTCTCTATGCATTTCTGTGAAATAGCTGCTCCAATATGTCACCTGCGGTTACGGCATCATATCTTAAATAGCTCAGTGGCAAGTTTAAAAAAAAAAAACACTAGGATTTTCTCCTGTATTTCTGTGCATTTGCAAACATTTAATTTCACATACACAAACAGCCAGACCCGGAGCAACTATCTGTAGGCCATACAAATATTTGTTCCCTGCAGGAATCTAACCCGCAACATTCAGGGCAGTGGTCTTTCTTTCTTTTTTCTTTTCACTGCATCAACCGTGTCGTGGGTTGGATAGTTGTTAAACACAGACGCATAGTACTTGTCAAGATCAGGTGTTGTATAAGCAGATTTATAATGGTTGATCTATTAAAAGATTTCCATAACAAAATATCTTTCTTAACAGTACTATAAGCTGTTGCCACCATGCATCAATGTCAAGACTTGTGCATGGTACAAGTAGATCAAGGTTTACATCACAAATGAGTTTGAATGCAATCTTAAGGTGTTACAAGCTGACCAGCAGAACTTTGTTTACATCACATTCTCGATAAATGAGCTATTCATCACTAAAATATTTTATCAATTCTAACCTGTAGTTTCTTGAGAGATTAGCACATTCGACCATACAAACCAACCCTTCAGCTTTATAATATAATCATCATCATCTGCCTAGCCTTTTCCCAACTATATTGGGGTCGGCTTCCAGTCAAACCGGATTCAGCTGAATACCAGTGTTTTACGTGGAGCTGCTGCCTACCAGACCTCCACAACCCATTAACTGGGTAACAAGGTACTTCTTGGCAAGACTGGAGTCAGATTTACTGGCTTCTGACAATCCGTAACGACTGCCAAAGATCTACAAATGACAGCCGGGACCAACAACTTAACGTGCTTTCCGAGGCACGGAGGAAATTCGGCATGTTAAGATGGTCACCCATCCACAGACCAACCTTGGCAAGCGTTGCTTAACCTTAAAGATCGACCCGTGCGGCTGTTTTTATTTAGCCACGAGCTCAGCTTTATAATATAATATGAGCATATATTTTCTTAGATTCTACATATAATACAAACTCGCACTTTGTTTATTAGGCAGTGTTTGACCATGTCCCAAATAAAAACAACACTAAATAGGAAGACTATTTTTTTTATTAATTTAAAAAAAACAACATTGGTGGGCCACAATGACTCTACTTGACCTCTAAACATCAAATCATAACATTTTCTTTTTTGCGGCTGGGTGTAATAGAAATTTATAGATCTGCAGCGGATTAAAAAAAATATGATTGCTAACAATTACTAAATTCTTGTCAAGAAATTTAATTACATCTTTAGGATGATTCTGCATTCTGTTCGAAATCCTAGCTCCCAATTAAGACCTCGCAGTGAGTATTAAAATTGAAATCGGGACGGTTGGGCGATAGAGGTTGATAACATTGTTATCAGAATACAAATAAAGTAGAGGCAGACTTTTATGCCAGTCCAAGCTATTAATTTAGTTGTATGCCAATCTGTATGAATACATCCAATTTATAACCATTTCTATACATGGCACACATCTATGAACGTTCATAGACGCATTCATCGCTACTATTCTAGTAAATTATCTATTATTACATCACAAGATAACCCAACTTTTAAGTCGGTAAAAAACTACGTTTGCCGCCGTTTTCTGACTGAACGCGTAACCTCATTATGTTTTTACGAATCCAATTATCATTTCAATCACTTCTGATAATCGCTAAAACAATTACAACGTGTGTTAAATGTACCTTTGGTCTTTTTATGAATCTCATCTAACGTTCCGGGATTTTCACGTTGGATGTCAGTTTCTTCGGGTTTTGCGTCGATGTTTGTGAGTCCCGAGTTGTAAACACGGTATCTGCTAGATATAGCACCCATTTTCCTGTTCAATTCACAATACTTTCTCTAAATTCGACAGAAATCGATGAACATGTGCAATGAAACACAATTCTGTGGAATAAAAGACAATCGCAGTAGCGTGAAGTTGACAGCAAGTTTGACCAACATAATCAACGTATTTTTAAACCATAAACATTTTATTGATTTTTTTAGAGAACTGGTACACTTACATGAAACCGCATGAAACACATAAATTCAGCGAAAGAATCCACCTTAGATAGTTGGTAAAAATCTGCTAAATAAAAAAAAACCATAGGTTTGAGACTATGTAGGCCATGTAGGCTGTACACTAGGCTGTGCTGCCTAACCTTGGTCTTCTTTCTTGCATTCTTGCATGATCACTCTTGTTGAGTGAGCGGTGGTCCGACTTACGAGAATAACATCTCAATTTTTTCAGAAAAACCAAACAACAACTATGGTTTATGGGTGATGTCAATAATGTCCATTTGACGTTGACAATAATTTGTCAAATTTTGCCTCAATTCTGCGTTGTGTTGTGCGTAAAATTACAAAATATAGTAATTTTGAACATAATTGAGGACATTGAAACGCTAGCTGTAGGAATTTACTGTGGACATATCAAACTAACAAAGAAGACAAACTGAAACTTGTCCCAAGATTTTATAAACACCATGCCAAAAGTAGTTTCAAGAAGCATCGTCTGCTCAGACACAAAAGACCAAGAAGAATACAATGAAACAAAGCCGCTACACATCTACTACTGCCTGTGCGGCCAAATGTCCCTTATCTTGGATTGCACCATCGACCGTTTGCCCCTCCGACCTACGGACGGCGCACGAGTCATCGACGGCTCCAAACACGCTCACAAAATTACGTCAGACCCTGATGAAACAGTGTACTTGAAACGGGAGAAAGGTATCGAGCGGCAGTACAGACTAAAATGCAAGAAATGTGCCATACCTATCTACTACAAACATGATCAAGACAACAATATAGTTTTTATAATGAAAGGAGCATTGGTACAGACCGCTGGTGAGGGTGGAGTCACAGACATCTATAAACAGGTTGCTCTAACACAGCCGAAGAAGATTATGGTAACAAAACATACTAAGAACATGGGCAAGTTCAGTTCGGTCACTGTTTCTACTATTGATGAAGAGGAAGATGAGATTGAGGCTCGAGAAGTAGCTGACAGCTATGCTAACAATGCAAGGATTATTGAAAAACAACTTGAGAGGAAAGGAATGAATAAGAGACAAGCAGAGACCCCAGCACAGACTACAGAGAAGAGAGTTAGAGGAACGTTGATTGAAAAATAAATTGTAATGCTTTATTATGGTTTTTTTTTATTTATTCATACAACATTTTCTTCCAGCCTACAACCAATATGCTGATGTTAAACTAAGAATAGTGATCATTTTCATTATTCTAATGATATGCAAAATTATTTCTAATATAATTCACTTTCATACATCAACAACTAGCTGAATCGTGCGTTTTCGTCTGTATCACATTCTAGATTAGTACTCCGCACCTAGCCAGCCTTCCTTGATAAATAGGCTATCCAACTTTGAAATAATTTATCAATTCCTACCAGTAGTTTCTGAGATTAGTGGATTCAACCAAACAAACAAACTCACCAGCTTTAAAATGTTAGTATAGACTAGTTGACCCGTGCAACTTAGTCTGCGTCACAATTTTCATTACTGCTCCGCTCCTATTGGTCTTAGCGTGATGATATATAGCCTATAGCCTTCCTCGATAAATGAGCTATCTAACACTGAAAGAATTTTCGGACCAGTAGTTTCTGAGGTTAGCGCGTTCTAGCAAACAAACAAACTCTCCAGCTTTTTATATTAGTATAGATAAGTTTCAAAGTAGTATATTCAGGCTTCATTACAGAATTTATTATTTGCCTAAAACTTATCTTTTTAGGGTTCCGTACCCAAAGGGTATCCAATGGAACCCTATTACTAAGCCTCCGCTGTCCGTCCATCCGTCTGTCTGTCAGCGGGCTGTATCTCACGAACCGTAATAGGTAGATAGTTGAAATTTTCACAGATTGTGTATTTCTATAGCTGCTATAACAACAAATAATAAAAATTAAAGTTTATGGTATGACCCTTCGTGTGCGAGTTCTACTCGCAATTGGTGTTTTTATAATAACTTTTAGAATATGTATTTCTGATATTGCACCTAATTATATCTAAATTTTGCGGGCTCGAACCGTCGCTACCGCCACCTCCCCAATCGGCTACCTCAGCTCTTCTCGCAACTATTTCATACCAGTACACTTACAGTTGGCAATTACTGCCAGTGATCCTATTCAAAACCTGTTCAATAAGGGTGCACTCTGTCTATTCGAATAGGAAGAGACATAGCAATAGCACACTTTCATAAATTACATGTTATGTTATTTCATATATAGTTAGATATTTCATAGTTTTATAGTTTTTCGTAGATTTTCATAATTTTCAAATTATAAGCACATTAATATAAGGCTTTTTGTTCCAGTGTAATTGAAGTTCTAATATGAAACAAGTCAACAGAATTGGTCCAATGGCGTTACCTTGTGGTACACCAAACAAATACAAGCAAAAAGTTGGTCTTGGTGTACCTTCACATTTCAAATCATGAAATTGTTCGAAGTACGTTTTATTTTCTTTATTAGCATTGACAACTTGTAAAGTATACACCTGTGGGGTTTTATAACCAAGTAAAACAGCTGTTTATTTCAATCGAATGCTTGGAACGAATAGATCGGGATTCAGTTTCTATATTAGTTCATAGAAATTCCTACTTACATAGTAGTAGTTTTTGCGGCCACTGATTGTATGTAGATGTGCCTTAACTTGTCCATATATTGAGGCATAGTTAGTGACACTACCTTCTGTGAAGAAAATAAGTTGGGTTGAAATAAAAATAGTTTATATTCGTTTCCGACATTTTTTATTTATATGAAAACAATTTACAATGTTCATTTTTAAACAATAAATATAGATAATTAATAGATAATTTTTCAATTTTTAATGACGGAATATATATCTTTTACACTTTTTTTATGTACATAACTATTTACAATCGAAATTCTCATTACTGCTAGCGGTTATTACGCTAGAAATATAAAAAACGTACTTAAAATCATGCTTCATCGAGTACAGATTCTTTAATTTTGTACATTATTTACAGATGAAATTACTTACGAATGAATATTTTAAAATTTGAGATATCTTCTCACTTCGGAGAATTGTAATTTGCCCGTCTGCACTCAGTATTATTAAATATAACTGCTAAAAATTAACAGCAGCGATTTATATATAATTAAATATTTCATTGGGCTCTACAATATTTTCAATAAAATCTTTAAAACTTCTTCAATAAACTCTTACATATACTAAACAGAAAGAACAATAGGATAGGAATTTCAAACGAGTATATAAAAATGGCAGAAAATATAAAGGCAACTTCAAAAGTTTATAACAAGACATAACATTAACGTCTAAAACAAGTTGGCACCCAAAAGTTTAGGGGAAGCATAGATTAGGCTACTTTAACAACAAAGAGAAGAAGGGTACTTAACAATATTAAATTATTTTATTAAGCGTATCTATTTTGAGTGCATTGTTTAAATTGTTATTTGCTTGGCAAAACGAAATCACTTAGATGTTACTCCATTCAGACAATACACCAGTGTCTGTCATCGTTGTTTCTCTGTTACTGTGACAAAATTACACCAATTTACCTATTATGTTGTGGTATTTTTACCAGAATATGGAATTGATATCTACAAAATGAAAGAGTTACATATAGATACATAATAATATATTAATAAATACATTTAGAATATTTCACGAACATCTTAGTCATACACCTATTTATTTTGTGCGTTACCTAATCTTTGCTGTTGTAATGTAGCCTAAACGAGAAGAAGACAGGTTTATTGAGCCGAGAATTGACTACATGGCAAATACTGCATTACACTACGTGAAGGCAGGATAGTCAAATTGCATATGGTCCTGGGACATAGGCTGCAGAGGACCAACATTATCAAGACATTTAACGATCACAATTAATATCCAGTTAATAAGGCTCACAATCGCAGTATTAAGCTAGAGAATAGCAGTATTGCAGCAGTTGCCATTCGTGAAAACGCAACTCTAGAAGATTCAAATTCTTCTTTTCTCAGCGAAGAGGTTTTATCGGAAAATGTCGTTATTGACCTTAATTCTAGAGGAATGTGGAGTGTGTTGTCGGTACATGGATTTGCTGACGATAATATCTATAGACTACGTCGCTTCATACAGTTTAAAAGGGCACTTACTAGGGAATTTACCTTAAAGAGCTAAGATTTTTGAAACTTGCAACACCTTGTTCTGTCTTAGGTGAATGCTCCAGGGTAGCCCGCGAAATTCAAATATTTTTATGTTTTTTGCAATTTGCCGGTCAGTGTGAAGCTGTATGTGGACCAAAAAAGTTCATGTAGTTCGAAAGAATGATTATTTCTGAAATATTCATTCTTTCGAACTACATGAACTTAGAGGGCTATATTGATGATTAAAATGGTTATAATTATTTAGATAAATACGCGTTACGGTCGCGGATCGCATTTGGTCCACATACAGCTTCACACTGACCGGCAAATTGTAAAAAAAACAAAAATATTTGAATTTCGCGGGCTACCCTGGAGCATCCACCTTAAGTAACATCACGATTGTTTGGTTTTTAGCGGATAAGGCAAATTGAGTTTGTAACTCAGGTTATTAAAACCTTAATTTGTATGAAAAATTAGAAAAAAGCAGAGAATTGCAACATATACCTATTTGGTTGAATCAACAATAAATCATCTTTTCTTCGTGACTCAAACTTTATCCGACCAGTATTGAACAACCTATAGGTACAGATCGTTCATTGGCCTCGTTTCGTTACAATAAGGGAAGACCGTATTTATAAGACATATAATGAAAAATGCCTACCGTAAACAGTTCAAGATATTGCAAATTACGTTAAATTTAACTAGAGATAAAAACTAAATAGTTAATGATTACCTAACTCCGCAGCCTAACTAATCAAGAAATCGAGACAATCGATATTAGTAAATGCCTCTTCGCAAATACACAATTAGTTTTTAACTGTCTTTTATATGAAATTAATAATGATACCATTATTGCTTACAGTTCTACTATTAACTCTATAGGTAATGTGTTTGTAGGTTTTTTCATTCCATTTCGTTCTAGTCATCATCTAATTCTTTAAAAAGGTCGGTGCCTTTAGTCTAATGGTAAAATTGGTATAATGGATCATGGACTGAATTTTGTTCGCAGTTAAAATCATTTTTGAAAAACACGTAGAATAAAGTCAGTAGAACTGTAACAAAAATTGGATGTTTCACTTTAAATAAACACTCCGCGACATTATCACAAGTACACGCAGCTTTAGAAAAAGCGAGGATGTTAGCTATGAAAATTATTGCCCAAAATTAATCACCTTTTCATCTAACGTAGCAAAGGACAAACTATGATCCCAATCTAAGCTCATACGTCGGAGTTTAGTAGATGAAAATAAAACCGACTAAAACTAACAACCCGAGAAGGACATGGATGGAAAAATCGTATATAAATTGATCCACCTATAAAATCTATTAAAAATTCAAAAGAGTGCTTACTTTTATATTGTAAAGTTACTGAAAAGATGAAAATCAGACTCTCATCTTTAGTTTCATCGTAGGCGTCGAAGGAGCCTAGACTTTACGCTAGAATTGATTAGTATCTATTCTAAAAGTGGTCAAAGCTATTCGATAAAGCTGAACTTATAAAAATCACTTATGTCCTTATCGCAAAATTTTATCGAAAACCATAAATTTTTATAAATTCAACTTTTGGGTATACTACAGAAAATTGGATCCCCTCGCCGAGGGCTAGTTTTACAATCAGTACGTCAAAGTCTTCAAATACGGTATTGTCTTGGATCTGGTGCTAAAAATTAGGAAACAAAAAAACCAACAGAATTTAGGTTATTCGAATATCGCTGAACAAGTTAGTTAGCTTCCCACTTAATACTGAATCGTAACAATTAAAGCGACTTCATTTAATAAATCACACCAAATTTCATTTGTCACCACAAAAGCTTTTAGCGTTCAAGAGTTTTGAACTTCGTTACTTTAACAAATATTTAAACTAGAGGAAGAATCTTTCGCATTTATGAAATATCGTTTTTAACTTTTCAAATTATAAAGCTTTTGTCTCATGCAAGTTTTACGAAATCGACAATATTTAATTAATTTGATTAGAGTTACAATTTAAAACTTTACAAACAACTTTTATTAAAACTTGCACAATACAATACGCTATTTTGCAAAGTATAATTTTTAATACCTAAAAAGGATAAAATTATATATTTTGAATTACAATTTCTATCTATTTTAGTTAATGAGAGCGGTTTCTCTCTCATAGTTCGAAAAATTACATTTTCTAATGTAGAATTTAAAAGGGCCAATCCTCTGAAATTTAGACTTACAGAATACCCAACACTTTTGGAGTTGGTACAAATATTTTCCATTAGTGTTCATGGCCCTAAAATTACGCTATTCCTAAACAACTACAATCTCACTTTACCTGTGATAACCACAGTATAGAATTTAAAAAAGTACTCCCGTACCCTAATTTTGATCCGCCTGTTTGAAAAATTGAGAAACAAACGAAGAATTTGAGCATAGATATCGTGACACGTCAAATAAGTCAATCATATCATTGATAGACTGAATTATTTCATAATAGAATGAAATTATCAAACTATATAAACGAACCAATATTTATAATACGATAAAATCTTGCTAAACCAGTACTGGTTTGCGTTTTCTTTTTTTTCTATGATGCGTGTGACATCTGGCGTCGCGCGCGCTGTGTGCGTCCGCGCTGTCGCGCGCGGGCTCGCTATGGGCGGGTGCTATAACCGCTTGAACACCGGCGGCGGCATCGTCGCCGGCTGGTGGAACGGGTGGTACTGGCGGGCAAGGATGTCGCCCTACAACCCAAATGTTACCCTATACATTCGTTATAAAATATGATAGCAAGTTGTCAGCTGAAAAGTGAATTAGTGGGCAGTGTTAGTATAGTAAAGCATTGGGTGTGAGAAATTCTGATACTTACAACTTGGGGTTGTTGGCTTTGAGCTTGTTTTATGTTCTTCTCGTTGACCATCAGCTGATGCGCGGCTCTGTAATGACGATATAGATTTTCAAGTTAGTTATAAAAATAATACATTAAAGTGAATCGTTGTAACTTTATACAATTAAATTCACTACCTGTCCATTTGCTCTTGTGTCATCTCTAGTGCTTCTTGCATCTCCCGGGAGGTGTTCCGCACGAACTCAGGGTCACAATAATCACCCAGACCCTGCTCAGTTAGCACCTAAAAATAATAGATTTGGAAATTTTACACTAGAATGACGGGTACGGGTTTACGGGTTGACTTAGATCGAGGATATTATCAGGTGCCGATTAAGTATAATAATTGAGCTTACTCTTGTAACCAGACTCTCTGCTGATCCCACCACGACAGGTCCCGACGAGTTGTTCCCTCGAGGGCTGCCGGGAAGCGACACCACCCCGCGCCCAAAGCTATCTCCTCCTGCAATGTCAGGTGCAATAGATCGCGTTTATATAGATGACATGATTGTTCCTTCAAATAACGTTAAGAATCATTTAACTTTGCAAATCTTCTAATATCAGTGATCAATTTATTATTATTACAAAATAAAACATACCTTCAATTAAAATGTTTTTTGAAAATCTAAAATCTATTCTATACTATTCATTTTCTAATTTCTCAAAAGCTTAAGCTAGCCTATAATGATTCTTAAAGCGATGAATCTCAATAATTTCTCTATACATTAATTCTAAATCAATAGCGTCCTCGTGGATTTTTATGATTGTTAAAATTTTCGTGCAAACCATACAAAACAAAACTTTTTCTCAAAATCTTCTAAAAGCTTTTCTAAATCCTCAATCATTCTAAAATGCACTATTTTAGCCCTTCAATGTTAGTTTACATGCTAGTTACGATGATGAAATCTTTTAACCTGTGTCAATAATATTATTATTAATCAGAAATTAAGATATAATTTTACCTCATTTGTTTTATTTCAGTGCAAAATTTGTGTATTGTTATATTTGTGTGAAGTTGCAAAACATGGAATTTGCTGAAGCAAAGTGTGAGTGTGTGTAAAATTCTTAGTTTATACCGTCAGGATTCCGTTTGTCTGCAATGTAATCCTGTAAGCTTTGAATTTTTATTGATGAGCGTTCATTATTCTACATTGTAGAAAGCTTCCTTCATGTAAAAGAAGTTTTGAGACTTAAACTACTTGTATTTGATTAGTACTTCTAAAATAAAATAATTTACTATCAGACTAGAGTCTAATAATGATTAACATTTAGACTCGAAAAATCTATAGTTTCAACTATGATTAATTGGACATCAAAGTAGTCTTAAAGGGGTGGGACAAAAAATTGGAAGGAAGCTCCCTGTGGCGTGCGGACCTGGCGAGTGCGGGCGATCTACAAGCCGAGCGGGCGGCGCATGCGAGGCCGCCCCCGACGAGGCGCTGCGCACCATCCGACCTGCTCCGCACAGCACCGGCTTGATGGCGCGCAGGCTGCGCCGCTCCCCGCCGCGGCACACGCGCTCCTTCGCATGTGAGAACGCGAACGGCAGCTTTGCGGCTGCGTTGTACCCGTACAACGTCATCGTTCGCGACTCCGTAGTTGGCGTATACTCGCTCGCTAGCAGTGGTGATATCTTCGGCTGTATCTGCTCGTATGTATTCGTATTCGTGTTTGTATTCGGGGACGGCGTCTTATCCTCCATTGATGCCATCCTTGGTATCGATAGTTTCTCCCTTGAAGACGTGGAGTCCTCCGGGTGAACTTTCTGTCTCGATACCGTCGCCGCTGGCTTCGATGCGGTCAGGCCCTCGCTCGGCGTCGACAGATAGTTGACGCAGCCGAAAGCCAAACCGATCTGTCCGAGCATCTCCGGGTAGTTGGACTTTTGATTGCTGTTAGTACGTACCGTTATCCACACAGAAGCGGTGAAAGAAGATGGAAGCGTTAGAAAGGTTATTTGAGCAAGAGTGCGGGTGATGCAAACCTTAACGTTAGAAAATCAACTAAAAAACCACACGTTTGACTACCTTGGTAAATAGTGTTCTTTAGATCATTTGTGGTTCTTCTGTAATATAAGCATTTCTGATTTAGACTCTGATATGTATTAGAATATTAAACTGATTTATTAAAATGATTGATGTACAATATTATGAATCTATAATTATTTAGTTGTTAAGTTACAAAGTTGTACTCACTCGAGCACTTGGTATATTTTCTCCGATTCTCCATTAAATATTAGAGGTCTTAGTGGTATTTGTTCTTTTGGCTGTCCATTTGCTCTGAAATATAACGGTTGTCTTTAGAACTTACTACTTTTCCACATAATAATAAAATAATCATTATTGATATAATTTTTCCTGTTTCAACGTTGTTGTCGTCATCATTGGAGCACGGTTAAAAATTTAAGTAACTCACAAATTAGGTGTTAGAGGTAGAGGTCCAACTCCATATTCCCTTTGCATCATTGAACTCAAATGGTTTCCTACACCACCAGGGGCTCCCACACCGCCACCGCCATCTAAAATGCATCACATATCCTCAAACCTATTTCTCAAGGGAATAGGTGACAACTACAGAACACCACGTGCAATGATCTTGCATACTCTTTCATCTGCTACATTCAAGTTTAAATTACTTCATGTATGTTAGTATTAGTTAGTTTTAATTTTATAATTTGTCAGCAATAAATTTTTGCGAGCTGATGTAATGATGATGATATTCTTCGAGGGATCTTTTTCAACCACAATGATATTACCCAGTTCTTCAATCTTTGTTCACATAAATTTTATTACATTGAATTTTTGTTTTTATACAAAACCATACTCACATGCTACTTTACGCTTGCGTTTCGCTTGTAATATGTATAATCAAAACTGCACAGTTTTTTTTCTGATTGCTCAAAATACCGTCTTTCCTAGCCCGGGAATCGAACCCAGGACCAGTCCTACGGCATACACCGTTCGCTTTATTTAAACACAGAAACAGCTTTTCAACTCTCTCAATCAAAATAACTTTCTGAACTTCCCTACATATATTTTCATCTCATTCACCTTCAATGCCTTGTTCAGCATATTTACCATGATTTGTTAGTAGTTCTTCCGCTGACGATGAATGTTTTATTTGTTCATCTGCCTAGAGAAGACATTTCACTGGTAAACTCATTCATTTTAATTCCACTCTCATTCTCTTTGAAAGTAGTCAAATTACTATCTACGTACAGGTTGAAAGGGTCTGGTAGTTACACATCTTCGTCAAAGACCTCTCGAGTTGCTTAACTAGTCTGCATATAAACCATTTGTACGCTAGCATAAAACATAATTTAAATGAATTTAGGTATGATCATTGGTATCAACACCTGCTTCGGTTTTTGTTTCCGAAAAAAATATTTCGTCTTTGCCTCGTCAGCTTGTTCAAACTGATGTTAAGGTCCCAGTTGCAATGGCAAATACATCCTTTGATACCATTGCATCTTTAGTACTAGCGTCAAGTGCCTATCAACTCCATACATAGATAGTGTCGACCACAATACATCTCTGGCAAATATTGTGTGAAAAATGATCAGTGGAATATTAGTAATGAATTAAATCTGATATTAATAATGATGTTAAATATGAAGCCATGAAGTGCGATCTTTACCTGTTGGTGGCTCTCCATGTTTTCTATGTTTATGGAAGTGTCTGTTTGGTCCATGCCTTCGTATGCTTGACCAGACACCTCCGAATAATGAGTGGTTTCTCTGTGATAGAAGAAATTGAAAAGTTAAAAGCTTCTTTTCCATTTAACAGATTTCTATAAATCCAATTTTAATTCTGTATCCTCAACAATATGACTTTATGAACTTTTATATTCATGTGTTACGCTGAGATCGTCTTGTTTTTTTTTAACAATAACGTTATACGTACCCTATGCATAGGCACATCACATTCAGCAGATATATCATCTAAGTTTCCAGATATTGCTCTCTTCAGTTCAGGACCCGCTTCGTGTAGTGTTCTCAAACCAGCCTGCAGTGTCATCTGGTGCGTCTGCTCATCACTCTGCCTCATTTCCTGCTCCTTTCGCTTTTTGAACCTTATGATTTACATTATTAAGTTTAGAATCATTTGCAGCATTGCGGAAAATTCTATAGTACTTACATAATATTCCTTTGCAGTGTGCAACTATGCTAAGCGTTGAAGTGATACCGAAAAGATTTTTCTAAGAATTGAAAAAGTTCTATAATAAAAAAGTTGACAATGATGTTATCTACAACGAGTATGTTCTTAAAAATCTGTAGTCTAAATAATCCCAAAAGAGTGAAAATTCAGATATAGCTATAGCCTATGATAAGAAATTCTAAACGCGAAGATGAGAAACCTTTCAAAGAATAATCATTTTTCATTTTCATGAACTAATACTAAAATTATATTTATAACATAAATATCACAAAAACACAACATATAACAACGGGAAACGTAAAATGTTGGACAAAAAAAAAAAAAAATGGTAGTTGGATTGTAGAAAACATTTGCATGCTTTTGGATAGCATCAATTCGTAAATGTGTACAAAACAGCTTGTATGAAGCTAAACCAAAGATTATGGTATGTTGTAGGAGCGTCTTAGGGACATGCAGGGTAAAACAGTATGTTTGAATAAATTCCAACTTGTCTTGAGGGGTTATGCTTTGACCTCTATAGTTTATTAGATCTATATCGCAAAGGGTCATGTCAGCATTTGTATGATAAAAAAACACTAAAAAAGGGAACATTCTTTCCTACACATACGTATCTGTTGTTACTCACGCGTGATTCCTATGAAACAAAAATGTATTTGTCAGTGTTAACCGAAATTAAACGAAACGAAATCAAATAAAAACACGAAATAAATTCAAACAAAATAATTCTGACCAATGCCAAACGGTGTTAATGTTGCTTTGATTTTTATAACAATAACACACGAATGGTTGTTCACTGTGCTTTTGATTTGATTTTTTAGATTATTTTTTCCTAAAACTCTAAGTGCCAATTGTGAGACCAGATTCGGGAAACTAAGGACGTGTAACGGATATAATTAAATAATTTTGTAAGATAATTTTGAATATACAGCTATTTTTCATCGGTTAAATCAGTTCTATATTCATCAGTATTTTTATTCAGGAAATCATTTCCGATTTTAAGACATCAATATCAAAAACCTGCATATAGAACCGATTTCTAATGGCACCGATTCATAAAAATAAAACTTAATTGTAGTTAATAAGTAAGTATTCCATGGTACATGACCCTCTTCCACGACCGACAACCCTTTTAAAATAGTTTAACTTGTTCTGTTTTTCTTTCTACATCTCAGGTACTCTGAATTTTCCAAGCGTCATGTGCCATAAAATTCAAATATAAAATATCAGAAACTTGCTATAAACTCTATATCTATTACTATTGACTGACCTTCTAAAGTAATCCTGTATAAGGAAGGTCGCGTAGAACTTGCCCACGGTGATTTCGTTCGGGTCGCCCGGCGGTGGAACTACCTGATCTAACAGTTTTGGAGACGTTCTCTTCCAGATCTTTTTGATGACTGCTCTTAGTTCTGTGTTGCAGTCGTCTATATTGCCTGTGGGATACGAATTGGTACGCAGCGTTTTGATTTTTATTCTTTAAGTAATTTTACTTTTTCTATTAATATTTGCATGCCAATCTATGGCGAAATGTGTCATTGTGCTAATATTTTTGTAGACCGTCTTTTGTACCACATTAAAGGAAAATAAAAACTTTGAATATGAGAAACAGAAGAAAGCTGTAGAACAATAGTGTAAGAGGGATGATGAAACGCATAGTAACATCTTCAAATTCTTATTAAATACATTTTAAAGCTGTATAACATTATTAGCTGACCCACGCAATTTCGTCTACGACACATTCTTCATTAATGCTTCTATTGGTCGTAGCGGGATGTTATATAGCTTTTAGATAAACGCTATCCAACACTAAAATATTTTTTCAATTTGAGTCTGTAGTTCCTGAGAGAATCGCGTTCAACCAAACAAACAATCTCTTCAGCTTTATAATATTAGTATAGTGTAGTATAGATATGGCATGGACTTACCTTCCGTTTTGATCTTGAGTGAGGTTCTGACAACGGCGAACAGCGTGGCGTTGAAGAGAACCGTGCCGTCGGAGTTGAGCGGCATGTTCATGGAAACGAGGCGCTTACACGCCACGCGGTGCGGACATAACTTACCGAAACCTGTAGGGACAGAACTTTATGCAAAACACGCAAAAGAGAAATTTTGGAAATTTCAGAAAAACAAATGAATAGATATGTCATTTATGCAAAAAGGGAGGAAAGGAAAGAGTGAAATAATGTACTTACCTAAAGGTGGGCTTATTTTTCTTAATAAAGTAACTACATCTAAATGTTTTATTCTACCCTTTGCATCAGGGTCATATTCACTCCATAATCTGAAAATATTAAAACAATTATTTTATAAGAGATATTGATAGTAACTTGAAGAATAACATACAAGATTGTAAAAAATAAGTTACCTTATAAATTCATCTAAGTGGTGTGGTCCCAATATTGACCAGTCTCTAGTTAAATAGTCGAAATTATCCATAATGACAGCCACAAACAAATTGATGATCTGGAAGTAAAAACGAAAATATTTAACGAAGACCTAAACTATAATTGGGCCCGTCCCTAAAGTTCAGCTGATAACGAAAAGAACTCACCAAAAAAGAACACAGCACGTAAAAACTAATGAAGTATGGAAAGGCGAGCACACTGCCGCATGTGCCACCACTGTCTTCAATCTCCACATCACCTTCTTCATGGTAGTTCCTGTCACACTTCACTTCCGGCTCTGGGGAGACTCCCATCATTATGTCTTGCCATGCCTCACCTAGAAAAACAATCAATTGAAATTTAAGATAGGATAGTATCTAGTTAGGTGAAAATTTCCAAAAGATTGTTTTATGGAACGAAACATAATACGTACCAGTAGCAGAACGAAACAATACAAGAAGCGCTTGTGGAAATGTCTGGAAGTGATTGTTCCTTGTGATCGGTGAGTCATCATCTATCGCTATTTTTCCGAACACCTGCAACAATTTGGAAAACGTCAAGATACGAAATTTTATAGAGTACTTCGTCTCTAATATTGTTATAAGAAATGAGTTTCAAATGATGATCTTTAGTTTTGATCTTGTACCTGCATCCCAACAACAGCATAAATGAAGAACAGCATTAGAATCAGCAAAGCGACATATGGCAGTGCTTGAAAGGATTTGATGAAAGTCCACAGCAAAGTCCTAATGCCTTCGCCTCTGGAGAGCAGCTTTACCAGCCTCATCACTCGGAAGAGTCGGAAGAAGTTTATTGAAGGTATGGAGCTTTCCTGCAATTATACAGTTTAAATGTGAGTTAGGGTTAATGTTTGTGGTTACCTGTAAAACAAAGATACTTTACATGTATAAAAATAAATTGAAAAATTTGAAGAGTATGGTGCTTTTAGAGCCCTCAGCATAACTGGCGGGGCCGCTAGGGGCAGTGCCTGCCAGGGGAACGTTCCTACAGAATCGTTCCAAATTGTTACTGCGGCCCTGGAACGCAAAGGGTCACGGGTGGGTTTTTGTCAGTAAGAGTCTAATACTCCCTTCCTCTCCACTCAGAGTGGGGTCATTTGCTGATTTTCCATCCAAAAAAGAGAAAAAATGGTGCTTTTGAAAAACTGAGATTTGCTTTTATATTTTGTGATGCTCTAATGCTTATTTTGAAAGAATTGCGGAAATGTTAACTATTTTACTACAGTTTCGGGTTAGTGAAATACTTAGGAATATCTATTCCATGTGTCCAAAGCTGCCATCAGGCCACTAATCCATGGATAAAATAAGATGTCTTTCTCAGTCGTAGCTATAACTGAAACTGTAATGTATTTTAAAAACATTAGATGCGTGAATATCTATTATTGTGTGTGGCTTTTAGGCTCAAGTGTTCAAGTCGTTTGCTGTTGTTTTATAAGCAATTAAAATTACAGCTTCTACTTCATTGCTGACTGCTTCTTGAGTGCGCGTCTGTGCGTTGGCTGTAGTGCAGAGTCTTGCCTTCTAGATTTCACCAGGATTATGTTTATACAGATGATTACTTTAGCGTTACTGTCCCAAAGTTTTTTATTGCACACATCTAAAGCGCCATCTTAATTGTTAGTTGATACATTATTAAAAGCTGTTATTTTCTTCTTTTGTTATCAGTGCGTTTTGAATTCAGTGAGCTATTTATTTTATAAAGTGTGTCATGTTTTAGTATTTAAAACAGTTATCATTACTACTACTCTAATTCAGTTTATTGTAAAAGTCATTTAATCATTTTTCATTAAAATCTCAGCAGTGTTTTGTTTGACCAATGTCAAGATGAGCATTTTGAGAATTGATTGGTCATTTAGTTTGTGACTAAATGGCGATTACAATATCTAAGTTAAAACAATTAGCGTGAAAGCGTAGCTTACCTTAACAACGTGAGTCCTAGGCATGCCACTTCCCTGAAATCAACACGATCGTCTTCAGTGGCGGATCCAGCAGGTTCGACGTAAGTGAGAGCATTAGCTTCTGCTGTTATTACAACATCGATAATATTGTCCATGCTCGGGACAGTAACTATGCTATCTGGGTTTTGGAATGATCAATTTATCTGAAGTAGTAGTAGTATTTACAGAAAATATTTAACTGATTTTATGTTGAGCTATCATTTTATAATTATTAAGAATTTATATATCCAATTTTAATTATAATAAGTCTTTAATCGTGAAAAAATATTTTTCAAAACATAGAGATAAAATTACTTTGTACAGTGAAAAAATAAGTCGTATTTAAATAGCTATTGAAAAAAGAATAATAATTCGTAAAAAGTTGGTCATTCCAAAACAAGATACCATTAGTGAAAGTGTATATCTAAGAAGTGTATCTCTATGAGTGCATAGTGCCGTTACCTGGTTTTTGAGTTCGTTTACTTGGGAGACAACGATGTCGATGATGCTGCCGAGGACAATGATGAAATCAAAGGTGTTCCAAGCGTCGCCGAAGTAATTCTGTACAAAAGTGATGATAAAAGTAAATAATTAGATAAATTTGTTTATTACTAGGTAAGCGTGCTCAATCCTCGATGTGAAATTGTTGTCAAATGCGAGCCTATCAATAATAATAATAAAAAAATTAAATTGACAACATGAAATCCTTAGCCAAAATAATGACGGAAAACTCACCTTAAATCTAAAAGCAGCAAGTTTAAAAATAAACTCCAAAGCGAAGACTGCAGTGAAGAGCATATTTAACAAATCCAACGCCTTGCTGTACTCAAGGGGCTGATTGTGATATTTCATGGCGAGGGTGATAGTGTTTATCATGATCAGCACGAAAATGGCGTACTCAAACGGTTGTGACGTCACGAACCACCATACTTTGTATTGGATCCTGTGTTTTGGGATGTACCTGGGATGAAAAAGGGATACTTTTAATAAGGATAGTATCAAAAGGTAAATTATGTGAAGTATTCCGTTCTTCTTGTTCAATTTCTTATATCGTAATATTATTCCCTACTATTTCGGTTATTGATGTGTTTGCCAGTTTAATTATTTTCTTACCTTCTAATAGGTTTAGCTTTCAGTGCAAACTCTATGCAGTTCCTCTGATTCTTATCTAACTCACAGTTTTTATACTCTTGCTCTCCCTCGTTTTGGAAGGTCACTATGACGAAACCGACGAATATATTAACCTAAAAAAATTGCATAAGGTGAAGATTAATCGTCCATTACATAATATCATGTCATCGTAGCAAAAACGTGAACTTACCATAAAGAAGGCAATTATAATAATATAAATAATATAGTAGGCTGCAACAATTGGACGGAAGTTAGTTATGGGACCCCGATCTTCAGCATTCGAATCTATAGAGACGTACAACAACCTAAAACGAAAATTGCATTATGAATCTTTATTCCATACTAATAAATCCATTTGACGGAATCTACAAAATTCATTTGAAGTTGCCAAACAATTATCGAGATAAACTTACCCTGGCCATCCTTCAAAAGTAGACACAGTGAAGAGAGTAAGCATTCCTTTCATTACATTATCAAAATGGAAGTCATAGCGCGTCCATTCTCTATCCCGCACCATATAGTTGCGATTCTCAAATACTAAATACGTCCCCCTGAAAAATATTTTGATTTGATAGTATCCTTGATCTAAGTCTACTGATACCAACAGATGCTGACAATCAGTAAATTCTGGAAATATTTATAAGTAGGCAAAGATACTCACTGGCATTCATCCTTTGTCATTTTAGAAATATCATTACACCTAAAAAATTTGCCCTGAAACAAAATCTCAGCGATTAAATCAATGACGATTGCAAATTGCCACTAGATTAGTAGCATGCTAAGACATCTAAATGTGTTGCAGCCAATTTTGAAAGTATAAGTCATACTACATATTCCCCATTGAAATATTTGAGTGAACCCATTTCTCATGATAAGAACCTATAAAGAAGCATAGACATTTTGCCTAAACATTTATGTTAATGTTATTGTTTAAATGATCACAACACTATCTAATGATGACACTTTTCCTAAACTACAAGCATGAACGATAATGCCTTAACAAGGACATGCGACATAGGTTACAATCATTTAGGACAAACTTCATGCTTCATTCAAGATCTTCGAACTTGGTTGTGTGTATTCCTGTGTATTGTGTCATTATGAAGTGTAGTTTTACAGGATCGGATTTGAGCATTTTGAAAAAATGTATTTGTGAAACTAGCACGCATTATCACGGTATTTAATACGCTATATTTTGAAGAGTTAATTTGTTCTGGCAATAACGCAGGTTCGAAGATCTTTATTTAACTACCAACACAATTTCCAAGGCTCACCTTAAACAACTGTACACCAACCACAGCAAACATAAATTGTAATAAATACGTAACTAGCATAATATTTCCTATAGTCTTAATCGCTACTATCACACACTTCACCACATACTGTTAACGGATTCAGTGAGTTAGTTGTCGGGGCATACGTTACCAAGGGGGGAGGATTCCACAATGTCCACCACGCAGCCACGGAAACATAGGGGGACAAGCAAACCAATGTTTAATCACATGGGATCTTACAAGGGCCGTAGGGACCATAGTTGCTAAGGTTAGAAACTCCACTTCTCAAGTAAACGCCAAGGTAGGGGGTAGGTTATAACTTCTAACATAAAGGTAAAATTAGTCATCTAAATGATTGGTCTCACATATACTACACCTTTGGGTTGTATTAATGATCTCATGCTTGAACTAATTGACGACAATGAAATTATAAATACTAATAACAATATTTCTACTGACGAGTTTTACATGCTAATTTTGTAATTTTGTTCTTTCGAGGCCTTCACCGTTGTTATACCAATATTTCTCCAATAATGATTTTGATGAACACAGGAAAAGATTTCGAAGCATGTCACAGCAAATATACTTTAAAATATAAGGGTAAAATTGTAAAGCTTTCCAAGTATGTTTTGTATGGAAGCTTAGCAGAAACATCAAAAGAATTAGCACAAGTGTTAGTTGAAGCTTAAAATAAAATACACCTGTGTAAAAAATAAACCTTATATCTGCTTTGGGGTACTTTCGCTCAAGTACAGACATAAGTAATTTTCTTAAAATAGTAGGTATAAAATTTAGGTGTATCACACATAGTAGAATTTTCATAGGTGTGATAAAATAAAATAAAACAGTAAACATAATCATGAGAAATGAGTAAGAAAAAAGAGGAGACAAAAGAGTTTAAAAAAACAAAATATATTGACCCAAAGGTGTATTGACAAGCTATTGAATATCGGTGATATAGTTGTAATGAAAGTGTATTCACTCGTGGCCACACATGACGCTTCATGTAACGGAGAATGGTGTGGAATTCTTCAGAATATAGTATTTGCCCCCTACCTTGAACATTTGGACTCCCATGACAGCGAACATAAATTGCAGTAACGATGTTACCAACAATATGTTGCCGATCGTTTTGATGGCAACAATCACGCATTGTACAACGTGCTATAATCACGGAAAAATATATGTACTTTCATGTCAGATTATAATATATGATCATAGTAAAACACCATTATAATATCACAATCAAAACCAATCATCATCCAAGCAAATTATGGTAAAAATATTTTAGACCTAAAAATTTGTTTTAATAACAGAATTCTAAACTATGGGCTGATTTTATAAAAAAACTTGAACTTTATATGATCCGTTTAAGAATTGATCAGCAGATTATTATTATTCGAATTTTAATTTTTTTATGAACTAGGCTGCATGTGTTTCAATATTTGTCGGAAAAATACTGTGAGCCATGTTAATTCAAAATTAAGTCAATTATTCACACATTTTAAAACATGATAGAATTTGCATTTGACAATAGGTAGTTTTTGAGGTCCAAGGATTGTGTTACTGACCTTAAGGCCCTTGGCCCTGTTGATGGCCCTTAAAGGCCTCAGCACCCTAAACACTCGTAATATCTTCACCACCGATATACTTCCCGACCTGAAATTACAATAAAATTCGAGTAATGAATAGAATTTAAGAACTTGTAAACGGCATACTGAATAGTTTCAGAGTAATGACTTGCGACTTGTAGGCTAAGTGTGGAATTATAGGCTCGCTCCATCGTAGACTTTGTCTCTGTCATCTCTGACATAGACTAGAGTCAAGAGCAAACCCATTACAAATAAAAAAATAAAAAAAAGTGTTTCGTTTTTCCTTGAAACACAAAAATGCACAATTTTAGATGAAACCACTGTGATCTGAGTATCAACGAGTACTACAATAAAGATGATTGATTACCCATAAGAGATGCAAGGTGATCACGATGACGATGGCTAATCAATCTTTAAAAGTAAAACATACACAAGAAATCATGACGTACTTAAAACTCATAGACACTAGCGAGACGCAAACGACGAGCATGTCTAGCACGTTGAAGGCGGAACGCAGGAAGGCACCCTGGTGGAGGATCAGCCCGTAAGTGATCAGCTTCAGGAACAGCTCCAGCGTGAAGATGCCCGTGAAGAACACGTCGAATTGACTTAGCAACTGAAATTAAACCAAGATACAAACATTATTTATAAGAAATGTAATAAATAGTGACGAAGAATTATTCGTCAAATTACACTCAGAGTGAAGAAATACTAGCATTCTCTATTCAAATAGATGGTTGACACCAGGTCATGAATTACAGTGGCCTATTTTGAAAGCTCTGAATCGATTGCGTTTCCAGGCAGGCCATTGCAAACTAAACTAGGCGAAATGGGGTTCTATAGATCCGTCTGATTTCCAATGTGAGTGCGTTGGATATCCCTGTTCAGTCATGAGCCACACTTTGGAAGCGCCCCGGGTGCCCATATACTTAATTAAGTATGGGGACTTAATTAATTCCAACAATGCTGTAATTAACGTAGCCACCTATTGAGCTCAAACAATCTAACCTTCCATCTACCATCGACTCGAAAAGGAGAACAACATTGACATTTTATTGAAAGTTAGAGCGTCACAGCCTTTTTCTTGCTTAGACTGACTATGTAACATTTTCAACTTAGTTGTGACAGAAAGACTAGTTCCATCAGTTGCACAAATATTGAGCAGCATACTAACGTAATTTCTAAATCCGTTCTGTGCAGCATCAAGCGGGTCTTCAGCAGCCAACATAGCGGAAGACAGCATGATACAGACCAGGATGATGTTCCCAAATGTAGATGATGAGGACATCTTGTAGCAGAACACCCGGAACCTAGCATTGAAGAACTGTGTCAGGATATTGAACAGAAAGACAATGATGACGTGGAAGGAAACACACCAGAAAATATTAGGTATGAAATAATAGGGAATTCGAGCAATTCTGATAGAAAAATTGTTACCTGATCGACGATTGTTTCATTTAAAAACTTATAAAGCTATATGAATATTGATTTCATCGGATTTACAGAAAATATATTAATTTGACTCAATAGCAAGTAAACTGGATAAGGATAGATTTGAGTTTGAATTTTGAAGTGTGTTTCAAAGCTATATTATTACACAGAAATACACGTATATATTCTAGACACATGTTACGAAAATCAGTGATATAAGCACATGCATTAAAATTGGGCAAATAAATATATAATACGATACACACCATGCATACATGCAACAATATAAAGTAAAAAATATTTTTATTAATCCTTGAATCGTCAATTTTGGCCTATGGTTTTCACGGCTTGGACAACCATGCATGAACACACACTGCATGCACTCTGCTCAGCCGTGAACGCTACAGGCCAAAATATGATTTTCAATAAAAAAAAAACAATTAGGAATCTCTAAGGGATTTCAGGTCATGCTTTGAAACCTATCATACTAAACAAACAAACCTAACAATTCTAATGGGAAACACAGATTTCGGTACCCACTATACTCATTGCTGAAACAGAATGTTCATCTAATTTTGATTATTCCACACTTAATGGAGGTTATAATGTTCGTGCATCACGAGGACGTATGAATGAAGAATATGATGTTGGAAACGGTACTGTGGTATGAACTAAGAATTTGGGATATGAGATTTCGAAAAATGTAAAATTAAAAGGAGTTTTCATTCACCAGAAGGCTCAGTAATCGCTTCTGGTGAAATTGAAAATGAAATCGAAAACAGGTTGAACTGAAGAACGTTTTTAAGGCTAAAGGAAACAACTACGAAATTGTAAATAAAGAAACCAGTAGATTGAAGGGAGAATCCCCTGGAATAGGTTAATAGACACACTACAAGGACATACAGTTTCCAACAGACACAGGGACAGTCACAGTCGATGATATGTAATGCCAATCACTGCAAGGACAACACAACGCCAATCGACACAATGAGACATGGGTACCACCAGGTGATGAAACCATCACCATTCACCTGTTTGTCGGTGAGAATACGAAGAAACTACTAGCGTTCGGTATAGGCGGCGTCTGATTTGGCATATTCAGTTCTGACACACGCCGTGGTCTGGCTGTAACCAGTGTTCCCTCTTCTTCAGATTGACCGCCATCTTTGTGAAGGAAAATTACAGAATTTTCTACACTATCGTCTAGCACTAAATTTATTTTAATCCTAATATTACCAATAGTCTCACTATCGCTATTGACCATGCCGAAATCCCTGTACCTAGAATACCTCAACTAAATTATCAATTATTGTAATGCTTAATTAAACGCAAACACAAGTGTGGAAATTAGCTAAATGTGTAGAAATGGTAAATAATAATTATATTTTAATAATTAATTAATTGAAAGAAGAGAAAGACGTAAGGCAAAAGTAGAAAACGGGTTTGTCTTTGATAGTGTTGATAATACTTAATGGGTACAGCTTCAATGATATTAATTTTTGCTGCTACAGTAAATTATAAAAAATCGTGCTTAAAACGCGTGACATACAGAGTACAAATCGTTATCAGCAAAATATTAAATATAAATTATGAATACATGATCTAATTTCCTACCCATCATGAAGAACAAAAAATGCTTCCATGTTTATATTCACACACTTTAATGACAAATGATGTAAAGATACATAATACTGCATCATATAAATAAAAAGCCCTTTCAGCGCCACAAGCACGAATCTCTCACCCCACCATCAAAGACAAAATCAAAAAACAAAATACGTAAAAAAATAACATCTAATAAGTTTCTGTTAATCTTCTTTCCCCCCCTAACCTGTTGGTCTTAGCAAATATGAAGAAGGAGGTGGCATCAGGTATAGGTTTCTTAGTGTCGCATATATCGACCTCGGAGAGACGGCGCGGGCGCGCTGATGAGGTCGTTGGCTTACGTTTCAGCCGAGGCTCTTCTTCCAACTCTGTGTTCACTGTTTTTGGTGGGTTAGCTTATTGTTATCTCACCAGTTTTGGCATCTTTTGCAGTAGTTTCTTTTATAGAATTTTACATTTTTATTATTTTCTTTAGTAAAAAGAAATCATGAGAACTTTCTACATTTCAAATAACAAATATATCCATCATACTCTAGGTTTCTTGTCTCCATTTTAAAATGCCATGGGCTTTAAAAGTGGCATTTGAATTCAATGTATCTCAATAAAAACAGAAAGTAGTCCCAGTCGTTTCATTGAACTGATCAAAGAGATCCTCTGAGTAAATTACACCTTATATTATATTAGCCACAATCCAGTTTTTAAATATTTTTGAAAGAATCATAGCCAGTGTTTTACCTGGCTCAACACCTAAAATTATTATACCTATATGATTCCGCTGATGACCTTCCATCATCTCCTGGTCTTCTCTCTCCTGTTCATCTTCTGCTCTTTCGATTGCTTCATTTTCTTCATCTATGATTTCATCTAGTTCTCCTTCTAGGTCTTCTTGGTCCTCTCTTTCTGAACCGGTCTCTTCGTATTCTCTCTCAGAGCTAAAAATAAAGAAATCTTGTAGAGCTTTCATTATAAAAAGTTTCCAATACTACTAAATGCTCATTTCGCAGAAGACCTATGTTTAGCATCTTTAAATGTATTTAATTTAAAACTTACTTATCCGAAGTATACACATCGTCATCGTGAATGTACTCATCATCAGTATCTATGTGTACACCTTCAGCTGCTGCCACGCTACCACCTTCTTTTTCTTCAGGAGCCTGTGAATTATTAGCATTTGAATTCAGTCTATATTTCTAAAGTATTAAAGTCGAATTTCCTGTGTGACTTACTGCTTCTTCCTTCTCTATGTTGGTCAACGATTCAGCGTCGGCTAAGTTATCTACAGCGATAGCCAAGAACACGTTCAGAAGGATGTCTGTACGGAGGATTGTTAAGGAAATATTATTTTCAATATTTTCTAAGGTTTTATTAATTGCAAGACATATCAAGATTTTAAAATATTCTTAATTTCAACGGCGCCACCCAGGCCGAAGAAGTGGCGGGACGACTTGGACGCGTACCGCGAGGGCTGGTACGAGATGGCGCAGGGAAAGAATTTCTAAAGAACATGGGGAGGCTTTTGCCCAGCAGTAGACCAGTATGGGCTTACCGAGTAAAAATAAAATAAAGATTTGTCAAAAGGATACAGTTGCCGCAGATGAAGAGTATGATGAAGTATATACATGCGAGGATTCCAAGAGTGCCCACACCACCATAAGCTTTAATTCCTTCGTACATTACTGCGTTCCAATCTTCACCTGTTAGGATCTGTAGGAAAGATAAAGGTGATATTAGGAGTAAACTCAACTGACTATACTGGATGGATCGTGGTCCGACACGTCCCGGGCAGAGCCCAGACACGAACGTGTATGAACGAGTTCTTACGAAATGAACGCACTGATTGGAACTAATGGCGTACTGCCTTAAATTTTTTGGGCTCCTGGCGGAACGCGGTCCGTCCATGTCCCAGGCTTAGCCCGGAAATATATGGAATAACCATGTTTGGGTGTATTGATGCGACCGTCTGAGGTATCTTTCCGCATTTCTATCAACTAAGTTTTTATTTTTTTACATGTTGCAATTTCCGTTGCGACTGAAAATTATTACTCCTTAATTTTTAGTTGCAACTTCTGTATAATTGTGAAGTCAACTTACAGGGAGAGATTTCTTACCTGAAATACAGTCAGCAGCGCCTGCCAGAAGCAATCAAAGTTGTGTCGATCCTTCTCTTCTACCGGGTCGTAGTTGAACTTTCCTCCGAAGACCTGCATCCCCAGCAGCGCGAAGATCATGATGAAAAGGAACAGCAGTAACAAGAGGGAAGCTATCGACTGGATCGAGTTGAGGAGTGATGCTACTAGATTGGAGAGCGAGCGCCAGTATCTGGAATGGGTATTTATTTATTAATTAGAATTTAGAAATAAATTCACTACTACTTTCAATAATTTATTTCATTAGACTCCCAAACATATTTCAAATCAATCAAAGGTCAGGAGTTAACAGTTTAGTTGTATTTTTTAGGCCTAGATCCAAATTTTAACTAGTCAGACAAAAGCTACAAAACACACAATGTTATTCGAATACTTAGTAAATTATCAAAGAGTTCATTTAAGTCAGTTTATGTGAGAATTTTCATTATTATAATTTCAACAAAATAGCACAAGTTAATGATAGCTTTTGTTACCGCTTTTATTTTTCATGTGTTTTCTTAGACAAAACATCATTACTTACTTGGTAACCTTGAAGACCCTCAACAATCTGACGCAGCGCAACACAGAGATCCCCAGTGGAGGCATGACCTCAGTCTTCGTGAGCACCATCTCGCTAATAGAACCAATCACCACGAAGCAGTCGAAACGGTTGAACAGAGAGACGAAGTATCCCTGAAACATGTTGGGAGGCAACTTAACCGAGACGCAGTAGATAGATAAGAAGTCTACAGGAAGAAGAACAGCAACCAAAGCATAGGTGTTAAGCACAGGTTAGTAGATGTGGTGTGTGATGTTAGACTGGTTAAAACAAACAGACATAATGTTGGGTCAAATTAAATAAAAATGTGAAACTTCACAGTCTGGTTGGTATCAACATACGTCTAATTGTTTATTTATGGAGAGTTTTCGAACGCATTCAACCCTAATCTCTTCAAATTTAGAGTGAACAGGCTTCTTTTGGGTAAGCCCGCTCCATCGTCGACTTAGTCTCTGTCATCTCTGACCTAGACTACAGTCAAGAGCGAAAAAGTCTCAATAAAAAAAAAAACAATAGTTTGCACTCCGGGAGTGCCGGCAGAAGTGAAAACTTAAATACGTGCTTCTCTCCCTCCATCTTATGAATTTTCAATCAGGTCACGAGTCCTGACGCGAGGTTAACATTTTTTACCTATCTCAAAACAAGTGCACAACGCCGCTAAAGACACATACATTTTCGTTACTGAAACCAAACTTTAAATTATATTGAAACTACAGTTGACGGCGAGGTTTATATAGTACTGTAAAGTTTCGTAAATTAATTTGATTTGACCCTGTGTATGTGATAATATACATTTGTGACGTATTTCAAAAGCCAGAAACAAACTAATAGATGTAACTGAAGTTTACCATGTTCAATGACTGCAGTCGGGTTTTGTATTATGTAAAAACGACAAATGTAATCGCGACTGTTAAAACCCCGGCTCACTAGAGTTTTACCGGTTGTCTGAGCTGATGGTTAACATAAGAAGGTTTTAAGTTACTGACCTGACGCAGCATAATTTACTTTCGTTAGTAGTTTGTTTCTAGTTTAATGATGAATTCAGAACAAAGAATAGTGAGAAAAGACAAGTAACAGTAAGGTAGAGCTGGAAACATAGATGACTTACTTGCAAACCTAAGCTGTACATCTTGACTAACATTTCTAAGGTGAAGAGCGCGACGAAGAACGCGTTGCCGTATTCTTGAAAGAGATCCAACCACTCTGGTTGCCTGAAAATTAAAGAATTGTAATTTGAGGCTTCCATATTTTTAGGGTACCTAGACAGGAGGTGCACCCATATTAACCGCAAGTCCCTTTCGGGACAAAAGTCTGCATCAGTGAGCCTGACGGAGTCATTATGTTTTAGTCTTAGGGAACCAATCGTGACTGCTGAGCCTGCCTGCATAGCCTATTCCCAATTGGATTCGGCTTCCAGTCAAACCGGATTCAGCTGAATACCTGTTAACAGACGCGTTAAAAGGGTAACAGTAGTTCTTGGCAAGACTGGTGTCAGATTTTCTGGCATTGACTATCCGTAACGTGACTGATGAGCATGGGGTTCAATTACCAGGTCGACCAAATATTTCATTGGGGATTCCTATTATATTTTTTCTGTGAAAAGACTGGACTTTGGAAGTTGATGGAGAGACGCTTTCGTGCCTCGGAAAGCCCATTAAGCCGTTGGTCTTGCGCATACTTGTCCACTATAATATGTCCCGCGCCGATCGCTGTTTAGATTGGCCGTCATGGCCAAAATCAGCCAGGACTATTATTATTGTTATCCATGCCTGTAGTGATCAACCGGGCAGTTCGGACACAAACTAGGATAAGTATCCGATAACGCTTTGCACAATCCATGTCTCATTGCGCCTATGATCACTAAACCTCTGACATCTGCATTACCATATCATCTGAATAAACAAGTGTCAGCTCAATGGGACGAATACTTACTGGTAGTGTTCACTGGCTAACACGACCGTGTTTAGAAACACCAGCACTATGATCAGCCAGTAGAACGTTTGAGACTTTACTGCTTTCCTGCACGCTCTCTTCATTCGACGGTTTACCTGAAAGAACATGGTTATTAGTTGCAGATTTATCTCTTTTATTACTGAAACAGGAATCATAGACGCGGGAAAAAAAGCTGCCAAGCTCAAATGGGATTGGGTGGATCACGTTGGCCGCATGCATGACGACCGCTGGGCAAAGTCGTGACGCGATGGGTGCCAGGGAAAGTGGTGGCCCTGCCAGAGTTCTGGAATCCCTGCAAGGGTTGCGGAATTTGTTCGAAAGAGTCACCGCGGCCCTGGAACGCAAAGGGCATTAGGAGGAACACGGATGGGTTTTAGTCAGTAAGAAGGAGTCTGACACTCACTTTTGCTCCGCCCAGAGTCATTTGACGATTTCCCATCATACTGCGTTGAATACGTTGCGTATATGGGACCAGTTTGTCTCTCGCTTAATTGAACGTAATGTGTGTTTTACAAAATGTATAGCTTCTCGTGAAGGGAATTATAGTTTCTTTATAACTTACTTTATCAAAATCCTTCTTCCACACTTTGCAAATCGACACTTTCTGCTGTTCATTGTTCTCTATCCCCAGATGGTCGGTCGAGTCATGCTCGTTCTGCATCTGACCTGAAATATATTCTACACATCTTACTTCAGTGCCTGTCCATTTTGATTGTTAGCTGCTGGGCAACAGACTGAGTGATTTGCAAAAAGAAAAAAAAGACTCGCGCGACGTCACGTCGCTGGTAAAAATTGTACCATCGTAGTGACGTCACGTGTGTTTTTAAGTTACTGTATCGTCTTAATTTTTTGTTTACGTGAAAAAAGAAAAAATACGTGTCCAATATTTTTTTTAAATCTATCAGACGGACTAATTAGATTTTTTCAGTAAAATGGCCTATTGATAATAATTAATTATTTTATGCTCAATTAAAGCAAAGCTGGATTAGCAATATCTACATCTATTGCAAATTAAAATGTATGTATAATAACAAAAAAAAAAACGTAATTAATCTGAACTGCATCATCTATGTTTATTTAATTATTCATCTATTTAGAATATAAACAAATCACATTCAAATGGTGGGCGCCAGAAAAATTTGCAATAAAGTACGTTGACCTTTCCGTAATTAAGTCAATAAATGAAGTTCAATGACCGTTATTGCACATGTATCTGGCGCCTACCATAGTGACTTATTGAAAATTCTAAAGCAAACCGAATTTAGGTCCTATTTACGACCCAGTACGCACTGCGATTTTTATACGCGCGATTTTTTTTCTGCAATTCTGTAACACATTGAATCCTATGCGAGTCCCCGCACTGGTGGAAAAAAATCCGCGCGGGAAAACAATCTCGATGACAATCGCAGCAGTGCAGACAGGAACTTAAAAGCCTCATTGAAAATATAATATAGATCTTAGGTATATCTCACCTATCCCATAATCCCTGGTCTGATCCACTGGTGGATGATGTTCGTGCTGATCCGCCAGCGGTTCCAGGTACTCAGCCTGCGTGATCCAGTCGAGGTAACCCTTAAGATCTTCCTCCAGTTGCTGCTTCTCTCGAAGTTTTTGGAAGTCACCCCTGTTCTTCGCTTTTTCTCTTTCTTTGGAGAACTCTCTGAAACGAGAATGATTGTTAGGTTTAGTACTTAACTTACTTAAGTCATTTTCTCGAAAGTTTTTAGTCGTTTTTACGTTTCCGTACTCAAAGGGTAACCAACGAAACCCTATTTACTAAGCCTCCGCTGTCCGTCCGTCCGTCCGTCCATCTGTCTGTCCGTCCGTCTGTCTGTCAGTGGGCTATATCTCATGAACCGTAATAGGTAGACAATTGAAATTTCTACTGGTATTTCTATTGCCACTAGGAATAACAATAAATATTAAAAACTAAGGTTAATGGTCCGGAACCCTTCGTGTGCTTGTACGACTCGCACTTAGCCGGTTTTTTTATTTAAGTTTTTTTTTTTGGGTTGTTGAAATTTTTTCCTTAATACTTGTCAGCTACCCAATACCACCCTTAGATAATGACCACGCACTTCTCGAACACCCTGTATAGGAGAGTAAAAGATTTAACCCTTCCATACCCTCCTTGATTCCCTCTGGGACCGTGAGATTCGCTTTTAAGCGTCGTAATGTTGACAAGTACTTTCTTATTCACTCAGTGTCCACAGTTGAAAAACATTATCTACCATTTCAATCGTTCAGAAACGAAAAAAAAAACCGCAAGAGGCATAGAAATAAAGTTTTAATCAGTTTCAATAAGTTTCTCTTTTGGTAAAAATGGTCCTAGAAGGGTCCGTACCGGAACGAAAATTGCAGGAAGATTATCCTGCTAACTACCGCTACCTGTAAACACACAAAGAAGTTGGTTGGTTGTAAGAACTTACCCGGACAGCACACCGAGAATAAGGTTCATGACGAAGAAGGCACCTAAGATGACCATCGACACGAAGTAGATCCACTCCCAACTGTTGCCCATTGCATCTTGTATCTGACATAAACAAACGTCTCTTGTAAGCTCTTTGACTTAAGGTGGAAGCGCCAGGGTAGCCCGCGAAATTCAAATATTTTAGACCGGCTAATTGCAAAAAACATAAAATACTTGAATTTCGCGGGCTACCCTGGCGCATCCACCTTAAGAAAGATAATGGACTGTTATACCCTAACAGTAACAATTAACAGATTATATACAGATAGGATAGCTTTCAAGCTATTTTGCGAAAAAGAACAGCATCCCTGATTCGAATGATTTGGGGGAGCACCAACAGCATTTTAAAGGTGATAGTGACTAAGTCTGATTGGCCGTGTCTGGGGCACTGGGCCCGTAGGTTTGCACAGAAGCAGGTCTGGCGCAGCGAGAAGTGGACATAGTTACCCATTGGTTTTTGAATTAGTTTTGTTTTATTTTATTTATTGATGTAACAATTGTTTGGTAAAACAATAAATAAATAAATAAATTTTATTTATTTTTGATAAGAAATGTTCACTATAGTATTATAAGTGTAACTATCAACAATATAAATCATTAGTGTTCGATTTAAATAAATAATAATAATAAGCATCTAACCAACCAGGTGAAAAGAATGCCACATCTTGCTGGAAATGCTGCAAGTCCTATTCTATCAACATTTACCTACTTCTACAGTCCCCGTCACGAGAAGCTACAAATTTTGTAAACGAAGAACTTCTACTTAGTTACGTAGCGACAACAAATAATCATAAATTTCATCAACTACGAAACTAACGTGCATTTTCAACCAAAATAAAAAAAAATTAATGTGTATTTACAAAATTTATTGCTTCTTGTGGCGAGGACTACCATACTCTTGTTTCTTATATCTATGACCATACTAGACTACATGTCAGACAACTGAATCTGTACTTACATTATACATAACATCAGTCCAGCCCTCGAGCGTGATACATTGGAACACAGTGAGCATAGAAAGGCCAAAGTTATCAAAGTTGGTGATGCCGAAGTTAGGGCCGATCCATCCTTCTCGACACTCCATCTCGTCGTTTATCATGGAGCAGTTGAAACCGTTGTCTAGATCACATGGGTGAGGAGTATCCATGATCTCATCTGAGGACAGAAAGGGTTTACAAATTATTTAGATTTTATTCAAGAATTTCTGCCTGTAGTAAAGTTTGTATTGTGATCATTTATATTCTATACTAATATATAAAGCTGAAGAGTTTGTTTGTTTGTTTGTTTACTTGAACTAGCTAATCTAAGGAACTCCTGGTGAGATTTGAAAAATTCTTTCAGTGTTAGATAGCCCATTTATCGAGGAAGGCTATAGGCTATATATCGTCACGCTTAGACCAATAGGAGCGGTGCATTATTGAAATTTTTGACGCAAACGAAGTTGCGCGCGTCAACTAATAATAAGATAAAATCAATCTTTGATTTGGACTCATGATTCGAAAATAGTTTAATTCTATTAAATTGGTAGCATTTTAGCAAACTTGAATTTTTTAAGCGATCTTTTGAGTACGTTCTCAAAAGATCGCTTAAAAAATTCAAGTTACAAACACACAGTATTCAAGTAACAAAAGGGCATATAACCTTTGTGGCATAAGCGAATTTACCTTTAAATATTACAACAACAACATGACACTTTAGGGCACCATGTTCCTTGATTTTTTGTTTGTTTAAGTGTTCCTTTAATATATGCTTGTCAGATAATGCGCCGCATCTTTGAAAAAATAAAACAATATGGCGGCGGGGGTCTATGCCAGCTCACATAGAAAAAAGTTCGAACCCCTTTATTATCACTCCTTTATACAGGTTAAAGTGTTAAACTATAACCTAGTTAGGAGATCAGAGCTGCACCCACTATAATTGTAGCAAAGTAGTTTTACCATATTTGAATATATACCCATGTACTGCAATTCTTTTAAAAGATCTTTAAAGAATTATTATTACTTATTCCATTTATTCATATATTTACATATTATTTACATTTTTAAATATTTCTATAAAAATACAAAAAACATTTAAAAATATAAAAAATAGTAGCCCACCGGTATTGCGAACAGGGTCCAAGCTACCGGTGGTCAGGGTTCCTGAGAGAGAAACCTCCTAACGATGCGCGCCGTGTCCAGGAGTACTGCTTTCTGGATCAAGCCCTTGATTCAGCTGCCCAACGAGAGCTTCTTGAGATGTTGGTCGAGGCTCTTGGCAATAATGCCATTGGCTGTCACGACTATCAGCACAATGACTGCTGTTATTATTATTATTATTGTTTCACCTTAGAGGTCCAAAAACATGTAAGTAAAGCTGGCTAGAGAGCTCTGGTTTTTAGTCAGTTTTACTTCAAATTCAAACGGAAAATCAGAAAGAGGATGACCTAGTCCGTACCTGTATACTTATTGTAGCAGCTCTTATGCATCTTGCCGGAGAACAGCTCCAACCCGATGATGGCGTAGATGATTATGACGAAGATGACCAGCAACGCGATGTGGAGGAGCGGCACCATCGCCTTCAGGATCGAGTTTAACACGATCTGGAGACCTGGAATGGAAGATCAGATCAGAGGCTGTTGAGTAGACTTGAATGGTTCATCATCTTTATCCTTCTATATTTATTCAAATTTAAATTAACTGTCTACCTATAACGGTCCACTACACACGTTTCTTGTATACAGCCCGCTGACAGACAGACATACGGTCTGACGGAGGCTTATTAATAGGGTTCCGTTCGTTACCCTTTGGGTACGGAACCCTAAAAATAAAGTAGTTGTAAAGCAATCCACTATTTAGATGTCTTTGATATTATGAACTTTATGGTATTGAGAACAGTTGACATTTTAATTTTGACATTGTCATCTTTATTTTGACATTATGCTTTTAATTACATCATTATTTATATTTTCGTCATTTTTTTTGGTATACCTATAATATATGAATGAAGCTTTATCGGTCAATTTGTCACTTATTACAAAATTTCATGAACATTTAAATAATATTCTTATAATGTTGTATAGGGGTTCCTACTATTTGGCAGAATCTTGATACTCCGATTTTTATTTGGCATAACTCACATGGCATAATCTTATTTAATCGAATATTTTTAAGGCATAAAAATTATTTAGCATAACTTTTGTTTGGCAGAATGTTTACGTGTCCGAATTTACAATGGCATACTTTTATTTTGGCAGAATTTTGTTTCGCATAATTACCTTTGCCATAATTAATATTATGCATAATTTTGTTTAGCATAACATTTATTTAGAGATACGATTATTTGGTTTGGGTGCATATTTGAACATCAAAAATTAAAATAGATGTATCTTCTTGTAAAAATTAGTGTTCAAAACATCAAAAACTTATAATATATGGAATAAAACTGATAATTTAAATAAAGTAAATTTATGCTGTCGAATGGTTAGATAACCTACGTGCAATGTATTTAAAATCAAATGGTCTGCAAAAGTGACATAGAATGTTCTAAATATAGCATGTATTGGTAGCATTTTCAATATTAAATTAAATTTGTGTCATAAAAAGTCAATACGTTGTGCTGCAAAATTATGTGACAGAAACGAATCGCTGCGAAACCGACTTTACGCAGTCTTGTCTGCCCTACCCCTAGAGTGTAATTTAAACCGCGTAGGCGCGGAGGGGTAGGGCGGCCCGCGAGCTGAGGAGTAGGTGGTTTGAAGACCCGCCGCAGCTTCGGCTTGCTGGCCGGCTTCGCCGGCCAGCCTCAGCCGCGGTGGTGGGCGTTAAAACCATCTGTGACGATAAGCTCGCGTGGCGCCGCCCAAACCCCGCAGCGCCGGAGCCGTGACAGAAACAATGCTTGCTGCATGTTGCATGCCTGCTTGCATGCTGCATGCCTGCTGCATGTTGCATGCCTGCTTGCATGCTGCATGCATGCTGCATGTTGCATGCCTGCTCGCATGGTACATGCATGCTGCATGCATGCTGCATGTTGCATGCCTGCTTGCATGTTGTATGCCTGTTTGCATGCTACATGCATCCAAGCCGACACTATTTTTGTAATTAGCATTTAGGTTAGCGTTTTGATATTAGTAGTAATATCATGGTGTATGGCGAAAAAAAACAGTTCTGCCTTTTAATGACTATCGATATAAAATGTATGCCAAAAGACGATTCTGACTGTGAATTTTCTGCGATATGATGGTTCTGCTTTTTAATTATTATGGATATAAACATTATGCCTAAAGATGATTCTGACTAACAAAATTATGAGTTTTGAATGTATGACAACTGAGTGTATGCGAAATGATTTTCTGCGAAATGAAGTTTATGCTATCCGTTGTTATGCAAAACAATATTATGACGTAAAAAGTTCTGCTATAAAAGGTAGACCCGTTGTATAGTTTTAGATACACTTGTAATATTCCTTTTATATTTAGTATTTCTACACCAGCAATGGTAGTATGTGTGAAACGATGTTAATGTAAGATTTCAATGTACCATATACTGAGAAATAAGTTATTCGCACTAAGCGTTTTCAAACGTTTTTTTTTATAATGCGCACAGCAAAGGAGTGGAACTCTCTGCCTGCGTCTGTTTCCAAAAGTTACAACCTCTTCAAAGTTAGAGTGAACAGGCTCCTTCTGGGTAAGCTCGCTCCATCGTAGACTTTGTCTGTGTCATCTCTGACATAGACTAGAGTCAAGAGCAAACCCATTACAAATAAAAAAAAAATACTTTTACTTTACATCTTATATACGTTAAATCTACATAAAACCGTATCCACTCGTCTATAACTCTCGTTGTTCTTTCAAAGGGACCATAACTTGAATAATATTACGTACATACCTGGCTAGAGGGTTATCTTATAAAAGTATTAATAACAACTCACTAGGCACGCCGGAGACGAGTCGCAGAGGTCGGAGCACCCTGAACGCCCTTAGCGCCTTCACATCGAAAGCGTCCTTGAATATACTCGATAACACTGTGCTGACCATTCTGAAAATATAATGAAATGTGTTTAGACAATAAAGTATTTTGATTTGATTAAAATAGGTTGACATTGTTAGATTTGCCAATCTCATAGAATTGTTTTATCATCTGCCTAGCCTTTTTCCCATAGAACGCTGCTTAAGGTCTACAAGTGACAGTCGGGACCAAGGGCTTAGTGTGCTTTCCGGGGCATGGAGAGATCTGAGAAAGTTAAGATAGTCGCCAATCCACAGACCGACCTCTGCAAGCGTTGCTTAACCTTGAAGATCGACCCGTGCAGCGGCTGTACTTTAGCCAAGTGCCCATCATAGAAATTTCTCAAAACCGTAAATTAATGTAATCAAAGAAACTGAGCTATTTTAACTCAGATTTGCCAAAACGAGGTTAAATAAAAATATTTTAAACATAGTGGCTACGGGTTAGCATCGAAATAAGTAGTAATATCGCAGAGCAGTAGAGTTATCATCAATATCCAACCGCAGCATTTGGCAGTAAAATCGTAGTCGTTTTAACAGACAATAAATTCTTAAAGCATAATCAAACATAACTGATGTTTCTCAAGAAGATAATGGCGACCCTGATCGATCTAAATACAACAATCAAGAAACAATAGTTATGAAACCTAATGACAAAATGCACTCACCCAATAACGACAATAGTAAAATCGAGCAAATTCCAGCCGTTTCGGAGATAGGAGCCAGGATGCATGATGAACCCGTACGCGATGATCTTCATAATGCACTCCCCCGTAAATATAACTAAGAACACATACTCAATCTTTTCCTGAAAATTAAAGAAAAATATAATATGACAAAGTTTTCTTGAAGTGAATTTGCAAAAACACGCGAAGTTGTGGGAACTTGAACAAAAAGAGGTTTGCTTTGAAAGAATAAAGAAAACAAGAAAGAAGAAATAAACGCTTTGAATTTTAAAGTACCTATGAATAAAACATTTTTAGCACATCTACAAGAACGAAAAATGAATTAAACTCAAGAGATATCATTTCACCAAATTAATAAAAAAGGTAATAGACATTAATAAAACGCTGAATAAGGTTGCAGTACAAAGGCTAAGCTTAGTTTGTGTACCCTTCCTCATATTCCAGATGTAAATAGTCATATGTACACATCTATTTCCAACGTTTGACCACAATCTTACCTCATGGAGAGCGATGATGTGTTCGAAGATGGAGCACGCTTGCCTAGAAATAACCTATTCACTTATGAGTTAAAGACCGGGTCTATTTCAATGGTGGTTACCACTGAACTGACATTAGCTCTTGTTATTCTACAACCGGGTGCAATGAACATACTTACAAGAACCCAGTTCGTATAATTTGAGTCACTGGCTGGATACGGTGTGTAGACGGCTAGGGCGATGCAGTTGGCGAAGATGGTGGTCAGGATCATATACTCGAACGGTCTGGTGCTCGAGTTTAGGAAATAAGATACTTGTATAAAACTATGAAGTTTAATTTCGTTTTGAGTCGTTTGAAGTTAAAAAAGAAGGTGTCCCACAAGGCAGTTGCTTCGGGCCAATCTAAAATGTTTGTAACTTTTTAACAGAATAGGAAATATTGTTTTAGATTATATCTGCCTTGGCCTTGGCTATAGGAACGCTAATATAATATAGAGAAATACAGTAATGGTCAAGTTTATTTAGAAACTAATCATCATTCACGCTAAAATTAATATAATCGCCGTATCTACACCTTTGAAAGCATCCCAATATACTCTGGATGACTTGTTACAATTCCAGATTAAAAGCATATTCTTAGCAGAAACAGAAGGCAACTTCATTCACTTGAATATGATATCGATACCATTGTTTCTTTGGAAACTAGTTCAATTTTAGGATAGATATGAGTCGTGCCAAGTTTCATCTAAATAGCATATTTCGATGGATTGATTTATTTACATCGATTTAGCAATATGTTGAGCAGTCTGGCAACAAATGTGCCACAATTATTTTTTATTTGCAGATTTTGCAAAAGTGTTGCAAAGTTAAACAATATTTTAAGCTTGTACAAATAATTTGCTATAATAGAATCTGGTTCAATAACAATCTATTTAAAGATGTGGGTAATGAGAATGCCGCAAAGTTAATCAACTGTTAAGGGGCTAATATGGGCTTGGGTGAAAAGAGGCCTTTATTTTTGTAGGAGGCAATAAAGAGTTGTAAACACGATGAGTAAGACCCTAATTAGTGAAATTTTGATAAACAATATGTTATCTCGTAAACGGAAGTAAACAAACACATGGAAGTTAATGTCTGCAGTCAAACCAAACCTAGTGCTGATAAATTCGAGGAGGTAGAGTAGGATTAGCCAGTTCAGCAAATAAGGATAGGTTAAAATGGCGAGCAATATCTAGCTGTAGCTAGCTATACATGCAGATAAACATAAATCAATTTGATGAACATCAAACTGTTATTGCAGGTCAGACGAGGTCGCATATAGCCTATAAATATTATTGCAGCGCATTATTTTAATGGAGTCCATCAGTAAAACAGAATAGTGTTCAAATACTCGTAAAAATAACACAACCTTGAACTATATTAATGGCATAGAAAAAGTTGTTGCTAGAGCTGTCCATTCAGAAAAATCTATTATAAGAAATACGAGTCGCATCGGATTTGAACTCGAAACCCTTGACTTTGGCATCATACCGCGAAGAGCCATTTCCTACAATTTTGTAACACGCACGTTTCGATATTTTGTGTCACTCATTCATACATTCCTGGCATTATTTGGGTGTGTGCCAGATTTTTTTACCCTTAGCCGGCAATGGAGTATGTTGCACGGAAATGACTGGATTTTGTGGCGCTATTTAGCAGCTGTAATAGTTTTTAGACAGATGTTAACCATAGCTTGAACTTTTAGCAACAATGTAGGAAGCCACTGTTAAAGTCGCCGTTATATTTTGTGTGGAACTTGTTATTGTGTCATATTATTTAGTTAACTGAACAAAATGTTTGGTAATTTTGCGCAACATTTTTAACAAATTGATATACTGCATTGTCTGTTGTTTCTTCTACTTATTTACCATCGATAAGAAAGTGAATGGGCTCGTCAATAAGGCTCTCTGGTCCTGACAAGCTACTTTGGGCACTCCAGCAAGAAGAGTCTGATCCGGTCAAGGGCACCTTTATTTTTTGCCAAGCTTTGTCACATTAATCTAGATGGTATTTATTTTGTAATTACGTTAAGTTGAACTTTTGCATGTCTTCTAAATCTTTTTTTGTTAGTTTTTAGGGTTCCGTACCCAAAGGGTAACCAACGGATCCCTACTACTAAGCCTCCACTGTCGGTCCGTTCATCCGTCCGTCTGTCAGTGGGCTGTATTTTAAGAACCGTAATAGGTAGACAGTTGAAATTTTCACAGATTGTGTATTTCTATTGCCGCTATATCAAAAAATAATAAAAGTTAAGGTTATGGTACGGATGATTTTATGATTTATGGTACGGAACCCTTCGTATGCGAGTCCGACTCACACTTGGCCGGTTTTTTATACTAGATCTTCTTCTTTTCGAGTCGATGGTGACGCTTAAATATTTCGTGCTCAGTAGATGGCCACGTGGTTTAAATTAGATGACTCCATTGATTCATAGCTGACTGCTTTGAGAAGAATCACCGAAACAACTCACAGGTCAGTTTCTCTTCTTCTTCTTCTCTTTTGAAGTCCTTACAAGCTGTACTGGTCACAATCATATGAGAAACATGTATGTTACTGTCTGACCCCTCTTAAGAAGAAACACAGATTTGAGTGGACCTATCCAGACAGTGGAGGCAGTTGTCAGTTATCGGGTAGCTCAACTCACCTTAGAAGTACAGGTAAGGAGCTCAACTATTTGACGAACAATGTCAAAGTAAGAACATTTGGGTAGGCCACATATCTGGTCAAGAACACCTATATTGATGATAGCCATTGTATAAGTGTATATGTATAGCGCATTGCACTCACGGAAGTCATCGTTCCAAAATAGTTTATTACCAGCGTTAGTGTACGTCTTGCTTCCGTACAAAATAATAGCAAACATTCGCTGTATTTTTGTATTGTGTGGGGGTTATATTGATGTCTATTTTCTGTTTAGGAATGTCTTTGATTCACTTTTTTTCTCGGCTGATTTTTTTTTTTTGACGTAATGATCGAATATTTTCGGATACGAGTTTCGAAATTATTTACGGAACGCCATCAGTTTTCTTGGATTGTTTTGACGATGAATATGGATCATTTGTTATGATGATTGCTTTGGTTCCTTCTTCTTGTGAAAAATGTCAGTATTCATCGTCTCAGGTGGAGATTCTTGCACGTTCTTCTCCATAGAGAGGTACGCTTTGGAATGTGTAACTAGTTTTAAAGTTACCTTTAACATTGACAACTCAAAAGTGCCTGTCTGCCTGCCTAGCCTTTCCCAAATATATTGGGGTCGGCTTCCAGTCAAGCCGGATTCAGCTGCATGCAAGAGCGGCTACCTACAAGACCTCCACAACCCATTAACTGGTTTACTAGGTAACAGTAAATATTGGGGTCACTGGGTAATTCAAGTGTGCTTGTAAATGGTATCAATGCTTTGAGTTGATTAATAAGACAGCTAACTGCAGAGACGAGTGGAAGAAAATATCCTGCTCTGATTCAAAACAAATAAGGTCCAATAATATCATCTACGTAATATTTTGATACAGCATGTTTTCCTAACTCCAGAATTCCCGAGTCAATATCAAACGTTAATATTTTATTTTCTCCTAATACAAATAAACACGTAAAGATTTTGCGTGGCGTCGGAAAAGCTGGGTTGAGGGTACGCGTCACTTGGAACAGTGATGAAGGGTGCTTACGACGTGGAGGATAGGAAGTGAAGGGAATGAAATACGTCGACGCTAAGGTAAGGAAAAATAAAGGAACAAAATATTAATAAGGCGAGCTGAGAGCTCCTCATCAGCGTAAATATGTTGATTGTTGAAGATATTCTTAATATGCTTGATGGAGGATCGATAGATTTAATGCATAGGTTGGTTAACAAATTAACTGCATTGAAGTCACCAACGCCATTAAAAATGAAAGTGTTTGTGTTTTTAATTATTTGATAATAGCATGAGCAACACAGGAAGTTTCTTAAGCTTCTGCATGTATACTAATCATAGTTGTCGTGTTTAATTCTATTACATCTATACAAATATTATAAAGAGGTAAAGTTTGTGAGGTTGTAGGGGTAATCTTTGGATCTACTGAACCGATTTTGAAAATTCTTTTACCAATAGAAAGCCACTTTATTTGTGAGTGTCATAGGTATTAACCTGGAAAATACCGCCCAACAAAGTGGGCACGGGTCAAAAATGGTCTATGAGCGGCCAACAACGAAATAGGTATTAAATGAAAGTACTATTACTAAGGACTAACTTTTACTATGAACGTAACATTGCAGCTCATTTAGAAAAAAAAATACATATAGGTAAAATACTTAGATAATAAGTGCAAGAAAATGTGCAAACCCATTTTATAAAATACTTATTAACATTAGTTTATGTCTTCAAAAGTATTTCAAAACGTTGTCAGCATACCGTTTACAAGACTCAGCTCAACAATGGGTTTACTACATGGACTACCTGAGTTCGAACGGCCCAATCAGCTTCGAGTGCAAACAAAAGAGCCGAGGTGTGGGGTGCGTGTGCGTCACTCGGCGCAGTCCTTCGCTTACCCTTGTGACGTTGTGTACTGTGCGCTCATCTACGGATTCTTTTTCAAACGTTTTGACCCTGGCTACCCTCTGGACTGTGTTTCTTCCTAACCTGATAACCTGGCTATTAACTCTGAACTTCTGTACGTTTGTGCTTGTGTACTTGGACTCTGGACTTGTGTACGCCAACGGAACATTATTGAAAAATGGCAGAACATCGACCTATATGTGTTTTGTGCAATCGATCAGTGGTTAATAGAAGAAGGTTAGAAATAACCCATGCTCTTTTTGAGGAAAATGCTGCCAATGCTCAATATATTATTGAAGCTATAGCTCCACAGCAAGTAAGTATTTTTAGACTATTTTTTGGTTGTTTTTACCCGTATGTACGCACCCTATAGCGGTGATGGCCTCATAATATTGTGTCACGATGTGCATATGCGACACATCGTTGGGTGAAGTGTGGGCTCTTTATTGAAAGTCCACGTTACAGTTTTGATTGTATTTTTATGTACGTCCTTTTAGTGAATTATGTTATTTCCTTAAGCGTATGGTTCTTTTCTAACAATACTTAAGTTATAGTCAAAACAGATCTTCTCTCTCTTTTACACACATGGTGCATATGGAAACAGAGCCAACGTTATCTAGCTTCGAAATATAATAGAGGCCAACCACTCATTAACAATGCGTATGAGCATGACTCATTCGTCACGTTGAAAAAGAGCTCGGCATGTTCTACTATACAACACATGATTTAACTGAAACTGCTGTGAGTTTTAAATACTATGTTATAAACTATTTTCCTTTTCAGGTTGAATACAACGGCCGAGAATACGTTTGTCGACCCTGTTGGCAACGAGCTCAACGGGCTGTGCAGCCAAACAATAACCCTGCCCCGCACGAATGTGTTCTTCAAGTGGAAGAATATTCACGAGTGCCTAGCACCTCGGCAAACTGTATGTTTGACAGATGCCGTAGTGTTTCACGTCGTCGAATGCCTGAGAATGTAAGGATAACTCTTATGTTACATTCTAACTTATTCATACCAGACAGTGCCAGAATATGTGATGCACATTTAACATCAAATGATTGGGAAGAGCTCGTTGATAGTCCAAATCTCAGACATGATTTTAACAGCTCTCATTTTGTGCAAATACTAGAGCTTTTTAAAAAAGCTGTTTTAAATAAAAATATTCTGGACTTTGAAGATATTGCAAATATGGATCCTAATGAGATTCATATTCGATTGGGCGTTAGCAGAGATCAATTCAATACAATCTTGGAACAAACGCCTTCTTTGTCTGAGTCAAACGCCAAAACAAAACTAGCCATTTATTTAATGAAGTTGCGAACTGGTGATAGCAACGAGAGATTAGCCACGCTCTTTAACATAAGTAGAAGGACTCTAGAAAGGCATTTAAAAACCGCGCGTGATGCTATATCTCTGGATTTTAAGCCACGACACCTGGGACTCGACCATTTAAATAGAAGAATGGTCGCTGACCGTAATCTTATTGTACCAAACGCGTTATTTGGAAATCCCGAGTCTTCTCCAGAAGAAAGGAAGGCAGTAACAATCATGGATGGAACATATATTTATATACAGAAGAGCTCCAACTTTTCGTTCCAGCGACAGACCTACAGTCTACACAAATACGAAAATCTATTAAAACCGTTCTTAATGGTGTGTTCCGATGGGCATATAATTGATGTTTGCGGGCCCTATGCTGCTACCGACTCAGATGCCAGTATTTTGGAAAGAATTATAAATGACGAAGAAGGCACATTTCACTGGTTTTACCGGGCTGGCGACATATTCATTTTAGATCGTGGGTTTAGAGACGTCTGTGGCGATTTGGAGCGATGCAACTACAGTGCCTATATGCCAGAAACCAAAGACCGCGGTGCAGACCAGCTTACTACTGAACAGGCCAATAGAACTAGGCTGGTAACTCTATGCCGCTGGGTAGTGGAAGTTATAAATGGCAGGTTCAAGCGAGATTTCAAATTGTTTAGGCAAGAATATTTTAATCGCGCCTTAAGTCACATGTTTGAGGACTTTCAAAACGCAGCGGCACTCATCAATGCGTTCCAAACACCAATACAAGATAGTATTCATGCATCATCGTTCGTAAATATAATTAATGAACGTTTTGAAATACCGAACCTCTTAGCGGACTATGTTATCCGTCATAACATAAATAGACAGAGGGCATCATTTGAAAGACTCAGCAGCGACCAACCTATTTTTGAAGACTTTCCGGTTTTTTCTGAAGAAGACCTAATTCTGTTTGCACTTGGCACATACCAAATCAAGTTGGCTCGCAGCTACTACGCTGAACACTTAATTGAAGGCTTATACAATATCGAAGTATACCGGGAGCGACAAATAAGTCAGCTCAGAGATTTTATTGAAGAAGAAGATATTTGGTTATTACGTGTGCGAATACAATCTAGACATGTAAGGTCCAGAATATATTATTCTTATATTGTAATTAACCGACAAAGACAAAATAGAGAAGCAATTACTCATTATTATTGCAGTTGTTTGAGTGGAAGGCGCACAATCGGTTGTTGCGCACACGTTATGTGTGTAGTGTGGTATCTGGCATGGGCTAGACATCAAGACGAGGATATTTTATTACCGGCATCAGAACTCAGTGCTATTATTGTACATTAAATGTATGAATGTGGACGAGGCAAAAGGAGTATGTAAGGATCGTAGCAAGTGGCGTTCTGTGGTTTCTGCCTACCCCCATGGGAAAAGGGCGTGAGTTTATGTATGTAAATGTATGTAAAATAAATGTATTGAAGTAAACAAGTCATTTTATTTTATTTCCTTATTTTTAAGACTAAATCTTAGTAATTAATACGCTAAATCACAGGCTTACATATCTAAAATAAAAATGTATTTAGTTCCATTAATAATGACACTACAGATATAAAACTTCTTGAACCCGTTATTGTAGGGTGATATTAAACCAAAAAAAAATAAAATGTTCCTGGCCGCTGATAGACCAAGTGCCGTACGATTTTGCCCATTCTCCTTTATTTTTAAAGAAAAATAAACAGAGAAGTAAAATGTTTACTTAGGATTCGCACAAGACAAGTTAAATAAAGTAAAAGTAATAAAAAATAATTAACGAATTTTCTAGGAACGAGCAAGAAAAGCAACCCTAAAATTTATCTTGCATTTTGTATGGGTAATAATAATAAGTTTTACACTTTTGGTATCGGCGTTAAATCGTTGAGCCCGGGTTAATTGAAAATCTTTGACAGTTATTTCTGGCAGTCAGAAGCTGAAAACTTACTACCAGTTTTGCCACAAAGTATCGAGTTATCCAATTACTGGGTTGTGAAGGTGATAGGGCAATGGAGAGGGCAATGCTTGGAGTTTCGTTGCGTGATCAAATCAGGAATGATGATATCTGCAATAAGAACCAAGGTTACCGACATAGCCCGAAGGATGGCCAAACTAGAGTAGCAGTGGGAAGGGCACATTGCTCGCATAACAGACTGATGGTCGATGGGGCCGAAAAGATGGTTGCGAGACACGCAGGACCGTTCGTTGTGGCGACGCTTGAAGGAGGCCTATGCCCAGCAGTGGACGTCTTTCGGCTGATATGATGATGATGATGATGATGATGAAGGTGACAGGCAGTCACTCTATGTAAAATACTGGTATTCTACTGCATTCGGTTAGGCGAGAAGTCGACCCCAACACAGTTGGAAGAGCCAGGGAGAGGATGATGGAAAATTGACGGCATTGATCATGGTGCAGATGTAAACAATATTGGGTTTCTCCACGATTTGCAGAGAACGTCTTTCGAGCGATGCAAAGGTGACATTCAAATTCATCGAGTTTTTTACTATCGATAGGTATACGTTTGACCACTATCCCACCAGGATGATGTGGTCGAAGATGGAGCACACTTGCCTAGAAGTAACCTATTCACTCTTGACTTAAAGACTCTACGTCTTGGAATTTTACTCACTCCCAAAGCATTTAAAATTTAAAGCTCAATAATACGGTCATATAATTTAAAGCTGGTGAGCATGTTTCAAACGGTCTGTCTGTCGATACGTTGTATGAGTTATTGCAAACGATTTCCGCTCAACTTTACATTTTAGTGACAAAAATAATATATTCCTGTGATAGGTGTTATTTATCTTTGTGTTAATCTTTTGATTTACATTCTGGCGAGAGACTAAAAGGTCTGTTTCTGTTTTTTTAACTGTGGACCGATGACCTGGCGGAGGTCGCGGGAAGCTGTTGATGCAGGAAGTGCAGTACCGGTCGATGTGGCGACCGACGCTTATGAAAGTTTATATTTAGCAATGGACGCTTTTCGGCAGAGTACATGGAATTTTTAGGCCTCTCTCAAGGTCGAATGAGGGATTGGTAAGGAAGCAGTTGTCGGGATGAGGAAGCTGCCCTGTCGATATGCCGATATTAAACTTATCGGCAATGCGTTGTCGCTGATAGAATGACACTTAGTAGTCTTTCTGACCATCCTAATTATGACTACCTTTTTTTTATTTGGGACAAGCCCGCCACACATTTCTAACTACTGTAGCGTCTGAAAGCCAGAATCAACAGCGGCGAGCACCAGAAAGACGCCGATCGAGTCCTGGAGAAACGATTCAACTGTCTTGGATCCCGCAACGAAAGTAATCAGAAAATAACAACGAAGGATTAGGGAAAATAAAATTTCCACTTTCCTTCTTATCAAGCAGGGGCAGAACAGAGCTAGGCCAACAGGCACCAAGGGACATATACAACTGGGTTAAGCCCAATCTAGTCCAGACTAGCTGGTCGCTTTTTCCAAGAGTGTTTTCTTTTGGCCTTTCTGTGGGCCTGCGTCCGTGGCATCACAGGCCCTATCATAAAACCAGCGCTGTGTTATTTATTTTTAAATTTCGCAGCCTATGCTGAGATAGGGACCTTTTTGGCCTCGCACAGACTATTGTAAAATGTTTATAGACTTAGTAATACCTACTGTTAGTTTTAATTAAATCTAAATCTGTCTGTTTTGTGCGAGTCCCAAATAAACATTTTTCTTTCTTTCTTTCTTTCTTTTTATCCTCTTACTAGCTGACCCGACATGTTTTATTAATGCTCCGCTCCTTTTGGTCGTAGCGTGATGTTATATATCCTACGTCTATAACCTTCCTCAATAAATAGGCTATTCATCACTGAAATATTTTTACAATTCGCACCAGTAGTTCCTGAGATTAGCGCGTAGTATAGAACTATAGAGTTAGCCTCGTTCTAGAATCTTAAGGATTGGAACTCCTGCCGCTCTGGACGGAGCAGAAGGGAGTGTGAAACTCTTACTGACTTAAACCCATCCGTGTTCTTCCAAATGCCTTCGCATTCCAGGGCCGCGGTCACTCTTTCGAACAAATTCTGCAAATAGAATAACCCTTAGTAAGCCTTCTGACCATCTAGACTAGCTATAGTCGCTTTTTCCGTCACTTTGTTCTTTTTATCCTCTTACATAGCTTCGCTCTAGATTCCAGCAGGAAAGGCAGTAAACAGTAAAAGCCAGAAGCACTCCATGTTACAACTTCCGTGCTCCGGTAGACCAGCGTTAAAACTGTTACAACTAGACACTTTGACGACAAATTGTCTTTACATAGTTGTTCCCTTGGAGTAGAAAATATGTTAGTGTGATCTATATATATGTATTATAAAGCTGAAGAGTTTGTAGTTTGAACATGCTAATCCCAGGAACAACTGGTTCGAATTGAGAAATTCGAAATGTTGGATAGCTCATTTATCGAGGAAGGATATATGTTTTACTAGATGACCCACGCAACTTCGTCTGCGTCACAATTTTCATTACTGCTCCACTCCTATTGGTCTTAGCGTGATGATATATAGCCTATAGCCTTCCTCAATAAATAGACCCGTAGTTCCTGAGATTAGCGCGTTCAAGCAAACAAACAAACTCTTCAGCTTTATATATTAGTGCTAGTTGAACTGCGCAACTTCTTCTGCGTCACTACTTTCGTTACTGCTCCGCTCCTATTGGTCTTAGCGTGATGATATATAGCCTATATATAGCCTTTCTCGATAAATGGGCTATCTAACACTGAAATAATTTTTCAAATCGGACCAGTAGTTCCTGAGATTAGCGCGTTCAAGCAAACAAACTCTTCAGCTTTATATATTAGTATATAGATAGAAGTATAGGTATATTTTGGTTACAGTAGGTACATGCAACGGTTAAGATTACGGCTCGCTAATGAGCCAACAACGGTTCATGAGATAAAGCCCACTGACAGACAGACAAAGTGGGTTTGTTTGTTCCGTTTTCACGCCTAAATTACTGAACTGATTTTTGATGAATGTTGATGTAAATATCAATCAACATCACTACATATTATAAAACAAAGTCACTTCCGCTGTCTGTCTGTCCCTATGTATGCTTAGATCTATAAAACTTCGCAACGGATTTTGTTGTGGGTTTTTTTAATAGATAGAGTGATTTTCGAGGAAGGTTTTAGTATATAATTTGCACCCGTGAGAAGCCGCGGCGGGTCGCTAGTAATATATAAAATTCAAATGACTGACAGTAAACGCACAGCCAAAACTACTGGTCGTAGAGAACTTGTAGGTTCCTTGAGGAGTGTAGGGGAGCTCTAAGAAGGGAGTTCCCGAAATTCCCACGGGAATGGGGAAAAACGGTATAACGCGAAAGTACGAAGTCGTGGGCAAAAGCTAATATTGCTGCTATCAGTATCAGTAATAAAGCCAGTATTTATATTTTAGAAGGTAATTTCCAATATTCCTCGGGTCAGTGTTGTCTGGCAGGCAGCCAATGGTTTGCGTCCATCCGCGCTCATATCGATTTTAAATAAATCGATCATGAGAATTATTTATATCCCAATATTATGATCATCGGCAAAGTTTTCGCGGAATATATTTTTATATAATATTCGCGATGTTGTAGTATAAATACAGGATTTAGTGAGATGTATGTAACATCTGGGTATATGTCTAGACAAGTTTTTGATCCGTAGTTAACTCCACTAATGTTTAAAATATGTGGGTTTTCGTTAAAATTAATTTAGCGATCAATATTGGCGTGTAATAAATTCACTTACTTATTCATGTAATATTCCGTCAGTCAGTATGTATTTAATAACTTTTTAGTTAGAAATAACAGTACCTAAATAATAAATGGCTTGTCTTGGTATGGTCATGTGAAGAGGAGGGATGAAACGCATATAACTAGAAGAGCTATGAATATAAATGTGGATGGATGGAGAGGGAGAGGTAGGCCGAAGAAGAGATGGATGAATTGTGTGGAAGTGATATAAAAGGAAAAGGAGTTAGTGATAAAGAATAAGGAGCGTGACGGCTGATAGGACAGAATGGAAGAAATAAACGTTATACTTCTTTAGGGGTCATTGTACTTATCATTACGAACCACTTTCACTATGGGATCAATAATACCCCCATACTCCCCCATTTATGTGCGCATCATCATCACCATGATGATGATGCGCACATAATAATGATGCGAAAGAAAAATATATGGTTTTGACAGAATTACATAATTTGAAAAGAGTAACTATGGACTTTCTTGCCCGTTCTTCTCCATAAGAATCTACCCTAATCTACCGAATGGACAAAAGTGCAGTTTAATGGCCTAATTGAAATAAACTGGGTAGTATACATTTAATGTCTTTGGAAATAAACGTTTTTGACTTTTGACTTTTTTTTATTGACTTTCGACAATGACACTTCTGTGCTGCCACCTACAGTTCCTACACGTTCTATTTAGACCAGTTTCCTCGCGATGTTTTCCTTCACTGGTATCAACAAATAACTACCACCTTTTTTAAGGGTGGGTACAATATTCATTCTCCTCCCGCTCTGGGCGGAGCAGAAGGGAGTGACTCTTACTGACTAAAATCCATTTGTGTTCTTCCTGATGCCCTTTACGTTCCAAAGCCGCGGTTACACTTTCGAACATATTCCGCAACCCTGGCATATCACAAGCTACTTTATAATATTTGTAGTACTACAAATTATGAAAAGGATACTTCCACTCCACGAAATCGATGAAACATTTTCGCAGCGGGTTCTTAAGGGTGAGGCAGAAGAGTGCTCTCTTGGGTCTCTCTTGTTGGAGCTTGATACCTCTGCGGGGGGGCTTGCGGGGGGCCACTGGTACCTGCTGACGAATGACTTCATTAAAAACAGTTGAATCATTTAAAATGGTATTAAAACAAACATTCTATTAATTAAAAATATCTGTCATCAGAACCTGGCTGTCAAGTTCCTAGCACCAGATATCTCCTTAAGGGTGCCGGTCCATTACGGGTCTAGATCATAATATCCCGAAGTACGGAAGAGTGCAAATATAACTCCTATTTATACTGGAAAAATATACAGTTTCTGTTTACAGGAGCAGAGCCGCGTTTAAGCTACTCACCCGCGTATAAATTAGTTTGTCCTAGCTAAAAGTGATTAACTAGTACCCGGAACATCGTTTGTTGACCCTTTCATGAAAACTGGACATAATCTTATTTGGCTTAGTCTGTAATCTGATTGAGTCTAGTCCAAATTGATTCTAGCCGTTTGCATGAGGAAGATAGTATTGATTGCAATCTATTTTAAAATTGGGTTTTCTGAGTGTAAGACTTCGCTGTTTGATCATTTTCACTTCACTTTCGTGGAAAACTTTATTTTTGTGCGATTTCCACCGCAGGGCCTAATCCCATCGTGGATGACGCGAAATTTCTATCTGGTGTTTCACTCGTTACTGAAGAAAATTAATTCATTGCAAAACCTGATAATCAGGAATGATGATATCCGCAAGAGAACCAAGGTTACCGACATAGCCCGAAGGATCGCCAAACTAAAGTGGCAGTGGGCAGGGTACATTGCTCGCAGAACAGATGGTCGATGGGGTCGAAAAGTTCTAGGGTGGCGACCGCGTACCGGAAGACGCAGCGTTGGAAGGCCTCCCACAAGGTGGACCGAGGTGGACCGCGTGGTGAAGGTCGCGGGTAGCCGATGGATGTGAGACGCACAGGACCGCTCGTTGTGGCGACACTTGGGGGAGGCCTATGTCCAGCAGTGGACGTCTTTCGGTTGATATGATGATGAAAACCTAATCCATCAAGGTTACCGAGCGAAGCAAAGATAACTGCGTTAAATATTGTAATAGTGAATTACAAGTGAGCCTAACGGGGAAACCACAAAAAAAATGAGCGAGTTACTCGCATATTTTGAACTCGGAGAGTTTTTGGCTAAAAAGCGTGGTAAATGTGATATTTTACGTGTGTAAAGACAGCTCAATCAAAAGGTTCTCTCACGTATTAAAGTACCAGTTGATGACTAGGTTATCAGGAGTCAGGACTAAAGAAGAATAAGAAAAACGTGCCAACCCCAAATACCATGGAACAGTGGCATGAAGATCGTAATGCTGTTTGCCAACTTTTAGCCAAAAGTATGAGTTTTTATGCACGTAGAAATATTTGTGACAGCAAACTCGATCACAGGTCAGTCCCGTGGTATATCAGCTTCAATTTCAATGCGACCTGATTTAATCCAATCCTGCATTCGTGGCGTGCATTAGCTAATCTAATGTCGCCGAGCTGTGGTCAGGTCAGTTTAGTTACACAAGCCTGGTGCGTAGTTGGATGAGGTTTCAGGTCAACTAGAGCTTGTTTTCGTGTAGAATTTTAGGCCTAGCGCGCACCTCGATTTTTTACTTTGCATTATATTCCCTGCTTAAATACAAAATAGATAGGTAAGTAGTCATTACTTTTTTACAAACAAACAAACTCTTCAGCTTTATATATTAGTATAGATAGATTTATCTGACGCTAAGTTTTAGCAGAATTCCCTTAAACAGGTGAAGGCCTCCAATTGGTCATGTTTTGGGCTACTTCTAGCCATTTTGGGCCAGCAATAGTAATTTTATTTCGTCCTCCCATCTTGATATTGGGCGGCCCTTTTTTCTTTTTCCTTGTAGGCCTTTCCATGAAGTTAATCGAAAAATAAGAATGCGATATATGACGTAGTAATAAAAAGGCTACAATTTAATATTCGAATGTGCACAGCGTTGCTAACTCATATATTGCATTCTTGTGTCTTATACAATGCACGATCAGAAATCATGGCTGGCGCGCGCCATGATTTTTAGTCGTGCGTTTTTTTTGCTCTTAGGCACTTAAGCGAGTAGCTATCGACTATTTGCTGAAGGAAGGGATAAAAGATCTCTTGTGAGTAAAAGAGACACATACCTACATTCATAGTCGACAGCTGGCTGTTCACACTGCTGGCGAGCGGCTTTTACCTCTAGTTGATCGCAGCGACACTCGGCACTCAGCGACTCTCGCTCGGAGATTCTCGCTTGGCAGTCAGAACTAACCAAACAGCGGTAATTTCTACCTATAGTGCGAGCTGGAGCGAGTATTGCGAGTAAAAGCCCGTCGCACAAAAGCACTCGCTGAAAGCCGAGCGTCAAAACTATGGAAACTTTTCACTCGCTACTCGCTGCTCGCCAACTCGTTTCGAGTTTGAAGCTTTACTCGCTACTCGCTGATCGCCGGCGGTGAGACAAGTGCCTTAGGGTAGTAAATTGTTTCTTGATCTGAAAAGCTATCTGTAGTTACTGAGTTGTGTTGTTATTTGCGGTGGGTAATGCTATTTAATACCTACTATCCACAATTTTTTTGCTTGGAAGAAAGTGTGCCACTTGTTATTCTCACCTAAATTAAAGTGATTAATCACTCCAAATTTAATTACTAGACAGTGGTGAAGGGTGCACGTTTTTGGTTAAATTTTCTCTTATTTTTGACTTGACTAAAATGCTTATATTCAATTTAAAAAGACAAATGAAGTTCTTTTACTAGCAACTACTATACCTAACTTTGAAATACCTGCGGTCTATCCCAGGAAAACTCACCATGAAGAGATAAGTTGGAAGATAATCGATAAGTGAAGTGAACTGTCAATCCATACGATGGTAGGGATTGTCAGCTCACTTGAAGCTCATTCCACATAAGTTATCACGAGACTGTTACAGAATAGCTCTACTATTTATATTACTATGCGACAGAAAAAGGGTCAATTCACGTCGTCCACTGGCTTACAGAATGAAGTCTTTTTTTGTGGGAAGGAAACCGTCAAATGACTTCTCCCACTCTGGGCGGAGCGGGAGGGAGTTACAGACTACACTTACTGATTACAAGAAAATAAACAGAAAGGACATTTGAAGGAATAAGGGTGGGTCCTTTTTCCTTCAAATGTCCTTTCTGTTTTTCAAAACAATTCCTTAAGCCTGGCAGACAGAAACGAGCACTCGAAATCTCTTTCTCCCATTCCGTTGCCTCATGCAACATGATATTTTCGCAAGAGATCACCGCGTCCCTCGACGCTGCACTAACGACCATAGAACGAATCACAGCCGGCAGCGATAGGTCGTTTCCGACTTCCGAAACGAGGGCATGGCGCGGCTCCTCCCAAGCTAGGTTCTACAGGCGTATCCCCGTGTCCTCCCGACTATGGACGCAGTGATGACACCGAGCGTCTGGCTCCCTGCCTACAGTTGTTGTCCAGCAGCCACATTATAAGCTGATGACGTACCTGTATGAGTTGTCCGGTGCCATCGGGCGCGAGGCCAGTGGGGGGAGGCGTGGTGGGGGTGGTGGCTGGCGCAGTGAGGGCTGGTTCCTCCGGCCCCCCGCCCTCTACGACGCTCATCTTGACCTGCAAAGAGGGAGAAGCAGTTTAGATGATAGAACCGCTAAGATGCGGAAGAGACCTTACAACATATTTAAGTAGTATAGCCAATTTTAAGTTTTGTGTGTGTGTTACAATTCCTATATTCGAAGTATCGCTGTCCCACTAAGGTTATATATATAACCTTAGTGCTTTTATTTAGGAGTTTTTATTTTAAGTGTACATAGAGAGCAAAATTATGGGCTAAGCTGTTCTATCTATTTTTGACTGTATCTTTTGCGCGCAGTAAAAAAAATGCCGTCGAACTCCATGGATAAGTATGGAAACGTAAACCGATCACTTTGATAAACAAAATTAAATCTAAGTGTTGTTAAATTTAAGTAACTAGTAATAATAATCCTCCAGAGCTTCTTTGGCCGCCTGAACAGAGTACTTAACAGTCTTTTATCAGGCGGAAACAAGGTGCGCGCCTTTAACAGTTTGGTCATGCCGGTTTTGATGAACTCTTTCAGCATACTCAAATGGACTCAGACGGAACTTGATGCCCTGGATAGGAGGGTACGCTCACTGCTTACAGCAAATCGGATGCTTCACCCACGGTCATCGGTGATGAGGCTGTATATCCCGCGGAACTGTGGGGGTCGTGGCTTCTTAAATGCTAAGACCCTGCACAACCGCGAGGTGTGCAGCCTTAGCGAGTACTTCCTAGAGGCCGACGTGGGTATGCATCGAGATGTGGTGGTGGTGGACAAAGCCCTCACCGCACTCTCCTTGGCTGACGAGAACTGGCGCAAACCTGTGGTTTTAGATACTAATGACCGCAGGAAGATATGGCAGAGCAAGAAGCTTCACGGACGCTTTTATCGGGTCCTACATGGGCCCGAAGTAGACTTTTTAGCGTCCGTAGCCTGGCTGCGTTTTGGTGACCTCTTCGGGGAAACCGAAGGTTTTGTCTGTGCAATTATGGACGAAGTTATGATGACGAACAACTACCGGAAATGTATTGTGAAGGACGGTACGGTTGACATTGTCGGGCATGTCACCGGCGCGGGGAATCCATCCGCCACATTATTTCCGGCTGTTCTAATCTGGCTAACGGAGACTATTTACACAGGCACAACCTTGTAGCCAGGATTATCCACTAGCAACTTGCTCTTAAATGGAAGTACCGTACTATAGGTATGTTCCCGACCCCGTTCTCAAAAGTGGCAATTGCACATTGTATTGGGATCGGTCTATCATCACTGACAAGACTATTGTTGCCAATAAGCCTGATATAGTGGTGATAGACTGACTATAGCGTCGCGCAATGATTGTTGATATAGTTGCAGTCCCTCATGACGAGACAGCAGAGACGAGCAGTGCTCCTGGACACAGCGCGTATAGTGAGGAGTTACCTCTCTCGGGAGCCCTGACCTCCGATAGCTTGGACCCTGTTCCCGATACCAGTGCGCTACTATTTTTTATATTTTTAAATGTTTATTTTTTTTAATGAAATATTTAAAAAGGTAAAATATATGTTTATAAAATGAATAAATGAAATAATCCTCCTATCACTGTACTGATAGTCATGTCAGCCAATGGCTCAATAGCCACTAGCCTCGACCAACACCTTAGGAGGCTCTCTTTACACAGCTGGATCAAGGGCTTGATCCAGAAAGCGGTACTTCTGGACACGGCCCACATTGTTTGGAGTTATTTCTCTCTGGAGTCTTAGGGAAAGGTCAATCCTTTATTGCAACTTTATCAGGCGTCTACTATAGTTTGAACTTAGAAGTAGTAAATTTCATGAACACCTTACAAAGTTACCTTTTTACTTGCCAAGGTACTCTGTGAAGAAAAATAGACCAAATATTTGCTACATTTATTTACTTAGCCAGCCAAAATTATTTACTTAGTCCCAGTTAAATTAGACTTCGAAAGTTGAAGACAGTACCCAAGCGAAGTGCATTCTAGACAATAAGTGTACCAAGATTAGACAAAGAAATTGATGTTAGTGGAAAATAAATTTCGGCTTTAAATCGTTTAAAACGCTAAAATCCAAAAATACATAATCCAGAAAAATAAAGCGTACAATTTATATCGTCCCACGTTTGGTAGAACTCCACCATAAATAGATGTTGTAGCCAAAATGATTTACTTAGTCCCAGTTAATGTGATAGGGACACTTCGCCCGTTGTATCTTCCTACGTGTCAGTTATTCACGACAAAGTTATGTGGCAATCTCTCTTATTACATGATCTTAGGCTGCGTTTATAAACACGAGCTTTCCGGCATGTTTTACTGGGTGGAAAAAAAACTGGCAAATGGATGAAGGTTAACTTTGCAAGAGCTGGCCTGTCAATCTTTTTTTTTATTCTATAAGATACATTTGTTAATGTTATTTACCTTTTTTCTATGGATGGGAAATCATCAAATGACTGTTCCCGCTCTATATGCAGCAAAAGGTAGACTCTTATTCCGCGTAAGGGCGCTGTCACATACACGTTCTTGCATACAGATTTTATTTGATGGCGAAGTTATCAAATGATAAATCGCCCTGCGATTTCCGACGCTCGGGGCGTCTTCTTCTGGAGCGGCAGATGGGGCGGATGGGGTGTTAAACCCAGCCATCCTGATACACATTTCACACCGTAAATTTGCATATAGGTTGCGGAATTGTTCGAAGAGTCACTGCGGCCCTAGAACGCAAAGGGCATTAGGAGGAACACACAGGTGGGTCTTAGTTAGTAAGAGTCTGACACTCTCTTCCGCTCTGCTCAGAGCAGGTGAAGTTATTTAATAACTTAAAAAAAAACCTGCATACAACGTAATTCCTAACGTGTATGTGACAGCGCCCTTACTCCCGGTGATTCAGGGAATTTATTATGAGTGCGCATCTTCTCGAGTATTATGACGTAACGTTACACTTGACACAAGTACCTATCTTGTAATGAGGGGAAAACTCCGAGCCTTGAGCGCAACACGTCGCGTCGGGGCGAAGTTTTTGATGGGTATTAGAAGGGTGTCCGAAAGAAATTAACGTAGTAAAACATCACGCTTGACTTCATTTAAGAGTACGCAGAGAGAGAGGTGTTGCGGAATTCGTTCGAAAGGGTCACCGCGGCCCAGGAACGCATAGGGCATTAGGAGGAACATGGATGGGTTTTATTTAGAGTCTGATACCATCCGCTCCGCCCAGAGCAGTAGTCATTTGATGATATCTCATCTATAAAAGGAAAAAAAGAGGTCTTTAGAGAACTCATCATCATCTTCCTGCCCTTACCCCATGTTTCTTGGGTCGGCGCAAAAGTTTTCTTCCTTCGTTCTGTCCTATCACCCGTCACGCTATATACTGTATATAATGACTCCCTTCTCTTTCAGATCTCTCCTCACACAATCCATATATCTTTTCTTCGGCCTCCATCTTCCTCTCCATTCATGCACTTTTATAAACGTTTATAACATTTATAACAGCGATGCTGCGGTATGATGGTATCCTTTTCGGTAAGGGTTCGTATTTCCCTATTTTACTCAGCAAGTCACTCAAAGGGCAATGGAGTTTCCTTGCGTGATCGAATCAGGAATGATGATATCCACACGAGAACCAAGGTTACCGACATAGCCCGAAGGATCGCCAAACTAAAGTGGCAGTGGGCAAGGCACATTGCTTGCAGAACAGATGGTCGATGGGGCCGAAAAGTTCTGGAATGGCGACGGCGTACCGGAAGACACAACGTTGAAAGGTCTCCCACAAGGTGAACCGATGACCTGGTGAAGGTCGCGGGTAGCCAATGGATGCGAGACGCGTAGGACCAGTCGTTGTGGTCACGTTTGGGGAAGACCCACGTCCAGCAGTGGACGTCTTTCGGCTGATATGATGATGATGACTCAGCAAGCTCAACAGTGACGTTTTCTACTTTTACATAGACCCACGAAGCTACGAAGCAGGTAAATTATTTTGACGTGACGTTTTTCTAAGCCGGCCATTTCTATTACGAAAACTAGCCTGTCAATCATAGACTGATTCAGGGAAATCATTTAACCTTGTGGGCCCCTTGCGAGACCATTAGTCCCACTAGAAAAAGTGATTAAAACTATATTTCTATGCGTCTTGCGGTTTTTTGAGTGAGTTCAACTCTCGACCTGTAAGTCGAGGCCGACACCACTGGGTAACCACTGCTATAAGGTTTTATAATTGCTACAAATTGTTTGACTTTGACATTTTGAAATAGAATGTTTTTCTAAACAGTACCTCGAGTTGTGTGTTGTTTTCCTAAAATAGAATGGTCGCTCTGATATGCAAGTGTAATATCCGGACAATCCCAGTGAGATACGGTCTTCAGTCAGCAGTATATCTTGTTTAAAAGTTAATTCCGTTTTCATTTGTTTTTTTTGGGATTTTATTGTATCTGGTTTTAATTTTTTCAGCCGCAAATCTGCAGTGAGTTTTTTAACGTAATCAATCACGTTAACGTAAAGGTTTGGAGGATATGCGGTATAAAGAGTAAAGTCATCTGCCTAGCCTTTTCCCAACTATATTGGGTTCGGCTTCCAGTCAAGCCAGATTCAGTTGAATACCAGTGTTTTTACGTGGAGCGGCTGCCTACCAGACCTCCACAACCCATTAACTGGGTAACACGGTACTTCTTGGCAAGACTGGGGTCAGATTTACTGGCTTCTGACAACCCGTAACGACTGCTAAAGATCTACAAATGACAGCCGGGACCAACGGCTTAACGTGCTTTCCGAGGCACGGAGAAAACTCGTTATGTTAAGATGGTCACCCATCCACAGACCAACCTTGGCAAGCGTTGCTTAACCTTGAAGATCGACCCGTGCGGCTGTTATTATTTAGCCACGAGCTACTCACGCGAGCTACACTCGTGGTATAAAGAGTAAAATACCGCAAAAAACCATTGGAAAGGGAGGATCCTCCGATCAGGCGGTTGTTGTACCTGGCGGGCTACTGCCCGATAGTTGATATTCTGGCTGATGTATATATGTTGAAATCGCTCGCAAACTCTGCTTGTGCGATACAGGATTTCATCGTAGTAGTTCGCTGCTAGTTGGATAGATGGTGTTGCGGTTCTTTTTTTGCGATGTTGATTTGCTCCGTTGGTTTTTCTTGTGGCGGCATTGATGCCGCTATACACGTTTCTCTAAAAAAGGTTATCCGTTATTGTCATCAGACGGCCCTTATTCAGTGTTAATACAAATTTGCGTTAACGTTACGCTAAAGCGATCGAGATCGTTAAAAAACTCGCACTAATGCCACTGATCAGTAATCTCATCATCTCTCATAAAGGATAGCACACATATCCACTCGGAAAAGGATCGTCACCGTATCAACTGGAGCCGTGCAGTATTCTTTGTATGAAACTCCCTACTGCAACGCACACTAATCGTAAATTAATCGCCTCGCCTCGGGACAAGCTCACAAACCGCGATGCGATGCGTGGTCAACTTGCAGTTCCCGAGCTTACGGCTCATCGTCCCCGCACTTACGGCTAGTTGTCCCCGTACTTACGGCTTATCGTGCCCGCGTTTACGGCTAGTTGTCCTAGTTGGCTCGTCGTCCCCGCGCTTATCTCTCCCGCGGCCTGCAGCCCACTACTGTTGCCGACCGTGATGTGCTGCTGATAGCCATCTCCCTTATTGTGAACCGGGACATAGCCGTCTCTGGTGTCAGCCAGGTCAAACAGTGGTCGGCGAGGTGTAAGCGCGGCGACGCCTAGTTGCAGCCGAGTCGACGTACCGGAGCTGCTGATCCGCTTTGGTTACATCTTTACGTTAGGTTGGCATCTGTTTGACGGCGAGGCGAAAGGCGGTACGGTAAAAATCCCTTTCCGAGTTGATAAGTGTGCTTTCACCTTGAAGGGGACAGACACAATACCTTCCATCTGGGTCCCTACAAACGCAAACAATAAAGCATGAAAGTTATTTAGAAAACTGAGCATTGTCGGTTACCCGTCAACCAAATGTTGTGGTTACCGACCACGGTTGCTAATTCTGCGCATGAGTCAATATGAATACTTTCAGTCGTACACTAAAAATATCGGGAGCACCTGCCGAGACTCGTGTCATTTGCAATGCATGGCTTATTCATTTGTATCGCTAGTTGATTTGTTAATTAGAATATTTTGAGATGTGGCCCTCTTTTGGGAGGTTACAATGGCATCCAGAAAGTTACCGCTGTTTTAGGACAGCACCAGAGACATGGTAACTCAATGACTACGCCGCAATCAAACACTAAGGTTACAGCGGAGGGCAGAGCAGGGGGTTTATAGGAATAAGGTTATGCGTATACTAAGATATGACGGTGATGGCGTACGGTGTCGGCCGGTACCGTATGGTGCCGTTAAAGAATAATACCATCCCATCACTTTCCGTGGGTGTCGTAAGAGGCGACTAAGGGACTCGCCAGAGAATGGGCAGCAGCGTTCTCTGTAAAACTCAACACCATGCACTGCGATCTCCAACCCGCCTGCCAAGCGTGGCGATTATGGCAAACCATCACATCTTGGGGGAGGTCTGTGTCCAGCAGTGGACGTGTTTCGTAAAAAAAATTAAGGAATAAAATGGTTTTATCCTAACGCTTTGTAGATGATTTGGTGTTTTTTTTACTTATTATGTGATACCGATACACAAATTGTGGTTAAACCAAATTACGTATCATACCTATCATGTAGATTAGTAACATTTTTTTTCAGATGTTATTTCGCTGATAGTGCCGACGAAAAGCTGCTTAAGCTGCACGCTATTTAAGCTTTTTTTCAGAGAGCAGCCTTAACCTGTGTTACAGACACAAAGCACTTACACAGTTTGATTGTTACTTATCAAGGTCGTATCCCTGAAATAAATAATAGATCAAAAACACCGATTTCACGTCCCGGCACCGCGCAGTCTCCGCATCCTTCCACGCGCAAAGTTCGAAATATCGAACCTAGCGCCACAACATCAACTTAATTCAAACCGCCAACTGATTTAGTATTGCCTGTACGCAAACTTCATAAACTCCTATTGTCAAAATATTAACACAAATCAGCACTCTTATAAACAGTGATTTTAGACGTAGATAGAATACAACAAAATAAAATATATAGCAACGAAAATTAATGATTTGTTTTAATACAAATTTTTTACAGTCGTTGGTAAATTATATCATAATTTGTGTGGCCCCAAATTATTGTAATAACTACTAATTCAGTTGACTATTTAAGAACACGGCCATAATTGTGCGATAGAGATAGAAGCATACGGAAGGTATGGAGTAGACCAATAAAAATCATATTTTAATCATATTGGAATATGAACACAAGTTATGAAAACGGATGAAAAGATAAGTAATCAATTTGTTTTTTTTCGCGTGGCTTTACTCACGTAGCCTTTTCCACAGAAACCGTGCATTTTCCGGAGATTGTTTTGTATCAGTAAAAAATAAATCGAACGTCCTGTAAACAGTTATTTTTAACTCTTTATCATATTAATTTAGTTCAACACCTAGTTAACCAATATTAGAACCTAAATGTGATGCAATGCAATGAAACTTTACTGAAAGGGTTCAGTAAAGTTTAATCGGAGGTAGATATACATGAGCGCCGCTGGTATTAAATGCGACATTCCAAATCCGAGGCTGTAGGATAACCCCGGTTCCATCCTCAGGTCCATATTGCTAAATAATAGTTTCATCCTGGTTGTTGTTTGATCCACGAAACATCTTCAAGACTTATACCAAATCATGGAATAATTCTTAGAATTATAAAATCTATGTATTTGTCTTCGTAAACTGTACCTACCAAAACTTTTGACAGTTTGGAAAGGGAGAAAAATGTTAACCTTAATCAGAATAAGGTTGTAATATTTATAGTCGTAAAAGCGAAAGAAAGTAAGCGTTTTAAACAAATTTGGACGGTAAAATTTTCAAATAATGTATAATATTTTTTTCGCCGACGTTATGATAGCCGGCAATCTGTATAATCAGGCATTGTATAGAATACCAGGTAACATTCAGGTGAAGGTATGAAATAGTATTCATTTTAAAATAAAATCGTTTATTTAAATAAAGGGGGCACATTTACAGTAAAATATATCTTAAACTTTTAAAGAACACAGTTGCTAATTAGCCTAAACTAGGATGGGCCTGTGGATTTTATACTTTGCCTAAGGTATTCTATAAAATACCGAATACGCAGCCGGCAATGTGTAAAAGACGATAGCTGGGAAAGGGAAGACTTGTGGGGCGGCAGTAACGCTACAAAAGTCAAAACGTATTCCAATTACCCCATTAAACGGCACTTTTGAACGTCATTCACATTTCAAATAATATAAAAAAAAAACAAAAGTGACGTTGCAGTAAGTTCTACGTTCTCACGACGACATAAATTTCTTAGCCGGACCTGATTTGTATAGGATACGGTTTAGTCACAATACAATTTATATGAATGAGTTCACACGTGAATTCGGTTTTAAGATCCGCCAAATAACCAAAACGGGCAAAACTTAAGATCCGATTGTGCTTATCACCTTCTAAGGATGGGAAATCATCAAATGACTCCTTCCGCTCTGGGCGAGGCGGAAGGGAGTGTCAGACTCTTACTGACTAAAACCCATCCGTGCTCCTCCCAATGCCCTTTGCGTTCCAGGGCTGCGGCGTCTCTTTCGAACGGATTCCGCACCCCGGCAGGCACTTGCCCTAGCGGGCCCCGTCTCCCATGCTGACATCTCCTTGAGGCGCGCGTGGAACACAGCGCGCCGCCGACCCGGGCCTGGTTCTGATCGGACGGCGAGCCACCCAGTGCTCGCCGTCCGCAGGCCCGCGCCTACGGTGGCCGGAAATCGCCTTGCGACTCCCGACGCCTGGGGCGTCTTCTTCTGTTGCGGCGGCTGGGTCGTGAGGTTTCCCTCTCCCTCACACGTTCGGCATCCTCCTTCGCTAGCATTACTGTTTCGCAGAAGGAGGTGACCGCTTCCCATGACTCTTCGCTCTGGACCATAGATTGTACTAGGGCCGGTCGCGAGAGGTCGCCGCCGCCGATCGCCTCAACAAGGACCCGGCGATTCTCCGCCCAAGCAGGGCAGACCTCCACCGTATGCTCCACCGTGTCCTCCGGGTGATCCTCGCAGTGTTGACACCCGGGCGTATCCTCCCGCCGAATCCGAAACAGGTATCTCCCGAAACAACCGTGTCCTGTGCTTATCACCTAACTACTGATTAATGATAACACGATTTGACAGTTACTGACAAACTGTGATGTCATTAATTCTTAGTTCGGGTCCGGGACTGATCGTAAGTACGTAGGTGATATGGAGTAGAATACGCCCGCAACTAAGCCCGAAACTTTAGACTTCGGGCTTAGAGTAGGCCTCAGATTCGACAAAAGACCGAATAGGTAAGGTTAAGTGTTAGTAGCATTTCAATACATGCATTCACTCGAGCGGTTTTTCACCGAATGCAGGAAAAAAAATAGATACGACAAAGTAGGTTCGTGGGCATGAAATTATGATAATTTAAAATTGGGCTAGCAACTATTTCAACATGATATTGATTTAGATTTTACATTTAGTAGGTTTACATATTTTTCATTTATTTCAGGAACTTTTAAAACCCACGCAGACAAGTCGGGGTAAAAAGCTAGTATTTATTGAATAAAATTCAAACGCAACTTAATAACGCGGAATATTTTTGTATCCGCACATACAAAAATATTCCGTTTTATATTGTTTAAGGTCATAAGTATAAACATTGAAATGGTGCAGACATTTTTTAACACTAAAATGTATTATTAAGCGGCTAAACTAATAGCATTTAATGTTACAAAATATATTTAAATTACGAAAATCTGACAGCTCCGATTTGCAAAAAAGTGACACAGGTCTTGCCTGCAAGAGCTCCACGGAGCATTTGAAGAACTGATCAAATGAGAGAGATGCAAATAGTTTTTCAAGGCAAAAGATGAGATGAAGATAATAAGAGTGTAGCTTGGATTAAAAAAAACGTAAGAGCTAAAGAATTTTTCGGATTTGATAACATAAAAGTATTTTTAAATCGAAATATGTTCAGTAGAATCCTCGATAAGGTTATTTTATATGCTTTAAAGTAATCTTTATGGGATCAATCTAATGCGTTGCGTCTTGTAGCTAAAAAAAGTAAAAAGATATTTCGAACTTTGTCGTTTTTTTCTATCGAGAAAATGACATCGTATCGTGTATTCCTTCAGTTGAATACTAGATCATATAGTCAAAAAGCATATACCGTAATCTCACATTCCTGATCCAGGTACCTAACAAGATATGCTAAAACTGAAAACGGTCTTAAACTAAATATATCCCCTTAAGGTGAATGTTACGGGTTGCTCATTGCCATTTTCCCGCGAGATGGCGCTAAAGTCAAAATTTTCAGTTTTATTTTGTTTCGAGTGTAATTGGAACAATATTAAGTCGCAGAAATAATGGTGCGACAATCGGATATTCCACTTTATCGAAATTAGTCAAAATACGGCATAAAAACCCTTCTTATACTTTCACTCATGTCTATGTGTGTGTAAACGGTACTATTAAGCGAGTTAGATATTATTTTCGTGAAGTATGAGGAATCATAAGGGTTTTTATGCTGTATTTTGGCTAATTTCGATAAAGTGGAATATCCGATTGTCGCACCATTATTTCTGCGACTTAATATTGTTCCAATTACACTCGAAACAAAATAAAACTGAAAATGTTGACTTCAGCGCCATCTCGTGGAAAAATGGCAATGAGCAACCCGTAACATTCACCTTAAGCTTAAAAGAAAAAAAATCTCATCATTTCCTTTTCTCATTGGACGGAGAGAGAAGAAATTGCTATTCTAACCGCGCCAGACAAAATTAACGACCGTATTTTGTGTTTATTAGCAGACCACACAAATAGTTGACTTCTCGAATCAAATAAAATATCAAACAAAATAAAAACATTTTCAACACTGTTTTTTTATTCCATGAAGGTTATGTTATTTTGGCTTTTCTTTGATTTAGAATTAACAGGAAAAAATGTAATTTTAGTAGTACACTTTCCTGTGTTATAAACTTCAATGGGACGTTGTAGTGATGTACTACGACTTGCATTCCGGGAAATGTCATGTTAATGATTATAATTTGAAATATGAATACTATGTTCAGTGAATTCTCGGTATACTTTAAGGCCGAGAAGTATTGGGTTGGGGTACACATCATTTAATTTAAAATTGGGACATCATCATCATCGTCATGTCAGCGGAAAAACGTCCACTGCTGGACATAGGTCTCCCCCAAGCGTCGCCACAACGACCGGTCCTGAACATTGAACATCTGGAATTGGGACAATGATGTTAAATTAAATAAGAGTAAACTAAAAAAATACATATACTAGTACTATTGCCCAATTTTGTATATTGTATGATTTTACAGACACAAATGAATTATAAAATAATTTTCTGTTTATCCAAAGGCTATCTGTTGGAACTTATTTTACGCTGATTAAAAACCGGGCAAGTGCAAGTCTGACTCTCACTCGAAGGGTTCCGAATCCGTAACCGAAATAAAGACGTTTCATATAAGGGAAATAATAATTAATTTAATTTTATTATTTGTTATTTTAGCGGCAATAGAAATGCACACTCTGTGAACATTTGAACTGTCTACCTGTTGCGGTTCTTGACTTACAGCCCGCTGACAGCGGACTGTGGATTCTTATTAATAGGGTTCCTTGGTTACCCTTTGGATATGGAACCCTAAAAATTAGTTTTGTAGCTAAAACTTATTGCGATGGTGTACAAAAATAATATTCTATCTATTTATCCAACAAGCACACCAAACCTCAGAAAAAGAACGTTTAATTTCTAAGACTTACAATTTATTTATTTTCAGCAACAAATCATTTCATTTTGAACAATACACATTCTGAAGTAGACGTTACAAAATTGCTGCATTTCAATAATATCTAGATCCATCTAAATTCTTGAAAATGCAAACTACCAGATGCTTACTCCAACAGTTCTCAGAAGATGGAACATCTAGCCAACTATTAAAACTAAAGAAAATCCAAGGATACCTGAACTCATGGCGGCACTAGTCCCCGGGAACAGATGTTGCATAGTGCTGTCACTTACGCAACTTCGATACCGGGATTTATGTGTATCGGGATCGATGGTTTTAGTTTCGTAATAAATGTGTTGATTGTGCTATTGTTTAGATTTCCCGGGATGGTTATTAATAAGTGAGAATTTGCTTTTTTTATGATTCATATTTTACTGATGAATTTGAAAGGCCGAAGGTTGTAGTACAAATGATGAATTACCGTCTTATAAACTCGCATTTTTAAGTAATGTTTAGATTCTCGAAATAGATTGTGACCTTGTAGTTATATTCACAGTGACATTTCAATGTCACAGCGTTGATTGAAGATTTGCTTGCTTTACATTAATTATGACGCTGACATATAAATTACTGATCGTTACATGTTTTCATACCGTGACATAAAAAAAAATAGGTTACTTTCTTATTTCACATAAACTTCTGGCATTAACAGTAAAATAATAAAAAGACATGACAGTGTTCGTATGAATAAAGTGATGAAAAGTCTTTCATCGGATTACTAATTGCCGTCAATACGCGAAGAACGGAAATTCTCAAAAAATACACATTATTTTTGAGCAAAAGTTTTACTCGTCAACGCGTCCTCTTTCCCGGTTTCCGGGATTTATTTTTAACGGGATTCGTGACCACACTAGAGTTCAGTGTTTCATTAGTTATATTTAATGGTACGAATGCCCTTCACTACGGTATATATTTATTTATACTATTGATCGAGATATTCGATGAACGAAATACGTATAATAATGTTTACTATTCTCGAAAAATTGTTTTGATTATATTAATTATTGTGTTATAACCTAAACATAGTTTTCTTAGAAAATATTTGCTTAGAAATAAATTTTATAACAATAGGCCGATTTGATACTGTAAATAGGATTTCAGCGTGGCAAATGTATTTTGTTATTATAATATGATGATAGCCAAGGATGGCTGAAAACGATTATTTTTCAGTACGTAGAATCTAGCCGTACACGTTGTCTATACATGTGAATTGGGGTTTAGTATATCTCTTGAAAATCAAGACTTTGCAGCCACAAGAACAAGTTAGACTAGACGGCGGCTTCAACATAGTTTAGAACTGGAAGTGAGCTTAGCTGGTTTTATTGTAAAGAAAACATATTGTCTCACGTGCGCTTTTTTTTAGGGATCAGTGCAGGTTTTTCTAACATAAGCAGAACATAATCAGGCTAGCCACTCAACATTCGTTAGCCCCCGAGGGAGCGAAATCGTTTTCAACCGTTAGAACGCGTAAGTCCCAATTGGGTCAAGTGAAAATAAAAGCAGGACGCCTACAAATGACGTTTAATAAAAATTGCGCGAGCGTCGGCTTATCTCGAAAGGAACTTACGGATTCTGACGGTTGGGGCCATTTTGTCCCGAAAGGGACTTACGGATACTGAGCGTTCTCAGTGCTGGGATACAGGCTCTTTCTCTGAGAGTTGGAGAGGGAGGGTTATGAGATTTAAAGATTCTGGAGAGCAGTTTTTAAAGAAGTCGATAATTGAAAATAGGACGCAGGCAATCCCTAAACCGACGGTCTATAACTACTGTTGACAATTGCTTAAAATAGCCGATCTTATTTATGTCACGGTTTTTAGCTGCTTAGCTCCCGAAAGTATAGCGTGACGATATAATAGGTCTTTACCTATAAAATTGCCGTTTTGTATGAAAAAATTTAAACAAATTTTTTTCATGTATTTTTTATTTGTATTAATCGAAGTAATCACCCATGCAATCAATGCATCTTTGCCAACGCAGTGGCGGTTTATTGATGCCCTTCTTTAAGAAATCAGCTGGACGGGAGGCAACAAAATCTTCAAAGGCATTTTGTACTGCCTCTCGGGTATTGAATTTTTTTCCCGCCAAGAAGTTATCCAAATTCTGGAAAAAGTAGTAGTCTGTAGGCGCAAGGTCTGGTGAGTAGGGCGGATGACGGAGAGCTTCCAACACCAGTTCTTGCAACTTGGAGACCGTCTGCTGTGCAGTATGAGGTCGCGCGTTGTCGTGCAGGAGCAGCGGAGACGAGCGATTGACCAATGCTGGTTGGAGATGTTCCAGCTTCTCCATCATTATGTTTAGTTCTTCACAGTACACATCTGCAGTAATGCTCACCCCGTTTGGTAAGAAGCTGTGATGAATCACACCGGCGCTAGACCACCAAACAGTGACCATCACTTTTCTAGGGGTAAGTTTTCGTTTAGGACATTGTTTAGGTGCTGAACCAGGATCCAACCAACTTTCTGAGCGCTTGCGGGTTATCAAACAGAATCCATTTTTCATCGCAGGTAATAATGCGGTTCAAAATTCCTTCATTTGTGTGTCTGTTGAGCAGTGCAAGGCACGTCTCGACGCGTACTTCGCGCTGGCGATCTTTGAGTTCGTGGGGCACCCATTTGTCAAGCTTTTTTACCTTGCCAATTTGACGCAAATGGACCAATATTGTTTTGACGCTAACGTCGAAAGCTGCTGCTAATTCAGCCGTAGATTGTGTATCATCAGCTTCCACAATCGCCTTTAATTCGTCATTGTCGACCAAAGTCTTCGGACGACCGCGAGGTTCATTTTTCAGGTCGAAATTTCCAGAACGGAAGCGAGCAAACTAATAACAGGTAAACGTCGTTGATGTTGCGTGCCGCTTGTGCCGCGTTGCTGCCACGACGGTATTCATATTCCATAATTACTCGAATTTTTAACGTATCCATGATGACGAAAAAGATTGAAATGCGATGAAAATGTAACACTAATCAATAAACAAATGACTAATTTTGAAAAAAAAAACCATGTTTTTAAAATAAAATTAATTTGAAATTAGAATTCTTAGCCAAACAAAAATTATTTTGATTTGAAATGGCCAGTACTGCAGAACGGCAATTTCATAGGTAAAGACCATATTGCTAAAGTTAGACCCATAAATATCTGCAATATTGTGATATGTCGTGGCTTTTTATAACCATTACTCGCTAAACTGTTTGTTAAAATATCAAATAACATTTTTAATGTTATTTTAAGTACGCGAAAACCCATTTTTTTATTTTGACAATATTATGCTGTAAAAATACAGTTCAAAAGGGAAAAAAAAACAAAAATAATATCTGTTAGTGGGGATTGAACCATCGGCTAATTTCTCGTTCAAAACAGACATTTTTGAGTATTGCTTATCCTCCATAGCACAGAGCGTGATAATAGCGTGGGAAGTCATCAAATTACTCCTATCCGCTCAAGGCGGAGTGGGAGGGAGTGTCAGACTCTTACTGACTAAAACTCACTCGTGTTCCTCCTAATGCCCGCCGCAATCCAGGGCCGCGGTGACTCTTTACACAATCATTTTTTATATTTGGAGAAATATCGTTAAAATGCGTTTTCGACCAATCTTTAGTTATTCATTAATACTTAGTTATTAATTTGACCAACCAAATTCATGGACGTCGCCAAGAAAAGCCTAAGTGCTAGGCCGGACATTTCTGCCGCATGTCAGACGATATGGGCAGAAAGAACCACCGAATCGCTCCCATTAAATGTGAAAAGACATCGCGGCAGACCGAGCGAAGGTGGTGGGACGAGCTCGACTCCCACTGAAAGGATTGGCCCGACATCGCAAGGGTTTTATAGTTATGTGGGCAAAGGAAGATTCCCGTAGCCTATTTTCTCTCACTGCTGCGGAAAGTCCTCCCTCTCCTTTTCCCACATAACTCTGGCTTTCTCGTCGAGTAGCTCGTCGAATCGAAGCTCCAAAGTCTTGAGCATCGACGCCGAGTTGCTAGCCTGTCGGTTTTATACCGATTGTATTTTGGGGAATGTGCGACGGAATTGCATAATTTAATTCTGCCAAGCCCGTTCCTTTCATCGGACCACAAAACGAACGGCGATGCGCACAAAACGTTTTGGGAACACATTCGTAGTACGTACACTAAGGAGTGAAATTCCCTGCCGGCGTCTGTATTTCCTGATAGCTACAACCTGGGAAACAAAGTCAAGAGTGAATAGGTTACTTCTAGGCAAGCCTGCTTCATCTTCGACCACATCATCGCTTACCATCAGGCGAGATAGTGGTTAAACGCGTACCTATCAATAGTAAAGAAAATAAATAGATAATTTGACCATTGAGAAACGCATTCTATCGATTAACCAACATTTTTGTGTCTTGGTTGAGTTAACTACGGATCAAGAAATTAATTCTTAATCTGCTCATACTCATGGCTTTTAATTGTATGCCAACATCTTCCCCCGCCATTGTAGCATTTCGTACAAAACCCTGTTTAAGAAACCCATATATCTTACAAAAACACCAGTACAATTCCGTTACATCTAAATTATCGTACTCATTCACTTTCAGCCTCACGCCAGCTTTGCAAAGTTAATTGTAATGCAGTTTGCAATAAAAACGTTTTTAGTTTCGCCATTAACGAATGTTTACTAAAATAAAGTTCATTCAGAAATATGTGCGCCTTTGTTTTGTTGAGTCATTTCATTTGCGACTCATTTACTGAATTCGGGGAACGCGTTTCCGATGTGAATCAGTGGCGGAGTAAGTTATAAGTGGCAGCGGGTATGATGCATGTTCTCTAAAGATTTTCGTTATGACGATAAACACTCAGTGACCTAATACTTGTACGTACATCGGCCGTTCATTCTACTTATTTTTAGCACCATAACACACGAAAACAACTCATATTTCCCTATATTTTGACAGATTGCGTTGATTAAAAATCACGAGAATTGTCAACAAAAATATAACTAAGAACTTCGACCATCTTTGTGAAAAAATAATCCTGACTTTTTAATCCAGGGTGATGTTTTGTAACTCTAATTTTAGATTCTTGGATTACAGTCTAAGCAAAAGATTGTCGTTCTTGTTCGATAATCTTATAAGATTGGCCTATTCTTATACTAAAATAGTTGAACCAAAATGTAATGTTGGTATTTTGGTTCAGAAAACAGAAAACTATCAGGAAACATAGACTCCGACAGGAAATTTGAAAGACACTAATGTGGACCTGGGGGTAATTAAACAAAGAAAGCAAAGTATACTTCTAAGTAATCATGCTTCATAGGTCCATATCGCTTTTCATCAGGTGAGACTGTGGGCAAACGCCAGCTTACCAATATATAATAAAGAAAGTTACATAATTGAACAAGGTTTCCGCTATCGCTTGTCTCTTGAACCGTCGTCACACAATCCGCACATGCACTACATCTCCCGTTCTGAATTCTTGCATCGTTCCGCGTATGATCTTGCAGCCGGAGGACCGGATGTTATCTTTCTTTCAAAATCACTCACTCACTTCACTTATCGATCAAAATAGAATCTTTTTCGTGAATGCATACTTACAAAGTAACATTTTTAAAAGTAAAATACGTTTTAGTATCTTTTTCTAGCGGCAATGCTGACAATTCTTAACCGAAGAAAAAATGGAGTCTCAAATCGAAGCGTATAATTTTTTTTATGTACGACCACGCATAACTTTTTACAGAGTCGTCCGATTTTGATAATTCTTTTTTGTATATTGGAAAGCATAATTTCAAATGCCTTTTTTCGATATAACGAAATAATGAATCATCTGCCTAGCCTTTTCCCGACTATACCGGGGTCGGTTTCCAGTCAAACCGGATTCAGCTGGATACTAGTATTTTACGTGGAGCAGCTACCAGACCCCCACAACTCATTAACTGGGTAACACGGTACTTTTCTTGGCAAAACTGGAGTAAAATTTTCTGGCATCTGACAATCCGAGTCTAAAGCGTAAAACAGGAGTACATTGTACAAAGCTAAATAAAGAAGGTCCATTTAGAGCTGTGAAATACAGCGCCATAAAAATGGAAGCGATTTATGTAGGTACTAACAGTTGAAGTGAACCAGACCACTATGGCTGTTCTATTGTTTCTGTTGCATAAAAAAAAAATAGTATAATACAAGCAACCAGTGGAAGCCCTATTACTAAACCTCTTCTGTCAGCTGTCTGTCTGTCGGCTGACTGTATCTCATGAACCGGAATAGGCAGTAAAATTTGTCACGGCGTGTCTATTTCTATTGCCGCTTAAATAAAAATATTTCTTTTTCAGGTGTATGTATGGTATGGAAACTTGTCTTCTTCAAGTCAATCTCTGGATTTAGGTACTGAGGGCCTAGTACGAAAATTTTTGACGTATAGTAACGTAAAATTTTACAATACCTACAATACTCGTTTCGCACATAATTCATTTGATAGTAAATTCAAATTTTTTGAATTATACAAATTGTGTATGTCCTATATAAAATAAACTAAAATACTATGGGGTTGTAATTTTTCACATTCAAAATTCACTTACGTTAACGTTACTATACTTCTAAATATTCGTGCTAGGCCCTCTGATCCGATTTAGGTTTTTTTTCACTGATACAAAGACACACTATCTAGGAGCTCGAGGCTAACTAAAAACAGCTGCACGGGTCGATCTTGAAGGTTCAGCAACGCTTGCCAAGGTTGGCCTGTGGACAAAGACATTAAAATCCATCCAAAGGTTGTCTTGAAAAGATCGCTTTTAGCGATAAGGCCGCCCATTGTGTCACCCTATGTAATGTTTTCTTCATCTATCTTTTCTGTAACTTATATGGTGTACATAATAAAGAGTATTCTATTCTATTCTATTAAATATGAGTGACCATCTTAACATACCGAGTTTCCTCCGTGCCTCGGAAAGCACTTTAAGCCGTTGGTCCCGGCTGTCATTTGTAGATCTTTGGCAGTCGTTACGGATTGTCAGAAGCCAGTAAATCTGACTCCAGTCTTGCTAAGATGTACCGTGTTACCCAATTAATGGGTTGTGGAGGTCTAGTAGGCCGCCGCTCCACATAAAACACTGGTATTCAGCTGAATCCGGTTTGACTGGAAGCCGACCCCAATGTAGTTGGGAAAAGGCTAGGCAGATGACAAAGACACACTATCTCTAAACATATTACCGTGTAAGCTTAAGAGAAGTGAACATGACGTCTGCTGTCAATCCATACAGACATTAAGGAATGACAGTTCACTTCAAGCTGACTCCGCCTAATAGGCTTGTCAACTGAAAAAAATCTAATTCATCCGTCAGTTACATTATCAAAAAATATTTGACCCGTTTTCTTTTTCTTTTGTTACGTAAATTAAATTTAACGAAAAAACGACGCTTTTAAAATTCTCAATACGTCACGCCGTGGTATAATTTTTAGTGCGTTCTGACGTCACGAGCCCCCACTGCCGAGTTTTGATGCGTCTTTGTCAATATTCATTGATTTACAAAAACAAAAAATAGGTGTAACTGACGAATAGATTTGCAATTTATTGATGGGGGAAACTAGCCTATTGTACTCGTACTTGGTGAGATATTGACAGAATTGACCTGTTGGTATAAGTTACTTTTTTCTGTGAAATGCTCAGTTCCAGTGGAATAGGCCCATAGAACCGCTTGAGACAGGTAGTTTTATGTTATAAAATTATCTCTTACAATCGCTTCCGCCTCTCCCTTACACCATGGCCCATAGCAACACGTCCGTCTCACATGCTTCCAAAACTTCGCGCTTCATATCTTGTGTCACACAGTAAATTCATATTTACTTACTTCACTGTAACATATAATGTAACTCTACATATACAACGTTGTATATACATACGAGTAATAGATCTCATGCCACGACAAAGTTTGTGTGAATTTTTTTTCGACATCCTCTATGCAAATAAATCAAATTGAATCGCCTGTTGTAATACTAAAATCACAATTTTTTACTAAATGCATGTATATGTGTAACAATATAACAATAAAAAAAAAACATTTTTATTTTTTTTGTTTGTCCGCCTGTTTGTTCCGGCCAATGCCCAAAAGGGTTAAACGGGATTGATGGGACTTTCACTGACAGATAGCTAATGTTATAAGGTGGAATCTACATTTATTTTAGAAAAAAGATTAAGTTTCCATGCAAAAAAAAAATGAAAGCCCTTAAAATTCTGGACAATGTTACATTGTGTGCTGTTTTACGAGTATAACGCGGACGAAGTCGCTGGCAACAGCTAGTGTAACATATTTTGACTCTACATGACATAACATTGTATATGTAAACACATACGAGTAACGGATCTCACGTCTCCACAAAGTTGTGTGTGAAAATGTTTTCGATATGGAAGAGTACGGAAGGAATTTTGATCACATTGAGTGTGTTTCCTGAAAATATTTGGTTTGTGTGACTCATTGAACAATCAAATACTGAGAATTGTATTTTGAATTGTTAGTTATAAGATGCCATTGTATTTTTTTTACACACTATGAATTTCTCCAGTGGTGCGTTCACAAACATACAAATTAACATTCACAAACATCCAGACCCGGAACAACTATCTGTAGGCCATACAAATAATTGTTCCGTGCGGGAATCGAACCCGCGACACGCAGCGCAGCAACTTATCGTTCAACCGCCAACCGTGTCGTCCATGACAACAATGTTGTTGCAAATGACATCTAATCCTGGAGGATAAGCAAAATTTGGTTGAGATGTTGATGAATTTAGGAAGTTGTCTTGCAAATGAAACCTACACTGCTGATATTTAAAACTTCAAGCTAATCGTAGATATTTTTATGAATTTTATGCCCGATTACTCCAACGCGTACAGTTAATGTTTTCAGTGCGTGAATATGTAATTCATTTAAATATGCGATAAAATACTGAAATAACATTTGTTTTAATTGTTCTACTTTCCGCCACTAGGCGAAATACTAATAGGGCAAGTTAATTGGCTACATTCTCTGTAAGTAGTTAAGTGCTTTTTTATGTAATCAAAAGCAGCAGATTACATGTTTTAGCAGGCTATTAATTTAAGCGGCTATCAATGCCAGTTGAACCCGCTCCCGCTGCCACCAATACCTTATAACACAGCACACATTCCACAGTACATGTTTGTCAAACTGCGCCGCGTCTGTCTCACGGTACATTCGTTTTTCCTTCACTAGACATCAATGTCAGCTAGTCTATTCTGTCGACATCTCACCGTGTTCACTAAGGTGGAGTGAACGAAACGAAGTGAGTTGTCATTCCAGCTTGTTTGTATGGTTTGACAGCTCACTTCGTGATCACTTCACCCTCGCCTTCACTTCGACATGTATACAGAATCGACCCGCAGTTAGCTTCCTTATCGCTAGCGCTTGTCACTCACACCGCACCTTACATTGCACAGCACATGTTTGTCAAACTGCGCGCTCCGCCGCGTCTGCCTCACGGTAAATTCATTTTTCCTTCGCTAGTACATTAATGCAAGTTAATTCCGCTATCGCTAGCGCTTGTCGCTCACACCACACACCTTACATTGCACAGCACATGTTTGTCAAACTGCGCGCTCCGCCGCGTCTATGTCACGGTACATTCATTTTCACTTGCTTGAAGTATCGCCACATCTTCGCTAAATACGTTAATGTATTTAAGGTAAACATGTATGATATATTCTCCTAGAAACACTACGTGTATAGTTGAGCTGCGATACTATGTCTTCGTGCATAGTTTTGGGATATCAGGCTGCTTTGTCTTTTGTGAATGTTTGTGTTCTTTTCCTTGTCGATTTTTAAGGTTCGATCATGACGATCTTTAATGTAAAGCAACGCCAAATCGCGGTCGTCAATTAAACCATGTTAGAGGCCCTTGAGGCGGTTTGGAAACTCTGACACTGAGGTGTGTGGGGTCGTTAGACCTTAATACGGTAAGAAGAAGCAACGCTTGTCGAGGTTGATCCAAGAATGGGTGACCATCCAATGTATGTTAAGTTTCCATCGCGCCTCGAAAACAAGATACCCATTGGTTTCGGCTGTCTTTTGTGAATTTTCGTCAATCGTTACAGGTAGTCGGAAGCTAGTAAATCTGCCACTAGTCCTGTCATGGGGTATTACCCAGAACATAAAACAAATACTAATAATATAGTTGTAGGTACAGACAGGAAGAAATAAAAGTTAACAAGGGTGTGGACTGTGGGTGGACGCAAGTCGTAGGTACAGTCAACAAAGCTATTAGGTATACAGGCAAAAATATTTCTTTTTCCACTAGACCTGCCAATATTGATTTCTAATGTGTGCATTATAACTTTTAAACCTTATGACATACTCACGAGTGTGGTGTACCATAATTGTCTACTTAGCACAAAACAACATTGTTTAAAAGTAGTTGCAAGTTGCAAGGCCTGCATACCCAATAGATTTGTTGACTGTACATGAAAGTAAAAAGCTTTTCTTTTATTATATGTCTTGCTCTAACAAGCGAGTAGATATTTCCAGCAAAATAGTTTGGTTATAGCGACACTCTGGTTCCAGGGTCTGAGGATGTTACGGAATTTGTTCGAAAGAGTAACCGCGGCCCTGGAGCGTAAAAGGCATTAGGAGGAACACGGATGGGTTTTAGTCAGTAAGAGTCTGACACTCCCTTCTGCTCCGCCCAGAGCGGGAGGAGTCATTTGATGATTTCCCATCCTTAAAAAAAGGGTCTGAGGATATTGTTTTTATAGTTATTTGTGTTAAGTTTTAGTACGGTACGCTGTACGAGAATATTTCATTTTATTCAAGGATCAGCTGCTCTGATCAATGTGGAGCGAAGTCAAAAATCATGCTCCGCCTCTCTATCCCATGTCCCATTTTGACCTCTGCTCCCTAAAACATGCAGCTGAAGTGACAACGTTTTGGGCCACCTAAATCTAATCAACCGCTAGCGACACGAAGAAGAAGAAGAATGATTAACACTGTTTTTCATAAATTGTTGCAATACGTTGTATGTAGATCTATATATAGAACACAAACAAAAAAAAACATACCAATTATAATCATAAACTAAATTAAAACATAAATTGTATGATGAAATCGTTAAAGCTCAAAAGCGCGCGTAAGCAGTTGACAGTTTAAACGTCATTTTAAGCGGGAAACGCCATCTTTGTCAAAACGTCATAATTCCGTGAACTTATTTATAAAATTACACGACCAATTTCCTCAATTTCTAAAGCATGTTATTACATAATTATTTCACATTTAACAAGCATTTTTAATCAACATGTCGGTGATTAAGCACAAAGTATTTATGTTGTTATGTTGGCCACGCGAGTTCGCAGTACCAATACCAAGTAATTAAAAGCGAGTGAAAAAACCTTTCAATGTTCGATAAACAAGGGTTTTACAAAGCCTTTCATTTGAAAGGTCTTGTTTATTAGTTATTTTTGATCGATACCTAAGTAAATACAGAGTCAATTTGTTTCAATCTCAATTAGTAAAAGGGTTTAATAAACCGCTTTTAGGGTGATATTTGATGGTGGGGTAAGTATTTACACTAATGTGTTGTTAGGTTTGTTTGCTGGTTGATCTGCGAAGCACCTATTTACGTGTTTGTATATACATAAGATCACGCTTGAAATCCCTGAAGGAATATAGGCAGTTCTGAGTGCAAGTTCAACAATTTTTAAGCAAAGTTCGCATAACCATGTCAGTCGCAATCTGAGAAAAATGTATGGAAACTGATGCTTTTTGGCAGATTACGATTATTGAGATATCCACCATCAATGAAATGCAAATCTATTTAGTCCGTCAGTTAGAGTAATAAAAATAACTTCGGAAGAAAGATAAAAACTTTAATTTCTGAAGTCGGTTTTTTTGGTTATTTTTTCGTTTTTTGACACCGACTTCCGAAATTAAAGTTTTTTTCTTTCTTCCGAAGTTATTTTGTAACTTGTAGTGTTTTGTTTTTGGAAGTCGGTTGTATTTTTTGTAAAAAGTTTTTTATTTTTCACTTTTTAGTGGTATCTAGGTACCTGCGTACCCATTAACAGCGTACCGGCGTAATGTTATGTTAAGAACTGGTGTAAACACTAAAAAAACATCGATTTCAGCAATCCCGATCCCTTTGCTATCATTTATTGAAGAGTTCCGTTGCCTACCTCCGAAGTTCTTCGTCAGATCTTCACCAAATTGAAACTAGACCAGTCCAGGAAAATACTCATTCAAACAAAAAAAGAATCATCCAAATCGGCTGACAATTGGCTAAAGTATCGCTGAACAAACATTTTTCATGGGATCTCATCATCAGTTCCTAATTTATACCTTTCATCATCAGCTCAGCAACATGAGATGATGATTACCAGGCACAAATATATGAATTGCGTTAGAAAGTTCATGAAAAACATTGTATGTGCCTATAAAATTTGAGGGTTGCCCTCGATTTTCGTGGGATCCCATCATCAGACTCTGACATGGTGACAATGGGACCAATCGAGAAGTATACCCTTTCAGATGAAACAAAAATTTTTCAAATCTGTTCATAAATGACGGAGTTATGATGTAACAAACATAAAAAAAAATACACACCAAATTGAGAACCTCCTCCTTTTTTGAAGTCGCTAAAAAAATAGTGGACACATACTTTTTATTTTTGTAAATTAATGGTTTACGTAACGATGGTTTTTGTCTTTGTCAATACCTATATTGACAAAGACAAAAACCATCGAAACTCGGGAGTGGGGGCTCGTGACGTCAGAACGCACTAAAATTATACCACGGCGTGACGTATTGAGAATTTTAAAAGCGTAGTATCTTCGTCAATTTTGGTTTACGTAACAAAAGAAAAAAAAAAACGGGTCAAATATTTTTTGATAATCTAACTGACGGACTAATTATGGAGTTTCTTGTCCATTCTTCTCCATAAGAATCTACTTTTCCGAATGGACAGTAGAGTCACTTCAGAACTTTTATATATTTGAAATGTGAATGACGTTCAAAAGTGTCGTTTAATGGCCTAATTGGAATAAACGTTTTGACTTTGACTTTTGATTTTGAATTAGATTTTTTCAGTGGAAAAGCCTATTATATACCTCAGACCGAGCTCGTACCACTAAAAAATCAGTATTAGCAGGAAAAATAAATAAATCGATGCCAATAGTGACTGTCATATAATGTTCCAATTTAAAATGACTGTTCAAGATAAAAGTAGTAGATATATAATGAGAGGATAAAGCAGTGTCTTATGTCACTGGTGTTATATTGAATTAGGAACGCAATGAAGGATACGGGAGTCAAGAGTTAAACTCACGAGCGAAGCGAGAGAGTAAATAAAATAATCCTGAATGCAGTGAGGGATTCAAGCTAGGTCAAGGCAAAGACGCCTTTATCCCCGAGGAGGATACTCTACTTTTCACACCTACTGCGAGACAATTGAGTAGGTACCAAATTCAAATCACATTATTGTAATCCGGGCAATAAAATTGTACTGAATTTCATTATGACCCGCCAGGCAATAATGAGTAACTTTACGTTGAGTTTGCATGACATATAATGTGACATTTTCGTGCAGGTAGTGTGAAAAGAATCTCATTCTCATTCAATCATTAAAGACTGGTCTGTTAGGCCAGTCTTTAACGAAACATTATGATTAATAAAACTCTTTTTTTCTGTTCCGCTAATTATGTGAAGTATATGTAGAATTGGTACTCTGGAGTGTTTATTATACACACACACACGGTTTGTACATTACTAGTTGCGTTGCTACTACCTACTACATAGGTAGTAGGTATGGATACCTTACGAATATTACAACCACGAAAGTACGTCTGTTTGTAACGTTTTCACGACAAAACTGGGCACACGGGAAGATGTTTCCTTGGAATAATTTGTAACTTTCACGCAGGCAAACACGCGGGTAATATTTTAAATGGGAAAGTAACTCTGTTAAACTGATAATGCTCAATACAGAAATCTGTAAAAGACACGAGAATGGTTTTCATTCTACCACGCGGGCGAAACCTGAAGCTGGTGTTGCGGAATTTGCTCAAATTTGCGGAAGGACCGCGGACTCCCTTCTTCAGCTCCACTCAGAGCGTGAGGAGTCATTTGATGATTTACCATCCTAAAAAAAAGAACGATAAAACGGGAGGCAGTCCTATGCCTGCCAACCGAAAACTAATCTTGATTTCGGGCTTCTATTGAGATTTTCCTTAATTTACATGGGGTAGAATTCAGACCACCTGCTCACCAAGACAGCAGTGACATTCCGACCACTGCATCCACGTGGTAGTTAGTACAAAATCAGTGGTCGCTGCACTGTTTGCCGTTGAATTTCCTCAGTATGGCATAGCAATATAAATATAGGTCAGTCGGTTGTGGCGTATATTATTATTATATACTTACTTTCGGGTATGATCGAAGGTCTTGTTATATCTTTTAATAGATTGTAATGTTGCGTCTCGGCTCGGTCGAAGTATTCTCTGTAGTAATTCATCATCGCGGTCAATTGTGGGTACATGTTCTGATGTAGGTATACCTACGCCGGGATAGACCGCATAGTTTGAGAAGTCTAATTAGGTATATTAACATGACAGGCCCCGAAAATGTCAGACAATACCATTTTGCCCAAATCGGGCCTTACGGTCCTTGAGAGGTATCGATACAGATAGAGATATCTTTTATGAGAAAATACATATTATATTCGCCAATAAAAACGCAAAACGTTTTGGGAATACTTTCATTGTAGGGTCTGTGACCAACATTATCTATTGACTATTAGCGAATACTAGTCAAGTGGGTTAGATAATGTTGGTCACAGACTGTACGTTCGTACAGCTAAGGAATGAACTATGTTTCCTGATAGCTACAATCTTGGCGTCTTTTAGTCAAGAGTGAATAGGTTACTTCTAGACAACTGAGCTACATGTTCGTTCACATCATCACTATTCGTCGGGTGAGATTGTGGTCAAACGCCTATCAAAAATAATATAAAATCGCCCCAAAGAAAATCCCTAAAGTTTTGTCTGTTGGAAATACCAACTCATCTACCTAAAGCATTGCCGTCACCAAGAATTGTGTTTACCCCGTATCGATGATTCACGCAGTGATACAGTTCATAAACATATTTATGAATGTACGCAAGCACTGTCTTTCACCAGGTGAGATTGGGGCGAAACGCGAGCCTTTCAATAATAATACGTAATAAAAAACCAGTCAAGTTCGAATCGGAATCGGTACAACAGTAATACACACTCTGAAAATTACAACTGTCTATCTAATTACGGTTCATGAGATACAGCCCGCTGAAAGACAGAGGGACGGACGGACAGCGGAGGCTTAGTAATAGGGTCGGGTTGGCCTTTGGGTACGGAACTCTCGAAGATTCCAAATGCTTGCATTAATTAATGGTATTTTTGATCGGGTGACATTACAGTAGCGCCTGCACCCCATACATAATACCACCCACCACCCACCACCACCTTTTCATACCACGTGAACGAAAACGTTACATTATACGTTATGCAAACTCAACTTAAAGTAAGTCACTATTGCCCGTCGGCTTATTATGAAATTCAGAACAATATTATTGCCCGGAGGTCAATAATGTGTTTTGAATTTGCGAGCGGTTTCCGTCGGTCTCCAAGTTGAGTCTTGGAGACACGGGAAACGCTCGCGCCCAGCCACCTCTCTTCATGAGTTGCGAACTATTTTCTCGCAGTAGGTGTGAAAAGTAGAGTATGTTCCTCAGGGGTAAAGGATCAGGCCTTAGGCTCGCTTAAATCTCTCGCTGCATTCAGGATGAATCCTTCATTAGATTCGGGATTCAATATGACGCCTGTGACATTATAAGACACTGCTTTATTCCCTTGGTGCATAATCTACTATTTTGACGTTATCGCTGATAGAACATGACTTTGTCTCGAGACCCAGACGGCGACATAACTAATGTCTGATGAACGAAGAGGAAAAGCGTCCCAAGAATGTAGATAAATTGATGACGTCATCAAGATGCTTTCTCATGTAATACATTTTTCATATACATAAGTACGTACATATAGATTAGGTTATCGTGACAAGGCCGACACGATATTAGATCATTAGTATAACATCAATCTATCTTATCCCAAGATCTTGTATGTAAGCGGATTTTTTGTCATTGGCAACACAGAGGTTTTTATCTAATATCTGTCTATGTAACTTTATTTAAATTAATATGTTAAAGATATAAAAACTGTTCATATCTTTAACATATTAAGAGCTCGTGGCTAAATAATAACAGCCGCACGGGTCGATCTTTAAGGTTAAGCTACGCTTGCCAAGGTTGGTCTGTGGATGGGTGACCATCTTAATATACCAAGTTTCCTCCGTGCCTCGGAAAGCACGTTAAGCCGTTGGTCCCGGCTGTCATTTGTAGATCTTTGGCAGTCGTTACGGATTTTCAGAAGCCAGTAAATCTGACTCCAGTCTTGCCAAGAAGTACCGTGTTACCCAGTTAATGGGTTGTGGAGGTCTGGTAGGCAGCCATTACACGTAAAACACTGGTATTCAGCTAAATCCGGTTTGACTGGAAGCCGACCCCAATGTAGTTGGGAAAAGGCTAGGCAGATGATAAAAAATGTTCATAAATAAAAGGCAATCTCTGAAATAGACAAAGATACCTGATGATAAAGATTAATGATAGTCATGATTGTCACATGGTGATTTTACCTCGAAATATCTCGACAACGTGACGCTTTACGCACCATGTTTCAAAAATTTTTTGTATGTTGAAATATCTTCTACCCATAAATGCATAGGGAGAAGAGTAAATTCATGGTATTTGGGGCTAGTCTTAAAAGCGTGAATAGTGTACCCCGTGTGTGTATAAAAAAATGCACCGCTTGAGAGAGTATATCTATTTAAATACTTAGGTCACATTGTTACAGCTGACCTAAAAGACGATGCAGACGTTGAGCGGGAGCGGAGGGCGTTGTCAGTCAGAAGTAACATGATTGCTCATAGGTTTGTGCGTTGTTCGAGGGAGGTAAAAATAACGCTCTTTAGAGCTTATTGTACATCCCTCTACACGTGCAGTCTGTGGGCAAAGTATACTCGTGCGGCATACAGCGCCCTCCGCGTTCAGTTCAATAACGCGTTTAGGGCGGTGTTGAGGCTGCCCCGACACTGCAGAGCGCTTCGGGCATGTTCGCGGAGGCGCGCACCGACTGCTTTCATGCGACGATGCGCAAGCGGTGCGCGTCTTTGGTGCGCAGAGTGCGGGGCAGCGCCAACACCGTCCTGGCAATGATCGCTAACAGACTGGATTGCCCCTACATCCGGCAATGCTGTAGCAGGCATATTGTTACGGGGTGAATGTTCATGTTCGTTTTTGCTTAGTCCTGTCTGTAACTGTCTTTTATGTGTATGTGTTTTATGTTTTCTGTGTTGTATTTTATGCGTTTTATGTATTGTTTGAGTATATGAGTCTCCGTTACTCGAAATAAATAAAATTTAATTTAATTAATAGGAGCTATGACACTATGGTTCTATGCCTTTTAGAAATGACTAAAAATACTGGAAATAGTTCTTTACTTATAGATTAAGGAAAACATGTAAGAAGTCTGTAATTACCTAATGATGGTCATGATTGGTGACTTTACCTCGAAATATCTCGTCAACGTGACACTTCAGGGCATCATGTTCCTAACATTTATTGTTTGATGAAGTGTCCAACCCGAAATGAATATGCTATGACACTATGATTCTAAGCCCTTTAGAAATTACCAAAAAACACTGAAAATAGTTCTTTACTCATAGATTAAGGAAAAACTATAAAAAGTCTGTGGTTTTAAAGAACTTTGACAAAAACACGTGATTTGTTCAGAACCCATCACGCGCGATTATTACTAAGTAGTACTTGGCCAGATTTTTTTACCTCAATTACTCATTGGCACACACATTTGAATATCTCTTAAGTGAATAAAAACGCCCATAAATCAACGAAAAAGTCTCGTCCCAAGAATCTTGCTAACAATGTATTTGTCAGGCCAGAGATAAAGTAAATTTCCGGCAGATTAGTCGCGAGATTTTGCTGATTAGCCATGAAATTGCTATGTAATGTCGCGATTTGAGAGACAGGGATGGACAGGAAGGTGAAAGAGGGACAGAAGAATCTGTATTAGGGTTGCCAGATCCTAAAACTGGGATGGTTACTGACCAGCCAATGAGTATAAATAGCTAGTTTTTAATATAGAAAATATGAGACGGGGTAAAAAATAAACTTAATTTAAAAATCTTAACACTTAAAATAGTAAGTAAAACTCTTAACTAAATTATGGCGTCCTCCAATTATTCATCCGCATTGCTGTTGACTGGAAGTGAGCCCAAAAGATTGGCGGCACGTTGTATGGCAATGCTTAATCCTCTGTCCGAGGTAAAAGCCAGCCCGCCCAGTTTAAATAACACGTGAAAATCTTAAATAATCAACTTCAGCATTCTAGAATCAATGATAAACAGAGGGAGCACTACCTGCATATAAATAAAAGAGAATAAATATAAAATGAAAAAAAAAAATACAAAAACAGAAAAAATATGTCATACACGCACAAAATGGCCACAGCAATGCATGATGCTAGAACTCCTTTACGAGAAAGAATCTTAGAACTTTCATCGACAGTCGCCGTGGATTCGGGCGACAGGCGACTGAATGACAATTCTCAGTGAAAATCAAAGTTAACCACAAAAAACAACCTTATAGATAACTGTAAGCCGTTCAAAAACAATTTGAACGTCAACGTTTACAAAAGACAGTCTTCCAAAAACGTCCACCTGTCACCACTTTCTAATGTTTTGGCTAAGATACCGTCACCAAACCAAAACGCCTAATTAAAATTTAATTTATTTTCGCTTCAGATTCTTCTTCTCGTGTAGGCAGTAAGGTCTAACGACCACACACCCTAGTGTCAGAGTTTCTATATAACTAGTGTTAATAGTTCACGAAACGAGGATAAAAAAAAACAATTAAAAGACCACCCTATCGCTTTGGGATATCTTGTAACGATAGAAGTGTTGTGATAAATAAATTAAATATGTGTCTGAGGCGGAATGTACAGAGGACGATAAAGTAATGAGCTTCCTGACCATTTTCTCCACATTATGCCTCAGGTAGGGGAGTAAGAACTCCACAACTAAGTATTTATATTGTTTTCTGGTTTAACTATGTCCGAATTTATCTAAAAAGCTGGCAACCCTAACCAGTAGGGAAGTTCCAAAACAATATAATAGAGAGGTGGCCGCCCAAATAGACGCTTTGAAGTCGGTTTTACGCAATGACGCGTAAAACCATTTTACGCGGCGTTTTGCGGCTAACAACCTAACAGCGGTAATTTTTGGGGCAAATTCGTTGAAATTTTTGTTTTCTGTTGCCTCGTTTAGTCTATAAAGACCGCAATTAGCCGGTTTATAGACTGGTGTTGCCAGAGTAAACAATTACGGGGACGTTTTGGTAATCACCGTACTTGGCGATGAGATTGTTGAGTGTCACTGCTGATGCTTGCTTGTTTTATTTAGGTTTCAGGTAATAATAGGCTCTTAAGCTTTTGAGACAAAAAGTGGAAATCAGTGTCTAGGGCTGACTTACGTTTGGAACGGGACAATAATTTCTTTCAAACATTTTCTTCTGCTTTTGTAGGAGCTCGTGGCGAGATAATACCAGCTTCAAGGTTAAGGTTAAGCAACGCTTTATCCCGTTGGACCCGGCTGTCTTTTGTAGATCTTTGGCAGTCGTTACGAGTAAATCTGACTCCAATCTTGCCATCCAGTACCGTGTTACCCAGTTAATGGGTTGTGGAGGTCAGGTAGGCAGCCGCTCTACGTAAAATACTGGTATTCAGCTATATCCGGTTTTACTGGAAACCGACCCCAATACAATTTGGCGCCTATCGACGGGATTGGTCCAAACTTGTCCAAAGCCTTGGGATGCAAAGAATGGGAGGCCTTTGACCTGATGAGAGGTAGAAAAAGCTGAAAAATAATGTCAGAGGACGATTTTAAGATTTTGAAGCAAACTCAGACATCCGGACGACCTTAGAGCCATATGAACTTGACTCTGATACCATTGGCCAAATTCTAAGACACTAACTAGTAATTCCTGATTTCTGTGAAACTGTGAGAGTACTTCAATCCTGAGTTGATCACCATGCAAGTGTATTCTAAACAAACACTACGCGTTTGATTGACCAGCTCGATTGAATTGGTTACGAGAACCGCAGTTTATGGCTTAACGCCTGCGCTAGAGCTTTGATGGCCAGTCTTTATAATAAGCTAAATATAGTGCCTGACGCGCGGATAACCGCGGATTTACTTGCGTATGAAGTACTTTATAATGTCTAGATGCCTGGTCTATATCCGGGGCGTGAGTTTAACATCAGAGGGCCAATTTCCGGTCCTTGTAAGGATCATTTTGAATTTCATATCTCGTGTCAATCTATCAAAAACATGTATTTTTTTAAATCTTTTTTCTTATAATGTTTATTTAATTTTGGGATTATGTGTACACTTATGAGACGATGTCGATACCATCTTATTGCTAAATAAAATGTTTGTTGTAAACGGAAAAATCTTAGACTGATTTCTTGACTATTATAAAGGCAAGCTCGCTCCATCGTAGACTTTGTCTCTGTCATCTCTGACCTAGACTAGAGTCAAGAGCAAAGCCATCACAAATAAAAATATCACATTTTTTTATAGATTTTCGCGCGAAGATAGTATAATAATTGATAGAGATAGAGATAGAGAGAATAATTGATTAGAACAGAACAGTTTACCTATAACGCTGTGGTACACTAAAGTGAAGTCTATGGTTTGTGTACGATTGAATTATACCCCTTGGGATTCATGGATCCAATTGAATTGCTATAACTTTTTTGTATTACAAAGTTTACAATTGGTTTTACAATTTTTCTACAACTTCGGCTGTTGTGATAGCAATTATTCTTCAGTTCATCGTCCCCCAACGATGAATTGAACCTTTCGGCCCATTCGAATACATTTTCAGTAGTTGAAGCTGAAGGCGCCCTGGGCATCGGAAGTCGCAGGGCGATTCCTGGCCACCGTGGGTGCGGGCCTGCAAACGGCGAGCGATGGATAGCTTCCCCAGCTAACCCCATCCGATAAGGGCCAGGTCGGTCAGTCCGTCGTAGTCAGTAAGAATCTGACACTCATTTCTCAAAGCAAGAAGAGTTATTTGATCATTTCCCCAAAAAAAAGTGGTAAGTCTTTATTAGTATCTAAACCACGGTCTTAGGCAGTTATCGAAATGAATTTAACATGACGTGTTAATCGCTATATCATGGCTATATCCTATCTGTTTATATCCACAGAACCGCTGCTCCAATTTTTATGAAATTTTCATTAGCGGTGGGCAGTCATGATTCACGTAGTTGCAAGTTATAAAGTAATAAGAAAATACGAGAATTTTTCTCGGAGGATTTTATATTCAAGATTTATATTAACGCAATATTTGAAAGACTGTTTGATAGAATATCGATATAAGATTATAGAGAGTAACAAACATTAAATTGCAATATTTCATGTCTCAGCTGAAATTAAGATTTTCGGCTTTTGACGGTACTTTGTAGATGACAAATAGAAAGTTACTGTCCAATATAACACTTCATTACCCGTGTATTCCCCGAGGAATTAGAAAGAGGTTTCTCGTGAGCATGGGTGCAGGACTATATTTAGGGGGGTGCATCTTCAAAACCCCGCCCGGAGTAGGACAGCTTTACTTTACATAATAATAATGTTTTATTATCAGGCGACTAATGCCCATTGAAAAAGATACACATTATAATATTACAGAAAAATTCCCTAATATATGTTAAAATCATAAAAAACTACATCTATTTGCTACGTCGGGTTGGCGACGTATTGCGCCGAGTCGTGGTGTCTGGTAGCCTTCCGCGAAAACGCCGATAGACGACACCTGTCGGCCAAAATTCTCCCTTCAAGAAGGCCAGGCCAGAGGGCTAAAAAGCCGGGTCGGGCGCGCGCTGCGATCCCCGCGCGCCTCAAAGAGTTGTCAGCACCGAAGACGGGGCCTGCTAGGGCAAGTGCCTGCTGGGGCTGCGGAATCTGTTCGAAAGAGGTACCGTAGCCCTGGAACGCAAAGGGCACTAGGAGGAACACGGATGGGTTTTATTCAGTAAGAGTCTGACATTCTCTTCTGCTCCGCCCAGAGCGGGAGGAGTCATTTGATGATTTCCCATCCTTAAAAAAAAAGGGTTAAAAAGGCCACTTTAAGAGAATCATAATATTAATCACACAACAATCTGTCTTTAATTTTCATCTTTATCGCTAACGCGTTAGGTTCAAGATTGATTGGGAAAACTTGACAGTGAGTGATTTCCTTTCTGATTCTCCTAAAGTGGCATTTTTAGCCCCCCAGGCCAGGCCAGATCAGTCCTGGGCAAAATAAAACCTATCCTATATAAGAAGACGGATACAAGGCCGAACGTGAGGCCACTGTAATTCAGAACTATTTACTGACATGATTATGCTGCAAAAAGTCTGGGAGCACCTTCAAATACATACATACATACTCTCGAAAAACATAACCCTCCTTCTGGCGCGGTCGGGTGAAAAGTTCCAAATTAAGACCAATAAACTATTCCTTGTATTGTACAACAGAACGCATCTGTACTCACATCTGAAGCTCTTAATTTACCGTTACCAACACAAACAAGGCTCAATCAGATGATCCTGTGATCTCCTCACATTGTTACAAGTATAAATACATTGTGAAGTAACCACCATTGTTCTTTAATGATCAAACACAATTGTTGAGGGGCTTCAAAGAATTTGGATCACTTGAGTGTCTTAGAAGTTTGATGCTTCAATCTTAAAGAAGAATAAAGTAGGTGCGAAGCTTCAAACATCAAGTCGTTCATTTATGTTTTTTTTGTGAGTAATGTCGTGACTGTTTAGTACTTCTGGTAATTATTTCTGTAAAGTGAATTGCGTCCTGAAATACAGGCTTGGCCTAGCTCAGGCGCAGTCGTTCATTTTTATTGTTGTGCAAATAACAATATTAAAAAAAGATTTTTTTTTAAATTATAGTATCAAAGTACAAGTCAGATCCTGCATGGAGTTTTGCAGACATCTTTGGGATGGCTCAGCTAAATACCAACTTGCCGCGCTTGACTAAGAGGCTCATTGGCGTCGTGAAACTGGTGAATGCCAAGCTTCACAGCTTGGCTCATCGCTGCAAGGTTGCGTGCTTGTCGGTTTTTTACAGATTGTACTTCGGTGAGTGTGTTCAAGAACTCCACGACCCCATTCCACCGGCCCGCTTCTACTATAGGACATCTAGACGCATTGCAAGTTAACATGCCTACCTTGTTGCTATTCCACCAATTCGCACTAAGCGTTTCCAAACGTCTTTTCTAATGTGTATAGCAAAGCAACGCGCGCAAATTCGTCTGCGTCACAATTTTCATTACAGCAAGTCTATTCTGTAAGTAACCATTTCGATATCGAGCTTCATCTGAGTGACAAACCTCACAAAGTGAGCTTTATTGCACGCAACATAAAGGTCTTACGTTTGACGTAATTTGATACTCACCTCGGATTCCGCTGCCGAGACACGAAAATGTTGTTACAGAATAGGGGTACTGCTCCGCTCCTATTGGTCTTAGCGTGAATAGCCTTCCTCGAGAAATGGGCTATCTAACACTGACAGAATTTTTCAAATCGCGCCAGTAGTTCCTAGCGCGTTCAAGTAAACAAACAAACTCTTCAGCTTTATATATTAGTATAGATATAGATTTTTTATTTCGATTTCTTTTTCGGATTGTTAATCTGACTACAGTCTTGGCAAGAAGTACCGTGTTACCCAGTTAATGGTTTGTTGACCTCTGCTAGGCAGCCGCTTCACGTAAAATACTAATATTCAGCTGAATCCGGATTGGTTGGAAACCGACCCCAATATAGTTGGGAAAAGGCTAGGCAAATAATGATGACCTTCCCTTGGGGTAATTACCGACTTTGACGCAGCCGGAGCAATGTATCGAAAGTCAGTTATTGTCAGTATGTCTGAATGGTAATTGGCTATTTTAACAGAAACTAATTGAGTACAGACAAAAATACTTTAATTTAGCTTCCGCAAATTCCACATGGTCCATAGGTAGGTAACAAAATATTCTTAACGCGTAATAGCGTAATAAATCAGTCAGTCTCTCAGTCGAACAGGTAAGCGTCTCGTCCGACCTGCTTCCGTGTCAATGAGCCTCACCAGTTGGCGCCACTGTCGAGTACCTAAGGTTCTTAATCATAGCATTAAAGTTGTTACTACGCGCACGTGAACAAATTAGAAGGAAAATAATTTATGATGCCGTTAGTGTCGCAGTGTTTCGTGGACTCATTCATTATGAAAAAAAAAGAAGTACATACATCTACATATTTGCGACAAATAAAAATTTCAATGCAGTGGTTGGGAGAACCGAAACTTAATGTCATAGTCAGGCTGTTCAGAAAAATATTCACAAAAATTAAAAGAAATTTGTAAATAAACTCGCGTCAATAGTCAACCAACAGTGGAATTTGACACTTCGAAAACCTTACGCTACGCGTTTGAATTCGCCGTTAGAGGCGTCTAACGGCGAATTCAAACGCGATAGCCCTCATTGTGTTGCTAGTCGATGCCGCGGGGTCCTCATCAGCGGCGTCGCAGGAAATTTCAAAATCGCGCGTTACACTATACCTTTATCTTTTGACGTGACAACGTCTTATAAATTGGTTTGCCGGGTGACACTTCAAGAAACTGCGTTACGCTCCGCTCACGTTATGCGCTCACAATGAGAGCGAGTGAGAGGCACGCGTCCCTTCCACTCGGGCATGGTTAGCCCGCCTAAGAGCGAGAGAGACAGACTTCTTCCTACTATACGAATGAATATTCACATTAAAATTATTTTACCACTCAAAGTAGTTGTCACGTAAAACTTTCGCCCGTATAGCGACTTTACAGGCAACCAATTTTTTTATCTACCTTTTTTCACAGCAAAATATAAGGAAAGGTTAAAGGTTTATCTGATTATCGTAATGTAATATGAAAGGCAATTCACTGCCAAACTGTCTTCACTTCATTGTTCAAACCATAATAAACAGCCCACATTCCTACCGAGTGGGTGTTATTACACGCATAAAACAACGAATATGTTCCATTCCTAACATTCCATCCCACTTATGTTATAAAAGGGAAAGTTCCTGCTATTGTGTGTATGTTTGTAACTGCATAACGCATAGGTAAACGGGTGACCGACGCGACGTGACTTAAAAAAATAAATTTATTTATTCAAGTTGGTAATTATAACCCATTGCACAAGAATCATAAAATCAAATAGGAAACTAATAAATGAAATAGCACAAAAAAATAAATAAATTAAAACCAATAAATTTTATTTACTGGCTTTAATTTAATTTTATACTTACCTATTTGTTTTGTTTTGTTTTGGATCTCGCAGCGAAATTCTTAAACTTCCGCTGTTCTTTAATGATTACAGAAAAGAACACCAGAGGTGGAACCAGGAAGGAAAATTTTGAGTATGGCTGGCAATGGCTGGTCTAACGTCTACTAACCTACTAGTTACCTAATTTAGAGCCATAAGTCATTATTATTCAATCCAAAGTTCCGATCATATCAACTGAAATACGTCCAAAGCTGGTCGAAGTTCACTTACAGTTCTAGGTCGCTTGCATGCATGCAATGGCTAGCCGTGACCTTTAGGTGTACGCTTCCAATAGTGACCCACGACCTTTCTCGCGGAGACCTCGCTTACGTTATGAAAAACTATCTTCAATCATGTGTTGTGTTTCATGTGTTTGTTATTGAGTTCGTTTGGCATAACCAGTTTATTAACTTACCGATATTTGGTAAGAAATAAAGTAAGAAAGTGGAGCTCGTAGCTAAATAATAACAGCCGCTCGGGCCAATCTTCAAGGTTAAGCAACGCTTGCCAAGGTTGGTCTGTGGATGGGTGACCATCTTAATTCAGTTTCCTCCGTACCTCGGAAAGCACGTTAAGCCGTTGTTCTCGGCTGTCATTTATAGATCTTTGGCAGTCGTTTCGGATAGTCAGAAGCCAGTAAATCTGACTCTAGTCTTGCCAATAAGTACTGTGTTACCCTGTTAATGGGTTGTGGAGGTCAGGTAGGCAGCCGTTTCACATAAAATACTGGTATTCAGCTAAATCCGGCTTGACTACTAAAAGATCCAGCTATTTTTTTGTGACTACTTTGCCGTAGGCTACTTGATCCCGGAAAAAAATGCACCATTTGAGATAATAGATGCCACGGGAACGAGTGTGCGGGGGTGAGAGCATGTTGTGCTTACCTGTAAGGGATTGGTACACTAGCCGGACTAGCCCATAAGTTTATATGATGTATCTGCTATCCATGTATACGTGTATTCAATTGTTGGTGAGCCAAATATATAAAATAAAAATAAAATAATATGTTTATTTCTTTATACATGTGTGTAAAATATTTTTTTTGGGGACACGGTACGGATCCGATTACAAAAATTCTTTCACTAATAGCAAGCTACATTTAAAATTATGTGCAAATGCTCTCTGAACTCTTTTTTACCCCGAAAAATTAGACGATTTCTGAGCGTGTTCCTATAGGGACCGTGCACGGCGTTGAATATGCCATCTAGTGTTGCATTTTCGAAGTTTTATGGGTCATAATTCATGACATTGACGCTTCTGTCCTGCCACCTGTGGTTCCTGCACGCTCAGTTTAGCTATTTCTAATTTTATACTTGATCTATAGTTTCTGCACGCTCTCTATAACCTCGACGCATCGACAGAGTGTCATTTCTACAAATTATTAAAGCACGTTTGCATTCGGATGTCAGTCGCAATTTGCCAAAAATACATGAAATAAAAGGCTTTTTTTAAAGTTGCGAATGTTGTTTAAAAAAAACTTGAAACAAGTCGCTTTTCAAGCAGACTGATGCAGTTCAATCACTGATCGAATGCCACCAACTGCATCAGACTGCTTGAAAAGCGACTTGTTTCGAACTTTTAAGTTGTTTTTAGCGGTCGAGTATTTTGGAAAAGCCAATTTTTTTTTTTTTTACTATTGATAGGCACGCGTTTGACCACTATCTCACCTGATGGTAAGCGAGGATGTGGTCGAAGATGGAGCACGCTTGCCTAGAAATAACCTATAAAAAAAAAAAAAAAAAAAATATTTTCTACTTTTTAGTGAGTTACTTTTTTGGAATCGTCTCCTCGAGACCTTTATCTTGATAACCAGTGGCACTATCATAATTATTACAAATCTAACGACACATTTGAAGCTAAAATCCATCAAGCCGTTTAGGCTACCGAGCGAGCCAACAATTTGGCACCAAAAATCCGCCATTTTCGCAGTAAATACGAATCTAACGGCACCCTACAAGCTAAAATCCACCGAGCCGTTTAGGCTCTAGGGCGCTCCAAAGAAATATACATACATACATACATACACACGAAAAACATAACCCTCATTCTTTCGCAGTCGGGTTATTAGTAAAATTGGGCTACTGATTTAAATGACCAAATTGAAGTTCTAGTTCGATGTTTTTGGATAAATCTATTGTTTTAGGATGATGTAAATTGGCATAAATGGATTAAACAATTTAGTGATTATATGTACCTTCTGTTTTGGTATCGGGAAAAACCTTCAAAAGGCGCCTGGCTCTTTGGGGCAAAGACCAGGCAGTGAGAGATTGTTATGTTGTATTTTTGAAGTTCTTTAGCGGCGTTATGCACTTTTTTGTGATGGGTAAAAAATGTTAAAGTCGCGTCAGGACACGTGACCTGATCGAAAATTCGTAAAACGTCAGGACACGTGATCTGATTGAAAATTCGTAAGACAGAGGGAGAGAAGCACGTATTAAGGTTTACACTTCTGCTGGTACTCCCGGAGTGCAACCCATTGTTTTTTTTTACGGAACGTCCCTGTGGAGGCGGTAAAAGGGCCTCCCCTAAACCTCGCAGTGCACGGCAGAACGTAATCACTGTGCCACCTTCTTCCATACGGTTACACGATGTCCTTAGAGTTCATTTTCGTATCCTATAAAAGACTAGTCATAATTAAAGAAAATAATCAACTCACCTATTCTTCTGTTTGCTCAGCCGGAGAATCGAACCGACGCACTGTAATTCCATGCGACGTTTTTTACCACACAGCTACTACGCACTCATCACTGAATTTACAAGGGTTTGAGAAGATCATTGAGTAAATATAAAATGTATGAAAACTGTCGAGTCGTGACGATGACGTGGGTTTCAGATGATTTTCTATTTCCTGATGTATGTTGGTCCCCTGGAACAATGAAATTCTTGTGTTAATTATAGGTAAGTAATCTTTTATTGAGCGAAAAAGATTTGAGGTAAATAAAGATATCAAGAGCACTTAAAAAAATATACTTTTACAACTCTGACAATGATCTTTTTGATTTGATGTATCACACGGACTCACACGGTACAGTTGAAAAAAAGTTTCTTTTTTTAATATTCTATTTTTCCACAAAAAAGTGACCCCATTTCTAAAGTTAATTTGTTTTCGGTATGCATCCGTGTTTGGGTCACAGAAGGTCATATGTGTACCAAAGGATATTGCTATGCGTTCATACATCGTTCGCCTAAAAACCAACAGAGACCTGAATTTTCTTTCTGTGTGCACATATTCGACTGTAAATAATGCACATATTTATTTATTAAAACTTGATGCACTAGTAAAAATACTGTACAAAGGCGGACTTAATGCCTTAGGGATTTTCTACCAGTCGACCTTAGGAGGGTGCAGAGACAACATGGCAGGTGCAACTTAAAGGAAAGACAAACGGAGTGGAAAAGAAATACAATCATAAATACATAGATACATACATATACATAAAAAAAATAACGACGTTTAGAAAAAACCAATTAAACGAATTATCGCTGTGATGATTCCACCAACTTCTTGCGAATGTACTCACGTGCCTTCACCTTAAAGGACAACTGACTGGTTGCCGTCCTGATGTTCAGAGGGAGCGCATTCCAAAGGAAGATTGCTTGGACAAAGAAAGACGAGTGGATAAATCCAGAACGGTGTATGGGACAGCGTAGAAGGAGATTATTAGTAGAGCGAAGATTTTTACTGTGCGCAGAGCAAATGAATTGAATTTGTGAAGTTAGATAAGAGGGAGAATAAGGATTATTAAGAAAGGAAAACTAAATTAAAATCACGGACACTCCTGAGAATTGTAAAAATCCAAAATGCTTTCGAATTTTGAGGTTATAATTAGGCCAATGGAAACACAGCACATGGACTCAGATCCACCACTAAGAAATACCTCTCTTCTTATCTCACTAAAAAATGTGTGGTATAGTGTTATTATGAACCCATAAAAATAGTCTCGTTGTGAAAGAATAACTTATTTTCAGCATTGGTGGAGTCTTTCCAGCATTTGTCTGTTTCAAGCAAACAGACAAATGCTGGAAAGACTCCTTTTCCGACTTAAGTCAGTTAGTTATTTATGATAAGTAACTAAACAACTACCATAACAACCCCTCACCCCTCCCCCAATTACTAAAGGCTAAAGAAAAACAATTCCTCTTTGATTACGAATTTGAAATCATATCCATCATACCCACGCCATGTCAGCTGTGAAGCGATACCGGATGGCAACAAAACTTATTATTTCATCGTTGTTTACATCATCCCACTCAGAAATCTTGACCTAATTCCAATTCTGTAGAAACAATTGGAATCGAAGTCAAACACATGCACTGTGTCTACGGAAACACGGATATTACTAAAGTTATTGAAGCTGACTGGAGCTGACGGAATAATGTAGTGCTTAGGTTACAATGACGGGCTTCGGCGAACTGATGTTATGTGCGTTTGGGGGAGGGGGGAGGTCGTTGTAAAAGAGCGATTCAAATTATATTGTGAACTATGTTGATTTTGACAACAAACTTTAGAAAGAGACATGAATAACTAACTGACTAAAGACAAGCAAACAGACTAAAATTCCACAAAAACTGGAAATAAGTTATTTTTTCACCACTTGACTATTTTTAAGTTTCCGAATATCTGTATGGTAAACTGAAAGGTATCCCTCATAGGTTCACTCGGTTGTGTGTCTGTCTGTCTGTCCGTCTGCCGGAGTCTGTGTTTCCTGATAGCTACAAACTGGGAGTATTTAAGCCAAGAGTGAATAGGTTACTTCTAGGCAAACGAGCTCCATCGTCGACCGCATCATCGCTTACCATCAGGTGAGATAGTGGTAGCCTTGCAAAAGAAAAAAATAAAAAAGAATGCACATGCGTCAGAGACACATAAAATGGGGACCATGTCTTTACGGGGCTTAATGGGCTATATCGTTGTCCGAAATTGAAAAATAAATTAAATTAAATAAAATCAACGAGAAAATATAGTGTTCGTCGTTTTCCAAGTTCCCTAAGTTTCCCCTGTACCCGCTAATGTGCCCCCAGTACAAGTACACAGAGTATTCAAAGCTGGTGAAGTGGTGAAGCGAAAGTTGCTTCGTTACAGTTGGTTGAGTGTACAGTGTACAGTCTACTTGTGTTATTTTCTGAGGTCCTGGTAGGAGCTGAAAGGAACAGTTTGGAGGTGCTTCGATTTTATTGAAAGGGTACTAGTATATTTCATTCATTAGTGTTTATTACAAGATAAACATTTTGGTTATTTTTAGGGTTCCGTACCCAAAAGGTTAACAGAACCCTATGGCCCGGACTCCAACAAAGCGGAGACGTGCGGAGATGTCCGAAGCGAAGTTGAGAAGAGATGTTTTTCAGATTATTCCTCATCGAAGACCTTTTGTAACTAAAATTTTATGTTTACCTTGTAAAGTTCCTTCTCGGCAAATATCTCGTCATCATTGATATATAGTTAAAATAACAATTAAACAACCTAAAATTAATAAATTTATAAGGGTGTATTCACCAGAACTGTGCGGAGATGCGTACTGGCTAGATTGTAGCCGAGATGTGTGCTGATTAGAGCGGAGATGTGCGCTGATTACACTGCACGCTTTATTCCCGCAAACACTAGTAGCTGCAGCACGCCATCGTTAGCTTGCGAGGCAAAGCTCACATCTCAGCGAGAAACAGCTCACATCTCCGCTTCCCGATGGAAGCGCGATCGCCATACAAATAAATTTGATACATCTCCGCTCAGTAGTATCCACAAAAGCTGAGTGGATGAAGATGAGTGATTATCGAAATTCTATTAGTTCTTGAAAATACGTATCCGCTCCGCTTGTCTCTACTCCGCTTTGGTGGAGTCCGTGCCTATTACTAAGCTTGCGCTGTCCGTCTGTCCGTCCATCCTTCCGTCCACCTGGCTGTCAGCGAGCTTTATCTCAATAACCGTAATAGGTAGACAGTTCTATTGCCGCTGTAACAACAAATAGGACAAATTAAACTAAATTAAAAATTAAAGGGGGCTCCCATACAAGAAACGTGCTTTTTTTTTCGGTTTGTGGTAGCTACGGAAGTTATGGAACCCTTCATGTGCGAGTCCGACTCGCACTTGGCCGGTTTTTATGATATAGAACCACTTGTTATTTGTATTTCAACACCTTAACAGAAATAAAATAGTACAATTTGCTAACTATCAACAGTAGGTCCTTACACATACATAATCCGCCATCCATTATTAACGATACACTTTCTCCAGGACATCGCTTCAGAGTCCTCACACAGACTGCCGCGTCACCGATGACGTCAGCTGACATACGGCCGTCAACGAAAGACAATAGATAGAAATTAATAACATTAGCAGGACATTATTTGGGAAATGTCGCGTAAAGATCTTTCGCAAAATGCTGTGTCATTTACGAAATCAGGGTCAAATGTGGCGAAACAAAGAAAAGCTTAAGAAAATTGAGATGAATACTTAAAAATTATTATTAGATACAACCTACGTAATCGTGATAATTATGGTACTTACATCAAGTTTCTCGCTACTCACTTTTTAAACACTCATAAATTTCCCGCTACTCACTTTTTAAAGTTCGATATTTATTGACCCGGTACTGCACAGCGCTTACAAATTGACGTTGTATTAAGTTTACTAATTTGGAGTGGTAGGTCTGAAAACATCAACAGACTTAGCAAAAGTGGTCACAGATAAATCCTTACTTCCTAACTTAATATTATAAATGCGAAAGTAACTCTATCTGTTTGTCTGTCGCACTTTCCGCCAAAACTTCTGAACCGATTTAAATGAAATTTGGTGCAGACATAGTCTAGAGCCTGAGACAGGCAAAGGCTACTTTTTATCCCGGGAGTATGTTCCTTAGGGAACACGCGGGCGAAGCCGCTCGCAGAAGCTAGTTCTAATATATAAAATTCTTCGTTTACTCGGCGAGTGAGTGACTGATACACAAACCAGCCGAAACTACTGGTCGTAGATAGCTGAAATTTCACACGTAGGTTGGGAGTCTATGAAATTTCTACAGTCCCCCAAAACGCTCACCAGTCACCTGAATAAGGAGAGTCTTTTCTTCTGCAGTGAAAAACGACTGCATTGCTGTGTCCGAAGTCTGCTAAAACATCACTAGAGTCCATTGGAGTAGTTAAGAAGTAGGTATGTACTAAGATTCCCTCTTCATACAAAATTACGTCTTCGTTAATCTTCTAACTAATCCCTCCAGCAAGTTTGTCGAACACGCTCGCCGTTCTTCCCGGCCGTGTGCACGCGAAGGGAGGGTGGCAAGTATTTATCTCCTACATTGGAGGCTCCTCACCGATTAACATTAGCCATAGGTAGGTAGGTGGTACGTCTAGCGCGATTGATTCGTGACGTCAGCACTAAAAGGAATGTATTTAAGAGTCTAAGTTCTGTTAATTAAACGTTGGGCTATTTTCATGTGCATTTTTTGTTTATTTGGGAAAGTTGACAGACAGCACATTACAGTAGATCTGAGCGGATAGCGTACCTAATTAAAGATCTAGAAAAAATCTAACCATTAATGATATAAATATTGTCATCATCATCATTTCAGCCGAAAGACGTCCACTGCTGGACATAGGCCTCCCCCAAGATGGGGGAGGGGTGCCATAATCGCCACGCTTAGCAGGCGGGCTGGCGATCGCAGTGTATGGTGTTGAGTTTTGCAGAGAATGTTGCTGCCCATTCTCTGGCGAGTCCCTTAGTCGCCTCTTACGACACCCACGAGAAGTGATGGGATGGTACCTATTATTACAACACCCGACACCATATAAACAGACGAATACACAGCCTCCTCCGTTTTGAAGTCGGTCAAAAATAAAATAATAGTTAAGTTCCACGGGTGTGATCACTAGATTGTCCGTTATTTTAACCAAATGCACGTTGTGCATTTTTTTTTCATTAAATGTTTTCTCATGTTTATTGTGAATATACAATCATCTGCCTGCCATTTCCCAACTATATTGTACTGTGATATTGGGGTCGGCTTCCAGTCAAACCGGATTCAGCTGAATATAAAATAAAGTATTCAAATAGTTAAGAAATAAAATATCTACACTACGTCGATGGTGAAGAAAACGGCGACATTTTAGTAACTCGAGACGATTACCCCATTCTCAGATAAAACAAACTGAGTAAAAACGCAAGAACAAAAGAAAAGCACGCCCCTACAGAACCCATTGAAAACCATCAAAAGAAAAGTCGCACAGTATCAAAACCAAACAGTTGTTTGAAAACAAAGACAGCCGAACACAAGCCTAGTCTTTTGGGTCAACCCGTCAATGCCGACACTGACACTGACGTTCAACCCGTCAATGCCGACACTGACACTGACGTTCAACCCGTCAATGCCGACGCTGGCACTGACATTGACAGCGTCAAAGGCAATGAGTTGACGTGACGTCGGGCTTCAGACGCCGACGTGGCCGCGTGGTGGCTATGGATGCTATTGTTTTAATACAAAGGCTCGGGAGTTTTGTAAATGGATTTTTGGGATCTCTGAGTTGTTTGTGGTTGTAAAATGTTAGCATTGCCAGTATCCAAGATTATTTCATAGATAATTATTCAGTCAATGTTATAAAAAAAACGTTTATAAAAACAAACAAACGCAAACAGGAGCAAAACAGAGGAGAGGAAAGGGGGGGGGGGTTAAACAGGAGGAGATTATTGAGATGCCGATAAAAAGAGATGTGTGGAAGAAGGCAATATGCTACCACAGGTGATACGCTGATCGCAAATATTTTGGCATAGTAATTAAGGGTAGTGGTTAATGATGATGAACAATTTAGTTCATATGATCACGCTTATTTTTGGGTTTCTACAAGTATGAAATCTATACTAATATATAAAGCTGAAGAGTTTGTTTGTTTGTTTGATTGTTTGTTTGTTTACTTGAACGCGCTAATCTCAGGAACTACTGGTCCGATTTGAAAAATTCTTTCAGTGTTAGAAAACCCATTTATCGAGGAAGGCTATAGGCTATATATCATTACGCTAAAACCAATAGGAGCGGAGCAGTAATGAAATTTGTGACGCAGACGAAGTTGCGCGGTTCAACTAGTATACTATAAAAATATAGAATTGGTATAGCTGATGAAAATTAACTAACAATGGAAATTCTGTACATAAGTTTTGCATACCCACTAATCTATCCCAATTGCAACAATATAATTATTTTAGCTGTGCAAACTTTTGGCAACGCAAAGAGTAGTGACAAAAGCAAATTTAATGCCTCATAAAATAATTTCCGGATGCCCACCTGTACCCAATTCCTTTACGACGTCTACAAAATCACTGATAGATTATTCCCTAGCAATATAACGACGCCACGTGTCACGCTGAGGCATTAAACACTCGGTGTGGGAGGCAGCAGATGTCAGGGATCCATTACAGCACTGAATAGCGTCCATTAGATTCAGACCGCTAAGCACATGCAGTAGAACCACTGCCAGCGACAGGGTTACAGGAATTGTCTAATTTTGGATAAAGTAAGAGAGAAAGAGTTAGAGGAGCTCGTGGCTAAATAATAACACCCGCACGGATCTATCTTCAAGGTTAAGCAACACTTATTATTATTCTCTTTATTCATTTATTTTACATACAATTTACATTTTTAAATTATATCTTAAAAAACGCATTAAAAAATCTAAAAATAGTAGTCCGCCGGTGTCGGGAGCAGGATCCAGGATACCGGTGGTTAGGGCTCCAGAGACAGGAACCTACGCCAGCTTCGACAGGTGTTCGTCGAAGTTTTTGGCTGTCAAGCCATTGCCCGTAACGACAATCGGCACACTGATAGCAGAGTTCACATTCCACACGTCGACAACCTCGTGTGCTAAGTCGAGATACTTAATTTGTTTGTCTTTCTCAGCTTTCACGAGATTCTCGTTATGTGGGATGGTAACATCGACTTTATCATTGTGCGTCGCGCTAAGCGGTCTAGGCTTATTGGGAACAATAGAGCTATCAGTGATGACAGACCGATCCCAGTACAGTGTGATATGGTCGTTATCGAGAACTGTTTCGGGCACATGCTTGAAATACGGTACCACAGAGTCTACAAGTTTGTATTTCAAAGCAAGTTGCTGATGAATAATTCTGGCCACTTGTTTGTGCCAGTGCAAGAACTCGCCGTTAGCCAAACGAGAACAACCAGAGATGATCTGATGAATTCACCCGGACGGTGGCATACCCGACACACGTCCACCGTCCCATCTTTCATAATATGCCTCCGGTAGTTATTCGTCAAGATAACTTCGTCCATAATCGCACAGACAAAACCTTCAGTTTCCCCGAAGAGATCACTGAAACGTAGCCGGGCCATGGACGCTGAAAAATCTACATCGGACCCATGACGAGCCCGATAGAAGCACCCGTGAAGCTCCTTTTCCATACCTCCTTGTGCTCGTCTGTGGTAAGTATTACAAGTTATTGTTTTTATTATTATAAGCCCGTAGTGTCCCACAGCAGGGCAAAGGCTAACCTTCCTTCTTGCCGATATCTCAAAGTAAAAGTTATTAACAATCATGTGTACTTTCACTCCTTTAGAGGTTGTTAGTAAGTACAAATAACTAGTATGTTTGTACTTGCTGAGAAAACTACACAAGAGCTAATATTTTTAACAGAGTATCTACTGCAGCAGTCGCATTAACTTTCTGTTCTGTTCAACTATGTAGTACGAGTATTTAAGACTGTCAGCTGTAGTCGTAACAAGCATTAGCATTTTCCAACATCGTAGCCCATTTTTCCAGGTAAACCTTTTGAGCTTCCCTTTGTAATGTTCCCACTACATATTTTTGTATATCATTAAGCTTTTAGTAGCGGGAAATGGAGCTTGTAATACACCTTTTGGGTCAAGTTTATACAAAAATTGAGAGTAAATTTCACGACAATGTTGTCTCTCTTCCGGTGTTTTAGCGGTTTTTATGCGCTGATTTGCAAAGGTAATATTTAGAAGGAAATATTCCCGTGTACATGTCGATAAAGTTTTTAATCATAATTCTAACAAATGCAAAATTGAGTTTGCTACGGTTTCACGCCTAAATCTGTGAACAGATATTGTTGAATTTTGGTATAGAGATAGATGGGTCTGCAAATTCAAGGGCCTGGTCCAAAAATTCAATGTTGGTCAGCGTGCAATGGAGAGAGCGATGCTCGGGGTTTCTCTGGTGGATAGAATTCGCAACAAAGTCATTCGCCAGAGAACTAAAGTTACCGACATTGCGCGTGAAATCAGCATGCTGAAGTGGAAGTGGGCCGGCCATGTCTGCAGACGGACGGACGGTCGATGGAGCAGACATGTGTTAGAGTGGAGATCGCGTATGGGCAAACGTAGTGTGGTACGCCCTGCGGCGTGATGGATCGATGATTTAAAGAAGGTGGCTGACAGCGGATGGATGCGGACTGCTCAGGACCGGGATGGTTGGCGCTCTTTGGGGGAGGCCTATGTTCAGCAGTGGACGGATATTGGCTGACTGATGATGATAGATGGGGCGTCTATTAGGCTAATTTGAACGTGAGTGATGCCGCGGGCTAGCGCTTGTGTAGGACCTTAAGGTTTGAATTAGACTCAAATCATGTCCTAAGAAGGATAGAAAACGATCTTTTGATACCAGAAAAAGACTCTTTTGCTAAAACTTTCGCCAATTAATCATTTTCAAAATAATTATTTCAAGAGAAGAGGTTTCCCATAGAATTAGATATAAGAAACGTTTACTTTCCGGATTACAACTAAAATAGCTTCCCTATTTAAGGTTCCGTACCCAAAGGGTATCCAACGGACCCCTATTATTAAGCCTCCTCTGTCCGTCTGTCCGTCCGTCTGTCAGTGGGCTGTATCTCAAGGACCGTAATAGGTAGACAGTTGAAATTTTCACAGATTGTGTATATCTATTGCCGCTATATCAACAGATAATAAAAACTAAGGTTTATGGTACAGAACCCTTCGTGTGCGAGTCCGACTCGCACTTGGCCGGTTTTAGTCTTTTGGGTATGTCAAATTACTTTCATTGTCATGTTATTAGCCAACTTTATGATTGCCGATCTTTTTTGTTACAATTTAATTAAAAGAAGATTACCGGAAAGTTCTTATGTGTGAGAGTTTTTAAGCTATTGCATAGCTTCTATCGCGGGCCTTGAGCGTGGAGACCGAATCCAGAAATTCCGTAACGAAAAAAACCTAACACCCCCCACTCCGACCGGCACAGCGGTGATACTTTTTACTTTTTTTTAGTTCAAAGTGTAACTTGAATTAATATCAAAGAAAAAAAAAAACAAAATAAAATAAATATATAATTATAATTGCATAAGTTGATAAAAAATGCTATGCAATAGCTTTACCGCGGCAGTCTCCGAGTGCCACATGTCTTTTTTTTTGTTTTTTTGTTTGAACGCGCTAATCTCAGGAACTTTTTTCAGTGTTAGATAGCCCATTTATCGAGGAAGGCTACAGGCTATATATATCATCACGCTAAGACCAACAGAAGCGTAGTAGACGAAGTAGCGCGGGTCAACTAGTTATGAATAAATACATTAAATTGGCAGCAGAGATTGTGTACATCTAATTCTTAACATCAACATAATCAACGAACCTCTTCGTTATCATAAACAAAAGACGAAAGTGGATCCCAGAGACATTTCCTGCTTCTAGTAGGATTCCTGCGGTGATGTAACAACTTCCTGCTGCACGACGCATCGCTTGCTGTGTGTTGCGGATACAATAAACTGTATGGTATGTCCCGAGACTAGGGACTGAATGTCGATGGATTCCCGTGGATGGTTTAGGAGACAAAGAAGTAGAACTAAATACATAATTTCCTCATCAAAAAGGGCAATCTTGGTCGCATGTGTCGTGTCTACTCCTGGTATTAAAAATGTTCGTTTTAAAATAAGTTGGTTTAAAAGGGAGTTTGGTTGGGGGTGTTTGGTTTTAAAGAATAATACCATCACATCACTTTTCGTGGGTGTCGTAACAGGCGACTAAGGGACTCCCCAGAGAATGGGTAGCAGCGTTCTCTGTAAAACGCAACACCATACACTGCGATCGCCAACCCGTGGCGATTATGGCAAACTGGGCAAACTGGGGGAGGCCTATGTCTAGAAGTGGACGTCTTTCGGCTGTTATGATGATAATGATGAAATAAATTGGAACTGCAGGATTAACGGCAATGCCGGCTGGTTAATTGGTTGTTTTTTTCTTGAAAAGCAGTCGCAAGAAGGTCGGGAGTTTTTGGGATGTCTTTAGTCTTGAATCAATCAGCAAATGAATCCCGCATGAAAACGACTTCTACTCCATGTGATGTAGTTAGATGTGTTTTAGTCAAAAAAGATGTATGGCAATAATTCCAGGTCAAAGGGAGTCAATATTTTGTCAATTTTGAACAACCACTTTGGCCCTTAAAACGCCTACCTGCGTCTACCGTTTAATAAAAAACCCTTGTTCAGTTTCTCGAAGTGTCAGGAAACCTGGTAGGTATTTTCCAGATCGTAGTCACAAGAACATTCATATTTAATTAATATCTACAGATAAAATTAGGAATATTTCTTTGATTAGACGAAGCGCTTAACAATCTCAATAATTTTGGCCCCATATCGCTCCCTTCGCCCTTTGCGCGCACAATCGTAATTGTGAAGCATCTCAATAATAGACGGCGTCAAGCGCTGCGCACTATTTTTGTTCACAACTAGGTCACAGACGCAGCGCGTGCGATTGTACGAGTATGAGCATTCATCTTACCTGCGCACTATTGTACAAGGTAAGTAGCTTTTGCCCGCAACTTCGTACGCAAATATCCCGTTTTTCCCGTTAGCGTAGGAATTTCGGGAAACCCTCTCTTAGAGCTCCCATAGCAACCAACATATTATTATTTTTGATTTCAGATTTCTACAAACTCTCAGCTGCTTCAGCTTTCTTCAACCGAAATGCGTATGCTGCGATGGGTGGGTGGAGTAACACTGAAAGATCATGTCCGTAACGATTTTATAAGAGGTAGCTTTAGAGTTGCCTCGGTTGTAAATACAATATCAGAAGCCAGGCTCAGATAATCATCGTCATCTGCTATATGGGGGTCGGCCTTTTCCCAACTATATTGGGGTCGGCTTCTAGTCAAACCGGATTCAACTAAATACCAGTGTTTTACGTGGAGCGGCTGCCTACCAGACCTCCACAACCCATTAACTGGGTAACACGGGACGTCTTGGCAAGTGGAGGTTTGGTAGGCAGCCGCTCCACGTAAAACACTGGTATTCAGCTGAATCCGGTTTGACTGGAAGCCGACCCCAATATAGTTGGGAAAAGGCTAGGCAGATGATGATTTTCTTTATATTAATTTGAACTATGCTGTAAAAAGCTGCAGAGTTGTCATTTCGCGTTAAAAAAGTGTTAATCTTGCGTTCAATTTGGGACAATTTATAAATCGATAGGTTAGGTATACTAAAAGTTATATTTTTATGTTGTAAACACCTTCACAACAGCAAAATTCATCGTTGATCTAACAACAACGCCCTAAGGTATAATTGTCTAATAATTCCATTGTTCACTTTCTTAGAACATTATTGCTTACTGTTATTTCAGTCCGTCTAACAAATGGCCACTAAGAAAGTAAATGTCAAAGCTTTTATGAAGCAAATATTTTCTTTCTTAAATATTTTGTTTATCTAAAATATTTTTTACTAGTTGACCCGCACAACTTCGTTTGCGTCACAATTTTCATTACTGCTCCGCTCCTGTTGGTATTAGCGTGATGATATATTGCCTATAGCCTTCCTCGATAAATGGACTATCTAACACTGAAAGAATTTTTTAAATCGGACCAGTAGTTCCTGAGATTAGTGCGTTCAAGTAAACAAACAAACAAACTCTTCAGCTTTATATATTAGTATAGATTAACACAGACATTTACAACTGTTTTAATAAATACTTAACTAAATAACTATATACCCTAGAAATAAATATAAAAACTCCTAACTAAGTTAACCCTAAAATATGGCGTCAAGAAATTCAACCGTATCGCTGTCGACTAGAAGTGCCCAAAAAACTAGGCGGCATTGCCGCGTTGTATGGCAATGCTTAATAAATTAAAACAGATGAGGTTGGTATTTCCTATCTGTCCCTCCATGACGTTCATGATTCCGGTGTGTGTGAGAGAGAGATAGAGACGGAGCTATACAGGTCTAATAGCAAATCCTTTTCTCACAACCGCGAATCGCGATGGGCAGAAGAAACGCCGAAATAAACCACGACTACCGCAGTCTATTTTACAGTCCAGATTGAGTCAGATTACTTTCCATAGTCCCTATTGTTTGTTAGCGATTAAATTATCTGATACGCAATACGCCCTAACCAAACAAGCTTACTTCAATATCTCCAAACAAGAAGAGATAACTAAACTTCGTTTAAACATTAACGAGAGTTTAACACCGAATCGTTAACTGTCGTTAGCCATTGTCGAGCTTTGATAAGGGTTGGGATAGTGGACTGTAGCGAATCATGTCTGTAGTGGAGACTGTTAGCAGTTGAGGGTTTAAAACATTAAGGGCGTTGAATTTCCCGAAAATGGTCCTCAATAATGGGCTGTCAATGTGCCACAAATAGGTTGTTTAAGGCTCTCGCAAACAATATGCGACGAAAGAATGTGACAATTTATTAATATAAATTTAAAATTGTTCTACGTAATACGAGTCACACTCGCATGCAAAGGGTTTCGCACGAAATTCATTTTTATTACGTGTTTTTAACACTGTAGACTTTTTATAGGTTTTTCTGTAATATTTAGGTAAAGAAATATTATCTACATTTTTTTTTCAATATTTTAGTCTCAGGGCAAGGGTCGTCTATCGTGTGATTTCTTGAATAACTTCAAAACTAGTTATTTAAAAATTATGAAAAAAAATCCTCATGATAAACCCTTTGATTTCATAAGTCACACGGAACGGTTTGAAAATTTATCCCCAAAAGTAACTCAAGATTTATTTACGTTCCATCATCAGCTCAGCAAACTTGAGATGATGATTACCAGGCACAAATATCTGAATTGCGTTAGAATTTTTTTTTTTTAATATTTGTAATGGGTTTGCTCTTGACTCTAGTCTATGTCAGAGATGACAGTTTAGGAGAAACATTGTGTGTGCTTATAAAATTTGAGGGTTTCCCTCGATTTTCATGGGATCCCATCATCAGATTCTGACTTGGTGACAATGGGACCACCTCAGGACCGATTTTCGAAAACCGGTCGAGAAATCGGTGAACATATATAAAAAAAAAAAAAAAAAAATCATACAGCCGATCATAGAACCTCCTCCTTTTTGAAGAAGTCGGTTAAAAATCTAACCTGGTTAGTTTCAGTTCTGATGAATAAATGATAAGCAGTTAAATAGGGCCTAATGTTGTTCTATAATTGTGTGGCGCCCATTGTGTCACCCTGTCATGTTATCTTCATCTATGATAAATATATTTTCATTTTACTCAATTCAATAACAATTTACATTTATATATCGTGTACATGATACCTTTTTTTAGGGTTCCGTACCCAACGGGTAACCAACGGAACCCTATTAATAAGCCTCCGCTGTCCGTCCGTCCGTCCGTCTGTCAATCAGCGGGTTGTATCTTAGAAACCGTAATTGATAGACAGTTGAAATTTTCAGAGATTGTGTATTTCTATTGTTGCTATAACTTACTAATAATTACTTAGTAATAGGGTTCCGTTGGTTACCCTTCGGGTACGGAACCCTAAAAATTAAGGTTTATGGTACGGAACTTTTGTGTGCGAGTCCGACTCGCACTTGGTGGGTTTTTTAAGCATAGGAAATCATGATCCAATGACTCCTCCCGCTCTGGGTGGAACAGAAAGTGTCAGACTTTTACTGACTAAAATCCAACAGGGTTCTTCCTAATGCCCTTTGCGTTCCAGGGCCGCGGTGACTCTCTCGAATAAACTCCGCAACCTTGAACCAGGAGCTCCTCCTGGAAGTCTCAACCGTGCAGACCTGGGTGCTACCATCGCACAGGCCTGCTGACATCAAAGACGAGGCGGAGTGATTCCGGGAAACCATGTCCAATATTTGTGACGTGGCAATGCCCCGGCCTGCCGCCAGGTGTACTGATGGTTGCAAGAGCTGGTGACGTTACGTGAGGCGTGCGTTGCCACACGGCGCCCGTATAACCAGGCTCCGCATTCGCCCTCAGGATGCGCAGGCCAGAGAATCGGAGCTGTACGAGAAGTACAGAGCGGCGAAGGCTACCTTCCGATCGGGGATCCTGCGGGCCAGGGATCTGGCTTGCAAGGAGATACTGTGGTCTTTGAACGGGGACCCGTGGGGACGACCCTACAAAATGGTGGGGAACAAGCAAGCTCTGCACCTGGGACCCACAACCCCCCGTTGACGCAGAGTGGCCGCCCCCAGCTGGTGGAGGACGTGGTGAGCGCTCTGTCATGTTCATGATAAGTAATGAGTTTTCTATTCTGTCATGTTCTCACCTATTAACATCCGTAGAACTAATAAACTATACAAAATGGTAGTTACGTCGATGTCGCATTGTCACGTCCCGCTTATCTGTAGGACCCTTTAGAAGCTATTCATAGTTTTGTTAATGTTTGCGGCTAGTTTTAAAGGAAGATCAACCGATTTTCGCTCGCCCTGTTTACACATTGGAACCCCTTTCTGGTTCAGAGAGCACCGTTAAGTAAAATTGAAAACCAATCAAAGTTTGGAAAAGCAATTTTAATAATGAGAAACGGAAGTTATTGAAACAGATTATTGGTGTAAGTATCTCGGTTTAAATCGTAGGCTGTTATAAAAGAAATGTATCTGAGGTAGGATCATCGTTTTGAGTGATGGAGTAGTCTTAAAAAACCGGCCAAGTTCCAGTCGGACTCTCACACGAAGGGTTCCGTACCATATAACACGTTTCTTGTAATTCATCATCATCTGCCTAGCTTTTTCCCAACTACATATACTGGGGTCGGCTTCCAGTCAAACCGGATTCAACCGAATACCTGTATTTTAAGTGGAGCGGCTGCCTACCAGACCTCTACAACCCATTAACTGGGTATGTATGTATGTATGTAAATCGGGCTGGTTTCCGCAACTCCACGACTAAGCGCGTATTTTGCGTGCAGGTGGGACAAATGCGTCATTCGATCCACCCCAGCTCCCCAAGGAAGGCCAGCAACGCTTTGGTGTTACCGACTATCTCGCAGAGGGTACCAGCTCCCCAAGGAAGGCCAGCAACGCCTTGGTGTTACCGACTATCTCGCAGAGGGTACCTGGGTTTCCGAAGTACTTTTCCCTGTAATCCGCGACTACCGGGCAGTTTAGAAGCAGGTGTGTGTCTCATTCTCCTCCATGTAGGCTCTGCATAGGGGCTGTCAGTGACTCCTATAGCATAGAGGCGTTTATTAAAAGACCAGTGGCCAGTTGTTACGGCTGTGACTGTACGCAACTGTTGTTTAGTCAGTCTTAGGGCTTGTTTTGTGAACGGCCATCTATAGAGGGTAGTACCTCTTTGGCCTGCCTACACTCACTATGGTCAACCCATAGCTTGTGATGTTTATCTCCGGTGCGTTACCTTACCAGATTGCGTAAGTACCCGAAAGGCAGCGGCACGATGGGCTCAGGTCCCATCGCTGACATACTCGAACCTCTTCGGGCGAGTTCATCCGCAGCGTCGTTGCCTCCAGATTCACTGTGTCCCTTGATCCATTGAATGGTTACTTTGTTGTGTCTACCAACCTGGTTGAGACGTTGGTGACACTCGAGAATCAACCCAGAGTTCACTGTGCGGCTGTTCAGAGCTTGCAGGACAGCCATGCTGTCCGAGAGTATGCGTATTGAGTGGTCCTTAACTTCCCTGGTTAGAATGGCTGATGCCGCCAGAGGAATGCCCATGCATTCAGCCTTGAACACTGTGTCGTGGACCCCCAATGGTGTGGCTATATGAATATTGAGATCCTCTGAGAAGATTCCTGCACCAGTACCTGTACCTGTTTTTGATCCATCGGTGAAGATCCGCAGCTCGGCGGGGCAAAGCCCCTTGCAACGATGATCCACATTTTGTATTTTTTATCAAAGATAAATTGCTTGGGTACCCGGTCATTGATTGCTTTTGTTATGGCATTAACTGGGTAACACGGTACTTCCTGGTAGGACTGGAGTCAGATTTAGTGGCAAAGATCTACAAATGACAGCTGGGACCAACGGTTTAAAGTGCTTTCTGAGGCACGGTAGGTATGTTAAGATGGTCACCAATCCACAGACTAACCTTCTGCAAGCGTTGCTTAACCAGAAAGATCGATCCGTGCGGCTAGTATTCTTTAGCCACGAGCTCCTTCATTTTTAATTGTTTATTATTATTATTTGTTTGTTTTTTTTTTTGCAATAGAAAAACATACACACTTTGTGAAATTTTAAACTGTCTACCTATTACTAAATCCTATACCTATGCTATAATCCGGTCTACCTATAACTGCCTACTTAACTGACTTCGTGGATGAATCTTAACACTGCCTAGATATCCTCGGGATATTTGAATCCAGCGATTGATATACATATAACTAGATATGTTAAGATGTTTACCCATCCATAGACCAACCTTGCCAAGCGTTGCTTAACCTTGAAAATTGATCCATGCGGCTGTTATTCTTTTAGCCACGAGCTTGTCATCCTTATTTATGCCTACCAATAGTAGAAAAAATATCTTCCAAAAATATCTCTTACAAAACTTAGACCTTGGCACAAAGCTCCAACAGTTCGAATTACCAAAAATTCCAACAATTCTTAATAAAGACAATGCCTTGTTTTCCTACAGTTCATGGTTCTCATGAATAAATTAAAGGCAGCCGACTAAACAACACTGCACCCTCCTACATTATAAAGAGGGTTCGAATTAGAACGAAACTTGTATCGTAAAAGATATTACTTCGACTGCAGGATGCTAATAAAATGTTTTATTAGTTTACAAGACATTCTCCCTTGGATTTCTGGGAGCCTGGTCAGGGCTGTAATCTGCTGTCCTATAAAGAGCTGATGAGGTTCCCGAACTAATTAATTCTTATCGTTAAGTTTTGTCAGAAACCAGAAAATCTGACTCCAGTCTTGTCGAGAAATACCGTGTTACCCAGTTAATTATTATTTTCAATGTTTTTTACTTTCTTGGGTCCCTCTTCCTAGAGACCCGGTCCTTTGGTAGGCGTACGAGGGGTCGATGCCAACTCGCAGAGGCCTCTTTAGACATTTCAAATGGAATGGGACACCAACCGACGATTATCCCTGTATGCACTGTGAAAGTATACCCAAGGACAATCCCCGGTTGGAGCAAGACTATTGCAAAATATGGAAACAAAAGATGAAACGCTATGGGTTTGGCTGGTTTAGTGGACTAATTTATTATTATTATTCCTTTATTTCAGGCAACGCTGGCCCATACAAATACAATACACAAAAAAACATTAAAATAAAAATAAACTAATACATATTAAATATAAACTAAGACACACGAAGTGACGGCGTCGTGTTACGCTGCGCGGTGTCGCGTAGTCTACCACGAAAACGTCGGTAGACTACACCCTTCGGCCAAAACTCTTCCTTCAGGAATCTGTCAAGATGTTGTGTCGGAACCCGCACCACAAACGACTTGAAGTTGGTGTTGTGACGCGGCTCCAGCTTCTCGACCCTCAAGGTCCAGTTGGTCTTCACCTTCATGTACTCCACGATCTCCTCAACCTTCGTGGAGTGATGTAGTCGGGACACATACAGCAAAGTCGTAGGCACGGCTGGACGTAGCAGCATATTTGGTCCTGTCAGTCCAGTACCGCATTCATTGCGACAAGTAGGCTTCTTCTTCTTCTTCTGCACTTTGGTGAAGCCATCCTCATCACACTCTGAATTCGCTGGACAGCGCTGTACCGGATTCCCCGGAAGGGTTTCACAGCGACGCTTCTGCTTTCCCCCTTTCTGCTGCGCAGGTTGTAGCGCAGCTGTTTTGTTTGCGGCAGCAATTGCGGCGTAAGCTAGTTTGGGGGTCGACGTAGCTACGCGTGTCGTATTCTCTGCCAGTGCAGAGAGGCATGTGGCGGCGGGGCTCGGTGCATCGTCCTCAATATTTGCAATCGACGTCGAATCCAATTTCACCGAAGCACAACTGCTGACTGCTGTATTTTGCGCCAAACGACGCGTGTTTACGTTGGCTTCGTCATTTGTCCTACTTTCTGAAACAGCACTTCGTAGCAACACTACCTCGGCAAGGCATTTGATCGAGTTTCCCACTTGTCTGGAAAAGTAACATCTTGCCCTTGCTGACCTCATCTTCTTTGAAGCTCGATTTGCAGATCTGCATGATGCTCACCTCGTCCATAGTATCAATGGCATTCTGTATGAATGTTAACAGCTCGTTTGCAATAAGTTGCTGCGAACTCATTGCAAAATATCAGGCAGCAGCTAAAGCCGCGCACTATGCGTACAACTGTGACAACACGCCCGTATTCGAGCGCGCATCGCACTGCTATTAATGGGTTGTGGAGGTGTGGTAGGCAATCGCTCCGCGTACAATATTGGTATTTAGCAGAATTCGGCTGACTGGAAGCCGTTTAGAGGGTATGCGGTACGGAGAGTAAAGTCCTGCAAACCTCCATTAAAAAGGAAGGCTCCTCCGACCGTACAGTTGTTGTGTCCGGTGTGGGCAACTGCCCGATAGTTGATATTCGGGCTGATGTATATGTTCAAATCGCGCAGTAAACTCTGATTACGCAATGCAGGATTTTAGTTTGCTGCTAGTTGGATAGATAGCGTCGCGGTTCTTTTTGTTGCGATGAAGATTTGCTCCGGTTTTTCTTCTGACGGTATTGATGCCACTTCAGCCGACCCCAATATAGTTGGGAAAAGGCTAGGCAGATGATGATGATGTTAAAGCTTCGCCACCTGTGTTTTTCGCATCCATCGGACTCCCGCAGCCCTCAGCTTGCAGCATGCTTTATCAAATCAATATTGACATCAGTTAAAACTCGTTAAAGTTCATGATCGGGGGCTTGTTACGTCACTTTTACGTAAACAGTGGTTCATTTGGGGTTCCGTACCCAGAGGGTAACTAACGGAAGCCTCCGCTGTCCGTCCGTCCGTCCATCCGTCCGTCTGTTTATCAGCGGGCTGAATTTCAAGAATCAATAATCGCAAAGTGCCGCGCGGCTGCAGCGCGACAGCAGCGCGGCTGCCGCGCGTTTGTTGTTTGTATGGATTAACAAAGCAGCGCGACAGTCGCGCTGCTGTCGCGCTGATGTCGCGCTGATGCCGCGCTGCTGCCGTGCAGCACTTAGCGACTAATTTGAAGGCGTTCTAATAGGTATACAGTTGAAATTTTCACATTTTTTGTATTTCTATGGCCGCTATAACAACAAATAATAAAAAATAAGGTTACGGTATGGACCCCTTCGTGTGAGAGTGCAACGCGCAATTGGCCGTTTTTTTGGGTTCTGTACCCAGAGCGTAACCAACGGAACCCTATTACTAAGCCTTTGCTATCCATCCGTCTGTCTGTCAACGGGTTGTATTTAAGAACCGTAAAAGGGACCGTGGACTGTTCAAATTTTCAAAGAGCGTGTATCTATTGCCGTTATAACAAATAATAAAAATTAAATGGAATATTAATGGGGCCTCATACAGGAAACATGTTTTTTCGTTTTATGGTCCGAGACCTTTCGTTAGAGGGTTCGACAGGCACATGACTGGTTTTGGCATTGACGTGACGTCACGCCATATTTCAACTCACTGTATAATATTCAGCAGTTTTTTTTCGGGAAAGTAAGTATTTGGTTTAATTAATACGAGTAGATGGAATCTCGTCTTAAGATATTACTTTTTTTTTACTATTCATATGGTACACGCTTGCCTAGAAGTAACCTATTCACACTTGACTTAAAGACTCCCAGGTTGTAGCTATCAGGAAATTCAGACTCTGGATTGAAATTCGACTAATGTTTTCGTCTTTCACCATCCCCTACCCATCAAGATTATTAGAGATCCTTCCGCGCTTCGGAAAACACGTTTAATATCCTTTCCGGTGGTTCGGAAATACTCCGACTACCGGTCTTACCCTTAGGGTAATCGATATTGCCCTGTAATTGGATTACAGAGGTCAGATGACAGCCATTCCGTGCAAATTGTTGATATTATCACACGCATCCTGGCAGGGAAATTACCTTATACACCTGAAACCTTGTTACCTAAAAGAAATCTTGGTATTTGAATGACTTCTCTTCCTCAGCTTAGGGTTCCGTTCGAATGAAAAAATGGAACCCGTACCTATAGGTTGCTTGTGTGCCTGTCTTCTGCCTGTACGTCTCTCACTACCAATTCTCTCCGAATCTTCTGGACCGATTCTGTTGAACTTCTACCAAGTTCCTACTGCATCATTTGAATGTAACACGTGCCCAACATACATTTAAAAATAATGGAATCTGTGTATTGTGACATATTAAATGAACTTATAATCATTATCTGTCTAGACTTTTCCCAACTATATTGGGGTCAGCTTCCAGTCAAACCGGATTCAGCTGAATACCAGTATTTTACGTGCAGCGGCTACCTACCAGACCTCCTTAAATGGGTAACACGGTATTTCTTGGCAAGACTGGAGTCAGATTTACTGGCTTCTGACAATCCGTAACGAGCCAAAGTTCTACAAATGACAGCCGGGACCAACAGCTTGAAGTGCCTTCCGAGGCACGGAGGAAACTCGGTATGTTAAGATGGTCTCTCATCCACAGGCCAACCTTGGCAAGCGTTGCTTAAGCTTGAAGATCTTCCCGTGCGGTTGTTATTAGTTACCCGACGTAAATAAATAAATTTATAAAGAATGGAATCTGAGTATTGTGACATATTAAATGAAAGAACTTATTAATGAAGGTCTCAAATATAATTACCAGAATCCTTTTGCGTGCGTGTCCAACTCGCATTTGGCCGATTTTTTTGTAGAATCTTTACAACAGACGCAAGATAAATTAATAATTGTAGAGATAGAAAGTATGTCTATCAAAATGATTCATTTTATGAAAATGCGTGGTTTCGGAAGCCCCCTTTCAGCTGGCGCGTGTCAAAAAATGGAATCGAGGGATTAGTTATACGATGGGCTTCTCCTTAGTGCAGTCTGGTCTACCAATTACCATCCATTTGACACGGGTTTATGGCGAGCTGCGACCGTGATTTAATTTTTACGGAGTGAAAAAAATCTCTTGTAATCCTGCTACTTACCTACTATCAAATTAGTTTCAAAAGTATTTTTTTTTATCATCATTATATCAGCCGAAAGATTTCCACTGCTGGACATAAGCCTCCCCAAGATGGGGGGGGGGGGGAGGGTTGCTATAATCGCCACGCTTGGCAGGCGGGTTCATGATCGCAGTGGATGGTCTTGAGTTTTACAGAGAACGCTGCTATCCATAATCTGGCGAGTCCCTTAGTCGCCGATGGTATTATTCTTTTACGGCACCGTACGGCACCCGCCGACACCATACGGCGTTTTTGTAATAGACCTTTAAAAAAAGAACTTGACTAGATCTACATTTAAAACAAAAAGTTATAACTTAACCTTAAAATATGGTATCAAAAATTCTTCCGCAACGCTGTCCACCGGAAGTGTGCCCAAGAGACTGGCGGCATTGCCACATTGTATGGCAAATGCTTTTCTCTGGCCAAGGTAAAGACTAGAGCAGCTTGTCTACGAGGTTAAGCAACTTGTTCTGAGGGAAGTCCAGGGATAGTCCAGAAGCCATTAAATCGGACTCCAGTCTTGCCACGAAGTACCGTGTTACCCAGTTAATGGGTTGTGGAGGTCTGGTAGGCAGCCACTCCTCGTAAAATACTGGTATTCAGCTAAATCCGGCTTGACTGGAAGCCGACCCCAATATATTTGGGAGAAGGCTAGGCAGATGAGGTCTCGGCTGTTATTTGTATATACTAGACAATCGTTACAAGAAGTCCTTAACCAAGAAATCTCACAGTACTAACATTTAAACATCACCGAGTACGTTTAGTTGAATTGAACATGAAGTGAGCAGTCAATCCATACAAACCTTTCCTACATCCTCCGAAGCTGTAATCACATTTTTCACAATTGTGTATTGGACATATATTCAGGCAGCATCACTATGTTTAAAAGAGCTGTGCTCAATAATATGTAATTTTTGCCCAATAATCTTTCTTTTTAGTGTGGGTTTTTATTATATTTTTAGTTTGTTGTTAATTTCAATTTTGTTTAATTTAATGCATGATAATTTTAACTGTAAATAATAATTGACATATCCATGACATGACATTCGAAATTCTATTCAAATATTAGGTCTTTACCTATGAAATTGCCGTTCTGCAGTACTGGCCATTTCAAATCAAAATAATTTTTGTTTGGCTAAGAATTCTAATTTCAAATTAATTTTATTTTAAAAACGTGATTTTTTTTCCAAAAGTAATCATTTATTTATTGATTAGTGTTACATTTTCATCGCATTTCAATCTTTTTCGTCATCATGGATACGTTAAAAATTCGAGTAATTATTATGGAATATGAATACCGTCGTGGCAGCAACGCGGCACAAGCGGCACGCAACATCAACGACGTTTGCGGAGCTAACACTACAAACCAACGCACCACCTGTTATTGGTTTGCTCGCTTCCGTTCTGGAAATTTCGACCTGAAAAATGAACCTCGCGGTCGTCCGAAGACTTTGGTCGACAATGACGAATTAAAGGCGATTGTGGAAGCTGATGATACACAATCTACGGCTGAATTAGCAGCAGCTTTCGACGTTAGCGTCAAAACAATATTGGTTCATTTGCGTCAAATTGGCAAGGTAAAAAAGCTTGACAAATGGGTGCCCCACGAACTCAATGATCGCCAGCGCGAAGTACGCGTCGAGACGTGCCTTGCACTGCTCAACAGACACACAAATGAAGGAATTTTGAACCGCATTGTTACCTGCGATGAAAAATGGATTCTCTTTGATAACCACAAGCGCTCAGCAAGTTGGTTGGATCCTGGTTCAGCACCTAAACAATGCCCTAAACGAAAACTTACCCCTAGAAAAGTGATGTTCACTGTTTGGTGGTCTAGCGCCGGTGTGATTCATCACAGCTTCTTACCAAACGGGGTGAGCATTACTGCAGATGTCTACTGTGAAGAACTGAACACAATGATGGAGAAGCTGGCACATCTCCAACCAGCAGTCAATCGCTCGTCTCCACTGCTCCTGCACGACAACGCGCGACCTCATACTGCACAGCAGACGGTCTCCAAGTTGCAAGAACTGGAGTTGGAAGCTCTCCGTCATCCGCCCTACTCACCAGACCTTGCGCCTACAGACTACTACTTTTTCCAGAATTTGGATAACTTCTTGGCGGGAAAAAAATTCAATACCCGAGAGGCAGTACAAAATGCCTTTGAAGAATTTGTTGCCTCCCGTCCAGCTGATTTCTTTAAGAAGGGCATCAATAAACTGCCACTGCGTTGGCAAAGATGCATTGATTGCATGGGTGATTACTTCGATTAATACAAATAAAAAATACATGAAAAAAATTCTTTTAAATTTTTTCATACAAAACGGCAATTTCATAGGTAAAGACCTATTATTATTTTGAAATTTTATTTAATTCTGTAATATTTTTTTTATTAAGTATCAAATTTTATTATCATGAACCATTATTGTCGATCTTATTATTGTAAGGTACAATTTAAATAAAATGTTGTGATTACCTTTAATTTAGATGCTTGCAATGCTATTATTGTTTTGGAAATGATATGTGCTGTGTATTTAGTTGGTTTGCCTATATAAATAAATTAATAAACAAGATGGAATGACAGCGTACTTCACGCTCACTCCTCGTAAGCTTACACGGAGATATGTTGACAACATAGACCGGCAGTAGTCAATGGTAAAAACCTCCATTGAAGAGGGAGGATCCTCCGACCAGTCGGTTGTTGTGTCTGGTGTGGGCAACTGCCCGATAGTTGATATTCGGGCTGATGTAATATGTTCAAATCGCACGGCAAACTCTGGTTGCGCGATGCAGTATTTCGACGTAGTAGTTCGCTGTTAGTTGGATAGATGGCGTTTAGGTTCTTTTTGTTACGATGTTGATTAGCTCCGTTGTTTTTTTCTTGTGGCGGCATTGATGCCGCTACAACGGGATAAACAAAGGTAGTCGGAATGAAGAATGGTACAATCATGGTATTTAGTTATCGATGTTTTAACCGCGAAGTGTTTTGTATAACATGTAACGGTTTACCCAACCAATTAACTAGTGGTTGAAGACACTTATAATTCACAAGCGGGTCGATAATGTTAATAGCCCATTGTCCGTCTGCTGTGACCTTTACAACGGACTAGACAAAACACATTTAGTTTTTATATGCTTTATTTCTTTTCTGTTAGACCGCTTTTGGTTGAGCTTGACGGATCAGGCTCCAAAGCAATATTTGTGGTTCAAATAGCAATCAGATAATTCTCCAAAATAAAATAAAAAACCGGCCAAGTGCAAGTCGGACTCTCACACGAAGGGTTCCGTACCACCATAAACCGAAAGAAAAACGTTTCTTCCATGGGAGGCCCCTTTCATTTTTATTGTATGTTCTTGTTATACTGACAATAGAAATACAGACTGAAAATTGAACTATCTCATCATCTGCCTAGCCTTTTCCCAACTATATTGGGGTCGGCTTTCAGTCAAACCGGATTTAGCTGAATACCAGTATTTTACTCGGAGCGGCTGCCTACCAGACCTCCACAACGCGGTACTTCATGGCAAGACGTGGAGTCAGATTAACTGGCTTCTGACTATCCGTAACGACTGCCAAAGATCTACAAATGACAGCCGGGACCGACGGCTTAGCGTGCTTTCCGAGGCACGGAGGAAACTCGGTATGTTAAGATGGTCACCCAACCACCACCTTCACCTTGGTCACCTTGGCAAGCATTGCTTAACCTTGAAGATCGACCCGTGCGGCTGTTATTATCTAGAAACGAGCACCTCAAAAAAAACCCACCAAAAATAAATTGATTTATCTACCTATTACGTTTCTTGAGATATAGCCCGCTGACAGACAGACGGACGGATGGACAGACAGCAGAGGCTTAGTAATAGGTTCCTTGAGTTAACCGTCAGGTATGAAACTCTAAATAGGCAATAAATTTGCCTTTAATTCTAAATTTATGCAGTTGAATACAATTTTATTACATCGAGCAACTGTCCAACAGCGAGGAGTTCGTCATGCTCCCTCAACTAGCCTCGAAGCTTAAAGTACTTTAAAAATTACATTCTCCAGTAAACGAGTAAAGAAAATCCATAAAGAAACAACAATATAACATCACATTAATTTATGGAGAACGATAAAACTGAATGATTTATACCACTCATAAACTGTAATATATTTTGATTGCTTGATCTAAAACCATGCTTTATGTGTTTACAATACATTTGAATACTGCAGATAAAAACTTTAATGACTGCCTAACTGGATTTTTAGTGACTGGATCACGGAAACTGCCAGGACTTGATGATGGTTACTTTGCTGAAAAAAAGAACAGTGCGAATTGCAAGCCCGACACACTATTCCCAAACACTCCTGAGCCGTCATACATCATCATATCAGCCGAAACCACACAAAAAATCCGCAATTTTGAAAAAACGAAAAAATGTAGTGTTGTTCCGGGTCTGGCTGTTTGGGTGAGTTTGTATGTCTGTAAACGCACCCACGATACAGGAGAAATTCCTAATGCGGGGCAACGTTTAATTAAAAAAAAAAAAAAAAAAAGATTGCCCCAAGATAATACTTAGACTAGTTATAAGATCGACTGTTCACGTGACCTGGGCTGGGCTTTTTTTCGGCCAAAGAATCAGCATTGCCATTCAACGCGGCAATGCTGCCAGTGTTCTGGGCACTTTTGCCATTTTTATTTTTTTATTTGTAATGGGTTTGCTCTTGACTCTAGTCTATGTCAGAGATGACAGAGACAAAGTCTACGATGGAAAGAGCTTACCCAGAAGGAGCCTGTTCACTCTAACTTTAAAGAGATTAGGGTTGTAAGCTTTTGGAAAGACAGACGCAGGCAGAGGGTTCCACTCCTTTGCTGTGCGCATTATAAAAGACGTTTGAAAACGCTTAGTGCGAATTGGTGGAATAGTAACAAGGTAGGGATGGTAAGATGCTGTGCGTCTGGATTGACGATTGATTGCCATTGATAACGATGTGCATTATTTTTTTGATGCCCAATGATTTATTTTGTTTTTATACGCGTTTGTACATAATTTCGTGTTAATTAATGTATATAGGTAGTTAGTTAATTATTTATTATAGCAACAGTAAAAATGTATAAAAATAAATTAGTAAAAAGACTAGTACTAAACTTTAATCCAGTACCTATGCGATAAAAATACTTTCAGAAATTAAGAGTATGAAATGTGCGGTTTTATCGCAAAAAGCGATAATGTGACGCTATACGAAGCAGCTCATATCAAAACTTGCCTCCCCTAAAAATTTTCTTTCCCAACCATATTTCTAAAAGACACAATTTTTACGGAACACCAAAAAAACCCGATGAAAACACGTGTGGGTAGCAGCGGTAAGTTCGTTCAGCCGACCGAGCGGCCATCATTCAATCAATCACTCTTCCGTTCATTCACTTACGAAGCGCTCCCTACATTTTCAAGCCAGGTTTTTTCGCAACTTTCCCGTTCAATTTCGGTTAACGTAAAACATTGTAAAGTAATCAAATTCTTTAGCAAACTGGTTTAGAGATAAAAATGTAAGCCTTTATAACTTTTTGTTGTTTGTTTTTTTTTATTTATATTGTTTAATGTTTATTCGGCTTAATAAAAAAGAAAACGAAAAGATGAGTATCTTGCTGTGTTTTTTTTCTTTACTATCTTCTTTCGATCTTTCGGAAGATGAGTCTTTTTCAACATTCTTATTACCTATGTTAATATATAGATATATATATTTTTTTTGGGACAAGCCCGCCAAACATTCCCAACCACTGCAACTCCTGAAAGCCAGAATCAACAGTGGCGACCACCAGAACAACGCCGAGCCAATGAAACCCGACGAGTCCCGGAGAAACGATTCAACTGTTATGGATCCTGCAACGAAATTAATCAGAAAAGTACAGCGGAGGAGTAGGAAAAAAAAAAATATATAATTTCCACTTCCCTCCGTATCAAGCAGGAGACAGAATAGAACTAGGCCAATAGGCACCAAGGGACAAATACAACTGGGTTAAGCCCAGTTGCCAAGCACCACGGATTATATCTTACCACTTAAACTAATGGGTCCTAAATTGTGAGCTACTTTTGATTCCAGTAATAGGTATGGCAAAATCGCTTGAACGCACGGAAATTTGTTCTGGTTTCAACAAGGTCCGTATAGTAAACTACCCCAGATATAACCTTAATACTATCTAACATAATATTGCGTTCAGTTTGCCAAAGACTACACTCCCATAACATGTGATGTGCGGATTGTTCGTATTCATGGTCAGCTGTAGAACATTGACATAAAGGCGAGGCCACAAGCTTAAAGGAAAATAATTTACTCTTAAAATTGCCATGACCTGTGAGAAATTGGGCAACACAGTGATCCACCTCCAGCCATGGCCTGTCCAGCCGCTCACGAACAGATGGAAAAAATTGGTGGAGGTGACGGCCTTTGATGGAATTTTCCCACCTACATTGCCACTCGGATAAAAGTTCCTCCCAGACATCAGTCTGGGGTTTTAGTAATCTAGAGATCTTAGCACGGCCGCGTTGCGGTAAGAACTCTGGGTCCGTAATCTTTCTAGCGTAGTAGTACATTGCAGCACGCCGCTGCACTTCTAGATCGACTGGGAGAACACCCGCCAGCACTGGTAAGGCTTCATTCAGTACTAACCGTCCTATACGCCTTGCATAAGAATATCAAAGCCAAACGCTGGCTTTGAAGCAATTTACGTCGTACCGCACCTATGGTGGTCCTATCGGCCCAGACAGGTGCCCCGTAGCACATACAACCCAAGTAGGTAGCCCCATAAATAGTTTTTAAGGTTTGAAAAGATAGACCCCAAGTAGCTTTGGATATTCTCGTCAAGGCGTAGAAGTTCTTTTTTGCTTTATGTGTTAATATACCAATCACTTGATTGATATTGGTGTCTGTCAAATGATCATATTTTTTTTAGAGATTAATATAGAAAGATGTACAAATTCGGAAGCCCAAAACCAATCACAGCCATTTCATTATTTAGCTTACCTATGCTAATTAGCGTTATTTAAATCAAACAAAAAAAAATAGAAAAATCATTCGCAGTGGTTGGTGTTAACTCACGCCTGTACCCATGAGGGAATAGGCAGATAACCTTAAAAACACTACATGCACTACTTTAGTTTCGTCCTTGGATGATACACGTGGCCCATGGCGAGTACTACGCACCCAACCTTCCCGAAGGTCATGGCTGATATCAGATGAGATAACTACTTATCTATCTATTATTAACAAATTATTATTGTGAGGTTCATTGTTGTTATGGCGTTGGAAATTCCCCGTAGCAGGTAGATTGGAGCCTGGAATTTTTTCTTTCTAAATTCTATCTTTCTAATTTTGGTATGTTGAACACAGGTGAAACTATTATTATTGTCGGGTTTATTTATAATTAATAGTAGATTCTGAAACGAGGGGATAAAGCAGTGTCTTATGTCACGGGCGTTATATTGAAATCCGGACGCAATGAAGAATTCGGGAGTTAAGAGTTTAATACAATAATGCTGAATGCAGCAAGGAATTCAAGCTAGCCTAAGACACCTTTATCTCCGAGGAGGATACTTTACTTTTCACACCTACTGCGAGAAAATTGTGCGCAAGTCGTGAAGAGAGATGGGTTTTAGTCGGTTTCAAAGTTGAATTCCAAATTCAAATTCCATTATTAAAAATTATTATTATTATTAAATTATTGACCTCCTGGCAATAATATTTTACTGAATTTCATTATGACCCGCCGAGCAATAATGACTAACTTTAGATTGAGTTTGCGTGTGTGCAGGTGGGGTGAAAAATATATTAGTTTTGCATAACCTATTTATCGAGGAACATCACGCTATGACCAATAGGAGCGAAGCTTTAACGAAAAATGTCTGTCGTAGGCGATGTTGCGCGGGCCAGCTAGTAGTATTATATAAAAGTACTAGTTGACCCACGCAACTTCATTTGCGTAACAATTTTCATTACTACCCCGTTACTATTGGTCTTAGCGTGATGATATATAGCCTATAACTTTTCTCGATAAATGGGCTATCTAACGCTGAAAGAATTTCCAGTAGTTCCTGAGATTAGCGTGTTCAAGTAAACAAACAAACAACCTCTTCAGCTTATATTTTAGTATAGATGGTAACTTAAAAAAACCGCATCGCCGTCGTATGGCTCAAGTTTTATAATGAACACAGACTAAACTATTATTGGGGGACATTGGCACCCCAGGTTAGTTATTAGGAGCTCTGAATAACACTGTCTGGGTTAGAAGTCTGCAGAACAAATAACTATTGGATTTTATAACGCTCTTGTTCATGTTTATTGAAGTAGGTATAATCCTGTATTTGTGAATCACAAATAACTAGAACTTCGCCTGCGACTACGTCTGCGCAGATTTAGTACAAACCATTTTCACCCTTTTAAAGGATGAATTTCCAAAAATCTCTTCTTAAAGCTCTCCTTTTTTTAAGGAAGGGATATCAAATAGCTCCTTCCGCTGTGGGCGGAGCGAGAGGGAGTGTTAGACTCTTACTGACTAAAACCCTCCTGTGTCCTCCTAATGCCCTCTGCGCTTTTTTCCATGGCCGCAGTGACTTTTCCGGACAAATTCTGTAACCCTGGCAGTAGTTCTCTCCTACGTCATAGAAAATGCGTTGCGCAAAATTTCATATTTCCAGATTTCGGCTGTGCGTTGATGTCTCGCCTACCGTCATAGCTTTGGGCTGCATGAAGTTTTAATAAATAAATAAATAAAGAATACCTGGAGGAAAAGAATCAAGGATTAATTCTCAGTTCTCACAATATTCAATAGATAACGGAAGTGTTTTATTCCAAGATATACCTACACACGATAAACATGTCGCCGCTTGCTGCCGCCTGCAGTCGGCTCCGAACTTGTCACGCTAACGCGATCAAGAACGTTAAAAAGCTCGCATTAAGGCCACAGGTGTGATGTTATGTTTTTTTCACACCACCTCCACGAAAACGTTACGTTATATATCATGCAAACTCAACGTTAGTCATTATTGCATTAAATTCAGGAGAGTATTATTGCCCCGGAGGTCAATAATACTGTTCTGAATTTGGAAGTCAACTTTGAAACCGGCGGAAATCCATCTCTCTTCATGACTTGCGAACAATTTTCTCGCAGCAGGTGTGAAAAGTAGAGTATCCTCACTCATTCAGTATTCTTGTATTCACTTTCCCGAATCCTTCATTGCGTTCGGAATTCAATATAGCACCCGTGACGTAAGACACTGCTTTAACCCCTCGTTGCATAGGTAATCTACTATTTTTAATTTGAACCACTAATACCTGAGATTAGCGCGTTCAAAAAAACTTTTAGTATAGACTCTCTCTCTCTTCAGTTAAAAATTATCTGACTATTGTAAAATCTGCACTAAGTAAAATTGACAGTACTAGTCGGCTATCTTTTCAGACCGTACCTAGAAAAATATACACTGTAGGAGCCTTTCTCCTAAACCCAGACTATTTAATCACGTATTACTGAAGACAAAGGTGACCTTTTTTCCCATGTCATCATGGAAGTCAATTTCCTTCGTATTTTTTCCTTATTTGCCTCAAACACACCCGCGGGAAATTGTGGGCTTGATCCGTAATTACAATACAAGCTAAACTGAGTAAATATTTGCAATATTTAAGACTTTGGTGACTGGTTATTTCACCGAATGAACCGGGTAAATGTATTGTTTTGTATTGTGTTGTGTTTTGGTGTTTTTGTTTTGTTGTATGTATGCGTTTCTTTCTTTTTTTTTCTTTACTTCCCTTATTATATGGGAAGTTTGTTTGTTAAAAATGAGAGGTAAACTTTAGTTCGTCATGTGTTATTATTACTTCCTAGAGTTTGATCCTTATTAGCTATTCTTTAGGATGGTGTAATAATATATATAGACTGTTTTTTCCAAAATCAACCAGTTCGATTCCTGGGTAGGAATAACGATTTTTCAAAAGTCCAATAATGCAGTTTTAGTTTTCATCTAAATCGGGCTCGACACTCTTTCCAGTCATCATCTGCCTAGCCTTTTCCCAACTATATTGGGGTCGGCTTCCAGTCAAACCGGATTCAGCTGAATACAAGTGTTTTACGTGGAGCGGCTGCCTACCAGACCTCCACAACCCATGAAATGGGTAACACGGTATTTCTTGGCAAGACTGGAGTCAGAATAACTGGCTTCTGACTATCCGTAACGACTGCCAAAGTTCTACAAATGACAGCCGGGACCAACAGCTTAACGTGCTTTCCGAGGCACGGAGGAAAATCGGTATGTTAAGATGGTCACCCATCCACAGACCAACCTCGGCAAGCGTTGCTTAACCCTGAAGATCGATCTGTGCGGCTGTTATTCTTTAGCCACGAGCTCCTCTCCTCGAGACTCTTTTCAGTGTTTTTCAATATTCCTCTTAGTTTCGGATTAGGCCATGAGGGCACACTTTAACAATTCACTCTGTAGGTCGTTTCTAGCTATCAAACTACGCACACAATTGAGTGTGTTCTGATGACTGTGTTTCCTGATGTGTGTGTGCGATGATGTGTGTGTTTGTGTGTTTTCTGATTGTGTTTTATCAATGTATACTCAAATGTAGTTAAACTACAGTCGAGTATAAATTGATAAAACTCATGGTAGACGTACTGATAGCTAGCGTGCCCCATCTTCGGCAACATCATCAGGTGAGATAGTGGTCAAAGGCGAACCTTACAGTAATAAAAATCTACACTTTCAAATCACATTGTATGGCATATCTTGATGTATTTCACATTCTTTATACTTTTCAGTATGACTGGCTGCCTCTGTGTGAGGTCAAAACTCAATCTATTTTACAATCAGACAAACAACTTGGCTCAATCGTAAATAAAACTTTCCAAAGAAGTCTGCGAGGGGTTTGAAAAATATTCGTTCAGAATTTTATTATGTTCCAAGGAGGGAGCAATGTTTTAGAAGAATTGCCTTCTATATGAGATGACGTTTTGAACACAGTACCTATCAACATCTTGGTTGATGAGAAATACTGTGATGTTATCCCAGTAACATTACAGTATTCCTGGATTTATTTGATTTCTAAACCAAAAAAAAGACGAAGCAGAAAAAAATCTTAATACCTCAAAAAAATCAAAGTTGCAAGCGTTTACTAAACAGTGACAGCACACTATCGTATGACGTCATAAGACAGAAATGCCACAGTACTAACGACGTTCTGCGTGTCAAGGATTGTATGATTACTTCAAAAGCGTGAATCTTGTCCATTTTTTTCACCAATGTTATTTATTTTTTTACATCTTTGTAATACGTTTAATTAAGTACAAAAGTACTTGTTATTCAAATACTTTTGAGATAAAGGCATCCTGTCTCACGTATAAACAACAAGGATCTTATCTACCAATTTTAGACCTAAATCCCAAACGAACCTTGTTTGATGACATCCTACTCATTTTAACACAAAACAACACATTCCATTGCTAGCTATGTTTAAAATTTAGTCATTTCGACTACACTAACAACGCAATGGATATTCATGAACTGTCAAAAGGAATTTTTGAAACAGAACCTTCAGGAAGGTCCTCCGCAAACACAGCCATCACTCTCATAACTATTTATTATAAAATATGTCCTCATTTAAATAAAATGAAAGTGGATGAGCCTTCACAATAAGTCTGTGACGTCATTACACCCCCTAACTGCGTTAGCGCGGTGATACGAATAATTAATGAAGATTTGCATGTTAATTGCAACTTAACGGGGACGTGAAGAAATACATAGATCTATTATACGTTAATGTGGGGATTATCTTGTTTTACGAGTACAAAACCGGAAAGACGCTGCGTTGGCTCGACCAAAGGTGGACCGATGACCTGGTGAGGGTAGCGGGTAGCCGATGGACCAAAGTTTGACGATTCTATGGGCTATATCGGTAACCTTGGCTTTTGGTTGTAGTCTATGGGGTCAAAAAAAAAGGTTCTGTAATATGGTGGAGTAAGGGTGTGGGAGGCCTTCCAACTCTGCGTCTTCCACGTTACGGTAAACGGAGCTTAAGAAAGCCTCCTACAAGGTGGACTGATAACCTATTGTTGGGTCGCGGGTAGCCGATGGATGCAAGACGCACAGGGCCGATTATTGTAGCGTCACTTGGGGAAGCAGCTCGTGGCTAAATAATAACAGCCGTACGGTCGATCTTCAAGGTTAAGCAACGCTTGCCAAGGTTGGTCTGTGGATGGGTGACAATTTTAACATACCGAGTTTCCTCCGTGCCTCGGAAAGCACGTTAAGCCGTTGGTCCCGGCTGTCATTTGTAGATCTTTGGCAGTCGTTACGGATAGTCAGAAGCCAGTAAATCTGACTCCAGTCTTGCCAAAAAATACCGTGTTACCCAGTTAATGGGTTGTGGAGGGCTAGTAGGCAGCCGCTCCACGTAAAACACTGGTATTTAACTGAATCCGGTTTGACTGGAAGCCGACCCCAATATAGTTGGGAAAAGGCTAGGCAGATGATGATGATGATGACTTGAGGAGGCAGCTATCTATGTGCAGCAGCGGAAATTACCGAATGGTCCTAAATCAAAACTTAAGTAAAACATAAATATGGTGCTGATTCCTCTGTATCGCTGGTAACTGGAGTGCCCTCTGACGAAAGTAAAAGCCAGGTTTTCGGTCACGCGAAATATCAACTTTACTTTACGTATTAAGGTGAATGCTCCAGGGTAGCCCGCGAAATTCAAATATTTTTATGTTTTTTTGCAATTTGCCGGTCAGTGTGAAGCTGTATGTGGACCAAATGCGATCCGCGACCGTAACGCGTATTTATCTAAACAATTATAACCATTTTAATCATCAATATAGCCCTCTAAGTTCATGTAGTTCGAAAGAATGATTATTTCTGAAATATTCATTCTTTCGAACTACATGAACTTAGAACATAAATATATTTGAATTTCGCGGGCTACCCTGGAGCATCCACCTTAATGTCAACGTTTGCGTAGATTTTTAATTAGAATATGGACACTCGAACCACCTTGCCTTAGAGTTTCAACCGCAAATGGTAGGTAATATTAGTTTAGGTTTAGAATGAAAACAAAATACCTACTAAAAAGCTTATGAACACACTACAACAGTAACTAGTCGTAGTATAAGATATATGCTGATATAAACAACTAGAATAACAGATAATCTTTCAATAAACTCCAATAAAACGAATATCTTTCTCTCATTTATCTCGCTAATCGAAATCCATTCTAAACAAAGAAACACAGCAAAACATTCCATCCTCAATTGTTCCTCATTCGATCACCACTCGATACCATCCACTCATTCGTTCAAAGACCGACTGAACAACTTTAATATCGTTCATTCTTTAGTTCAAGCAACTCCCTTCATTCTCCATTGTATTTCTTTTTTTTATGATAAAATATTTCACAAAAAGTTTTGCAACGACAAATTAAAAACATTCAACTGAAGCCTGAAAACTTTTTAAATGTGATGGCTGTGAATTTCAGGGGTTTCAGAATGCTTTCAGCTGAATAATGTTGAAATGCCGGACACGTTTGTTGGTATGTCAGTTGGAGGGTAGGTAGAGTTTGATGTAGCGTGTTGTTTTTTTATGTGTTTGGATTTCTGTTTACATTTTATAAAAGTTTTCTATAGGTAGATAATTATTGTTAATATTCAGAAACTGCATTTTCAAAACGGAACAGGGTCTTACAATCTGATAGCCGAACCTAATAATAAGCAATCTGTCACTGGATTTAATTACTAGAAATACGCTCACTTTTACCAGGATAATAATTATGGCTTTTTGACGTTAATTTCTTTACAAAAGCTGTCAAACTGCCATTTTTTTCTTCCTTTAAAGTTCATTGACAAATAAAAAATCTGCCCTGTAAATTACATTATTTCATGATTTTTGATGGTGCTAAACCAGTGTTAGCAATCGCCGAACAATGCCTGTTAGTCTATTCTGTAAATAACCATTTCACTATCAAGCTTCACCTGAGTGATAAACCTCACAAAGTGAGCTTTATTACACACAACATAGAGGTGTTACGTTTGAAGTAATTTGATTTTCACTTCGGATTCCGCTGTCGAGACACGATAATGTTGTTACAGAATAGGGGTACTGGATTCATTATCTGGGTAATGCCGTCGGAGTCCTCCTCAGTAAAATGTGGTCATCTTGTGTCACAGTGTTTGTTATCGATCTCCTACGAAACGGCTTGACCGATTTTTTTTGTGTATTTTTGGTAGATTTAAGAATAAGTCCTAGGCAATTTTTAAACAACGTTTGCCGAATCAGCTATTACATCTCTAATATGTAATTTGGCATGAAAGAGATCTCGGTATGTATTTAACCGACTTTTTTTTTGTTTAAAAGTATACCAAAATTCATTACCAAGCGGGTTCTCCACTCAAAAGACCTTCCCAAAGTCTTACAAAGTCACCACAAAATTCTTAAAACTAGTAACAGTAAACGATTTATTAGGTTTTTACGTTATCCGTCACCTTGGCGACGTTATGGCTGCAATTAACGTTAACGCGCAAGTTTACGTTCATCGCCCGTCGACTGTCGAATAACTTATGATGGTGGAAAGTTCCCGTATAGGAGCGTCTTTGATATTCATTTTGATGTTGTTTCAACGGAGATTTTAATTGGACATAATCGTAAATTGTGATCCTCGTACGTGTCTGTGAATTGAAACATTCGTCCGGTGTTATAGAGAATATACTAGCAAGGTTTTAAGGCGACAACAGCCATAAACGACCTTAAAGGTGCCTGTCCATTACAGCAGAGCGAGGCAGCGGAGCGGAGAAACGGAGATATTTTAACCAATGGATTTGCATATAATCTCCGCACCACGTGAGTTACTGACATGATTGGTTAATATTTTTCCATTTCTCCGCTTCGCTTGTTCCGCGCAAATGGACAGGCACCCTAAGGGAGTAAAACGGACACTATATTTAAATAAGAAACGAAACGTTAGTCGACTCGTAATTGTTTGTTTATTGGCCTTTTTTCTAACTATTTCTTTAGTTATTGTATTACTAGTTGCCCCGCGCAACTTCGTCTGCGTCACAATTTTCATTACTGCTCCGCTCCTATTGGTCTTACCGTGATGATATATAGCCTATATCCTTCCTCGATAAATGAACTATCTAACACTGAAAGAATTTTTCAAATCGGACCAGTAGTTCCTAAGATTAGCGCGTTCAAGTAAACAAACAAACAAACAAACTCTTCAGCTTTATAAATTAGTATAGATGAGAATATTTTCTTTTTTTTATAGGTACGCGTTTGACCACTATCTCACCTGTTGGTGAGCGATAATGTGAAGGAAGATAGAGCACGCTTTTCAATTTCAAATGAAGTCAAGTTGTCTAGATGGCACTGCCAAAGTCATTATTGAGTTTCAAGTATTAGGGCAAATTGACCCTTATTAATACTTTCTAAAATAGTCCGTAAGTCAAGTTTGCTGTACATACTAAAATATAACAAAAGGTCGGTCTGTCCGTGACCGTGGACTATGAGGTAGCTCATTAACTTAATAAGGAACATAACTTATCTCTTATCTAAATTAACCACGTGTTAACCTGAAGTTAATCGTTGTTTAGCTAATCAGCGGTTTAGCGATTATCGTGCGTTAAAATTTTACGAATATTAAACGCTTATTATGTGGATTTGTTAAGATTAATTTTTAAACGTTTAATTGGCATGTAAGGTTACCCACTGTATTATTTTCCCAGGGCTGGGAAAATGCTCTGGCATTTGTTTTGTTAGTATAATTTCTTGTACTAACGTTATTATTCTACTCGTTTTATAACGGGTCTACTTTTGTATGTGAGCATCTTAGATTATGTTTTCCCCAAGCCAACTTTTTTATTAATGACAGAAAATCATCAAATGACTTCTTCCGTTCTGGGCGGAGCGGAAAAGAGTGTCACACTCTTACTGAATAAAACCCATTCGTGTTCCTCCTAATGTCCTTTGCGTTCCAGGGCCGCGGTAACACCTTCGGACAAATTCCGCAAATCTGGCAGAATGCGCGCACCCATTTGCACAAACCAAAAATAAAATAGGTGTAAAACCTTCGGTATAAAACATGCTGTAATTCAAAGTATAGCATTAATTTAAAAAGAAAAGCTTGAAAGAAAACAGCGGGCGCCATGTTTTTCAATTCCGACTATGATCCCGCCATGACTTCAGCTAAATCTTACGGATTTGGCTAAATCGCACCGGAATTTACTAAACTTGGATATAACGAATACATTTGCATATTTATTGTATACACTTCCATTTTTCTTTTTGTTTGAGTGATAGTACAGTTTTTGTTGCAAAACTGCTTGATTAAAAATAAAATTATGCGTACCATGCTCAACATGGCACGCACAGATTGATCGCCTTTACGTGTATACATAAACTAATATTATAAACAGATTCTTTGTATGTTAAAGGTAATCTCTGCAAGTACTGATCCTTATAACGATGATAAAAAATTTCACTGGTGCCGAGTTACTTTATTCCGGAAAAATTCACGTTACCTTTGGGGTTTGGCTAAGGGATAGAAGCTAGTTATAAATATTAAATTAACTGTGGAATAATTTACTTACCTACACTCTTAGTTATATTATAACTTTGGATTACTTTACGTAGGATTTTGGAACCAAGGGACCGTAGGACATTTTGGAACCATGGGACCGTAGGCATTTTGGAACCAAGGGACCGTAGGACATTTTGGAACCATGGGACCGTAGGCATTTTGGAACCAAGGGACCGTAGGACATTTTGGAACCATGGGACCGTAGGACATTTTGGAACCATGGGACCGTAGGACATTTTGGAACCAAGGGACCGTAGGACATTTTGGAACCATGGGACCGTAGGCATTTTGGAACCAAGGGACCGTAGGACATTTTGGAACCATGGGACCGTAGGACATTTTGGAACCATGGGACCATAGGACGTTTTGGAACCATGGGACTGTAGGACATTTTGGAACCATGGGACCGTAGGACGTTTTGGAACCATGGGACTGTAGGACATTTTGGAACCATGACGTGACTTACTATGCAGGTTGTAACAAAAAAATATGTTAAAAAAAAACTGCTTCTGCCCATATTTATGAATAAGGTTTTTCAAGAAAGTCATAATCATTTTTCAAAAAATAAAATAAAATGTGTTTCTCCGTTTTACCCGTTCTAATTTTGATCAGTTGATGATACGTTTGTATTGAAAATTCAATTTTACTTTGAGAATTGATTATGACTTCTTAGAAGAAAGTTGTTCATCTAATGTCTGTTTTTTTTTTAATCTCGGAGACTAAATTGACAACTACAAATGTCAAAACTGACTTAAATTCTATTGAAATCTATGTCAAATTGCCATTTGCACTTTTCAATTTAGTCCCTGAGATTAAAAAAACAGACTATACATTGACAGAAACTGAAAGAAAATATGACCAAACCTTTTCGTTTCACCCTGTAAACTAAGTGCCCTCTGCTGCAGCACATCAACCAAAATTAAAACAAACACGACCTCCAAATTACGATGACAACGAACCCCTATTCCCAAGCGAAAGCTTAAAGGCTTCAGAGCCAAAAATCCTCGAGATTATCCAACAAGACAAAAGTCAAGTCCTTTATTAATAGTACGCCATTTGTCGTTGCGAATGGAATTTTCCCATCCAGTACGCAGCTGCAGCGTTCTTTAGCGTAGCGATTAGGAAAACTGATGAATGTTATTTACTGGTCGGACTGCGGTGGGAATTCTTTCCTTTGTCTGGAAAAAGATAGTGTTGAGTCTTTTGTTAATGAGTGGGAAGATAAAAGATGGGGTTTTAAGGAATGGGATTGTCAATTAAAGTGTATTGCCGCAGAAATCCGTTTCATAGGAGAAACACAGGGTCGATTGGTGTGGCGATCGATCAGAACCGTTAAATGGAGAGGTCTATAATCAGCAGTGAGCGACTTTCGGCTGTAATGATAATGATGACTTTCAGGGAGAATTTATAGCTAACTAGCTGCCGCCCGCGGCTCCACCTGCGTGACTGACGAAATTTATCAACATACTCCCAAGATAAAAAGTAGCCTTTGTGTTGTTCTAGACTATGATCTACCTCTGTGCCAAATTTAACAAGATTCGTTCACCCGTTCTGATGTGATTTAGGAACAAACATCTATCCATCCAAACCTGCAAACTTTCGCATGTATATCATTTATATACAAATAATATACATACGAAATACAGGACGAGCTCGTGGCTAGATAATGGCTACACGGGTCGATCTTCAAGGTTAAGCAACGCTTGCCAAGGTTGGTCTGTGGATGGGTGACCATCTGAACATACCGAGTTTGTTCCGTGCCACGGAAAGCATGTTAAGCCGTTGGTCCCGGCTGTCATTTGTAGATTTTTGGCAGTTGTTACGGATAGTCAGAAGCCAGTAAATCTGACTCGTCTTGCCATGAAGTACCGTATTACCCAGTTAATGGGTTGTGGAGGTCTGATAGGCAGCCGCTCTTCGTAAAATACTGGTATTCAGCTAAATCCGGACTTCAGCTAAATCTTTACTGGAAGCCGACCCCAATATAGTTGGGAAAAGGCTAGGCAGATGATAATCATTTATACAAATGAACGTCTGTTCTGTGACAACTAATTTTTTTTATTTCTTTTCTCAATGTGATGTAGAGCAGTTATACTACTGTTCGCTAAAAATATACTGTCATCACTAGTCTGTCAAGTTACATTTTACTGTGTTGGTACGTTCCTAATGCATTAAATTTCGTAATATACCTACTGTACGCTGTCAAAAACGGGAATAAACATCCCCTTTGTTTTGGGGCAGTTGGGCAAATTGACGCCACATGTGGTCCCTATTTCATTGGGTTTCAAATCTTTTACAAAACGCTACCGAGCTATAGTCGTTGTGCTCTTATATATAACCAGTCGTTACTAATGAATATAACAATTCGTACATCTACGTAGTTTAGGAGCTAAATTCAAAAAACCTACAGATACTCGTGGAACGGAACGTTCATAACCTTTGAATACCATTATCTATCAGAAATCAATGTCTCCACAAAGTTGGTGACATACAAACATAGTAACTTATATATATATATGTGTTTCGTTTATCAGTATTCAAGATCGCATCGTTGAGCACGGATGCAACTATCGTGGAAACATACAGAGCTGAGTTTGTGCGGGGACGCGCGTTGAATTTTTAGTACGATTTTTTTTACTTTTGATAGGCACGCGTTTGACCACTATCTCACCTGATGGTAAGCGATGATGAGGTCGAAGATGGAGCACGCTTGCCTAGAAGTATAATAATATAATATAATAAGCCTTTATTTCCGAAACTTTACATTTTTCACTTAAAATTTAGTGAATGTATTAGAATAGAATAGAATAGAATAGAATAGAATAGAATAGAATAGAATAGAATAGAATAGAATAGAATAGAATAGAATAGAATAGAATAGAATAGAATAGAATAGAATAGAATAGAATAGAATAGAATAGAATAGAATAGAATAGAATAGAATAGAATAGAATAGAATAGAATAGAATAGAATAGAATAGAATAGAATAGAATAGAATAGAATAGAATAGAATAGAATAGAATAGAATAGAATAGAATAGAATAGAATAGAATAGAATAGAATAGAATAGAATAGAATAGAATAGAATAGAATAGAATAGAATAGAATAGAATAGAATAGAATAGAATAGAATAGAATAGAATAGAATAGAATAGAATAGAATAGAATAGAATAGAATAGAATAGAATAGAATAGAATAGAATAGAATAGAAAAGAATAGAAAAACATTTATTCAGCACAGACACAAACGCACAGCGACAAAGAAAAACAAAAGTAACAGTTAGCAGGTACACATTGAGCTGAGCGTGCCCATGCCGAAAGGGTAACCATCTCAGCATTTGCTGGGCGTCAGACACCCAGCGCTGGTTTTCAGTTGGCACCCCGCAGTGACACACGGACGAAGGTAAATACAATAAACACAATACTTAAATATTCTAAAATAAAAATAAATCGCAATTAAATACAGTAATAAGTATAAAAACTAATACAGTTAAAAATAATATTTAAATGTCTGTGTAGTGTGTGTAGAACAAATGTGTCTTACTGCCAACATGGCGCACCAGTCGACCAATGGCAAGCCACCGGGCTGGTTGAATTTTGACGTATTAAGTAGTAAGCACGCGGCAACTATCATTAAAACCAAAAAAGTAAAAGTTAAAATAGCAATGACTGTCGCAGAAAGAAAGGTAAAATGATAATGAAAAACGTGTGGATCCCGGCGATAGACGTAACTGGCTCATCATATTCAGACTACTGACTACCTCCATGTTACTTAGAATTAGGTACATAACCTACTGGTGAGTAACTAAAATTATTAAAATAAGCGATTAAGATTAAATGTCAAAGGAAAAAATAAATTTGATGAAAAAATGATGTGATTGTATATGATTATTAAATTAAATTTCAAATATATTACTGAGTTAAATAAACGATTTATCAATATTGACATTATCAAATTCGATTTGAGAAATCAAAATGAATTTCTTAAGCTCTGCCTTAAATGTATTTATATTTGTATTTGTAATTCATAGTAAGTCTCTTCGCTCGGTGAGCCTTACGGCAAAGGCCTCCTCCAACTCCTTCCACTGTTTTCTATCTGCCGCCACTCTTTGCCATAGGGGGACCTCAGGTCATTTTTAACTCGTCCTCCCATCTTTTCACTTTGCGACCTCGGCTCCTTGCCTAGAAGTAACCTATTCACTATTGTAGCTATTAGGAAACACAAACTCAGGCTGGGAATTCTACTCCTTAGCTGTACGCACAATGAATGTGTTCCTAAAACGTTTTGTGCGTGTGGGTGGGATGTCCACCATGTACCGGTGGTATATCGCCGAACGTCTTGTGGTCCGATGATGGAACGGGCTTGGCGGAATTAAATTACGCATTTTTCGTCGCATATTCCCCTGCTGAATGTTTTTACCCGACTGTCACAGAAGGAGGTTAATGTAATTTGAGAGTATGTATGTACAATAATAATCACGTATGTTTGTGTGTTTTTTTGAAAAATCTATGATGGAACAATATTTGCCAGCAATTGTATCAGACTGCATGAAAAATGACTTGTTCGGAACTTTTTTGTCGTTTTTTTTTCGAAGGGAATTTTGATACCTACAAGTATTTTTTTTTATTAATTGTCATGATGTTTATTTTTATTTGTATGAATTTATTAGAGAAAATGTTGATCCACAATAGGTTTAGTAGCACTTAATACTGTGTTACTTTTCAGCTAGTTTAAATATGCGCACAGCAAAGAAGTGGAACTCTCTGCCTGCGTCTGTGTTTCCGAACGCTTACAACCCATTTTTTTTTTTAAGCATGGTAAATCATCAAATGACTCCTCCCGCTCTGGGTGAAGCAGGAGGGAGTGTCAGACTCTTACTGACTAAAACCCATCCGTGTTCCTCCTGGTGCCCTTTGCGTTCCAAGGCTACGGTACCTCTTTCGAACAGATTCGGCAGACCCAGCAGGCACCTGCCCTAGCGGGCCCCGTCTTCCACGCTGACATTTCTTTGAGGCGCGCTGGGATCGCAGCGCGCCACCGACCCGGGCCTAGTTCTGATCAGACGGCGAGCCACCCACTGCTTGCCGTCCGCAGGCCCGCGCCTACGGCGGCCGGGAGCGGGAATCGTCCTGCGACTCCCGACGTCTGGGACGTCTTCTTCTGTTGCGGCGACTGGGGCGTGAGGTTTCCCTTTCTCTCACACGTTCGGCCTCCTCCTTTTGCTAGCATTACTGCTTCGCAGAAGGAGGTGAGCGCTTCCCATGCCTCCTCGCTCCCAACCATAGATTGAACGAAGGCCGGTCGCGAGAGGTCACCGCCGCCGATCGCCTCGACGAGGACCCGGCGGTGTTCCTCCCAAGCAGGGCAGACCTCCACCGTTTATATGTGGAAGTGAACACAGAAGCTGGCAGAGAGTTCCACACTTTGGCTAAGCGCATGATAAATGTGGAAGAGAAGCGCTGAGTCGGGATATCAATCAAGTGCTGATGGTACCCGTATTTTAAATACAGAAATCTTCGTGTTTTTGTTCATCAGTTGCTTACACAATTATTTAATTTTCTTAAATCAACCTCGTCAAACTCACAGATCGAATTAGGAGCATACTTCGTTCCAAAAACAAATAGCGGGCGTTAGCTACACAGCTGCGAGGTTAAAGTGGGACTAGGCTGGACATATCTGCCGCATGTTAGAGGTACAATGGACAAAGATACCACACAGTAGGTCCCATGAAAGGACAACACGGCAGGCCCTGAAAGAGATGGTGGGATGAGCTGTACTCTGGACTGGACTGGACCGGGAAAATTGGAAGGGGGGAAGGGAGGTCTTTATTTACCCAGCAGTGGGCACAGGCTGATAATAATAATACTAGTCGATCGTCAAGAAACGATAAAATCTGTAGGCATCTTAACAAAAATCGACCATTCGCATGCATGATTAATTTGTAATTTAAAACTTGGCTACTGCAGCTAAGCAATAGCAATAAGATTCAAGATCGTGCGTATAAAAACATTACGTGTGCATAAATATTATGAAAATAGCATAGACAAAATAACCATGAAACGAGAGGCTTGTTTCCAATCAATAGAAAGAACAACACTTACTTGTATGTAGAAATAACAGCGTGATCGCTTTCAGATGGTCACATTTAAATAATGAAAACATAACTGTTTCACTGACACCATTTTTCTTTGTTACTACCTCGATAATTCTGTATCTATACTTACTAATACTAATATTGTAAAGCCGAAGAGTTTGTTTGTTTGGTTAAACGCGCTAATTTGAACGCATTGACAAAATATTTTTGTGTTGGATAGCCCATCGAGGAGGGATTTACAGCGTTATTTGTAAATCACCAATAACCTCTAAGGCAATGAAAGCACTTTTAAAATAATCAATTTTTACTCTGAGACCAACCAACTCCGAAAAAAATATCATCTGTTTCATACATTTTCGTCTGCTAAATATTGCATTTTGTATGAAACAGCTGATATTTTTTTCGAGATTGCGGGGTTTTCTCAAAGTAAAAGTTGTTTATAATCATGTGTACTTTCACTGCCTAAGAGGTTGTTGGTGTTTTACAAATAACCCTGTATAACGTCATGCTACGACCAAAAGGTGCGGAGCATTCATGAAAATAGTGATGCAGACGAAGTTGCGCGGGTTGGATAGTTTTATTGCTAGTAAAGAATCATATAAGACTCCATTTTCCGAAGCTTTTCATTCAAACTCCGGCAAAATGTTTGATCGGCCGATTCAACAAATATTTAAGCAACGTATCGTTTACTACATATTTAACAGCTTACAAAACTGGTTCACATCCGTACTCCTCAACGTAAAGTTCAGTTGAAAACCAGCGTCAGGTAGCCTCTATTTGTCTGGCATTTTTGCTGAACTGAAGGCCTTATTGGGGCAGTCGCAAGGCACTCAATTATTTTAAAATAAATTTTCTTTTTTGTACCTTCTTTGTGTGTGACAAATTAACTAGTTTTCTTCTTTTTTCATCGAACGATGCTTAAAAATTATTAGAATTGGCACTCTTCTGAGTGCCAATTCTAATAATTCCACATCCACACCACATCATCGCTTACCATTAGGTGAGATGGTGGTCAAACGCGTGCCTTTCAACACTAAAAAAAATTCACGTCTACATCAGCGTGCACGCATCAATTTACCCCCCCGTATGTTTCCCATGACCCGGTTACAGCGTCCGCAGTGAATGGGCTGCTTTATTGCACTTTTTATGCAAACACAGTGAGGGTAGGTTAGTGACGTCATCACTTACATTTACACAAGTAGCTCCTAATGACGGACGAGTACAGACAAGCGTTGTTCAAATGTAGTTCAAAAAGTTTTGCTTTCGAAGAATTTTTATTTTATTTTTAAATCTCTGTTTTTAGGGTTCTGTACCCAAAGGGTAACCAACGGAACCCTATTACTAAGCCTCCGCTGTCCGTCAGTCCGTTCGTCCGTCGGCCTGTCTGTCTGCGAGCTGTATTTCAAGAACCGTAAGGCTTCCTGTATACGACGCCGGAACCGCACCGGTGCCGGACCGCAATTATATGTATACGAATGAAAATTGCTCATGGGCTGTACCGCCGCCGCGCCGCGGCCGCGTCGGCGCCGGACCGCCACAGCGCCGCCATTTTGTAGACATTACACGACGCTCAGTGACAGCCGTGACAGGTCGCCCGCGCAGATGTTCACACGTGTGTCATCAGGAATTTTATTAACATGGAGGAGTTCTATTATGAGTTACTGATTAATTTAGTGCAGGAAAGGGAGGTACTATGGGATAAGACAAGTGAATCTTATAAAGATAAAAGAAAAAATATAAAAGCATGGCAAGAGATTTGTGTAATTTTAAATGAGAAATTTGAAACTTTGTCCGATAAAGGAAAAAACGAATATGGTAAGTTGTATTTATTTTATTTAATCATAACAGCGTAGATGCCTACATAGTCCTCATGGAATATATGAATATATACTTATTATGAATATATATTTTGCCATGATACTCGTCCTTGTTCAGACAAAGTATTCAGCAAATCTGTTACGAACTGCGTTTGCCGTTTCATTCAGATCAGTTCGTAGACTATTGGAACTTCGGAAAGTACTAAACTCCGAGTTAGTCGTATTTATTATGGCGTTGATATTCTCGTCGTCACTGTGATCGCTGCTTATTAGTTAACGCGGAGACAATACAGTTTTTACGCGGCGACGGTGCGGCTGCGACGCGGCTACGGCATGGTGGTGATGCGATTTTGATGTGAATACACAGTATTGCGGTCCGGCGCCGGTGCGGTTCCGGCGTCGTATACAGGAAGCCTAATAGGTATACAGTTGAAATTTTTACAGATTGTGTATTTCTATTGCCGATGTAACAATAAATAATAAAATTTGCAGTTTAGGGTACGAAACCCTTCGTGTGCGAGTTACATTCGCACTTGTCCGGTTTTTTCTGTTTCTGTGATGTATTTATTTATTTATTATACGCTTTATTATACATACACCAAAAGTAATACAAAAGGAAACCTAAAACTAAAACACATACAATGGGCGGTCTTATCGCATTCCGCGATCTCTTCTGCTGTATATAAGTACTTAAACATCACCACTAGTCCACCAGTTGGTATTTATGTTAATAAGTACCTACTGGATAGCCTGCTAACTGCTCCAGTATCACTAATATATTTCCGCAGTCAATTCGCCCACGACTCGAACAGGCAACTCGAAGTTAATTAAGAAAAAGTAGGCAGTTCATAACTCACAAGTAATTTATGAATTAGTATTCCCTAAACGCTTGGGGGTATTGAACTTTGCTTAATATTTTTTTTTGAGGTTAAGTAATTGAGTTTCCGCGAACAGTGGTTCTCAGAACGGAAAATAAAACTCGGCTTACCGCAGTGGGTGTAAAGCTTTTTTAATCTATTGTAATCACAATGCTTATCCGACATTCAAATCTTGGCTAAGGTTTGCCGTGTTAATATCTACCCTTTGGAACGCGCTACTGTCGCGCTGGAGATAAGGTCGGTGAGTGTGTTTTGCTGCAGAACAACTTGCTGCTCTTGTCTGAAAACAATAGTTGATAACCTAACAATTGGTAGCAAAACGCATTTTAATGTGGTCAATATTATTATTCCTTTATTTCACCTACTAATACATATAAAGTTGGCTATATAAAAAAAAAAACAAAACAACACAAAGTAAAAAATAACTTTAATTTCGGAAGTCGGTGTTTTTGGTTATTTTGTTTTTGAACACCGACTTCCGAAATTAAAGTTATTTTTTACTTTGTGTTGTTTTGTTTTTGGAAGTTGGTTTTATTTTTTGTTAAGAAGTTCTTTTTTATTTTTCACTTCTTAGTGGTACCACTAAAAAGTGAAACCACAAACACAGCGTGCCGGCGTGATGACATGTTATGAACTGGTGTAAACAATCAACAGACATGAGATTTCAGAAATCCCGATCCATTTGCTATCATTTATTGAAGAGTTCCGTTGCCTACCTCCGAAGTTCTTCATCAGATCTTCAATAAATTTAAATGGGACCAGTCCGAGAAAATACTCTTCCAAACAAAAAAAAAGAAAAATCCGAATCGGTTAACAACTGGCGAAAATATCGCCAATATATATTTTTAATGGGATCCTGACTTAACCTTCCATCATCAGCGCAACCGCGACGAGACGCGTCACACAACTTCGTCTGTGTCACAAGTTTTTATTACTGCTCCGCTTCTTTTGGTCTTAGCGTGATGATATATAGCCTATAGCCTTCCTCGATAAATGGGCTATCTAACACTGAAATAATTTTTCAAATCGGACCAGTAGTTCCTGAGATTAGCGCGTTCAAGCAAACAAACAAACTCTTCAGATTTATAAATTAAGTATAGATAGATGGCTGAATACCGTTTTGTAATGTTTTTTGAGGTTTAGATATACCTCTGGGTAAAATAACAAATGATAGCCATATGCTATAATGATAATAACTGTTATAGTATCCTAAGTAAATATGGACCCGAGTAATAATCCACGAAAACAAAAAATAGGTCTCTATATTCTGTCAAAACATAGTTCTTCTTAGTATCATGACGAGAATATAACCGAGCTTTGAGGTAGAGACCCAATCAATCGTGTGTGGCCGACGTCATCCGGTCACAAACACTGGATTTTGTGAACATACACTATACAGGGTGTAGGTGTAAGTGCGTGGTCATATTTAAGAGTGATGTTGGATAGCTGATATATATTAAGAAAAAATATAGCAATATAAATAAAGATGATTAACTTTTTTAAAAAAAATCCACCCGAAAAGTTGACTAAAAATCCAAAGGTTTTTTAAGAAACGTTGCCACACACTAGGAATTTCTCCGGTATCGTGGGTGCGCTTACAAACATATTAACTCACATACAAAAACAGCCAGATCCGGAACAACTATCTGTAGGCCATACAGACATTTGTTCCGTGCGGAAATCGAACCCACAACACGTAACGCGGCAGTCAATCGCTCAACCACTGTGTCACCCGTGCCGTCAATGACTTTCAAGCAGTAAGTTACAGTTGGTGGTGTTTATTTTAGTTCAATCATAGATTCGATACCCGTAACTGCATCAGACTGCTTCAAAAGTCCATTTTCTTAACTTTGTGTCGTTTTTGCGGTCATGTTTAAATAATTGCATAGCAGCTACAGAATACCACCATTAATTATGACCGCGCATTCAAGAACACCCTGTACAGGGCGCAAGCAATGTATACCACAAAAAACATACACTATACAGAATGGACGCAATATACACTCCAACAAACATAAATGAAAACTGTACGGCTCAAAGGGTTTCCAGGAAAAACCTGTCATCCGCCGAGCCTTTCCTCTGTTTGGATCGGCTTTCAGTGTAAGTATCCGAATGCTGCTGAATAATTATTCCACCCTACTGAATTTACGAAGTTCGGTCACGGTGGTCAATATCGGTGGTGGGCGTCCATACCGCTCGGTTCGAGGGAAATTCGGACCTTGGGCGCCTCCGCTTACGGAGAGTCTCGAACCTGAGCTGCTGGAGGACGTAGTCGCAGCCCTCTTCCCGGCACGAGCGGAGCATACTCCGCCGCCGATGGTTCTACCCACAACCGCAGAGCCTGAAGAGAACGCCAGCGTCCCAGAGGTGACAGAAGCAGAGTTGAGGGCGGCCGTGATGCGGCTCCGGGCGAAAAACACTGCCCCGGGGCCTGATGGAATTCATGGTTGCGTGTTGGCCCTCGCTCTGAAGGAGCTGGAGCCCCATCTGAGAGGACTCTACTCAGCGTGCCTGGAGCAGGGCCAGTTTCCCGTTCAGTGGAAATCTGGTCGTCTGGTCCTGCTCAGGAAGGCGGGGCGCCCTGCGGACTCGCCGTCCGCGTACCGGCCCATAGTGCTGCTGGACGAGGTGGGAAAGTTGTTTGAGCGGATAATCACAGCCCGCCTCGTCAGCCACTTGTGCGGAAAGGGGCCGGACCTGGCTGAATGCCAGTTCGGGTTTCGGCATGGGCGCTCCACTATCACGGCAATATCGCGAGTGAGAGTCCTGGCGGAGGAAGCGGTGTCCCGGGGCGGGGTGATGTTGGCGGTGTCTTTGGACATCTCCAACGCCTTTAACACGCTGCCCTGGAGTTGTATTCGGGAGGCACTGCGTTATCATCGAGTGCCTCCCTACCTCCGCCGCGTCATTGGGGCTTATTTGGCGGACAGGTGTGTCACCTATCTGGGACGTGATGGCAGACATCAGCACCCCATGTCGTGCGGCGTTCCACAGGGCTCAGTGTTGGGCCCACCCCTGTGGAACATCGGTTACGACTGGGTACTGAGGGGCGAGCTTCCGCCGGGTGTGGACCTGACGTGTTACGCTGACGACACGCTGGTTACTGCCCGGGGGAGCTCGTACAGGGAGGCAGCGTTGCTGGCGACGGCCGCGGTCTCACAGGTGGTGAGCCGCATACGGCGCCTTGGCCTGGAGGTGGCCCTCAACAAGTCGGAGGCCATAGCCTTTCATGGTCCCCGGCGGGCGCCACCGCCGGGATCGCACATAGTTGTTGGGGGGGCCCGTATCGCTGTCGAGTCCACCATGAAGTACCTGGGATTGGTGCTCGACAGCCGGTGGGATTTCGGCCCCCATTTCCGGCGGCTGGCACCCAAGTTGTTGGGCGCGGCTGGGGCGCTGTCAACGCTGCTTCCCAATCTGGGGGACCCGAGCACCGCTTGCAGGCGGTTGTACGTGGGGATCGTGCGATCGATGGCCCTGTATGGGGCCCCGATCTGGGCGGCTGACCTGACGGCCGGCACCATCACTGTTCTGAGGAAGCCGCAGAGGGTGATGGCCGTCAGAGTCATCAGGGGTTATCGCACGATCTCTTACGAGGCGGCTTGCGTACTGGCCGGATCTCCGCCCTGGGACCTGGAGGCAAAAGTCCTCGCGTCACTGCACCGGTGGCGTGAGGACGCGCGGGCGCGCGGCGAGCGACTGATGCAGCGGCACATTGAGCTGCGTCAGTCGCAGTTGCGCGAGGTTCTGGTGGCGGAGTGGCGGAACAGGCTCTCACGCCCTTCCGCTGGCCTCGTCACTATCGAGGCCATCCGGCCGGTGCTCGACCTGTGGCTCGGGAGAAGGCACGGCTCCTTGACATTTCGTGTGACGCAGGTCCTCTCGGGGCATGGCTGCTTCGGGAGGTTCCTGTGTCGCATAGGCAGGGAGCCGGACGCTCGGTGTCACCACTGCGTCGACTGTCGGGAGGACACGGCGCGGCATACACTGGCAGAGTGTGCCGCTTGGGAGGGGCCACGCCGTGCCCTCATCTCTGTGGTAGGCAGTGATCTCTCGCTGCCGGCCGTAGTTCGTGCTATGGTCGACGGCGAGGAGTCCTGGGACGCGGTGGTCTCCTTCTGTGAAGCAGTTGTCGCGCAGAAGGAGGCTGCGGAAAGGGAGAGGGAGATCTCCACCTCTCTCCCGGCCCGCAGTAGGCGCACCGGGCGTCGGAGGAGGGCATACGCTGCCCTCTTCCGGCCCCCCCTAACTGGGTCCTGAGGCGTCGGACTTGGGGATATCCGTCGCCCCCCATTCATTCGGACCCGAGGTGGCGGCGCGTGGTGTTCCCGTGCGCCCCTCTTTGACGTTGCGGGGGGAGTCAAACACCTCACTTCCCCCGCTGACCCGAGGTGGCCTGCAGAGGCGGGCCGGCACCAGCCGGGGATTACGGAAGTCGCATTAGTTCTCGCGATCCCCGGTTGGTGAGAGATGGAGCACCGGGGTGGTTTTAGTCAGTAAGAGTCTGACAGACCCCTCCGCCCGCCCCAGGGCGGAGGACATCCATGAGGATTTCGCCCCGTTATAAAAAAAAAAAAAAAACGGTGGTCAATATCAACACTCCTCAAATGACTCCTCTCGCTCTGGGCGGAGCGTGCGGGAGTGTCAGACTCTTACTGACTAAAACCCAGACGTGTTCCTCCTAGTGGCCTAGTTCCAGGGCCGCGGTGACCCTTTCGATCAAATTCCACAACCCTGGCAGGCACATGTTCGGAACCCTAGTAACATGGTCAAAGCAAAATAAACTGAAACTCGACTACGCAGAAGCTTTTTCCAAAATAACCCTATCATTTGACCGTCTAGATGATCTAGTGCTTACAAAGTTGACCGCTGAGAGTGGTTGCAATCCTTGTGTTTGGATAGTGTTATTGGATTTTCCTATTAGGAAATTCACTGCACTGGATCAAACCCTGAATAGGTGTCCAGTTAAGGGCCAAAGAGCCACAGATGTGAGACTTTTAGCTTCTGCAAAATGCTCTCCAATGAATGAGCCCTTAACTATTCGTGTTTTAGTTTTATAACTTTTATAAAACTTTTTACACATTCGTTAAAAAGCAGCATGTGTGATATTTTGCTGTTCAAGCCCTGTTTTATTTTTATTATTGAGGAATGGACTTGCTCTTGACAATAGTCACGCCTGCTGGAAAGCAATGGATGAAGTAAATGATGGAGCGATTGTGCTCAGAAGATGCATGTTCACTCTTGCTTTGAAGGGAGACGCGTTATATGCGGACGGGAACACAGACGCTGGCAGAGAGTTCCACACTTTGGCTGTGCGCATATTAAATGTGTAGGAGAGGCGCTGCGTACGACTAGTACCCTACAGTACGCCTGGTATTCCGTTAGGTAGTAAAAGGGCGATGGTGGGATCTGGTCGTGGAGTTCCTGCGCACACTCACCAAAACACAGTCTGTAGAAGACCGTCAGGCAAGCAACATTACGCCCCGATGAACTAGGCTGTGGAGCTGAGCCACCAACGTCTCGTCACCTATAAGCCTTTTTACTCTGCGTTCTACCGGGTCCAAAGCTGGTATTATTATTATTTATTATTATCCCAGTGGGTGCAATACTCCATACAGGATCGGACTTGTGCTTTGTACAGACTCAGAAGCTGTCCAGGTGAAAAGTATCGCCGCACTCTATTTGGGATGTTCAGCTTCTTAGCTGCAGTCTGTGCTTTTGACAGTGTGGTTGAGCCGAAGTCGAGATTAGACGTCAACTCCGTGCTCAAAGGCTCTAGGCGGTCGGTAAAAGTTTTTTTGATTCATCAGGCTAAGCATTTGTAAAGAGGTATTTTATTTAATAGCAAGTCAGCTCTGGATGAACTGACCTTATCTACTGCTGAATGCCATAAACTATTTATGTATCTCCAAATTACACGCATCATCATCATGACCGCAGCAGGAAAGACCTATTTATCAATCAACTACCAAAACAACACCAATATTTCACAAGATTAGGCCCCAATAAAATTAACCCATCTTACAAGGTAACAAGTACCCAATAATGCAAAGGACGAAAAAGGGCCAAAGGAAATTCGACCTTCGCACAAAATAGGGCATCGTACGTCTCCCAGCACTCTCCCAGCAAACATTGATTTAATATGAATGGAACTACATACTACATTTACGTAAGTTTGCTCAACTTTGAGGACGTATATCAGCTGGGCTTGGAGAGTGAGGATGTAGTATTGATGTTTTGAAAGGGGATTAACGGTTCTGCAAATAAAATCTTACTGTATAAATAATAAAGTTTGGATGGATCTATGCTTGTTACTCAGTCACGCCGGAACAGCTGAATGAATAGAACGAATGTCTCCGAATCTGCCTAACCTTTTCCCAACTATATTGGGGCGGGTTCCAGTCGAACCGGATTTGTAGCCGAATATGAATCTCTCCGAATGTATTAAATTATTATTAAAATGTTACTTTAAAACCATAAACTCTCTAATTTTTTTTTCTAAACTATGAAGAAATAACTAATCTCAGTAAAGAAATAAGCTTAGTAGTTTCTAAGATAAGGGAAGCTAAGGAAATCGTCAATTTTGATCAAATTTCTTGAATAACTTGAAAATTACTCATTTTAAAACTATCAAAGGTATATTTCCTTTCATAGTATTGAAACTTTCCTAAAAAGCCCTTCCATTCCATATGCCTAACGTGCGTGCGAGTTTCAATTATTTTTTTCGTTTGGGGTCACTTTTGAGAGCCAATAAAATTTAATTTTATTGTCTCTCAAAGGTGACCCCATATGCAATATTTTTTTATTTACGTTACGCGTCCATGTTTGTCTCACAGAAGTTAATTATGAGTAAAATTATCAACTAAATTGGTTCAGGAGATTCTGATCCTTTGGACTGTGACAGACGGAGCACCAACAAATGCATTTAGTGTCAACTGCATATTATTTCCCCAATACAAATTATTTTATTCCATTCCCTACAACATATCGAGTTGTAAATTAATAAATTCTTTCCTCGCGACTCCCGATACATGCTAATCGCATCAGGACACCCCACGCACGGTAATGTCTTATAGCAGGGAGCTTGACGTACCTACCCTCGCTTCTAATTCCATTGCAACTTGTCGGTAGGTATCTTTATTGGAAACAGGCAACATGCTTTGGAAATTCAAATCATAGTAAAGGAATCACAAGTATGATTAGTAATAAATGTATACATAATTATATATATATCTTATCTTATCTCAACGACGTCATCCTACCGGTCCCCTTCCACCATCGGATGACTAGACGCACTGCAAGTTACCATCCCTACCTTGTTGCTATTCCACCAATTCGCACTAAGCGTTTCCAAACGTCTTTTATAATGCGTACAGCAAAGGAGTGGAACTCTCTGCCTGCATCTATGTTTTCGAACGCAACATAGATACAACCCTAATCTCTTCAAAGTTAGAGTGAACAGGCTCCTTCTGGGTAAGCTAGCTCCATCGTTGTATTTGTCTCTGTTATCGCTGACCTAGACTGGAGTCAAAAGCAAACCCATATATACTAATACTAGTTGATACGCGCAACTTCGTCTGCGTCACAAATTTCATTACGGCTCCGCTCCTATCCTATTGCTCTTAGCCTATATCAGCATTATATCTATACTAATATATAAAGCTGAAGAGTTTGTTTGTTTGTTTGCTTGCTTGAACGCGCTAATTTCAGGAGCTACTGGTCCGATTTGAAAAATTATTTCAGTGTTAGATAGCCCATTTATTGAGGCAGGCTGGGCAGGGACGCTAAGAAGCGGAGCAGACGAAGTTGTGCGGGTCCACTAGCCTAAAAATAAAAAGTACGTAGAATATTTTTTTTTAAGGATGGGAAATCATCAAATGACTCCTTCCGTTCTGGGTGAAGCAGGAGTGTCAGATTTTTACTAACTAAAACCCATCCGCGTTCCTCCTAGTGCCCTTTGTGTTCCAGGGCTACGGCACCTCTATCGAACAGATTCCGCAGCCCCAGCAGGCACTTGCCCTAGTGGGCCTAGTATGTAGGTACAGGCATGATTTTCTTCAAGAGTTTTGAAAATTATTGACTTCGATCTTGCCTAATGGTCAAAACCAATGTGCAACCCTTTTTTTTTGTAATAAATAAATAATAATAAAATAATAAAAATTACATATTGTCTCATTAAATTTACAAACGTAGATGAAGCCCTGAACCCCACACTAGGATTCCTTGTGTTGTAGGGTCCGTTCTCTTTCAATCCATATTCATTGCAAAGAACAAAATACATTTAAACATAAACTCGCTTTTGCGTTTAATAAATTTCATATCATAATTTATTAAACTAACATTCATATGAAATATATAGGTACGGCATGTTACAAATATCATGGACTTCTTTTTTTTTGCCAGCCTGAACTGTTCCACTCTTGGGCAAAGGCTTCCACCGATTCCTTCCATTTCTCTTTTAGGTGGAAATAATGCACTTTACTAATTAAACATAAAAGATAACGTGGCAAGTAACGTGATGAAAGAAATAACAATGTTTTGTATCACTCTGTACGAATACATAATCTAAATGTTCCTGACATTAAAGCACCTTTAATTTTACCAAAATTTTCTTGAAAAGTCTATCCTGGTACGTCTACTATGAGTTTAGTTTAAAAAACCGGCCAAGTGCGAGTCGGACTCGCACACGAAGTGTTCCGTACCATAAACCTTAGTTTTTATTATTTGTTGTTATTGCGGCAATAGATATACACAATCTGTGAAATTTTCAACAGTCTACCTATTATGGTTCTTGAGATACAGCCCGCTGACAGACAGACGGACGGACGGACAGCGGAGGCTTAGTAATAGGGTTCCGTTGGATACCCTTTGGGTACGGAACCCTAAAAAAATATAAAACCTTTTAAAAACATGTCTCTATTTTTTTTCGTTGTTAACTAAAGTTTTACTTGCAACTTACTTGCTTGTTCTTTATCAACTTAAACAAATAAATTAGAAACTTCATTTTTTTAATTTTCATATTTTTAACAGACTACAGTCGCTAGCGTGTATACATTGATACAACTCATGATAGACGTACTGATTTGTCCAATAAGAGCTTTACAAATAGCTATGACCGAATGATTCTCAAGGGGTCCTCGAGAATCATTCACAGGTACCTAATATATACCTCTTTCATCCAAGGTCTTTGCGTTTTCTTTGCTCCAATACAAATCCGTTTAGGCACCTACCTACCGAATAAAACCAGCTAGAATAATGTCTACACTTTCTTGCCCAACACTGGCCGGTAATCCCTTGCTACAAGTTGCCATTGTCGCGCGAGCCCAGCCTGATTGATTCACGACCAACAACAATGGACCACTGTTATCGCCTATATTGAGGCGTTGTGTCGACTCGCTTGAGTTAGCAGAGGTATGGGGTTGGAGGGGGAAAGCTGCCACGGGCATAGGAACCTATACAGGGTGAATTTTTAAAGTTTGCCTTCATGGCCAAATCTGAAACTATGAGGAATATCAAAAAAACACTGAAAGGAGTCTCTTGAGGAGCTTGTGGCTAAATAATAATAACAGCCGCACGGGTCGATCTTTAAGGTTAAGCGACGCTTGCCGAGATTGGTCTGTGGATGAGTGACCATCTGAGCATACCGAGTTTCCTCCGTGCCTCGGAAAGCACGTTAAGCCGTTGGTCCCGGCTGTCATTTGTAGATCTTTGGCAGTCGTTACGGATTGTCAGAAGCCAGTAAATCTGACTTAAGTCTTGCCAAGAAGTACCGTGTTACCCAGTTAATGGGTTGTGGAGGTCTGGTAGGCAGCCGCTCCACGTAAAATACTGGTATTCAGCTAAGTCCGGTTTGACTGGAAGCCGACCCTAATATAGTTGGGAAAAAGGCTAGGCAGATGATGATGATGATGATGACTGAAAGGAGTCTCTATCCCTCTGTATTATTACACCATACGAAAGTGTGGCTAATAAGGATCAAATTTCGGATTTTATTTAAAAATTCATCCTGTAAATGATTATGCTACTTTTACTGTGAGAAAAACTTAAAATCTTAATATCAACGTGCCAAGTCTTTTCCCTTCCCAACAGTGTTACGATGGCCCTGCGGACGGCGAGTATTGTGTGACTTGCCGTCCGATCAGAACCAGGCCCGGGTCAACGGCGTGCTGTGTTCCACGCGCGCCTCAAAGAGCTGTCGGCATAGAAGACGGGGCCCGCTAGGACTAGTGCCTGCTGGAGATGCGGAATTTTTTCGAAATAGTAACTGCGGCCCTGGAACGCGGCGGGCACTAGGAGGAGCACGGATAGGTTTTAGTCAGTAAGAGTCTGACACTCCCTTCTGCTTCACCCATCATTCGTCATTTGACTGGCCTGTTGGTCTAGTGGTTAGTGACCCTGATTGCTATGCCAGAGGTTGTGGGTTCGATTCCCACCCAGGACAAATGTTTGTGTGATGAGCATGATCATTTGTTCTGTGGCTGGGTGTAGTTTATCTATAATATGTATGTATTTAGAAATATATAAGTATGTTTATCAGTTGTCTAGTACCCATAACACAAGCTCTGCTTAGCTTGGGACTAGATGGCGTTGTGTGATAGTTGTGTGGAATATTATTATATTATATTATATTTGATGATTTCCAATCCTTAAAAAATAAAACTAAGTTACGGTCGGCCCCAGTCTAACCGGATGCAGCTGGGTACCGTGTTTTCCATGGAGCGACTGCCTACCTGACTTCCACCACCCAGTAACTGACTAACTGATATCTTTTGGAAGTAGCGGGAAAAAGAGTAAATTCACGCAAACCTCCATTGAAAAGAGAGGATCCTCTGACCAGACGATTGTTGTGTCCGGTGTGGGCAACTGCCCCATAGTTGATATTTAGGCTGATGTATATGTTCAAGTCGCACGGCAAACTCTGCTGCGATGCAGAATTTCGACGTAGTAGTTCGCTGCTAGTTGGTATACATTCAGTCAAAAAAGTATCGGGTATGGATGATTTGTTTACGGTTCCAAATTCAAATTTTTGTTTTTTTGTAGTTGTTAGATTGGCACAACTGTTTTCCATTTTGGCGCGGAACTTGAGTTGCATCTGTTATTTATATTAAATACAGTGCTGGTTTTAGTAATATCATATAGTGTGTATTGCGAATTTCATAATGGACAAAAATATCGAACAAAGAGTTTGTCTTAAATTTTGCATCGCCAATGGAATTTCGAGTTCGGAGTCACTGAAAATGTTACAGAAGGCTTACGGTGAATCGACTTTATCAAAAACTCGTGCTTATGAGTGGTTCAAAGCGTTCAAAAGCGGTTGAGATGTGATGGAAGATTTGCCTCGCTCTGGTAGGCCGTCAACGTCTGCAACTGAAGTTAACATCGCAAAAGTGAAGGAAATAGTGACTGAAAATCCCCATTCAACTCTGAGAGAGATAGCCGCCGAACTTTCTGTATCTCACGAGTCGATCCGTACCATTTTAACTAATCATTTGGGTATGAAACATGTTGCTGCTCCGCTAGTCCCAAAAGATCTGAATTTTCTCCAAAAACTCAATCGCATGAAAGTCGCTGAGGACATGCTAGAACGAGTCAGTTCGGACCCAACATTCATGAAACGCATTGTTACTGGTGACGAGACGTGGGTTTACGATTTTGACATGCAAACTAGTCAACAAGCTTCGGAGTGGCGCCTCCCAACTGAACCGAAACCGAAAAAACCACGCCAAAGTCGATCAAAAGTCAAAGTCATGTTGACTGTTTTCTTTGACTATCGCGGTGTTGTGCACTCTGAATTCTTACCGGAAGGTCTAACGGTAAATAAAGAATATTATTTGAGCGTTATGCGGCGTTTAAGAGAGCAAATTCGACGAAAAAGGCCAGATTTGTGGAAAGAAAATTCTTGGATTTTGCACCACGACAATGCGCCTTCGCACAAGGCTATCATTGTGAACGAATTTTTAACCAAACACTCAACAAATACCATCCAGCAACCACCATATTCACCAGATATGGCTCCTGCTGACTTTTTTCTTTTTCCTAAACTCAAATTACCACTTCATGGCACCCGTTTTCAATCGATAGAAGACATAAAGGAGAATTCGCGGCGAGAACTGAACTCAATTCCGGAAGCAGCGTTTAAAAAATGTTTTGATGAATGGATTATTCGTTGGCGCAAGTGTATCGTTTCTAAAGGAGCATACTTTGAAGGTGATAAAATAAATTTGGATGAATAACAGATATTTTGTGTATTATTGATCTTTTCCCGGTACTTTCTTGACAGAGTAGTAGATGGCGTCGCGGTTCTTTTTGTTGCGATGTAGATTTGCTCCGTTGGTTTTTCTTGTGGCGGCATTGATGCCGCTACAATCTTTGGCAAAACTGGTGTCAGATTTGCTGCTGATCACCGTCACGACTGTCAATGGTTCAAATGGCAAATAAGCCATCACCTATCTACAGTTAATAAACACAAAATACTATGTTCAGGTCTAAAGGGTAAATGATAATGAGACGTTTTAATTTGTTTCTTTCTGACGGGTGCAAGGCAATAAGGAGTAGAGCTTGTCCGTCGCAGACGTGACCTTCCTCGATGCACACTAATAAAAGAGGGAAGTTATAGCTATAGTGGTATTTTTACGGGCGTTGTTATATGCAATGTCATCGAACTCCATTTTGCTGATTCAGCAATCCGCAAAGACGCGTTTAGAATAGAATACTCTTTGTAGGCACAGGAGAAATGTAACAAAGTTTCTTACATAGTTTCTAGTGATCAGCAAAACACCTTTCCAAACAAAATATTTAGAAATTTATAACTGTAATAACAAATAAAAGGGATTAAATATAATGACCACCATAAAATGCTTTGATACCCTTAGTTCTTTTACCAAAAATATATATTTGACACCAGAAAAATGAAGTCTAAAATTACAATAGTACTAGCTATTTTAGTCACGACTGCACCTCAAATTGTATTCGAACACCAAATGTAGTAAATGATCACCAAATCTTAGCGAGCAAATTAATGCGCTATTTTTGCCTAAATAAACTACTGTGATTGCCATAAAATGTAGGCTTGGGGTTACAAACTGGATAAAATAGGTAAGGTTAGGTTAGAATTGTGACCAACCGCGCGCGAGCCGAGCGAGCGAAGCGAGCGGTGCCGCGGCAGCGGCCGGCGAGCGCTACTTCTCGAATATTTTTTTGGAAAAAGTTATTTATTTCACACTTTTTTAACTCCAAACACCAAACAATAGCTGCCAATAAAAATGAAAGAAAGCTTATAAATTAAAATAGCTTAAAAGATTTATATTTACTTAAAAGTTTTGGATTAACAATGATTTGTTTGACATTAGTTTGCTTAAACAGGATAGCAAGATGTAAAAACTTTGATTTTAATTTTACATTAAAATGCTGGTATGATTTTGGTGATCATTTACTACTTTTGGGTTAACAATGATTTATTTGGAGTCATTTTACTTAAATATGATAGCGAGACGTTAAAATTTTGGTTATAATTTTAAATTAAAATGCGTGTTTAATTTTGTTGATCATTTACTATTTTTGTCTCCTAAATGTTACTATATCTGGTGGTAAGTTAAACATAAGCCCAAATAAAATAAGCTAATTACAAACTACTACATAGCATCAAAAAATTTGTCCTCAACGCTCGTAATGTGCCAAAGAGACTGGCGGCATTGCCACGTTGCCGCGTTGGCAAATGGCAATAGCCTCTGGCCAAAGTAAAAGCCAGGTTGATTGGTTTACGGGAAGTGTCAACCAGCCTTATAGAAATTTCTTTGAAAAGGCTGTGAACACAAGGCTCCCACGGCCCTAGGGTTTCAACCCCAAACGACTCGAAAATATATTTACCAATAAGATTACTACTATAGATTATACTCTTTATTACGTACACAATATAAGTTACAGAAAAGGTAGAAGAAAACATTACCTACTCACGAGCGAGTGACACGAGACACAATGGATGGACTTATCGCTAATAGCGATCTTTTAAAAACAACCATTAGATGGATGTTATCGATTCAGGATGATCCTTCTGGGATGTTTCCTTTAGGGATTAAAAGAGAGAAGGCGAGATGGTACTATTTACATCTATACTAATATTATAAAGAGCTAAAGTCTCTGGACGTACTAAACCGATTTTGCAAATTCTTTTACCAATAGAAAGCCACGTTATTTGTGAGTGTCATAGGTTATATATTAACCCGAAAAATACTGCCCAACGAAGTGGGCACGGGTCAGCTAGTGTACGATGAATCTATAAATCGTGTAACCATATCTTTTAAGTGGTTATTGTACTCATCGTTGTGAACCACTTTTATTATCGGACCAAAACGAAATCACTAAAATATCGACTCCCCCATACCTACATTTATGTGCGCACAACTCGACAAAATGTACTGAACATATGAATTTTAGCGTTTTTAAGTACGAGATTTGGTCTTACGGTTAAGAGGGAATATGCATAAAAAAAATATTTGTCATCTATACAGTTTATCTAAAAGTATACAAAAATATAATATTTACAGTGAAAATACAATTGAAATAACTCGAAAAACGAAGGAGATATAATTATTTTAAACAAATATATCTCTCCCTCTCGCGAAAACGCTGTTTTCTATGGCAGCTGTATAAGCGTCATAGACAATGACGTCAAAGTTTTCATCGGACTTCTCTTTCTAATTGTAATCTTTTAAGCTTTATAACTTTATCGCTGATGAAGGTACTTAAAAAATATTTCACGATTGTTTACTAGAGCTAATAAATATTTCATTTTGCAAATAAAATAATCGCGTGCATATTCCTTATTCTTTATTTGCGCTCAAAAAACAAACATCGGGAAATTCTTTTGTTTTCATCTTCATTTGTTCAGGAATGTAAACAAGGGAATTATCCATGTTATGGATATCCCACGCGCGGGTTTATGCGAAGCATGGCTTAGGTTGGCGCCTGTAGGACTTGAACGAGTGATGCAGTCTTATTCATGGCTATTTATACCTCAAGTGTCCATGGATATTCTTGCACGTTTTTCTCCATAAAGAACGCACGCTCTTGCTTAAGAACGTGCACATAGCTTCATATCTTTACTTGACCGACCTTGACTATTCAAAAGTACATGTTAATGGTTTAATTCTTTTTATTCATTCATTTTCCACCTGTATGTGTACATATTATGGATTGCAATATACAATTTGAGATTTGAGTTTTTTTTGAATGTATGAGAAATATTCCATGCAAATCTAAAACAAAACTAAACAACATTATAAAATAGAAAATCATAATGTCAAAATAAAGATTTCAATGTCAGTATAAAAATTACAGTGTCACAATTAAAATGTCAAATCAAAGTGTAAAAAAATCAAATTATATTGTCAACGAATTCATAATAATTTCAAAGTGCTAATGTCATTAATAAAAATCTTATCAAAAATTATGATTTAAAAATTAAATAAATAATAGTCCTTCCGCTCTGGTCGGAGCGGAAGGGAGTGACGGATTCTTACTGATTAAAACCCATCCGTGTTCCTCCTAGTGCCCTTTGCGTTCCAGGGTCGCGGTTACTCTTTCGAACAAATTCTGCAACCCTGACAGGTTCTTACCCATACAAGATAATTGGTAATTGAATACGTTTCTTGATTAGATGTTCTACTGACCAGATGCAACGGTTTTGATTCCGGTAACTTGAAGGCCAAATTGAGCTGTTTTGTAGTCAGAATCAACATAATTCGCTTAGCATAGACAGTTATAGGATCGTACCTTTGATCTCAAACGGTTACCATTCCTGGTCACTAATAGCCATACTGTCATCGTGTCATATTATAGTCCTATGTACATTCTAAGATAAAGGGCGTTTACGTACTCCTCACGGTGATTAATACAAAGTGGTAAGACCTTATTTTTTTAAACTAATAAACCAATTTTAATGAAACTTTAAACGCATACTAAACATACCAAGGTCTAAGAAGTTTGTTAAGACTTTTTTATAAAGAGTTTGAGGGGAGAAAGAGTATCATCATCATATCAGCCGAAAGACGTCCGCTGCAGGATATAGGGCTCCCCCAAGTATTGCCACAACAACCGGTCCTGTGCATCTCGCATCCATCAGCTACCCGCGACCCTCACCAAGTCATCGGTCCACCTTGTGGGAGACTTTCCAACGTTGCGTCTTCCAGTACGCAGTCGCCACTCCAGAACTTTTCAGCCACATCGACCATCTGCTTCTGTGAGCGATGTGCCCTGCCCACTGCCACTTTAGTTTTGAGATTCTTCGGGCTATGTAAACTTGGTTCTCTTGCGGAAATCATCATTCCTGATTCGATCACGCAAGGAAACTCCAAGCATTGCCCTCTCCATTGCCCTTTGAATGAGTTTAAGTTAAGCCTTCTGACGATGCCGATTGTGAGCGACTACGTTTGGGTTCTATAAGTCATCACTGGCAACACGCACTGGTCATAGACTTTCGTCTTGAGACACTGTGACTGACACTATTCCATAGAAAACTTAAAATTGCTCTTTCCCTCTAAACTGTCAGATCTAAAAGGTTATCCAACTTGCGCGAAACAACGCTATTGTGGGATAAACATAAATACATATCCCACGCTGATTTCGACTACAGTGAATGATTTCTGTTGGCTGTGGTTGGCGTGGGAGCGCGTGCTCTAATATAGCTATTATTGCCTATTTTTGACGTGAAAGAGTATGCACAATGCGGGCCCACAAACAAATATATGACAAAAGGATACTCAGAAGAAATATGAGTTACTAGTTTCTGCCAGCGGCTTCGCCCGCGTGGTCCCTAGGGAACATACTCCCGGGATAAAAGTAGCCTATGTCCTTTCTCAGGCTCTAGACTATCTGTGTACCAAATTTCATATAGTCAGTTCAGTAGTTTTGACGTGAAAGCGCGACAGACAGACAAACAGAGAGACAATCAGTTACTTTCGAATTTGTAATATATTAGAAAGGAATTAACAAAACCTACGCATGGGTATATTATAACCCGCAAAACTTTCCGGTGTATTATAAACCTCTACAATGTATCACCAGGTGCATCGGCCTATAAGATGATGATTAGCAACTATATGGCTTAATTTACTGTACTTCATTTACAACAGTTGGCAGCTCATTTACGGTAGTAACCGTTCCACGTAAAATACTGGCATTAAGCTGAATCTGGTTTGACTAGAAGCCAACCCCAATATAGTTGGGAAAAGGCTAGGCAGGTGATGATACAGCAGTGGTACCATAAGTGGTTTTTATGCAACAAGGGATTCTTCACCAGTAAACCTTTGAGTAAAAATGACTGAATCTTCACAAGCCGTTTTATTTGTATGAATGTTTATGCCGAAAAGACATTTACAGAATTATAACCGGTTGTTGCTATAAAGACAATCATAATAATTTCTTCCAACTCACATTCAATCATTTTACTACAGATCTATAAGTAACTACTAACAGTACAAATGATGTCATTGTTATCAATAAATTGTATGTCAAGTACTCAGCTTTTAATTACGAAAAGTAACGGCAAATGTTAAAGTAACATTGTCCAGTCACAAAGTAATTAAATTAATAAAATGGTCGCTTTACGCTTCATTAATCAAGGAATAAAATTATAAACTGTTTTGCATATCAAGTTGCATTAAAGACAAAGATGATTTGGAGATAGAATATCGAGATAAAAATTTACGTTTAAATTATCTTTGGCGTCGTCATTCGAGATGTTAAGTTCGAACAATAATGATAGAACAAAGATTATCCCCGGGGGTTGGAGATAACTGATCATGTCTGGGCTACACCCCTCAATAATAACAAGGAAAGTAGACTCACAGGGTTCGACAGCTGCTCAAGTGCCCAGCTTCCAACGTTAGCCACACACAACACTATATTACACACACCACAATCGAGTACAACCTAGGTCCCGTTCACCGAGCGTAACATATTGTACCTAACACACGTCTGCACCTGAACGCACTACACACTGAATGAACGCCATATTTGATTTATGAATTCGAATTTTAATTTTCAAATCCAGAACACGCCTTGATTGTTTTTTTTTTACTTATTATTTTTTTAAGATGCAAAGGTTTTGATGGCAGGTGAAGACTTGGGCGGTTGTGAGGATGGGCGGCGCGCGCACTGTGCCTGACTTCACGAGGATGCGCGGCGCAGGGCGGCGAGCGGCTGGGCGGGCAACTTCGTGGCAATAACCTGACCTGGTTTCAGAGACGCGATGAATTATTTTTGAAATGGCAACGCACTTGCATTCGCGTCTTTTTTATTGTTATACTAATTTATAATTGTATAACATTTAGATTATGTAATTGGATACATATACATATTTATACCAACTCAACATTTTCGTATATCTCTCCGGTTTTCAGTATTGTTGGTAAGATAAGATAGTTTTCGTAAAGGAGATATGTTTTATCAGGGCTTTCACGGGAGAGGTCAGTAGGCCAATCAGGAAGCTCGCTGGGGCTTCTAGTTCTATAAAAAATTTATGTTTGATATTATTTAGTTTCGTTTGTTAGATTTACTTTCATATTTTTATGAAGTACCTATTGAATAGCAATATGTTGAGTTTAGTTGGTTGGTTGTAAATAGATTTATCACGTCAATTACTTCTAAATAAATGTGAAAGAGATGGCTTACTAAACATGATTTTTGAAAAATAAACAATGAACAATATTGGATTAAAGAGGAAAAAAGCCGATCAAGTGTGAGTCGGACTCGCACATAAAGGGTTCCGTACCATAAACCTTAATATTTATTATTTATTGTTATAGCGGAAATTGAAATACACAATCTGTGAAAATTTTAACTGTTAACCTTCTACGGTTCTTGAGATACAGCCCGCTGACAGACCGACGGACGGACGGACAGCAGAGGCATAGTAATAGGGTTCCGTTGGTTACCCTTTGGGTACGAACTACGGAATTCGGATCCGCCCCAAAGATGAGTATCCCAAGTATGTGTTCCCCTTGGTTTATTCGAAGTCTCTGGGAGAAACTAGTTTCAACCGCTTACTGTATTTTCTTATTTCCTTACTAAAAGATTATGTAATATGAGTGTGTTACCCTTATGACATAAAATTGGAGACAGCTGCGCGAAATTGCTAGGATTCCCCTTCTTTTCAAATAAGTAGCAGCGTACCTTTGTATAGCTTAATATTGAACTAGCAGTGTCTTTGGCTTTGTACATTTTACCTTTTAGTACAGACAAATTAGAGGTTTTACCTTGGAATGAGGTGTATGCTGTAAACTTGTACAAACCTTAATTTTGGTATTATAGTACAAATATCTCATAAAATCTCGTCTCTGCATCTTAAAATATTCAAGTTATCAGAGGTCACAAATATTGGTTCTTCGCAAATATCTAAGTTCCTTTCTTCAGCTTTCAAATTCCAATGATATTTTCATCTGATCTATCCTACTTATATATAATATTATAAATGCGAAAGTTTCTCAGGATGGAGGTTTGTCCTCTTTCACGTCAGAGCACCGGCACAGAGGGAGATTTTAGTCTGGAATAACACATAGGCTACTTTTTATCCCGGGAGTATGTTCCCTAAACATCACGCGGGAGAAGCCGCTGGCAGAAGCTGTAATACTTAAATTGCTTCACAAATTTTGCATCAAACATTGTATAAACGCTAAACCGAACTAAGCGAATATGACTGTGATTATGATGTTGTATTCATTAAAAACTAAAACAGACAGGTCACGTTTGATCATTTGCAGTAACTGCACCGTAATTGCAGTTCAAAAGAAGATTCATTTGTGTGAGAGAGAGAGACAGTGCTATACAGAACGAATAACACCATCCTTTTAAACATATTTTTATCACACATACACAAACTGGAATACTGCCATACTGCTTTGCGTTAGAAATATGCGTAGTGGACGGTACTATTACCATTCCGGAAGAGCCCTTTGACTAAGAATTCATCTTATTGCAGTTACTAACCAAAAATTAGAACACTAGCTTCATTGGGATAAACGTGTTCTCTATATCAATCCGTTTGTTATTTTGTCTTGGATGTAGGTTTTGAAAAATGTAATAAACAGATCTAGTCAACATCTGCCTAGCCTTTTCCCAAATATATTGGGGTTGGTTTCCAATCAAGCCGGATTGAGCTGAATACCAGTATTTTACGTGGAGCGGCTGCCTACCAAACCTCCACAACCCATTAACTGGTAACACGGCACTTCATGGCAAGACTGAAGTCAGATTTACTGGCTTTTGACTATCCGTAACGACTGCCAAAGATCTACAAATGACAGCCGGGACCAACGGCTTAGCGTGCTTTCCGATGGAGGAAATTCGGTATGTTACCCATCTACAGACCAACCTTGGCAAGCGTTGCTTAACCTTGAAGATCGACCCTTGCGGCTGTTATTATCTAGCCACGAGCTCTTCCCTAAACAGATCTAGTCAAATTTAAGGAAGCCAAATTATAATATTTTACTCCTTTACTCTTTTAAATCTGACACCACTCTTGCCAAGAACTGCCGTATTACCAAGTTAAAAGGTTGTGGAGGTCTAGTAGGCAGCCAATCTTGTAAAATACTGGTATTCAACTGAATCTGGTTTGACTGGGAGCCGACCCCAATAAAGTTGCAGAGAAAAGAGTTAAGGAGTCATCAGTTGCCAGGCAGATGATAACTTCTTAACTTTTTTATATACCTCAATCAAATACCAGCATTTTTAACTATACTTCTTAAAAAACTTTAACTAAATTAATAATAAAACCATTATGCCACTAAGTAACAGTGCGGTGCTACGGCGTAGCTCCGTAGCTCGTAGCTCGTAGCAACCCGCTACGACGCTACGAGACCTCAGGGAGAAGTTTGTGATATTGTGTTAATAATTTAGCTAAAACTTAGTTTGCGCGCTGATAGTGATATGACGAAGTGTTGTCTAGACTTTGAAGAAGGTTTCGTCCAGCAGTTGGGTACATAATAAGTTTTCCTTTATTAAAAAAAGAGGTACAAGTAAAGAAAGCAAGAATAAAATAAATTAAAAGCAAAAAAACCTTTTTTTTAAACAGCTTTTATTTAAATGCTCTTAAAAAGAAGAAAATAAAATTTTCCTTTAAAATTTTAACTATCAACTCATACAAAACTTATGTGATCATATAAGCTTATCGCGATTAATTAAATACTACGCAAACCTTTATTTTCTTCGTTTTAGAGCATTTAAGTAAAACCTTTTTTAAAAAAGATTTTACGCTTTTAATTTATTTTTTACTTTTTATTTATCGCTGGCTAGGTTTCTGAGTCTGTTATATTCCGCCATCTTAGATGTTCCACCATATTGGATTTAGAATGTAGTCACATTACTTTCTGAGTTACTCTCAACAAGGCCTTTCATTTGATACCCATATTGTAGAAATGAATTAAAAACAACTATTCCGCAATCTTGGATGGTCCGCCATATTGGATTTAGAATGATGTCACATTACTTTTCAAGTTACTCTCAACAAGTCCTTTCATTTGATATCCATATTGTAGAAGTGCATTAAAAATAACTATTCCGCAATCTTGGATGGTCCGCCATATTGGATTTAGAATTATGTCACATTACTTTTCGAGTTACTCTCAACAAGTCCTTTCATTTGATATCCATATTGTAGAAATGCATTAAAAATAACTATTCCGCAATCTTGGATGGTCCGCCATATTAGATGTAGCATTACTTTACACTTACAGTTTATCGTGTATTGCTATCCAAAATTCCAAACTAAACGTGTATACAAAATTTCAGCTCAATCGGTTGAAGATATCTGCTTCAAAATTAAGTAGCAGATTCCACCCGAACAAACATACATACATACATACATTGCAAGTTAAATAAAAGCTTTTAAAAGGAGTTTATTTGCGCCAAGCATGAAATGTTAAAACGGAACCCTCGTGTGTCTGTCTTTCCATCTGTCACATTATTGCTCCGAATCTACTCAACCGATTCAGTTGAAAGATACACGCATGTGATCTTCTTTGCTCCAAACAAAGACGAATTACATAAGTAGCCAATTTTTTAAAGAATACGAAGTCTGTGATTCTAGAATACAATACGGCTTCCAGTCAAACCGGAGTCAGCGAAATACGAGTATTTTGCTGAATCATATGTTTTCCTTTTTGAAGATATATTATCCGCATAAGCACTAATATCCTCAAAAATACTCCAAATTGTCTATATAGACCGCTGCCATTCTATGCTATATAGACACAAAGAGCCCTAGTGTAAAAAAATTACAACTATTAATGTAAAAAGAAAAACATAAGGGCACAGTATATACTCCTAATTATCCTTCTTATTCAGTTTATGGAATATTTAAATCGGTCCAATATTGAAGAAGGAAACTGGCGAGAGTCAAACCTCGATTTTTGACTATACAAAGTCTCTCTGCCCGCATTTCCTCTTAAGCCTACCAAACCTATCCACAGACCAAACATGGAAAATATTGCTAGACCTTGATCGTCCCTGTGGCTGTTATTATTACTTGACCGGTTTAAACTGGTTTTATCCCGAGTATTTGCCCCATGGCCTATCCAAAGGGAACAGTTTTTTTCGGGGTATTTTTACATTCGTTGAATTCATATAAAAACTTCGAACTGCAGTATTTTATGGTATGTTAACCTTAGAGAATCAGGAATAAAGAAACGTATCCGTGATAAAGATCAAAGATGAGATAAAAATCCCTGGACCCTTTATTTCTCCGATCCCCATGGGTATAAAAGGGTTACGTTCACATACTTCACATAGCCTTGAAATGTTATGTCCGCATTACTGTACAATGTGGCTTTTCTGAGGGCAAGCAACGAATTCTTGTAATAAATATACTAATATGTATGGCCTACAGACAGTTGTTCCGGGTCTGGCTGTGGTGTGTGTATGTGATTTTGTATGTTTGTGAACGCACCCACGATACAAGAAAAATTTCCTTGTGAGGGGAAGTTATTTAAAAAAAAAACACCGTCATTTGTTTCGTATTTTTCAATAACTTTATAAAGAATGCATAACTTACATTTGTTATTGGGTGCCGCTCTTGTAAAGGGTGTCCCAAAATTATCGCAAGATTTGACTTAACTAGAAAACACAGATTTTCTTTCAAAAATTGTAATTTTTTTATTAATTCATTAGCTTTTCCAGCAACTTCGTAAGCGCTTATCTCGTTTTTCCCCGTTTTCCTAAGAACCGGGAATTCAGGAAATCCACAGCAATTAAGCTTTCTACTACCAGTAGCTTCGGCTGTACGTTGTCTGTCGGTCAATTAATCACTCAGTCAATCATTAAGGGAAGAATTGTATATATATTGATTGATAAAGTACACAAAACAGGGTTATGTATGGAATAGCACAAAGGGCAAACACACTGCAAGGCTTCGAATAACTACTCACTATTTTATCGTAATTTTCCATAACCATTTCGCATAAATGTGGCAGAATAGTTATTTCAGCGTAGAATTACAGTAGTGTTACTATGTCTGATCACCGAAATGATAGATTGTCTATGATAATGAACTTTGACAACCAAAAAAACTTTTTTACAAAAAAAATATGACCGACTTCCGGTTCAGGTCAGGTTATTATAAAATAACCTGACCTGAACCGGAAGTTGGTCATATTTTTTTTTTTTTTTTTTTAAATAAAAAAGTTTTTTATTTTTCACTTTAAAGTGGTGATACTTGAACGACGTCTTCATGTATAGAAAAATTAAAATAAGCATAAATGCTCATAAAATAAAAACTACTGAACCAAACAAAAATCAAATCGAACTAAAAAAAAATCACACAAATCAGATGAGAAACTTCGGAGTCATCGGTGTACATTCATAAAAAAATACCCGCCGAATTGAGAACCTTCTACTTTTTTGGAAGTCGGATACAATTTAATCTTTTTTTTTTAAATACTGTTCAGTAAAAACGTTGCTCCTCTCTTACTCCATTTTTATTAACCCTAAGGTTGCCCGCCCACGTCCGATAATAGGCGATCGATTTTTTGTACGTGAAAAATGGAACGTACTTATTGCAATAGTTACGCAAACGTCCTACTAAAAAATCGGTAATTTTTACCTAGCAAGGAAAAGTCGGCCGGATTATCGGTCCTACAAAAAGTTTGACGTGGGCGGGCAGCTTAAACTATCAGCTATGAGGGTTGCCAAACCATTAAAATGGTGGCAAATTCATGCGTTTATTGCATCGCCACAACGACGGTCCTGCGCATCTCGCATCCATCGGCTACTTGCGACCTTCACCAGGTCATCGGTCCATCTTGTGGGAGGCCTTCCAACGTTGCGTCTTCCAGTACGCGGTCGCCACTCCAGAACTTTTCAGCCCCATGGTCCATCTGTTCTGCGAGCAACGTGCCCTGCCCACTGCCACTTCAGTTTGGCGATTCTTTCAGTTCTCTTGCAGATATCATCATTCCTGATTCGATCACGCAAGGAAACTCCAAGCATTACCCTCTCCATTGCCTTTTGAGTGACTTTGAGCCTTCTGATGAGTTCTATGACAATCAATACTTTTCCTTTTTTCTTTTACAGCTTAAAAAATGCTCGCCGCATCGTACATATCCAAAGAATCAATCTTACTATATTGTTGAATGGAATCTCGGCACAAATCCTATTGTTAGCGGTGGCTCATTTCTCCGTTGAGTAAATATTTATTTACGTAGCCAAATGTTCAGTACTTACATGTTTATTTGATCGAATAAATCTCTGAAATTGTGTTACTGTTTGAGTCATGTTCGTATTCGAAAAGTGTGATGTGTGAATCTGAGGAAAGGATAAAGAACATACGTTAATTCGGAAAAACCATGGTTATAAATGCTAAAATAACTCTGTTTGGGTTATTTGCTGTTTGAGCTCCTTTTCCTGACTGAACAGATTTGAATCATGTTCTGAAATATGACATAGGATTCTCTTCATTTCGAGAGGATGTTTCATTGGGTTAATTTTCTAGTTTCTTGTTTTTAATGAGGAAGAAGAAGAACTAGTTATTTTTGAAAGTTGTTTTTGTATCAGAGTTCAATATTTTTTCAGGTTCTTGCATTCGTAGGCTGTAAAATTTTAGTGCTCACCAAAATTGTGTAAGTTTTACGCTGAAAGACACGGTTTGAGATATAACACGGTCAAGAATGAGTTGCTTAATTTTAAAGCAACGGTCAAGAATGAGTTGCTCATTTTTAAAGCGGCTAATAGGCTGAGAGCTACCTAACTGTTTCTTTGAATGGCTTGAACCACGTTCGTCAGTTCAAATACCTTGGGGATATTGTCACGGAGGATTTAAAGGACAATCTAGACGTGGACTAGGAGCGAAGAGGGTTGGCGGTAAGGTGTAATATGTTGGTCCGGCTCACGTTGCTCGGATGCTGTTAGAATATCACTTTTTAAAGCATTCTCTCAGGTGTTTTACGTCTAGCCTCTGGACTAACCAGTCTCAAAAAGTTGTTAAGCTCTTCGCATCTATTTCAATAATTCATTCAGAATGCTGTTGGGGCTGCCACGCTTCTGAAGTGCTTCAGGGATATTCGCGGACGCCCAGACTGACAGCTTCGCTGCAATTAGGCGCAAGCAAACAGCATCCTTGTTGCACAAGGTGCGTGCAAGTACCAACAGTCACCACTTGTTTTTTTTTTTAAGGATGGGAAATCATGAAATGTCTCCTCCCGCTCTAAGTGAAGCAGGAAGGAGTGTCAGACTCTTACTGATTAAAACCCATCCGTGTTCCTCCTAGAGCCCTTTGCGTTCCAGGGCTACGGTGCCTCTTTCGAACAAAGTCCGCAGCCCCAGCAGGCACTGGCCATAGCGGGCCCCGGCTTCTTTGCTGACAGCTCTTTGAGGCGCGCGTGGAGCACAGCGCGCCGTCGCCCGGGCCTGGTTTTGATCAGACGGCGAGCCACCCAATGCTCGCCGTCCACAGGCCCGCGCCCACGGTGGCCGAGAATCGCCCTGCGACTCTCGACGCCCGGGGCGTCTTCTTCTGTTACGGCGGCTGGGGCGTGAGGTTTCCATCTCTTTCACGCGTTCGGCTTCCTCCTTTGCTAGCATTACTGCTTCGCAGAAGGAGGTGACCGCTTCCCAAGTCTCCTCGCTCCGGGATTGCCAACAAGCTGGATTGTCCTTTAATCATGTACTTAAGCCAGCTACCTGCCCCCGTATCTGTTAACGTCTACTAACATAGTTGTTGTTGTTGTTTTTATGTTATTAACATCTTTGCATTTATATTTGTGTACAAACATAAATGAGTAATGGTAAGCTTTAATGATATTAAAATTGTTGTACATATATGGAATATGTTTCTGAAATAAATAGATTATGATATCAGCTATAACGGCTGGATAAAAATCGAGATAATAACTAATACCATAGAGAATCTGCATTGATTGTATGTATGTAATCTCTGAAAGTCCTGTACTCGTACGACGAAGGGTCAAGGACATCATGATTTCATCGTGGGACAAATCTATTCGTGCTGTGTAGCTTCGTCTCCCTTTCACACCGGAATGAACGGGATGGTTGTAAGACATCATTGTTGGACCCCTTAATCAAATGGCAAATATTCTTTTACTAACATAAACCTACACTATCATTGAGTGCCATCACTTCTTAACCCACATGTTCAAACGCACGTATTCTGTGGCATAGGCCATGGTAGTTAAACCACGTTTAAAAAGCTACTAACCCACATGCCTGCAATAACTTTAAAGACATTCAAAACATAATAACTCAACATCGTCAACAATTTTAACACCACCAAAAACGCAACACACCTTAAGGGGTCATAAATTCAACCCTGTCACACAAAACATAACCCATTTTTCGTCGCAGTAGGGTAATTACCAAACCATCATACGTCACTGTCATTGGCTGTACAGTCGCTCGCAGTTATTATAACGTTAAAATAAACAGGTAGCGCCTGTCCCGGGGGTACAATCGCCGAGAAAAGTGCTACATTATTCAGTCACGATGAGCGCGGCTTGACAGCTGTGTGACACGTCATGTGGAGCCAGGAAAATGACGGGTGAGTCAATGGTGGGGAAAGACAAAGGATGTGGTTGTTAGCATGAATTATCATCACTATCACTACATATTATAAACCAAAGTCCCCCGCCGCGTCTGCCTGTTTGTTCGCGATAAACTCAAAAACTATTGCACCGATTTTCATGCTGTTTTCACCGAGAGTAGAATAGTTTTTGAGGAAGATTTGAACATATAATTTTACTAGGAAAAAATTGGGATCCTTAAGAAAATTACAGCGTGGACGAAGTCACGGGCGAAGTGCTAGTTATTAATTATTTCATATTATTCTAAATCAACTATTGCAGCTGGAGTTTAAGCGTTCCATAGCAGGTGGCGGATTGAAGTTTATGTAAAACCACGTGACCTTTTCTTTATTGATAGTTTCGCGTTTGACCACAATCTCACTTCATTGAAAGCGATGATGTGGTCGACTCTCTTGACTTAAATATTCCCAGTTAATTACTATCAGAAAAAAAAGACTCCGTCAGGGAATTCTACTGCTTAGTTATACGCACAGTAAAATTATTTCCAAAACGGTGTGTTGATATAAGTATCAGAAAACACAGACTCCGGTAGGGATGTATTTTTAATAATAAATTCAGATAACATTGTGTGGGCCAATAAGCAGAAAAATCACTGCGAAGATTCAATAGCGGAGATAATGGATTACTGTCTAACTTCAGGTACCTATTCAAATAGCTTGTTGGTTTGTTTTGCCTAATTGTTACGATAGTTCTGTCTGAAATTGTTTTTTTCATTTCCAAACAACGAACTTAAAGATATTTATTTCTCTTTACGGAGTAAGGATTCTCCGTTCATGTCGGTCCACGGAGGACCGTGGGAACTATAAAGGATATTTCTTTTATTTAATTTTGCTGTTATTTTATTATTTAACCCTGGCTTTTACAACTTTGCTGGGTTGGTTTCCAGTTTATCTGTTGTCTTTATAGTGTTTCTTAATATCCAATATTCATTGTATACTATTTTGAACTTTCGTCAGTTTTTATAAGTCTCGATAAAATATAAATATTTGACCAAAAACGAAGCATTTCTTTTAAATCTTACCACCACTGTTTTCCTAGCCCCACCCGTTTTGCAAAGATAACGTCACACCACACGACTGTACGCTACCGAACTACTTTTGTTTGCGACTGTTATAGGCTTTGTTAGTACGTACGCGACTGTACATTGAATTGAACGTCGAGGTACGGCTGATATGATATGATCGTGTTTTGTTTTGTTACGCAAAATAAGGTTTGACAAGCCTTGTGAGTTGTTTGATTGTCAATTTATTTGGTGAAAACGAATTTCTAGCGTTTGCGCTATAGGCCAAAAACATGAGTACAGTACGCGGCGATAAATATTGCACATCGACCTTTGGAAAGAGACAATCGGCTAAATTCGGCTTCGTAGAGCGTTATCTCTGTCGCACAATATCTATGTGACGTTTTGTCAGTCGTTGTTCAAAATATATATTTAGAGTTGTTGACACCCCAAATTTAAATAATTTAAAGTTGTACTATGGCATCTTTAGGAAAAAGAGGGAAACCTTTACGAGGTCAGTCACGCAAAATTATCTACAATGTTTATAAATATTTTGATAATATTAATATAATCTAATAAATAATTTAATAATATTAATTTAATAAATAATTTATTTATTAAAAAAAACCGTTAAACACAAAAGCAGATAAGCTTACATACAAAACTTAAGCATAGACAAACACTGGATATGAAGGTACTGGTAGATATAATATTATTGTAACATGTGGTAGGGCTAACAGTTAGAGCAAATACATTAATTGAACTCTGGCTCAGAAATTAGGCAATGCCTGTATCATCAGAGTCAGTGATGTCCGAGTGATATCCGAGTTGCTGTCATGTGCGAGTTACTGTCAGGCGAGCAAGCGAGTGAAAACAATGTTGAAGTAACTCGGATGTGAGCTACTATCTAACTCGCACGGTGCAGTAACTCGTAAGATAGACGTATCTTCAAATGATGCGAGTTACTCACCTACTCGGCAGGCTGACTCGCACGCTAGCTTGCACCGTGTGAACTATATAACATTTTGGTGTCAGTTACAGGCTTTTTTATGACTAAGTAATATTACAGGGTTATAATTATCTCAGTTATTACTAAAGACGATATAGAGGAGTTAACAAACAAGTTTTAGCCCCAATCGCAGCACTAAAGCTTTAATGGACGCCGTAATACAGCTTTGAGAGTTATAATGGCGCTAGTAGCGGCAAGTATACTTAATATGTTATAGCTTTAACCTTTTTGTGACACCCAAGTCTTTATAAAAGTGTTCGTTGACACCTCTTAACACTTATTGTTATATAGTTATTGCAATGAACTCTTTTTTACCACTTAAGGTGCTACATTGACTGTTATCGCAGACATAGGCTATAAAATAGAGTTTATCGAGGGTTTAGTAACACGAGAAACTAAAGGTGTCAAACAACTCCTCTATCTAGGTTTCACCTGTAATTAAGGGTTTAACTAAATCTTATTGTGTTAGGCAGTACTCTTTTACAGACGTTCTAAAGGTATTGGTGTCAAACAACGCAAGTATGGTTCGTTATTAACACTAACCTCACTTTTGTAACGTTCGCCATTGTTTTAATCCTAACAAATATTATTTCGAGTTATTCAACATTTGACTACAATAAACAAAATTTCTTACATTATTTGAAGCATTCCATGAATGCCACTTAATTTTACATACCACTGCTCAGGAAGCAGGAATGAATAATAATGTTTAGCTTCAGGTACCTATTTTATTATCATAATTTTTCTTTTAAATCTTTAATAAATCCTAGGCGCGTTAAAATTGAGATGAGAAACATGGTATACATTCACGGTGTGAAATCATAAGGGCAGTCATTTTTCACTTCACATACTTAAATAACATAATATTCCATAATATTATTCTGCTGTGTTGAATAATGGATGACATAACACTTTCATTACGAACAGATTTAATTTTAGTAAGGTTATAATTTATAAATCTTGACGTGCGCTTTTTACCACCTGTAGTGCTCACTAACGCGGTAATACCGGTTAAAGTAGTAGCTGACGATGAATAAACGCTCTTGTGCAGCTTTAAGATCCTTTTGACACCTTACTATAGGATTTATACAACCTGTAGCGTTTACCAACTTTATTTTACAACGGTAATACAGATTAAAGTAGTAGCTGACGATGAATAAGCACTCTTGTGCAGCTTTAATATCTTTGTGACACCGTACTATAGGCTTTCTATAACTTTTACCTGTAAAACTGTGGGCCTCTTTCGTGGTTATAAGTGAGTTAGAGCATGCTCTAACTCAGTTGCACAGGTATGTGTTAACACTTTTATACTCAACTGGAACTGATATACGAGTCTTATATAGCTTTATTTTATAGCTTTTTTTTAACGCTTTAGTGTTAGTTGGGTTGCTATTAACCCACAGAATAAAAGCGAGTCTACTTCCTATGTTAAAATACATCCTTTTAAAAGCACATTCACCAGGACCCACCCATTTAAAACCTCATCACATTCATCAAGGACCACTACAACGAAAATACCTAAAAAACATAAAGGCTTCTATTTTTCACCTTCATAATAGTGCACTTTGTTAATATGTAACGTAGCGGGATGTAAATCGATCGTGTTTCTAGGAAATTCAGCAGGATGCCTGGATGCCCCAGCTCGCTGCCGGGCCCGGATCGTCCTTAATAGCGCTATGACCTGACCTAGTTCGGTCGCTAAATGCTGACAGGAATATTATTGGGATTACATTTTGCGTGTATCAATATTTTGTTGGTAGTTATGTTTTGCGTTTCATGGTTTCAATATTTCGTATCTATTGGATGAAAATGCAGGATTATCCGTACTATTTTTCTCAACAAACAGAGTTATTTTTGCGTTAAGAAGGCACCGCCTTAACCGTTGTTTTTTTTTTAGGAAAAGTATTGCATCCTTGCAGGATCACTTTTGTGATGACTGTCTTTCTTAAGTTGTTTAAATTGTATGACATCTATACTAATATATAAAACTGAAGAGTTTGTTTGTTTTCTTTTTTGGTTTGTTTGTTTGGAACTGCTGGTCCGAATTGAAAAATTCTATCAGTGTTAGATAGCCCATTTATTGAGGAAGGCTATATATTATCACGCTAAGGCCAAAAGGATCGGAGCAGAAATGAAAATTGTGACGCAGACGAAGTTGCGCGGGTCAACTAGTATCAAATAAAGGTCTAAAATATATTTTAACAAGAGCAATGGAAGACAACTCGAGTGGTACCTGTTCCAAAAGGATACAGACCGGTAGCAGTGCTGTCTACGCCGGCGAAATTATTTGAGTCTGACATTCAGAAAGCAATATTCTCGCAGGTAAGCGCGCAGCTATCGGAAGCGCACACGCTTTCCGGCCGGGTCAGAGTACCACCAGTAATCTCCTTACGTACGTAGCTGACATCTTGCCTGTAGTAAATGGGGGGGACAGGTGGACGTTGCGCATTTTGATTTTAGAAACCTTTTGACCTTGTTAATAATGACGTTCTACTCAGAAAGTTAGCAGCCATTGGCTGTAGTCCGCACTTATTGAGATTTTATACGAGCTACATGAGAGACAGGCGGCAAAATGTAGAATATGCCAATCACACATCTGAATAACGATTAATGATCTGCCGAAGGTAGTACAACATGCCAAAGGCTTACTATTTGCTGAAGACCTTAAGCTTTATCTCCCCGTAAGTAATTTAGACGATTGCATGAAGTTACAAAGTGACATTAATACGGTTGAGAAATGGAGTAAGGACAACCTTTTGGAACGTAATAACTCGAAGTGTGTGGTTATCAGTTTCTCCCGAGCTCGAACTCCGCTGCAATACGGGTACAGCATTAACAGCTACCTTTGGACCGTGTGACGGAAGTTAAAGACCTAGGACTGACGGTTAATGCCGAATTGAGATTTAAGGACCATATTGTTAAAATATGTAGAAATTTAGGTTTTGTGTTACGCAGGGCTAAAGACAATCATTGCCAGTTGGAATGGAACGCGGTCATCTGGTCTCCGCATGAAACTAAATATAGTATTATGTTAGAGCGAGTACTAAACAAATTCATTAGATATCTTTATATGAAACTTTATGGTTTTTACACTTTCTTTCCTCTAATGTAACCCACCTTGTTTTATTTTAGGCATGGTGGGATATAATGAATTATATAATTATATTTAGCGGCGCAAATACTGTAACCTTATTGGTAATTACAGTTTTGAGCCGTTTGGGGTCGAAACGCTAGGGTCAGGGTCCGAGTGCGCGTCTCCTTTTTAAGGACATTTCTCGCCGACTGTTCAACACTTTGCGTGACCAGAGGGCTGGCTCGTTCTTTGCTCAAAGAATTAGCATTGCCATTCAACGTGGCAATGCTGCCAGTCTTCTGGGTACGTTTCCGGATGACAGCGATGCGGAGGAATTCTTCGACGCCTGACTGTATTTGGTTTTGTATATTCATAATGTATATAGTTTTAATAGTTATTTTGAAATAAATTAATAAATGTACTTAGGGTTAGAAGGGGACTTGATCTTGTGCTTTACATTTTAAAGTACTGCGAGGGAAGCTTTTATAATACAGCTTTGTTGGAGTGGTTGTGGCTATGTGTCCCGAACAGATACGTTTGGCGCCAACTTCGGCCACCACTGTTGAAGGTGCCGAGGGCGAGAACAAACCTTCTCAAGGAGTCGCCTCTGACGCGCGCACTTCGCACTCTAAATAAAATACACAAGTCAATTAATTTGTACTTTGAGTGAATTTAACAAGGTGGCACTATTTGAAACTAGTTGGCCGCGCCTTAGGTATGTGAGCGGTGGGACGGAGAGGCGGGGGCGCTTGCTGTCATTACTTACTGCGACGCCATACTTCGCGACGGCAACACGTGTTGAAAGTTCCGGCTAGTTTAGACAAAACGCACATGAGATTGCAAAAACGAAATGAGTCCGCCGATAAAAAGACAATCTAAGGAAATAATATTTAAAGTGCATACGTTTTTTAAAAAACGGAAAGCCGATGGCAATAGTTTAGAATATAAAACTGATGCGAATATACATAAATTAGTAGCAGAAGCAACAGGGATATCAGAACGAAGTGTAAGGAGAGTGATTGCTGAAAGTAAAACTTCCTTGCAAAATACAGGGGAAGTAAAATTTAGTTCTCTAAGGAGACCAGAAGAAATAAAAAAGAAAATACATGTTGATGATTTTGATTTAGGAGTAAAAATATAATAAAAAAAAACATTTTCAAAACTAAACGCTGTGTTAAAAGAGGATAATATTTTAGATTGCGGATTAACTTTTTTAAGAGAACTTTTGCACAAACTGGGATATTCATTTGAAAAATGTAAATTGAAGGGATCCTTTTTAATAGAGAGACCAAACATTGTTGACTGGCGAGTGAAATATTTGAGGGTCATAAGAAAATTCAGAGAAGATAAACGAAATATATTCTTTTTGGACGAAACTTACGTTAACCAAAGTCACAATGTCCATAAATATTGGCAATCTTCGTCGGACCCGGATTTATACAGCTAGAGGCAAAGGAAGGGGTTTAATAGTTCACACTGGTAGCCAGAACGGGTTAGTTGACGATGCTTTGCTAATTTTTAAATCAGATACAAAAATGGGGGATTATCATGGAGACATGAACTCTACAAATTTTTACAACTAGGTTGATCGAAAATTAATACCTAAACTTCCACCTAACTCAGTCATAGTTATGGATACTACCTATGGACTGCCTATCATTGTGTGCAAGTTGAGACGAAACAGTACAGTTTGAAAATTAATATGCAGAACTGGTTGCAAAATCATAACGTGCCATTTTCTCCCACGATGATCAAAGCTGAACTCTTGAGGTTGATTAATACGCCCTAATCAGAAAAAAATATACACTGTTGATGAACTTCTGAAAGCTGCAGGTCATACTGTTCTAAGACTACCTCCATATCATCCAAACCTCAACCCGATCGAGTTTGTGTGGGCAAATATTAAAAATTGCCAGGCCAGAGATCACATTAATGCTACATTGGACGAGAAAATTACAATACTAACAAGGCTATTTTCCGAATTCTCTGCCAAACAATGGCAAAAATGTGATGACCACGTACAAAAAACGATTAAGAATACTGGAATCATGATATGAGATTTGATAATATTATGGTCAAAATCATTATAAACTTCTTTTAAGTTTATAATGATTGTGAATCAAGTGATTCAGAGGATATGTCAGAATAATTTGATATATTTAATTTTGTTTTTGATTTGTTTACTATTAATTACAATATGATTAGATTGGTACAATATAAACTTCGAAAAGTTCAATTGTTTTTATTTATTCTTTTCAATAATTGAAAAATTATTGTTCGCGATATCTCGAGATTGGTCATCACTGTCTAATCTCATGTGCGTTGCGAGCAGTAGGCAACCCGCCCCCTCACCCCTGTCGCCACCTTAGGCGCGGCCAACTAGTTCCGCGCGTACTATAACGGTAATTTGCTATGATAATTAATTTGTATAGGAAAAAAAATAATGTATACAATATTCTTGTTATTGGCTGTACTGTCCGCATGTGGTTGTTCTTTAAAGATAGTATAAGTGTGATAAAATAATAAAATAAATAAATAAATTTTGCTTTATAATTGTAATTAAATTATTGCGAAGTTTGTTTTAGTAAAGAGGTAAAAAGTTACCATTTCTTCCCACTTAACTCCCAAACTGCATAACTTTCGGAAAAAACCAAATAGATATAAAAAATCTGCAGATAAAATCTTTACTTATGGATTACATGAAAATCTTTAATAATTATCTGATTTAAAAGTCACATGTTGCACTTACTTACCATGTGAATGGATAGCTGGAGCATAGTTACCGGTCCAAATATAATAAAAAATCGCAGGTTTTTTTTACTTTGCTACACCTCATTTGATTTGAATTTTTCTTTTATACAAGCCCGCCACACATTCCCAACTACTGCAACTCCTGAAAGCCAGAATCAACAGTGGCGAACACCAGAAAAACGCCAAGCCAATGAAGCCCGACGAGTCGCGGAGAAACGAAACAACTGTCTTGGATCCCGCAACGAAATTAATCTGAAAAGTACAGCGGAGAAGTAGGAAAAAAATATATTTTCCACTTCATTTCCTTTGATTATAGACATACCTCGTACACTCACACCCGGTAAAACAATTTGAAGGTCATAAAAACGCTTTATCCAATCGAGAACCGACCCGTATCAGAAAAATCATTTTCCCAACCACTACGCCAACTATGCCATCAATTTATTTATATCTTAATAGTCTTATGACATCTCTCCAGGAAAATCTCCAATGTCTTTGACCTAGCTCTAATTTTATCTGGAATTTCAGACATAGACACGTGGCTTTTTTTTTGGATGGGAAATCATAAAATGTCTCCTCCCGATCTGGGCGGAGAGGAATAGAGTGTCAGACTGTTACTGACTAAAACCTAGTGCCCTTTACGTTTCAGGGCCGCGGTATCTCTTTCGAACAATTTTGCGACTCAGACACATGGTTGATAACACTGCCTCCGTGGTCGAGTGGTTTAGGCGTTTACATTACGTTTAGGCGTACATTTTATGTGATTAGTTATAGTTTTACTTGTTGGACATGAACGAGCATGGTGGTTGAGAGCATGTCATGCTTACTCAAATGTCTCGCTGATGGCGGCGCGTTGGTTGGATCATTCGGTTCCCTTCGAAATGGTTGAGCTGAAAGGTGCCGATACACGCGTCATGTTCGTGAACGGGCGCCGTCGGTTGAAACTGGTCATCTCTTAACTGCCATTGGCTTATTTTAATCTTTATATTTTAAATTCTTATAATGAGCTTTTTTATTTTCCTTTGCATTGTCCTCACATGCAGAAGCAACAAGTGTGTGTAACTTAGCATTTTGTAAAACAGAACATGATTTAATAGAGTGTCCGTGGAGTTTCTTGCACGTTGTTCTCCATAGAGATCTACGCTTTGAAACGTGCAAATAGCTTCCATGTTTTTGACTGACCGACCTTGACGTTTCAAAAGTGCCTGTGAATGGTTTATTTGAAATAAAATGCTTTGAATTGAGTTCGCCTTGTGACTCGGTGGTCGTGGTTTCGATTCCCAAGGAAAGCATGCTTTGTAAAGTTGTTTCCAGTTTGGCTAGGACATTGCAGGCTTGAATCACCTGATTGTCTGATAAAAAGACACCGTGCTTCAGAAAGCACTTATAAGCCAGTGGTCCCGTCGTCAAATAAACCATGTCAGAGGCTCTTGAAGTGGTTTAGAAACTCTAGGGTGTGTGGGGTCGCTAGACCATACTGCCCACACGAGAAGAAGAAGAAGCTGATTTAGTCGATCTCGGTACCTTTTCGTAACGAAAAGAGTGTCATCTTTGACAGCAAGCATATTTTGTCAGCGTGCTGTCAAATCTGTTAACGTGTGATTTCCAATTCATTTTTAGTGAAAACAATGGTAGTGTATTATTTTGTCTTTAACTTCTAATATTTAAACAACTGTGTGAAGTTAGCCTTCTCTGTCACATTCTCTGTGTCATTGCCAAGTTTTTACTAAAAATTTACCTTATTTCGTCCATTTATGATTCAAAATTGAATGTGAGGCATTTTAGTTTAGTCATAAATTGTTTTTTCTTAGGAGCGACTTTAACGATTATAAATGAATGTTAGACGTCAGAAATGGTGATTAATTTGGATGTTTTTAATGTGATTTGTGCTAAAAACGAGGATTTTCACGGAAGATTTAAGGCAATTGCCTGTAACTAGCTGCTGAGTGAGTGAGAGGATGAATTGATTGCTAAAATTAACTGGATCTGAACCAACATAACATGTCACGTGTTTGGCTTTTACCTATCTACATAGCTTACATAAATAACAAGGATTTCTTTGCGCCAACCACAATTAAAATCTACGCTCATCCCATAATAGTCTTCTTCACTGTCTGTCTCACCGTACTAGCTTCATTCCCAATTCTTTTTTTATACAATCCATTTCTCTGTGGAATGCCCTTCCCCAGGAAATCAGGATAGTAACAAACCCATTAACTTTCAAAGTTAAGGTTCGAGAGCACATTCGTAAGAAGTTGGCAGTAGTATCGTCACAGCGCTTATTTTCTTTTTATTTATATGTATATTTGTTTGCATAAGCTGTTTAAGTATATTCGTGTATTAGTTTATCAATTTGAGTATATATTATATATTTTATTGTATGTATAGTTTATATATATTTGTGTTTGAATTAATTTTAATCGCGTTTCTGGTTTTTCTTTTAATCCAAATTGTACCTACCACTATTATTCTATGCATCACCCAAAGGTTGACTGGTAGAAAATGCCTCAGGTATTAAGTTTGCCTCACCGGTGTGCGTGAAGTATTAAATAACTCTATACTAATATATAAAGCTGAAGAGTTTATTCGTTTGATTGTTTGTTTGTTTGTTTGTTTGCTTGAACGCGCTAATCTCAGGAACTACTGGTCCGATTTGAAAAAATCTTTCAGTGTTAGATAGCCCATTTATCGAGGAATGCTATAGGCTATATATCATCACGCTAAAACCAATAGGAGCGGAGCAGCAATGAAAATTGTGACGTAGACGAAGTTGCGCAGGTCAACTAGTAAATAAATAAATAATAGGTGGCGATATCCCCACTACGAACACAGAACAGCTGCAGGTAGGTGTAAGAGCCGTAAGATTATTCTTCACTGCTCTCAAGCCATCCAAGACCTATGAATATGTGAACCAAGCTGTGGGAAGGACGTCATCTTCTACCACCCGACACATGTTCATGTGTACAGGCGGCAGTTTCTTTGGTTTCCCCCAGAAACAACAGCCGCCTGGATGTGAACTGCAGTGACCTATATAGAAAGCACTCAATCAGTCGTGTACCCAAGTAGGCTGCTGCTTGGGTACATGGCGAAATTGCTCCGCCCAGAGCGGTAGGAGCTATTTGATGATTTCCCATCCTTAAGATGGTTGCGCCAGGGTAGCCCGCGAAATTCAAATATTTTATGTTTTTTGCAATTTGCCGGTCAGTGTGAAGCTGTATGTTGGGCTACCCTGGCGCATCGCCCTTAAACAAAAAAGCCAATCAACTGCTAGTTGTATAGCACACGAAGGGTATCAACCTAAATTTTTATTGTTTGTTGTTATAGCGGCAATAGAAATACACAATCTGTGAAAATTTCAACTGTCTACCTATTACGGTTCTTGAGATACAGCCTGCTGACAGTCAGATGTGGACGGGTGGACAGACGGACGGACAGCGGAGGCTTAGTAATAGGGTTCCGTTGGTTACCCTTCGGGTACGGAACCCTAAAAAATTTGGGGAATAGAGATATTTACTTACAGCTAGAGAGTTATTTTGCTTGTATTTCATAACTTTAAGTACAATCCCACGAATCTTCCTTCACTGTAAATCATAACGTACATTTACGAGTTCACATTATACGACCGAAAAATACAGATTTACTTTAAGTTTTTACAGATTTATGATATTTTTAAACGGTTTTTTTCAATCACGTACATCAACACGAATATAAAAGTTAAATATTTTTCTTTCAAGCAGGAAGCGACAGTGCCCACAAATCTTATGGACTGTGGAGTACGTCACTTTTATTAAGTCTCTGACCTGATTAGTAGCTATTTATATCAAACTTCTCTGAGACGGTTATGTAAGTAAAATTGACGTTAAAAAAAAACCGGCCAAGTGCGACACGACGGGTTCCGTACCATAAACCTTAATTTTTATTATTTGTTGTTATAGCGGCCATAGAAATACACAATCTATGAAAATTTCAAGTGTCTACCTATTACGGTTCTTGAGATACGGGCCGCTGACAGACAGACGGACGGACGAATGGACATCGGAGGCTTAGTAATAGGGTTCCGTTGGTTAACCTTTGGGTACGGAACTCTAAAAAAGAAGGAAAGATTTCAAAATAATATAAAATAATAGTTCTTTAAACACGACAAGCTTAAAGTTTCTCCGGTATTTTTTAACCACCTCTATATTGGTGGGCTCGCATTTGACGACAGCCTCACCTGATTTCCATTTTAATTAATTACTGATTAAGTAGGCATTTTTGTAGAAAGATAATAAACAGCATAGAACTAGCTGTTACTAACTATAAAATCGAAATCATTATAAACTTACAAGGTGATTCTGAATCAAGTTCAGAATCAAATGATTCATAGGATATGTCAGAATAATTTCACATACTTCATTTGTTTTTGGTTTATTTCACTATTAATTACAATATAATTAGATTGGTTCAATATAAAACTCAAAAAGTTCAATTGTTTTTTATTTATTCTTTTCATTAATTGAACAATTATTGTTCACGATATCTCGAGATTGGTCATTACTGTCTAATCTCATGTGCGGTGCGAGCAGTAGGCAACCCGCCCCCTCACCCCTGTCGCCACCTAAGGCGCGGCCAACTAGTTCCGCGCGCACTATAGTATAGCTTTATCAATGTTAATTTATGAACGTATTTTTTTTTTTTTTCAAAAAACGAAGACTGGTCTTTGGCCCCAGCCGTGGCCTTGTATACTTATAAACTCGTTTGCCCCGACTAATATCAACACGTAGCCAAAACTACTAAGTCTAGAAAACTGAGATTTGGAATACAGGTTTATTATAGAACGTAAGCATCCACTTTTAGTTGAGAGTTCAGGATTAAGTTTTATTCTTTGAAGCCGACGCAATGGATCTACGCAATGGAGTCGCAGGCAAGCAAGAGCTAGATTAGCAAAAAAAAATTGGTTGTCTGTAAAGTCGGTTTACGAATGACAATTTTACGTGATAACGTCATAAGAAAACAATTGAATTCTTAACAAACAAGCCGAACGCTTAGGCCGATCGTGCCTCTCTATTGCTTGTTCCGCGCTCTAGCTTGCACGCTCGGCTCAGGCCGAACGTGACACAAATCCGTGAGCGCAGCCGGAGTTCATCAATTTATTTTATTTTATTTTATTAATTTTAGGAAAACTTACTGCAATTTAAAATTATGTAAAGAATGGCCATTTACAAGCTTTCACTTATCAGTTATGTGAATAACAAGAACAATTTCGCTCAGAAAAGGAAAACGACAACAAAAACAAAACAGTGATCAAGTACCAAAGAAATTATCAATCAAAATTCTTTTAACTTTTTTAACACTTCTGTTAAATAAAATCCAGCTCGACATCCTGACACACCATATTAAAAGTACGACAAGCTCTTATCGTGTACGAGTTCTTTCTATAGTTCGTTTTAACTTGAGGAAGGTGAAGGAGACGCGATCTACGAAGACACACGGTACACTAAGGCCGATCCTGCTCACCAGCTCAGGGACAACAGTAGATCAGTTCATAACACTAAACAAGAAAGCATAAGACGTTATCACGTCAAAAAATCAAAGACATAATTTCTACATCATCTAAGCTAACTAACCTGTCCATCTACCTACGTACATCGACAGATACCTGACTACAATACCCAGGTAATCGCGAAATTCCGCAAGCGACACGCCACCGAAGTGATAACTGCCTCAGAATCGATTCGTCCCGCATGCAATACTCACATTTCGAGTTCTAAATCAAAACAAAGCATGAATAATGACTCTCTGGTATACTTAGGCTTAGCGCATACCTGACCTGACGAATCGCTGTTAACACAAATGTGAACTTTGTGTATATTGAAATAAAGTAGTGAATTAGACCTCTAGCTAGAATTTCAAATGTAGGTTGTAAACTTTATTTGTTTTATACTTTTGACGATTCTGACAGACCACCTAGTAACGTCACAGTGAACCCATTTGTCTAAACAAGTGTAACAAATATTGCGTGAAATTTCAGGCTAGTAAAACGAGACGTGTTTGAAGAAATGGGTTGTTCCGCGTGTTTACCGAGTGGATAGTGCGTATAAGCCTAGTCTAGGACGCTCTCAACCAGGGTACCAACAACTCACAGTGTTTCATTCAAAGTTACAAAGTCCTTAAATCTTGGTAATTAATGAAAAAGAAAAATCAGGTAAGGAATGCATTTTAAAACACATTGCAATATTTTTAATAATGGTTCTCAATCAAATGTTCTGAAATTTCTCGATTGTTTTTTCACTTCTCTATCGAAAACTTGTAAAAACGGCTCTCTTTGTCTTTTTAAACTCTTTTGAGCCAACTCGAAGATGCCCAAACACAGAGAACACTCCACTTTGTCCAGGCATCTTCAGGTTGGCTAATTTCATCGTTACCCACCTTTTATAATACCCAAAAAAGAAGTCGGTGGGAAGATCTGTACGAAAAAGCGCGAGAAAACGGTAAAATGCATTAGAAAAATAAATAAGCAATCAGTTGGCAGAGATCTGAATACCTATCGTTTTTATTGCTGAATACTTAAAATATTTACTTAAGCTGGTCAGTGACCGCACACGCAGTTCAAATGAGGATACCTAAAGTAATTTTATTATACCTGCCATGCGCGAAACCCAAAAAATGGGTCTGATATAGCCATCACGAGGATTTTCCGACTAGAAATTCTTAATAGCTTACTGGAGTCTTGGTTTGTGCTCGCGTCATAGCAAATGTTGTGCCACCTTTTACATGAGGCTCCAACATTATAACTGAAGCAATATTGGTTTACTAACGATACGTAACTGAACTGAAAATGGGATCTATACTACCTAACCTACCCGTTTACTTCAACCCCGTTCATCAGTTTTTTTAGTATGTTGTTTACCCTTTTCTTTAAGATGGGATATCATCAAGTGACTCCTTCAGCTCTGGCCGGAGCGGAAGGGAGTGTCAGACTCTTACTGACTAAAACCCATCCGTGTTCCTCCTAGTGCCCTTTGTGTTCCAGGGCCGCGAAATTCCGCAACCATGCCAGGAACACCTACAGACCTGCTTCTACGTTTATAATATCATAAAATAACTGAATTTCAAGATCTAAAACGACAGATTAAACACTATGAAACTATTCTTGAACAACATTAATTCCCATCATGTTATCTTTAATTTCTAACGACATAGCGACAAATTGTCAGCACTGAAAAAGCTGAAAAAACCTAGAACACGATAAAACAAATCGTACACATCAGTTACTACGCTGATATGAAAAATATACTGAAATTCATTTTGTGGGCAAGCGCGTCAGCTGACTGGATTTTTGAAGATATTTGACGTTTGGAATCTGCCGTCATAACGGCTCTGACGTGGGTTGAACAACGTGGTAGGAAAGTTATCGGAAAATACCGAATAAAGTGAATTATGTTATGTTTATAATTTAACTTAAGAATAAGGTTTTTTATTGGAAAATAAGGACTACAGAGTGAGTAGAGACGATAGAATGTGGTGTACTAGAACGTTCGGGTTCAATTATAACAATATTAAACATAATGGAACGTTCAAATACCGCCCATAGGAAGATTAATAATTCCTCTGTAATTATATATTAATGATAAATAATATATACGTAGTTCAGATCAAACAAATACTCACCAATCTTTGTAGAGACTCAAACAATGCCTCAGTCTGCTAAAACGATTATGAGGAACTAAGCTATTCCCTGCTAAATATAAATAAATAAGAATTAATACAAAAGGTTCACTGAACTTACCAAAACAACTTTCAGCGAAGTCCGAGAATAATTCCAAAAAAAAAAAAAACACTTATTTCACTTCAACACAGCACGGTCGTAATGAAGATTAAACACTGACTGGGGAGTTAAGAGAAACGGAAATCCCGTACTCAAAAACAGTCATACGTATTTCAGAGAAATTTCAGCAAAAATATTCATCACTCACTGAACTAAAATCTCAGAAATCGCATTCTAAGGGAACACTCACTGAATTTGTCACTAAAACTTCACTCGTGCATTTTTCTCACTTTCGTCATGTAACTAAATAAGTGCATTTTACTCTTCTATTATAAGGCAGTAAACGAAGATTGGAATATAGAAATTCTATTTATAATGATTTAAAAATGTGTTCGTTTGGTCGATCGGAAGTTTTCGTTATAAATAGAGGCGCGTGGCGACGACGCATCGACGCCGGCGCATGCGGCCAGCGATCGTGCAGTAGTGATGATCTCACGCAGGAGAACGATGCAAGTATCGATGGACGAATCGATTTGCTGGAACTTCCTGGAATGTTGGACGCTGGAACGTGACGAATTGAGTGGCAGGAAGTTACTGGGTTACGATGGTTGGGTTTATGATGAGCTTATGGACTTTTTGGAATAGTCATGAAACGCGAATGGTTTTTTTTGTGGATTGGAAATCATCAAATAATTTCTTCCGCTCTAGGCGGAGCGGGAGGCAGTGTCAGACTCTTACTGACTAAATCCTTAATGCCCTTTGCGCTCCAGGGCCGCTGTAAATCTTTCGTACAGAAGACGCCAATGGATAGAATGAGAAGTGAATTTGTTAGAGCACGCCTGAAAATATTTTATATATTTTTTTAAATATAGGTAAGTATATAATTGTGTATATAAAGAAGATTATTTGTGTCAATGTCAAAGAATTTACTGCATTGCATACCGTGAGGGAAAGATTGACTTGTTTGAATGTTTTATTGGTAAAAGGCCAAATAAACGGTAGATGACTGCTCATAAATTGTGATAATAGCAGGATAATTAACGCACAGGATCAGCTGTTGTGGAGACACTTGAGGTAGGCCTATGTCCAGCAGTGGACGTTTGTCGGCTTATATGATGATGATGCTCTATGCTATAGGAGTCACTGACAGCCCGCTATGCAGAGCCTGCATGGAGGAGAATGAGACAGCAGCACACCTACTTTTAAGCTGCCCGGTAGTCGCGGATTACAGGGCAAAGTACCCTCTGCAGAATAGTTGGTAACACCAAGGCGTTGCAGGCCTTCCTTGGGGAGCTGGGGTGGATCGAATGACGCATTTGTCCCACCTGCACGCAAAATACGCGCTTAGTCGTGGAGTTGCGGAAACCAGCCCGATTTACATACATAAATGATTATGATGAATAGCAGGAGGCTTGTGTCATGTTTTTACACATGCTAAAATTACCAGTTTTGATGGATTAAGATAGATGGACAGTTGACTATGGAGATAAGATGCTTCTAGAAATAATTAGGTACATACTGTTTACCCAAGAGATAATAAAAAGAGAGTAAACGATTCATGTTTTATGGAAACGTTCACCTTGGTTTGGCTTACTATTAATAACCAGCACCACTTGCAGCAATGGACTCTGACTATGGGACGTTTAAAGAAAACTTCTTGAAGTTCTTTTGAGACGAGTTCTATCATCAGCTACTTTAATTTAGTGAAGAGCTTTTAAATTTATTACCTAACTAGCTTCTGCCAGCGGCTTCGCCCGCGTGGTCCCTAGGGAACATACTCCCGGGATAAAAAGTAGCCTATGTTCTTTCTCAGGCTCTAGACTATCTCTGTACCAAATTTCATTTAAATTTGTTCTGTAGTTTTGGCGTGAAAGCGCGACAGACAGACAGAGTTACTTGCGCATTTATAATATTAGTAAGGATTCTGAGTTGCTTTTCGTTTTCTATTGACGTTAGTTTTGGATGTTATTTGTAGTTCTTTGACAGTCAGAGCAACATGTGACACCAGTATAGCTAAGAAGCTCGAAACCTGATTGAAGAGGTCAGATAGGCAGTCGCTCTGTGAAAAATACTGGTATTCAGCTACATCCGAGAAGACTGGAAGCTGACCCCGATACAAACCAGACAAACCGTTTGATTACCAGTAGTTTTATTCTATTATTGTCTAAAAACCACACTACAATTGCAATCCCATCAACTGTGCCATGTAAACTGCTATTCTAATGTCATTTCCGATCATTACCTTCACTACAGCTTTCATATCGATAAATATTCCCAACACTACGCCGTCTCACGCGATATGCCTGTACTGCCTCATTCGATTAAATTCACGATGCGATTACCATCAAAATTATGTTAATTGCACACTTCGCGTTAATTTAATTTTATGGTCCACTCCTATGGTTTATCGATCGTTAAAATTGTGAAATTAATCACTTGTGAATTTGCTAAAGTTTAGGATAATCTTTTTAATTTAATATCACGCCTATATTCCCCGTAGGGTTACGCACAAATGGGCCTAAACCCAAAGGGTATCCAGCGGAACCCTATTACTAAGCGTCCGCTGTCCGTCCGTCTGTCTGTCTGTCAGCGGGGTACATCTCAAGAACCGTAATAGGTAGACAGTCGAAATTTTCACAGATTGTGTATTTCTATTGCCGCAATAACAACAAATAAAAAAATTAAGGTTCATTGCACGGAACCTTTCGTGTGAGAGACCGAATCGCAGATGACCGGATTTTATGGTTAAGTCCATTGTAATTCGGGACCATCAACCGGCCACTGAGAAATTCCAGTTGGAAAATCCTGAATACATAATTACACTTCCCGAAATCCCGACCCCAACCAGTACCACAAGCTCTGTAGTAGCACTTGCGGCTATCAGACCAACGTGGCAGACTAATCTCCATAATATAGTGAAAAAACTGGCCAAGTGAGAGTCGGACTCGCCCACGAAGGGTTCCGTACCATAGACATTAATTTTTATTATTTGTTGTTATAGCGGCAATACTCGTAGATATACACAATCTGTGAAAATTTCAACTGTCTACCTATTACGGTTCTTGAGATGCAGCTCGCTGACAGACAGACAGACAGACGGACGGACGGACGGACAGCGGATGCTTAGTAATAGGGTTCCGCTGGATACCCTTTGTGTACGGAACCCTAAAAACCGGCCAAGTGAGAGTCGAACTCGCCCACGATGGGTTCCGTACCATAGTCATTAATTTTTATTATTTGTTGTTATAGCGGCAATAGAAATTCACAATCTGTAAGAATTTCATCTGTCTACCTACTACGGCTCTTGAGATATAGCCCGCTAACAGATAGACAGACGGACGGACGGACGGACAGCAGACGCTTAGTAATAGGGTTCCTTTGGTTATCCCTTGGGTACAGAACACTTTAGGCAGAGGCCCTTTGCCTTAAGCAATGGACGTCTTTCGGCTATTATGATGATGATGATACACAATGTTACCATCACAAAGGGTTTGGAAAATTTCACCCGAAATATTAATTAGGAGGCCCATATTTGGAATCATCTAGAAGATGATCTTTTTATAATAACGAAATTATATCCAAGAACTTACAAAACTAACAATTTGACATTATTTCATTCAAAAACGTAATTTTCGGTAAAACAAACGATTCATTTCAAAAATAAAGGAACCCATCATTAATAAACTTTCCATTTGTTTAAAAATATGTCGCTATTTAGATTAACAACCATAAACAATGCGATAGTAATGTGTGCCATAATTAATTACACCAGTTTTTTATTCAAAGCTTTTTTATTAATGTGAGTGCTGAAGGAATGTTTATTTTTAACATTTATTACACTGGCAACACAGCGGGCGATATGAAATGCTCAATGCTCTGCCATGCGGTTTCCGGTGATAAAAATAAGTTAATTTCAAAACATCCAATGATGATTTAATGTTTGTTACTAATGTAATGTGCAGAACAGATGGATCTAAGAAGTCGGGCGGATTTTATAAACCCGTCTGTTTCCAAATGTAAATGCAGTGTCAGGGGGGCTACTCTCTAAGCCCTTTTTTTTCTTTTTTTTCTAACCATTAAGAATGAAAGAAAACACGACTTGCCAGTTACTGTTAAATCGTACTGTCATTCGTTCTTAGTTCGGGTTCGGGACTAATCGTAAGTCTGTTGGCGATACGGAGTAGAATACGCCCGCAACTAAGCCTGAAACAACGGACTTCGGGCTTAGAGAGTAGCCCCCCAGGTCAAGATTATGATCCGCATGCTGGAGAGGCCAAAAACCAGCACTTTAGGTGACTTAATGATCGCCACTGATGCTACGTAACCACGGCCACATAATGGGCACAATTTATATAAAAGTTATAACCATCGACTCTTAAAAATTCTTGATAGCCATTCCAAACTTTTTAACTACCTACTCGTATTTATAAAATACTGCGATTGGCTGTAAGAACTAAAGTTAATTTGGTAATAGGCATCTTAAAAAACAAAACACTACAAAGTATAAAATAACTTTAATATCGGAAGTAGTTGTTTTTAGTATTTTTTTTATTTTTTGACACCGACTTTCGAAATTAAAGTTATTTTATACTTTGTATGTTTTGTTTTTGGAAGTCGGTTTTTTTTTTGTAAAAAGTTTTTAGTTTCACTTTTTAGTGGTACCTGCGTACCACTAAAAAGGAAAACCACAAACAGCGTACCGGCGTGATTTTATGTTATGAACTGGTGTAAATACTCAACATATATATTATCGTCGTACATGGTTTAACGCTCACCACCGCAGTTTCATCTTGCTGGCCGGCTCCGCCAGCCAGTCTCAGCCGCGGCGGTGGGCGTTAAAATCACCCGCTCCTTAACTTGAGGGCCGCCTCGCCCCTCTGCGCCTACGTGATTCTAAATTACATTCTAGGGTTAGGGCAGACAAGACTGTGTAAGTTCGAATTTACAGCGATTCGTTTCTGTTACTAAAACCTATTTTTTAGCAAATTATATAATTCCAAAAAATCCTATTTTTATCTTTTTATTTTTGTCACAACAAATTATTTAATTAAAGACCCAATGCAATACCTTTATCTTTAGTAATATTCTGCCGAGTAAACAATATTGTCCAAATGAAAATGTGCTTAAAATAAATCCAAAGATTGCATCGAAATAAAAACGGTTGCTAAAATTTATTTGGATAAGTAAAAAAAATTTCGCCATAAGTACGTTATGACTCATAACGTACTTATGTCATTCATACCGTTATGAAAAAAAAAACTTTTTAACAAAAATATAAAGCCGAATTCCAAAAACATTTTTTAATTTTTTACTTTTTAGTGATACGCAGGCACCGTTAAAAAGTGAAACCACAAGCACAGCGTGCCGGTGTGATATTATGTTATAAACTGGTGTAAACAATCAACAGACATGCGATTATAGAAATCCCGATCCATTTGCTGTCATTTATTGAAGAGTTCCGTTGCCTACCTCCGAAGTTCTTCATCAAATCTTCACCAAATTAAAATGGGACCAGTCCGGGAAAGTACTCTTCTAAATAAAAAAAAAAGAATCATCCAAATCAGTTAACAATTGGCGAAAATATCGCTGAATAAACATTTTTCTTGGGACACCATCATCAGATCCCGACTTATACCTTCCATCATCTTATGGGAGTGTCGAGCAGAACGTGCATAACGACTAACTACAATACGATCTAAACTTAATGACCGCTGGCGCGCGCCGACATTAAGTTTATACGGGAGTCTCGAACAGCGCGATCGCAACCTGCCCGGCCGGCCACGCGGCAAGGCGCGGACGGCCGGCGTGCAACGCGCGCCCTGCTCCCTACATCGCGGACGATGCGTTGGAGCGAGACAAAAGTCGCGTTATGTGTGTGTTGTTTTCTCTGTCTAACATTTGTATATATACGGGTCGGTCGGCGAATAAATAACATTATAAACCTGCCAGCTGTTTAACTCAATTCGTCCCTCTGGTGCAAGCCTCCACAATTGGTGACCCCGAATTTTAAAACGGAACATTTATATTATAAGAAGATCTTTTTATGTGGAGCAAGCTACCATGGCAGAAGAGCAACAAGCGAAAATCCAGACCGAGATGAACTTACCTTTCTGGAGAGAAATTCTACGTGCCTGGTTCATCCAATACGAAGCCGTGATTGACCCGTTGAAGACCTCAGATGACCAGAAGTTTCGATATCTACTACAACAGCTGCAAGCGGTCGACTTACAACATTTGACCGACATACTTTACAATCCACCCGCAACTGGAAAATATGAAAAAGTAAAACAACGCCTGCTCGAAGCCTACGATAAATCAGATGTGAAGAATTTCCAAAAACTTATCAGTGGACTAGAGTTGGGAGATCAGAAGCCCTCCCAGCTGTTAAGGAAGATGCGAGAGCTCGCAAGCGGCATGATTACCGAAGAAGGTCTCAAAATAGAATGGCTAAATCACCTACCCGCACAAGTTCGAGTCGTCTTGTCCGTAAACAAAGAATCATCTTTGGACACGTTAGCTGCGATGGCAGACAAGATGGTGGAGTACGCAGAGAGCCCCAGCGTCGCCGCAGTCACAGCACCAGCTCCATCCTCGTCGTCTACATCATCCATGACCCAGTAGGAAACTCTGGCTAAGCAAGTGGAGAAGCTCACGCTCGAAATCGCCGAACTACGTCGAGGACGGCCACCACACAGACACTATCGCCGCACGCACAACCCTCGCTTTCGATCCCGTTCACGCTCGCAGTCAACGCAACGTGGACCCGTACCGAAACCAGGAGATCCAAACTGGGAATGCCGCTATCACCACCGATTCGGAGACAAAGCAAAGCGCTGCGAATCACCATGCTGCAGAAGGAAGAAGCCGTCGGAAAACTAGAAGCGACATTCATGAAGAAAATGGGAATCAACAGAATTCGTACTACGGCATACCACCCACAGTCAAATGGTCAAGTTGAGCGATGGCACCGAACAATGAAAGCGGCGCTTATGGCTCGCGGGGCAACAACGACATGGACAGAGGAACTTCCAACCGTATTATTGGGATTACGCACTGCCCTGCGACAAGACAATAACCTTAGCCCAGCTCTAATGACGTATGGTACCACACTTCGCATTCCATCCGATTTCTTTGAGCCACAAAAATCAACAATCGACGACGCCGAGCTAGTGCGCCGTCTCACTCGCACGATGGCGACACTCACACCGGCACCGCACCGCTCGCAATCAGCTGACAAGCTATTTGTTTATAAGGACTTATCGACGTGTACGCATGTCTTCGTTCGCAATGATACCTCCAGACCGCCGCCGCTCACGCCACCGTACGATGGCCCATATGAAGTACTGAAGTGACATGACAAGTATTATGAGATCCAGTTACCATCACGCACAACAGTAGTGTCACTGGATCGACTAAAGCCAGCTTACATCGTCGACGAAACTGACACAAGTTTTTTGAGTACCCAGACGTCAGCGGCGGCACACTTCCAAATTCAAATTCAAATTCAAAGCATTTTATTTCAAATAAACCATTCACAGGCACTTTTGAAACGTCAAGGTCGGTCAGTCAAAAACATGGAAGCTATTTGCACGTTCCAAAGCGTAGATCTCTATGGAGAAGAACGTGCAAGAAACTCCACAGACACTCTTTTAAATCATGTTCTGGTTTTACAAAATTTCAAGTTACATATACTTGTTGCTTCTGCATGTGAGGACAATGCAAAGGAAAAAAAAGGGCTTATTATAAGAATTTTAAATATAAAGATTAAAATAAGCCAATGGCAGTTAAGAGATGACCAGTCTCAACCGACGGCGCCTGTTCACGAACATGACGCGTGTATCGGCACCCTTCAGCTCAACCATTTCGAAGGGAACCGAATGATCAAACCCACGCGCCGCCATCAGCGAGACATTTGAGTGAGCATGACATGCTCTCAACCACCATGCTCGTTCATGTCCAACAAGTAAAACTATAACTACTCACATAAAATGTAAATGGTTTCATGGTACTCACATTTACAAAATTTGAAAAATATGCTTCTACTTTACACAAAACTATGGTTGTCAATGACCAAATAATGAAAAATAAATTAATAAAGAGAACGATTAAGTTCTTACATCAAAAAGAATAAATAAGTAATTAATATAATAATATAATTTGTATGTATATAAGAATAAATAAACGAAATAATGTAAGAACCTCTAAAAGGAGCGAGCATCTCTTCCAAATATAAAAACATAAAAACCTAAAAAGTGGACCTAAGCAGCTGTGACTGTGGAGCAGGACCAGCATTTAGCCAAGCGTTTTTATCGAGGATATAATCTTCCAGTTTATAATACGCTTGTCTACATAGTGTGCGTTTTATGCATGCTTTAAATTTTCTCTCATTCAGTTCGAGAATATCAACTGGTATTTTATTATAAAATTTAATACAGTACCCCATAAAAGAAGTGTGTACTTTGGCCAATCTGAATCGGGGTTGATCTAATTTGTTCCTATTTCTAGTATTAAAATTATGCCTGTCACTAATCTTGCTAAAGAGATGAAGATTTTTCCGAACATACATAATATTTTCGTAAATGTATTGACAAGGTACCGTCATGATGTTGATATCCTTAAACAGTTCTCTTAGGGAATCACGCCGACGGAGATTGTAAATAGCTCTTATGGCTCTTTTCTGCAGGATAAATATAGACTCGATGTCTGCAGCACGTCCCCATAATAAGATACCGTAAGACATGATACTATGAAAGTAACTAAAATAGACCAGCCTCGCGGTATCTATATCGGTAAATTGACGGATTTTTCTGACAGCGTATGCTGCTGAACTTAGCCGTCCCGCAAGAGATGTTAAATGAGGACCCCATTGTAGCCTTGAGTCAAGCGTAATCCCCAGGAAAACCGTGTTTTCGACGAATTCAAGTTTCTCCTTGTTCAATACTATGTCGCAATCATTTCTTTTAACGTTCGGTAAGGCAAATCTGATGCATTTAGTTTTTTTCCCATTTAATACTAAATTATTAGCAGTAAACAAATTTTGGACCTGCTGTAGGGCGTTATTTACGTCGTCAAGATTTATGGAACGTCTATCTATCTTAAAAATTAAGGACGTATCGTCAGCAAATAATACCATATGAGGTTGATTTTTTAAAAGATGGGGTAGATCATTAATATATACTAGAAAGAGGAAAGGACCCAAAATAGAGCCTTGTGGTACCCCCATTTTGACTTTTAAACCCCGTGAATTGACACCATTTATTTGAACTTGTTGCTGTCTATCATTTAAGTAAGATTTTATTAGACTGAGTGCAAGTTTACCTAGTCCGTAATGTCCTAGCTTTAGGAGCAAGGTTTCGTGATTTACACAATCAAATGCCTTGGAGAGGTCACAAAAGATTCCTATGGCATCTTGTGCCTCTTCCCACGCTGAGTATATGTGTTTTAACAACGTGGCACCACCGTCAGTCGTACAACGACCCCTGGTAAAACCATACTGTTGATCGTGTAAAATTTTATTGATGTTAAAATGATTGAGCATCTGATTGAGCATTACTTTTTCAAACACTTTGCTAAAACCGGCAAAACAGATACAGGTCTATAATTATTGGTGTCTTTGCTGTCGCACGATTTAAATAGTGGTATAACCTTACTATATTTCATTATATCCGGAAAGACTCCTTGGTCCACACATAAATTAAATATTAAAGCCAAGTATGGTGCTATAGTTTCAATTATGGACGTGCACACTTTAATAGACATTCCCCATATGTCAATTTGATTTTGATTTGCCGGAAAGCTTTTATGACTGTCACAGGGTTGATATGTTTGAACTGGAATTCAACCGTACAACCTGGAACGTTAGCTTTTAATAAATTATATGAGACCTCAGGTGAAGAATTTAAATATTCCGTAGTTTTAGTTGGTATATTGGTGAAAAAAATTACAAATTCTTGAGCTACTTCTAAATTAGAGCTTTTGGCACCATGTGTAGTCTCCAGTAAATAATCAGTGTTTCGTTCTTTATTTCTATTAGTTTCATTATTAATAACTTTCCAAACTGTCTTTATTTTATTTTCTGACGATTTGATCTTGTTGCTAATATATAGGGCTTTAGCTACCTTGCAAGTATTTCTGAACACTTTAGAATATTTGTTTACAAACTTATTAAAAGAATCAGTTTTTATGACAGGCTTAAGGCCATATAGCTCATATAGTCTTTCCCTACTTATCCTAATGCCTTTAGTCGCCCAGTCACTAAATACATACTTAGGGAAAGTATCCTTAGACTTCTTTTCAAAAGTTGCATTGAATTCCTTTAGAACCACTGAAAAGAAATTATCATAAAATTTATTAGCATCTTCAATGGCCTAGAAAATTTAACTTATTTTGTAAGGTACCATTGAATTTAGCTAGTTTGCCAGTTGTAATTGGCCTATATTGTATATGAATTTTTTCCAAGGCTGCTTTAAACTGAAATGTTACCAATTGACCACTATGATCAGAGGGAAGGTAATTAACTATGGCTTTATCTAAATATTCACAATCGCAGAATACATTATCGATACAGGTTGAAGAAATTGGTGTTACCCTAGTCGGTTCTGTAAACACATTAGACAAATTAAACGATTTAAAAAGGCTTATAAATCTGCTGCTATTTGAATTAATTTCTAAAATATTAATATTAAAATCCCCACAAATAATCGCGGGCTTGTTACCTGCTGCAAGTTTCGCAAGGATATCTTCCAATGTTGACTCAAATAACGTAAAGTTTTGAGGGTTTGGGGGTCTGTACAAACATCGACAGCTCACCATGACTCGACCACTACTACTACACCTGCAAATCAACCCTATATTACGAGAAGCGGTAGATTGGTCAAGAAAAACGTACGCTTCTCTTGAGGGGGAGTGATATGGGAGTGTCGAGCAGAACATGCATAACGACTAACTACAATACGATCTAAACTTAATGACCGCTGGCGCGCGCCGACATTAAGTTTATACGGGAGTCTCGAACAGCGCGATCGCAACCTGCCCGCGCGGCCACGCAGCGAGGCGCGGACGGCCGGCGTGCAACGCGCGCCCTGCCGCCTACATCGCGGACGATGCGTTGGAGCGAGACAAAAGTCGCGTTATGTGTGTGTTGTTTTCTCTGTAACATTTGTATATATACGGGTCGGTCGGCGAATAAATAACATTAAAAACCTGCCAGCTGTTTAACTCAATTCGTCCCTCTGGTGCAAGCCTCCACAATCTGCTCAGCAACATGAGATGATGATTACCAGGCACAAATATCTGAATTGAAAAACATTTTGTGTGCCTATAAATTCTGAGGGTTTCCCTCGATTTTCATGGGATCCCATTATCAGATTCTGACTTAATGACAATGGGAGCACCTAAGGAGTATAGGCTTTTGAATAAAGAAAGATTTTTTTAAATCGGTCCTTCAATGGGCGGAGAAATCGGTAAACATACAAAAAATATAAGATATAGAACCTCCTCCTTTTTGAAGAAGTCGGTTGAAAAACGGTTTATACTATATCACTTAATTATTTTGTCCATAGGTCCTGAACTCGCATATGCGACAAGCGTAGGAATCTTGGATTCAATCCCCAGGCCGGTCAAACTTGTTTGGATTTTACCAATAGAAGAACCTCTGTATCAGCCCGAAGTCTGAAGATAATTCAATAGTCTTAGTCTATCTAAGCATGTTCACAGCAATCAATCAACTGTTGATCAACGGTATCAATCGATAGTTGAATGGACCAGTCAAACTCGATCATCAGTTCCTACTATACCAAATCAAAGCTGAAGCTATTAAATCAAAATAAAAGCAGACTAATCGACAGACGTCGATTAAAATCGATGGACGAACGAACACCCTTAGATGAAGAAAAGCTGCATTCGTATCCGAAAACGCAGCAATATTTTGGATTAAAGGGGAAGGGGGGGGGGTAAATATTGCTGCGTCTATCTACTATAACCAACATCAATTTCTACGCCGCGTCTGCTTGTCGGTATGCTTGAGCGCGATAAACTCAAAAACTACCGAACGGATTTTCATACGGTTTTCAGCAATAAACAGAGTGATTCATGGAAAAGGTTTAGTGTATTACTAGCTTTGCCCGCGACCACCTACGCGCATATCCCGTTGTTTCCCGACATTCAGGTGACAGGCTGCTCTGCAGGCTGAAATTTTGCCTGTAGTTTCCTTGGAGAGTTCCAAGGAAACTACAGGCAAAATTTCAGCCTTCTACGACCAGTAGTTTCGGCTGTGCTTTGTCGTGCATCTCGTGGCTAAATAATAACAGCTGCTTGGGTCGATCTTGAAGGTTAAGCAACGCTTGCCAAGGTTGGTCTGTGGATGGGTGACCATCTTATCATACCGAGTTTCCTCCGTGCCTCGAAAAGCACGTTAAGCCGTCGGTCCCGGTTGTCATTGGTAGATCTTTGGCAGTCGTTACGGATTGTCAGAAGCCAGTAAATCTGACTCCAGTCTTGCCAAGATGTACTGTGTTACCCAGTTAATGGGTTGTGGAGGTCTGGTAGGCAGCCGCTCCACGTAAAACACTGGTATTCAGCTGAATCCAGTTTGACTGGAAGCCGACCCCAATGTAGTTGGGAAAAGGCTAGGCAGATGATGATGATTGTTTGTCAATTACTCAGCCACTCATGACTCAGTTATAGAAGAGTTTTATGTATTAATATATTGTGTAAATTGACTGAAATATGACAATTTTTATTGAATATGTCGCAAAAAAATCAAGCCCACTGAAAGCTTATAGGTATATCTGCTTTGACCGAGTGAAGCCGGGGCGGCTTGCTAATGAGACATAAGATTGAACTAAAAATCTAAACCAACTTTATTCCCAAGCGTTTGGAAACTTAAAAATGCTTGTAGAAATGTCAGGTACAAGAGAGAGATAGTGCTATGCATAACGCGCAACGAATACGGAGTTGAATCTCCTGCCACACATAATTTTGCATAATCGAGCAGATACGGCCAGGAAGCGATGTGGCATTCAATATTCAATGTAGGATAGGTGGTCGAATACATCGTGGACCTAATTGTATAGACTTGTTTTTACTGTGGCTACGCTCCAAGGGCCTTTTTCTCAGGAACTGGTCTGTTGGTTTCTGGGATTTTCGGATCAATCGGATGAGCCCCAGCCCCGACCCGGACCCGAAGCGGTCATTTCCCCATGGGAAAAGGTGTGAGTTTATTCGTCAGTTCTTTCTTAATTGTACACCATAGCAACTTATATAATACTGGCGGGCGACACGCGGTTTCATCCGCGTTGTTCCTACGTTACATACAAAAATACAAATCTTTCCTCTTAATAATATTAACTAGTTGAACCACGCAATTTCGTTTGCGTCACAATTTTCATTACTGCTCCGCTCCTATTGATCTTAGCGTGATGATATATAGCCTATAGCCTTCCTCGATAAATAGGCTATCAAACACTGAAAGAATTTTTCAAGTCGGACCAGTGGTTCCTTGTTTGTTTGCGCGTTCAAGCAAACAAACAAACTCTTCAGCTTTATATATTAAGTATAGAAGAAGATTTATCAAACTACGATTCATCAATTTTCCAGCTACCGTGTTGCGTGAAAAAGTTTATCTGGGAATTCAGATTGAACGCACGTCTGACGTAAATTAATTTTCTAGGTAGCAGAAACTAACTGAAAAAATATTCTGGGAATTTTGACTTTTAGGCAATAACACAGGTCATTCTTGCCTGACCTATGCGCCAAGGGTTTAAATATAGGTGTACTTATTGTAAACCACAAAGAGAATTTAAGAATACAGTTTAGGTAGGCCGCTTTTAGTCAAAATTCAAAATTTAAAAGTCGTTTATTCAAATAAGGCTGAGAGCCAGCACTTTTTGAACGTCAAGTTTTACAAAAGACAGACCCCCAAAACGCCCGCCCGTCACCACTTCCTAGAGTTTTAGCTGTGGAGAAGAAGTGACCAACAAATTCCCTAGCAACACATCTGTCTGTTACATTTTAAGAACATGAATTAATACAATAGTATACAAAGTTATTAATAAATGACACACAAAGAAATAAATTTGATTTACCACTTGTTAGCGAGCACACTCTGTGATACTATAAAACAGATTGTTTCGAGTAGATAAGTAAATAGGTAAAAAAAAAACAGATTGACCTACGTAGTCAGATAAAAAAAATATTATATGAACATATATAACCATTAGCATAGATGACATACAGCCAGTCAGCCTAAATTCTACATTGTCTGAAGTCCCGCCTCAATGTGTTTTGCCCACCATGACTTACGGTGCCGAGATATAGTATGACCGTCACGCAGGAGACTGTGTTCAGACTGAGAGTTACACAGAGCGCTATGGAACGTTCCAGGCTAGTGGACCGAGATCCAAACGTCGTCGATTTTTCTACATAGGAAAACGTATTATGGAGCTGGGCAGGACACCCGGCAAGGCGTGGTGATGAATAGCGTCCGAGGACTAGAAGAAGTGGCAGCGAGATGGACAGATGACATTGTTGCCATCGCGGGAAGAACCTGGATGAGGCTGGCACAGGAACGTGGGTATTGGCACAAGAAAAGAGAGGCCTATGCTCAGCCGTGAGATCCGTCCCGGCTTCGCTAAGATACTCGATTGCTGATCGATTTAATTTTGAACAAGTGTTTTGGTAATTGATCAATCACGTATTTACAATCTATGAATACAAACCTTCCTCGTTTAACCCTCTATCTATAAAGCTGGTTACTGACCGGTGTTACGGGGTGTAATGTAACATGTTACAAAGCGAGCATTCGTGCAGTCAGTACGAGGATATGAGCACGAACACGCGCGTGTTACTCGTATTTTAGGATGCGCCGTATCGTAACATGCTCGTTGCGAATGTTACATTACGGCCCGTAACACCGGTCAGTACCCACCGGCCACCAGTAGTGAAAACCCTATCCATGGTTGGAGGGAGACAGTGACTTTTCTTTATCATCATAACAGCTGGAAGACGTCTACTCCTGGACATAGGCCTCCCCAAAGGGGTGGCGATCGCAGTGTTTGGTGTTGCGTTTTACAGAGAACGCTGGTGTCCATTCTCTGGTGAGTCCCTTAGTCGCCTCTTACGACACCCACAGGAAGTGATGGGATGGTATTATTCTTTTACGGCACCATGGATACACCATACGGCATAGGCTTTTCTTTATACTATTTTCACGTACAGCTAAGTAGTGGAATTCTCTGCCGGAGTCTGTGTTCCTTGATAGCTACAACCCGGGAGTCTTTAAGTCAAGAGTGAATAGGTTACTTCTAGGCAGGCGTGCTACATCTTGGACTACATCATCGCTTACCAGCAGGTGAGATAGTGGTCAAACGCGTGCCTATCAATAGTAAAAAAAAAGAGAAGATTAGAGTAGCGCTAAAAATAATCCACTACTTGAAACAATATTTTAATGACCAGCGGGTCTAAAAAGACCACTTCAGCAGAATCATATTAGAATCACTCAGTCAATTGGCTACCTCCCTACCTACCTTTTTTATTTTTTTTTAGGTATGGGAAATCATCAAATGACTCCTCCCGCTCTGGGTGAAGCAGGAGGGAGTGTCAGACTCTTACTGACTAAAACCCATCCGTGTTCCTCCTGGTGCCCTTTGCGTTCCAAGGCTACGGTACCTCTTTCAAACAGATTCCGCAGCCCCAGCAGGCACCTGCCCTAGCGGGCCTCGTCTTCCACGCTGACATCTCTTTGAGGCCTCCCTACCTACCTACCAACCTACCCTGGGTAGGTTACCTAGGGTAGAGGTACCTAGGGTAGGTTGGTAAAAATAGTAGGCAGGTAGGTAGGGTTACCTACCTACTATTTTTTTTAAATATTTTAATACTTATTATACACAAAAACCGGCGAAGTGCGAGTCGGACTCGCACACGACGGGTTCCGTACCATAAACCTTTATTTGTATTATTTGTTGTTATAGCGGCAACAGAAATACGCTATCTGTGAAAATTTCAACTGACTATCTGTTACGGTTCTTGAGATACACGAGATCGACGGACGGACGGATAGCGGAGGCTTAGTAATAGGGTTCCGTTGGATACCCTTTGGGTACGGAACCCTAAAAATCATGAAAACGTTCCAGCCATTCTTGAGTTATAAGTGTTCGTACCCTACCTACCCTACCTACCCTACCTACCCTACCTACCCTACCTACCCTACCTACCCTACCTACCCTACCTACCCTACCTACCCTACCTACCCTACCTACCCTACCTACCCTACCTACCCTACCTACCCTACCTACCCTACCTACCCTACCTACCCCACCTACCCTACCTACCCTACCTACCCTACCTACCCTACCTACCCTACCTACCCTACCTACCCTACCTACCCTACCTACCCTACCTACTTTTTTTGTTTTTAAACCTTCCCTGTATTCTGGCGAAACTAACAAAAAAAGAATTATTTAAATCGGCCCCGCCGTTCTCGAGTTATAGCGAGACTAACGAACAGCAATTCATTTTTATATATATAGATATTACGATTTTCGCTATATTGTGAAAGATTCGACCTTTTTCTAGAAGGCATTTTTAAATTAGCGAATAGAAATAAAACAAATAAACTGAAGGAAGACGGACAGCGGTGGCTTGTTAATAAACAGCGCTACATTAGCAACCTCGGTACGGAACGGAGCGAAGGCTAAGTAATAGGATCCCGTTGGCACCTTTGGTAAGGAACCCTATAATTCGCCTTGACCCACAAGTCGAACAGTCTGATACTTGGCACGGATCGATCGCGCCTTGCGAAGGCTTAGTAATAGGGTCCCGCCCGTCACCGTGATCACCTTTGGTACAGCCATCATCATCATCTACCTAGCCTTTTCCCAACTATAGTGGGGTCGGCTTCCAGTCAAACCGGATTTAGCTGAATACTAGTATTTTACGCGGAGCTGTTGCCTACCAGACCTCCACATCCCATTAATTTGGTAACACGGTACTTCATGGCAAGACTGGAGTCAGATTTACTGGCTTCTGATAATCCGTAACGACTGCCAAAGATCTACAAATGACAGCCGGGACCAATGGCTTAACGTATTTGGAGGGATGCGGAACAGAGACTAAAGTCCCGCACACTTTAATTGAAAAGGAGGATCCTCCAACCAGGCGGCTATTGTGCCTGGCGGGCTACTGCCCACTACCTTTGGTACAGTACCCTATTATTATTAGCCTTGTTTCGTAAATCGAACCGTTCGTTGCTAAGCTCTTAACGGAATCAATCGCGTAGGCTTAGCAGTAGGGTTCCGTCAGTACTTTTGGTACGGAACACTACAGGCCTGATCCGCAATAGGGTATTTTCGTAAAGGAAAATAATTAGGACACGTTTTTTTCTTTTTTCACGTTAGCAAAAGTTTTTCCAAGGCATTTTATAAAAATAACCTATTCGAACCGTCTAGAATTTCGCAAGAAGAATCAAACGATAAACGCATAATTAACGAAACCAATTAAGATTTTAGCGATTTTGGGAATTTGAAAAACGTGTGAGGGTCGTTCTCGAGAGGAAAATCTTAACACCACAATAGGGAATATGCAAAAATATATTTATCACGTATTAAGTTTATCTAAAAATTTACAAAAATGTAATACTGAAAGTGAAAATAGAATCAAAATTACTCGAAAAACGAAGGAGATATTTTAAATATTAAATAAATATGTCTGTCCCTCTCGCGAAAACGCTGTTTTCTATAGCAGCTGTATAGGCGTCATGGAGGATGACGTCAAAGTTTACATCAATCTTTTCTTTCTAATTGTAATCTTTAAAACTTTATAACTACATCGCTGATATATTTAAAAAATAATTTCATGATTGTTAATGATGTTAGTAAGAGGGTATTCTACACTTTTCAGTCTCATAAACGTCTTCAAAAATTCCTTCCATTTCACACTAAGGTCAGTCTTGCTCAATCTCTACTATGCGGATGTCTGTTTTCTAGATGCGACTGAGGTGCTCCTAAATAAACTTGAACGACTGCAGAATTTGTGCATACGATTTATTTTTGGCCTCCGGAAATACGACCACGTGCGGAGTTTCGGACCAGATTGGGGTGGCTGCCGATTCGGCGTCGACGAGGTACTCATATCCTATCCCTCCTTTATACTATCCTGCACAACCCTAATTCTCCTCAATACCTTCAAGAATGCTTTGAATACCACATCCCGAAGGGTAAACCATGTCGTACTACCACTTCTCTTCTCTTTCGTACTCCGCGTCACACTTCCAGCCGCTATTGTGGCTCCTTCTCTGTTAAAAGAACAAAACAAGTCTATGGAACTCTCTCCCACATTCCCTACGCGACAGCCTTTCTCTTGATGTCTTTAAAAGGAAAGTCAAAAAGCATTTCCTTTCTATGACATAATATTCGTAGATATATATATATATATATATTATGTATATGTGTGTATTTATATCTGAAGGTATATTTATGTATAATAAAATATGTATTATTGTAAAATGTGCTGGATCCACCCTCTATTGTGATCTCTCTCTCTATCACTCAAATATTTGCTGGTAGAACACTCAATTTTGAGTTAAGCTCGCCTTTGTACCTGAACGTTTTCAATCACTGTAAATTAATGTACTTGTTATTGCGTACAATAAAGAAATAAAAATTAAGAAGATTGTTTAATAGAGTTAATAAGTATTTCATTTTGCAAATAAAAAAATCGCATGCATATTCCCTATTCAGAAAAACGCATCATCAGTGCAACGGCATCTATCGACAAAGTCGTACACTGACAAAATATTTAGCAGCGGAAGACCTTAAATAAGAAACCCGTATACAACGATAAGGTATAAAAATGTTCAGTTTTATTTTGCTTCGTATAAAAGTTTCAGAAATAACTGAATACAATGTGTTTTGGCGGTATGACTAATCAAAAAATTCAAAAATAACATATTTGTGTTTTATATCTTTTTCCTAATTTTTACACGGTTAGTCTAAGATTTTATTATATGTATAGAAGATAATATTAACCACACAACAATCTGTCAAATTTCATTTACATCTTTATCGCTAACGTATTAGGTTCAAGGTTGATTGCGAAAACTTAACAGTGACAGGTAGCGTGATTCTGCTAAAGTGGCTTTTGAGGCCACCAGATGGACCAGAGTTGTTACGCCGTGAGAGCTAAAAATCGTGCGTCTTCAATGAGGGAGTGCTAAGAAACGATGGCATGAGGACTTGACGGCTTTTGCAAAGAATTACCCGAGAAGTTGAAACACCGAGAAACTTGAAAGGTCATGGGAAAGACTTTCGCCCTCCAGGGGTACTAAAAAAAACAAATAGATGGTTCATCCATAAAGTCCATGGCATTTGTACAAGTATAAAATCTAAGTGAACCCATTTCCTTAGGCTCGGTTCAGCCATCTTTTTTAACGACGTTGTTAAAATTAAACCATAAACTAGGTACTATTTTTGTTTGAAACGTTCTCATAAAGCTTGGTAGTTATCTTAAATACAGAATAAGCTTTAAAGAGATGAGGAACATGAATTTTAGACTTTTTCAGGGTTCCGTTCCCGAAGGGTAATCATCGGAACCCTATTACTAAGTCGCCGCTGTCCGTCCGTCCGTCCGTTTCTCCGTCTGTCTGTCAGCGGGCTGTATCTCAAGAACCGTTATAGATAGTTGAAATTATTACAGATTGCGTATTTCTATTGCCGCTTTAACAACCAATAATAAAAATTAAGGTACCCTTCGTCCGTCTCGCACTTGGCCGGATTTTAGCTACAACTGACTTATATGCAGTCATCATCATCATCATCTGCCTAGCCTTTTCCCAAACATATTGGGGTCAGCTTCCAGTCAACCACCGGATTTAGCTGAATACCAATATTTTACGCGGAGCGGCTGCCTACCAGACCTCACAACCCATTAACTGGGTAACACGGTACTTCATGGCAGGACTGGAGTCAGATTTACTGGCTTCTGACTACCCGTAAAACTGCCTAAGATCTACAAATGACAGCCGGGACCAACGGCTTAACGTGCTTTCCGAGGCACGGAGGAAACTCGGTATGATAAGATGGTCACCCACCCACAGACCAACCTTGGCAAGCGTTGACCAACCAACCTTGAAGATCGACCGGTGCGACTGTTATTAATCTCCATCTCAAATCTCAATGGACCTCATCAGAAGGCTTAAAGTAACTCAAAGAGCAATGGAGAGGGCAAAGTGGCAGTGGGCAGGGCACATTGCTCGCAGAACAGATAGCCGATGGGGCCGAAAAGTTTTGGAGTGGCGACCGTGTACTAGGAGACGCAACGTTGGAAGGCCTCCCCAAGGTAGACCGATGACCTGGTGAGTGACGCGGGTAGCCGATGGAAGCCAGACGCACAGGACCGGTTGTTGAGGCGACAATTGGGGGAGGCCTATAACCAGCATTATAAGTTTTTCGGCTGATATTATGATGATTAATTTTAGCAGGTCATCGGTCCATCTTGTGCAAGGCTTCTACTTTTTAAAAATTAGTCCTTTCACAGTTGTTTTATCTCTGGCAGCAACATTACATTAACAGCAAATTAAATCACTTCGAACCGTTATCAGATGTTTTATCATTGAAGAAGTTTGGAGAACCTTTTTGCTAAGTTACAAACCTTATTTATAGCAGTGATGGCCAGTCTCTACTGTCATTTATTTCAAAATGAACAGTTCCATCTGGCAGATCAATCAAGACTGCAACCAAGTCAAACTTCAGCAATAAACCACAAAACAAAATTCATAGTAATAAAATAGAAACTTTATCACCCATTGCAGTCAATATAAAACAGGTGAGCTTATAGATATTTGCTTAAGTGTAGTGTTTTTTTAGTTTGAGAACTTGACCCAAATCGATACATCAGATGCGAACTATCAGTTCAGGAACATGTATGTAGTATATCAATCGCATATTATAGTCTACAAGTGGTAAAAAGATGGTTCTGAATTATCGTGAAAAGTTTCTACTGTTCTCTAAAAAACTTGAGAAAATAGCACCTAATAAACTAAGCATCAAAAAGAGCCATCTATTGCCAGTTTGCAGAAACGTGCAATTTCTGCCATCTGTGTGTTGTAAATACGTTAAAAGCATTTGTAAGTACGATGCTGCACTCAACTTTAAAATGATTAAAATATCATGTGCACCGTGACCATAGTCGAATATTGATGCTTAGAAGAACTCTCACAGTAACTGATTACCCATGCCTAGGTATTCGAAACTCAACGATTTTTTTGCCAGTGTCCTCTACCAACCAATTAGTTATTTTTTTTTGGATATCAATAGAAGGTAGCCTATGTTTAGTTCGTTTACCACGTCTGGTCTGCTTTATCATCCTTGTCTAAAGTCATGAGCGCTGTGAGGGGTGCAACTTTTTTTATAGGAAACTTCTCTTGGATACCGTCCCTCTGGGTATAACAAAAGGTTATGACGGATTCCTACCGACTATAACACCACCGTTCCTACAGCTATAATGAGTCGGGGGCCTTGGATACCAGAAAATTTGGTCGCACCTCCGACTGGAACAACAGATCTGATTCCTGTTTAGTTTGGTTTCAAGTTCATGCCCCTGCCTTCGCCCATGCTTTATCCGCTGTAAGGCCGAGCCATGGCCGCTCACGCTTGCAGGACTTTCCTCGCCACCGCAACCATGTGGCGTTAGACCATGGGCTTGCAGAAAGCCGTGCTGTTCCTCCTTGCTGGGATCATATCACTCTTCGGGCTTGTCAACGCCTGCACTAGGAAGGTCTACATCGCTTGCAGACAACCAGCGCCGTGTACCAAGTAAAAACGGTAAGAAGACTGTTCTATATTGTTTATACACATACATATTAACTTCTCTCGACTTTTACCACATGAGAGTTGGCTTGAACTAGACGTAACGCTTCCAATTCTCATGATCCTTACTCATTTTGCTTTGTTTAGGTCCATACATCTGGCCATAGACTGTTTATTTTTTCTGGTCTTATTTTTTTTCTTATTATATTTAATTTTTAGGACTCTCTTTGACCTAAACCTGATTGTTGCAAATATTAATTTCATTAGGGTTCTTGCTAAAAATCTTTTCTGTCAATTAATAGTAGATTTCAATGCGATTGGAATATGTACAACCACCCGACGACAACCATCGGTCTGTTGCCCGTCAGACAAAACACCAATCGTGTCGCAGAATTCTTCCATTCCAATAGAGATTTGCGGGACTACACCCTGTTCTACATACCTCTATAGGTCACAAAGCTACATATGTCCTTAAATTATTGTTAACAGCATGCACACTCAAGTCTGTTTTTTCTTATCATGGATAAACATTTAACAATGGAGTCTAAACAAATACTTCATCATCATCATCATTAACCCCTTTTCCCAGATATTTGTCGGCTTACACTCCAGAAACTTCTATTTATTAATATTTTATAACAGCCTAAACAAATGCTTCTAAATCAATAAATTATAATCCATTAAGCTGAACCTTGACCAACATATCCGACTAGACTTCGTCTTCATCAAATATTCCATCAGATTCTCGTTCTACTTTTCCACGATGTTCTTCAAAGCAGTAATTAGTACAAGCCATATGATTAATACCAATCATTCGCGTTTGATTCAGCGCGTTGTTTATTTTTGATCGGCGCCCGCGCACCGAGCCAACCGATGACACGATGCTTATAAAATGGATAACAAAGGGCTTCTAGCTGTCGGATCGTCTGGTTGCTCAATGTTGGAAATGTATGGTTGATCCAGTTTTTATAAGAAGGCTCTTTCGGTTTTTTTATTTTTAATTTGTGATGGGTTTTCTCTTGACTCTAGTCTAGGTCAGGCATGACAGGAACAAAGTCTACCATGGAGCGAGCTTACCCAGAAGTAACATTGTATTCGAAAAATGCATGCTCGAAATATTACAAAATTTTTGCCTCTGGTGTTGGTCTCCTATCACCAATTTTTTTCTCGAGATTTTGTATAAGACAACTGGTAGTTGATTAATAGAATTAATGATGAAGTTTGAAATTAGCGTCATATCCGTAACTACATACTTACGCCTTCATTTGTCGTACAAAACCATTTTATTTAATTTGCCTTTTGTAATTTTTTTTTTCTTTTTACTTTTCATAGGCACGCGTTTCACCACTATCTCACCTGATGGTGAAGCGATAATGTGGTCGAAGATGGAGCACGCTTGCCTAGCAATAACCTAATCACTCTTGATTTAAAGACTCGTTAATCACCTCTTACGTTCTCTACATTTCTCTTGGATATGTCATTCTGAACGTAAAGCAACATTTTTTTTGTTTCAGTTGCTGATAATGGCTAAATTCTCCTTGGACCGTCTGTATGCAGTGATATTTGCTCTATTCTCTCTGCTGGTTGTGGGCACATCTTCATGCTGCCGAAGACAGCTTCCTTGCACTGGCCGTGCACCGTGCAGGAGAGGACCCTACAGATACTAGAGAAGAAACGATCGAAGAACTGACTGAGAATAGTAGCTACATATCCTTCATCACGATGTTCAAAAATTTTGGAAACTTATGGGTAGCAGACAGTTGCTGGGATAACTTTTATTGTTGGAAACAATTCAGAAAAATAGAAAGAGCAAATAGCAACATTGACGTGTGGCAAACTCACCAAGTTTCTGAAGTAAAAGATCAAAATTTGACGTTGACCCGATAATTTTTATTAATTTAATCATTGTTTAAAAAATTACAGTAATTTTTGTCATTCCTCAATCTAGTAATTATCCTAAGCTGTAAAACAAAAACATGCGAAAAAAAAATTGAAATCCTTAAAATATTTTTTTCTTTGCTTCCTATTTTGTGTATTTTATCGTTTCCATTGCAAACGTAAAGTATTGATTTGGGTCAAATTCCACCTTGTAGTTTTATTTTGTACTTCTATTTTTTTTTTATTTTAGCGTAAATCCGTACTTAGTGTTTCTTGATTTAGCTAGTTATCTTCTGTATTTCGGTGGAACGACTCAAATCGATTCTTTTTCGTTTGCAGAGGAAGATGGCCACATGACCTGAAATGGCGCATGACGTAAAATCTACCTAGAAGTAAGCCAACACTTTTTGTAAGTACCTTTTATTATTTCTATATTTCGCTTATAACAATCATTTTAAAGATCATTACCAACTATCCGGATAGGCACACTGTTCTCCACCGACAAAAAGTTACTTGGGAACAAAAAAATATATATCATACGTTTTCGCAGTGCCTTTATTTCGCTGCCAAGCATCCACCGCACACCTCAGATCTACCTTAAAACTATACGCTATAAGCTTCTGCCAGTGGCTTTGCCCGCGTGGTCCCTAGGGTGTTCCCTAGGGACCACGCGGACAAAGCCTACTCTACACACTGGCTACTCCCGGGGTAAAAGTAGTCTATGTCCTTTCTTAGGCTCAGACTATATGTGTACCAAATTTCATTTTAAATCAGTTCAGCAGTTTTGGGGTGAAAGCGCGACAGACAGACAGACATAATATACAATAATATAATAATCATAATTTAAGTCAATCTATTGACCCAAATAGCACTTTTGACAGCGTGAGCTTATCTTTTGGTAGTTCAACTTCATATTCCATATTTAGGCTATAAGCATTTGATCTCATTTTCGCGGTGTTAACTACAATATTCGTCAACAGGCGCGCGCCTACATTTGCTTAAATAAGCTAAAAGCTGCTCAATTACACCTGTACTTTTGTGGATTTAATGAATGCCATCGATGTTGCAATTAACGTAGCTACTGGGCCAAAACAGTATAAAGATTAAACCCTTGATTGAAAAGAAGATGAAGAATAAACCTTTACAGGCCCGAAGCCAGAGGTCATGTCAAACCAACCAAGCTTTGCTTTAGTTGCCCAATACTGGACCTACACGGGCTTGGTGCCAAGGGTCACGTAATATCACCCACGAGCAGGTGACGAAATCTCATGATAGAAGAGTCGCAAAAAAGTGAATTAGGTCTGTTAACCTAACATCGTTATGATTTACGTTCCTGGGCGGAGTCTCGACATACTTTCCGATCGCCTAGCGACCAAATACGTTAAGGCTTGCTTATTAACGGTATGTTGGATGATAGTGTGCTTGATCGCCTCCGCACTGAAATGTGTAGCCATGTCATTGCTCCTCCGTCGCAGACTGTGGCACCAGCACAAGCAACCCAATTGCCCAGCCACGCTGACGAGGAGAGTAATGACAGGGTTACAAACGTATGTACCCAGTGCACTGACGAATTGAGGAGTGCTTTGGAGTGTGCTATTCGGGAATACCGCTACATGCCGATTAAACTTAGACCACGCTTACCTCGTTTGCCCATGCATAACACGAACAGGGCGCTGGTGGCTGCTCTGGATTCGCAGTTGTCAAATTATTTGAGGACTTCGCACTCACTGATGCACACTCGATAATGTACTGCGCGGCTGTAGCGGCAAGTCGTGTAGCTCATGTCAAAATAACCAATGACAGTTACACGACCAAAACTAGCCGTACCAGCTTGGCAGTGCAGGATCGAGCGTCGTATTGGTGAGGCCAGAGTGCTAATCGGCAAAGTGATCTGCTTCAGGAAGGGCAACACTCGCCCTAGAATGATGCGCTTTGAGAGACGGGCGTTTTCGGGGACTGATGTCAATCCCCGAGATTATATTATATCTCGTGTCACAAAGCGCATCGACTTCCTGAAGCAGAAGGTGTATGCATGGGCAAGCCGTATTCGTAGGTATAGGCGGCGAGTGGAGCGATATACCCAGAATCGCACATTCCGAAGTAATGAAAGGTGGGGATATAGGAATTGGCAGCGACCGGACCAAGGTGTGACTGATATGCAAATGTCGGATGATGATGCCATGTGTTTATTCTGGCGCAGCATCTGGTCGGTTCCAGTCAGTCATACTGAGAGTAACTGGACTCGGGAGGTCGAGCGTGTGTGCGATCCGATACCATAAATGGAGGCAATTTCCATTAGCCCCCAAGATGTAGCTTGTGCAGTCCGTTCGTTGCCCAACTGGAAATCTCCAGGGCCGGACGGGCTGCACAATTTCAGAATTAAATGGTTTACGAGATCGCACGCTTGCTTGGCGTCTCAATTCCAGTCTGCCTTAGAGTCTGGGTCGCTACCCCAGTTCTTAACTAAAGGAATAACCCCAGGTGGGTTATTTCCTCCATAAATAAGGTAGTACTGCGGAACCTTAATTATAGGCCGATCACGTGTTTATACAGACCGTCTGGGTCTATAAAGTTCTAACATCCGTTTTGAGGGCAAAGATTAATAGTCATATTAACAACATCATGTCTGCCTCTCAAACTGGATGTAGGAATGAGTCCCGATGTACGATCGTACTAAGGAGCTTCTCCTCATTGATATGGCCATTAGCCAACAAGTTCGGCGTTCCCGAAAGGATCTGTAGACATGCTGGATACTATAACAAGGCCTATGATTCGGTACCTCAAACATGGTTCATGAGGGGGTAATAGAATTTTATAAAGCTAGACAATTCTCACTTTCCTGATGTCGTGTATGGGGCAATGGAGGACGGTCCTTCGCTATCCAGGATATCGAAATATCCAGAGGAATAGCAAACGGGTAAGGATCGAGCGGGGTATATTTCAGGGCGATAGTTTGAGTCCGCTTTGGTGTTGCCTTGCCTCGAATCCTCTTAGCACACTGCTGGAGAATTCAGGGCTAGGCTATCGGTTAAAGAGAGGTGGTCAAGTTATATCTCACCTCCTTTACATGGATGATTTGAAACTCTTTGCCCCCACTAATCTGCAACTGATGGAGCTACTGAAGGTAACTGAAACTTTCAGTAACGCCATCAGGATGGTGTTTGGTGTGAAAAAATATGCGGTCATGCATGTAAAGCGTGGAGAGATTATGGAATCGGTGGGAACTCAACTCTCGGATTCCATAAACCTGAGATCCCTCTCTTCAACTGAAACTTAGAAGAATTTGGGTATGTCGGAAGCGTTGGGTATCAATGTTACTGACATGAAGCAATCGTTGAAGGAGCGCTTCTTTGGCCGCCTTGGTACAATTTTGACACTTGACGTCACGCGTGTCTAAGTCGTGTCCTCTCATTTTTAGAAAATTGTGTCCATTTTTTTTTTCTAAAATACCCTAAAGCGGATCAGGCCTCCGTTAAAAGGTTCCGTACCAAAAGTGCTGATTTATTTTTTTGGTATGCGTCATGCTTGGCGCAATTAAACGCTATTTCTTTCTTTCTTTTTTTTCTGGCGGGATCCTACTGCTAAGCCTACGCGATTGATTCCGTTTAGAGCGAAGCAACGAACGGTTCGATTTGCGAAACAAGGCTAATAATAATAGGGTACTGTACGAAAGGTGGTCACGGTGACGGGCGGGACTCTATTACTTAGCCCTCGTGTATGATTTTATTCGTGCGAACCAAGCCGATTATTAGGGTTCCGTATCAAGGTTGCCAATGTAACTCTGTTTATTAAGAAGCCACCGCTATCCGTTTTCTTTCAGTTTATTCGTTTTATTTCCGTCTCGCTAATTTAAAAATGCCTTCTAGAAAAAGTTCGAATCTTTCACAATATAGCAAAAATCGTAATATAGGTATGTATTAAACAAAGTCGGGTTTGCTATAAACTCAAGAACGGCTAGACCGTTTTCATGATCTTTGTGTTTTAGGGTCAGTATTTGTCCGGAATAGCAAAATAAGAACTAAAATATTAAAAAAATATAATATAGTATATAAAGTAAGGATAGTAAGGATTTAGCGCTTGTACTTAGTTTTAGCGTGTATTTTTAATCTTACCCGTAATATTTCCCACTTTGTTTTTTTAACAGTAATCGTTACGCTCAACCGTTTTTTGCGATTTCATGATGAGATTTGAGAGAACTTTGCACGACGAAGCTGCGTTGGTGAGCGTTAAACCATCTGCGACAATACTATCGCGTGGGACCGCCCCGGAGCCTCGCAGCGCCGGAGCCGTAACAGAAGCCATGTCTGCTGCATGTTGCATGCTTGCTTGCATGCTGCATGCTTGCTTGTATGCTCGCTTGCATGCTGCATGTTTGCTAGCATGCTCACTTGCATGCTGCATGCTTGCTTGTATGCTTGCTTACATGCTGCATGTTTGCTTGCATGCCCGCTTGCATGCTTGCTTGCATGCCCGCTTGCATGCTCACTTGCATGCTTGCTTGTATGCTCGCTTGCATGCTGCATGTTTTGCTTGCATGCCCGCTTGCATGCTTGCTAGCATGCTCACTTGCATGCTGCATGCTTGCTTGTATGCTCGCTTGCATGCTTGCTAGCATGCCCCCTTGCATGCTTGCTAGCACTTTAGTATCAATACCCTTTTTAAAACATTTTCACGTTAAAAGACTCACTCTACAAGGAAAGTCATTTAAGATGGAGTCGTTAACGAGAAAATTCAGGCGGTTCTTTTTTTAGAAAATGAATAATAGTGAAAATCGATTTCGTAGTCCTAATTCACTTTCTCTATACTAAAAATGTTAGTATTAGTAGATTTTGTTGGATGATTATAGCTGACAATTACAAAGTCAAGTCACTACCGAAGGTTCTTTTTGGGAAACCCTTTTTACTGGTGTAGCTTATGGTTGAAGGTCACTACCTTCTTTTTTTTTTTTTTATCTACGAGTACAAACGGACCTAAAATTATAAATAGTTATATTTATAATTAATATAAGGATCTTCAAGGTTAAGCAACGCTTGCCAAAGTTGGCCTGTGGATGGATGACCATCTTAACATACCGAGTTCCCTCGCTGTCATTTGTAGATCTTTGGCAGTCGTTACGGATAGTCAGAAACCAGTTAAACTGACTCGTCTTGCCAAGAAGTACCGTGTTACCTAGTTAATGGGTTGTGGAGGTCTGGTAGGCAGCTGCTCCGCGTAAAATACTGGTATTCAGCTAAATCCGGTTTGACTGGAAGCCGACCCCAATATAGTTGGGAAAAGGTTAGACAGATGATGATTTATAGCAAAACTCCTTTTTAATAGCTCTTTCCAACGATGACTATTGTGATGCCGTGGGGCGCTAAAAAATGCTTTACTTCAATATTCAAAATTATTTGTCCGTTCAGGTTTGATTTCATTCATTAACTCAAACAAATTCATAATTGACAGAAGTTTAATAAGTAGCAAATGATCTTCTAGAAACGGGTAACAACGGTAAATGTCTGTAAAGGAAATTGCAAATTCGGGTATCTTCCCATAGTTGGATGACCATTCTCTTACAAAACCAAACATAAGGCCGTGTACTCTGTTGCAGAAGTCAGCTAACGTCCCGTCACCGCGTAACGTTAATCATTTCCCTTCATTTTCTTCCATATTTGAATACTCCCAAAATATGTGCAATATTTAAGATCGACAATTGTACTTGATTTCATTTTATATGACAAGAAACATTTTCCACTGAGCTATCTAACATATATTATATTTTTCGAGAGTACAGCAAATCACAGACCTCCATTTTTTTAAACTTCATCTTTCGCTTTTCATCAAGCGTGATTGTGGTGGGAGCAAGCCCATTACCAAAAAAAAAAAAACTACAATATCGATTTTTTATGACGAATGGCTCCTCTTTGATGTGCTCTGTAAAACCAATTCTACTGCATTTGCACTCTAGCTGTAGCAAATTTTATCTACCCAAAATGTCAATCAGCGGACTGTTAGACTATGTAGAATTCACCGTTTAAAAGATATAAGCCTGTCCTGTCTGTCCTATCTACATACGAGTAGTAAGATCCCTGGTACCATCCCTTTTTAACCGACTTCTTCAAAAAGGAGGAGGTTCTATGTTCGGCTGCATGTATCTTTTTTTTTTTATGTATGTTCACCGATTTCTCCGCCAATTCTGGACCGATTTTTATTTTTGAAAGCCTATGTTCTGAGGTGGTCCCATTGTCACCATGTCAGAAGCTGATGATGGGATCCCATAAAAACCGAGGGAAACCCTCAAATTTTATAAGCACATAGGTACACTGTTTTTCATAAACTTCCTAACGGAATTCAGATATTTGTGCCTGGTAATCATCATCTTATGTTGCTGAGCTGATGATGGAAAGTATAAGTCAGGATCTGATGATAGGATCCCTTGAAAAATGTTTGTTCAGCCACATTTTCGCCAATTGTTAACCGATTTGGATGATTCTTTTTTTGTTTGAAGAGTATTTTCTTGGACTGGTCCCATTTAAATTTGGTGAAGATTTGATGAAGAACTTTGGAGGTAGGCAACGGAACTCTTCAATAAATGACAGCAAATGGATCGGGATTTCTATAATCGCATGTCTGTTGATTGTTTACACCAGTTTATAACATAATATCACGCCGGCACGCTGAGCTTGTGGTTTCACTTTTTAACGGTACCTGCGTACCACAAAAAAGTAAAAAATAAAAAAACTTTTTAACAAAAATATAAAACCGAATTCCAAAAACAAAACACTAAAAGTAAAAAATAACTTTAATTTCGGAAGTGTTCAAAAACGAAATAACCAAAAACACCGACATCCGAAATTAAAGTTAGTGTTTTGTTTTTGGAAGTTGGTTTTATATTTTTGTTTCAAAGTTTTTTTTCATAACGGTATGAATGACATAAGTACGTTATGAGTCATAACGTACTTATGGCGAAATTTTTTTTACTTATCCAAATTAATTTTAGCAACCGTTTTTATTTCGATGCAATCTTTGGATTTATTTTAGTAAGCACATTTTCATTTGGACAATATTGTTTACTCGGCAGAATATTACTAAACTAAAGATAAAGGTATTGCATTTGGTCTTTAATTAAATAATTTGTTGTGACAAAAATAAAAAGACAAAAATAGGATTTTTTGGAATTATATAATTTACTAAAAAATAGGTTTTAGTAACAGAAACGAATCGCTGTAAATTCGAACCTACACAATCTTGTCTGCCCTAACCCTAGAATGTAATTTAGAATCACGTAGGCGCAGAGGGGCGAGGCGGCCCTCAAGTTAAGGAGCGGGTGATTTTAACGCCCGCCGCCGCGGCTGAGACTGGCTGGCGGAGCCGGCCAGCAAGATGAAACTGCGGTGGTGAGCGTTAAACCATGTACGACGATAAGATCGCGCGGGACCGCCGCCGCCGCGCCGGAGCCCCGCAGCTTCGGAGCCGTGACAAAAACCATGCCTGCTGCATGTTGCATGCATGCTGCATGCTTGATGTCTTGCTTGCTTGCATGCTTACTACATGCATGGTGAATCCTTGTTTGCCTGTAAGAAAACAGAGTATATTTTATGACAAAAACGTATGTATCCTGCTACTTCATACAAAACTACACAACAAGTAAACTATCTAAAAACAAGAAGGTAGAAGAATAAATATTGGCCGCTATTAATTAACTTGTATCTACTTAACGCCTGAGACAAAATCATAGCAAAAATTACAATTTCAAGAAACTGCCGCTACAAAACATAGTGATAGTGTTTCCATGATTAACTGACACAGAGCGTCATTTATTATTAACCATCTACCCTCATAGCAAAATAACTGCCATAAAGATGCAAATCTTGAAACCAGTAACTGAAAATTGACGATACAAAATATTTGGCTTTATTTTGCGTAAAATATGTTTTACCAACTGAAATATTTGACTACATTAAAATAGCAAGAGACAGAACGCAGAGCTAAGAGGCTCATCGGTGACGTAAAACTGGTGAATGCCAAGCTACATAGCTTGGCTGCCTCTTGACTCTAGTCTTTATTCTGTCAGAGATGACAGAGACAAAGTCTACGATGGAGCGAGCCTACCCAGAAGGAGCCTGTTCACTCTAACTTTGAAGAGATTAGGGTTGTAAGCTTTCGGAAACACAGACGCAGGCAGAGAGTTCCACTCCTTTGTTGTACGCATTATAAAAGATGTTTGAAAACGCTTAGTGCGAATTGGTGGAATAGCTACAAGGTAGGGATGGTAAGATGCAGTGCGTCTGGATGTCCGATGGTAGAAGGAGGCCGGTGGGATGAGGTCGTGGAGTTCTTGGGCACACTTACCGAAGTACAATCTGTAGAAGACCGACAGGCTAGCAACTCGTCGTCGATATTCGACTTTGGAGCTTCGTCGCAACGAGCCTCTCATTGCCGATGATCCTCTTAGCTCGTTTCTCAATTGACTCAAGGGCATCAAGTTGGTATCTGGCAGATCCATCCCAAAGATGAGAGCAGTATTCCATACACGATCGAACTTGCGCTTGATAAAGAGTTTGATCAGCTGTTCCGGCGTGAAGTACCGTCTCACCTTTGCTAGAATCCCCAACTTCTTTGCAGCCACTTGAGCTTTTGCCTCTATGTAAAGGCCAAAATTGAGAGTAGATGTTAAAGTGTAGATGTTAAAGTAACCCCAAGAAGCTCAAGTTGGTCGGTTATCGGCACGGTTAAACCTCGGAAAGATGGAGCTGGGTGGAATTGGCTCCTTTTGGCGGAAAATAGACACGCTAGGGTCTTAGCAGCATTGAAATTGACCAGGTTGGCATCGCTCCCGGAGAGACCGGATCTGCGACCCACCAGCTCGTGTGTCGGACACGTATCTCTCAGCAAAAGTGCTGTCGTCTGCATACCCAAAGGTACCGGGTTTAAGCAGAACATTAATATGCAGCAAGAACAGTGTTGCCGAAAGCACCGACCCCTTAGGAACCCCGGCATTAATATCCAGCAGTCCAGACGAGCAGCCATCTATGACCACTCAGATAGACCGATCCCTCAAGAAATCTGCTATCCAATCACACAAACGGGCGGGCAGACCGAAGGAAGGAAGCTTACCAATAAGGCTATCGTGCTAGACCCTGTCGTAGGCCTTCGAGATGTCAAAAGAGACCGCTAATGCGGGAGGCATTAGCGGTGGGCTTCTCTATGGCCTCACTCTAGATCTGAATGGCATACGCTAGAAGATCCCCAGCTGACCGATTTCGGCGGAACCCGTATTGACGATCACTAAGAATTACATTCGCTTCTAGGTACGCCAGGAGCTTATGATTCAGCACGAGTTCCATAGTCTTACAAAGTATGGACGTACCGAGATGGGTCTATAATTCGACGGGTCAGCTCGACTACCCTTCTTGGGCACGGGCTACACGTTAGCTTGCTTCCAAGCCTTCGGCACTTTTCCAGTATCAAACGAAAGGCGAAATAGGCGTGTCAAGATCGGAGACAACTCAGGCGCACAAGTCTTCAGAACAATTGCCGGTATCCCGTCGGGACCACTAGCCTTGTTCACGTCTAGGTTACGCAGTACCCTACGGACGTCCTTCTGATGAATGCGAATGTTCGACATACTCGACTCGCATCCACCAGGAGAATCCAAGAGATCCTGGTAGGGCGACGCCCCCTGCCGTTGCGCTACCAGGATCAGACAAAGAAGATTCCGCAAACAAAGAAGCAAACAAGTTTGCTTTCTCCTCAGCGGAGTGGGCCAGCTTCCCGTCGGGTCTCGGCAGTGGTGGTAGTGAGGGGCGGCAAAAATTCGATTCGACCGACTTAGCCAGGGACCAAAAAGTCTTACTACCTGCTGGGTATGAAGCAAGTTTGTTCCCTATTCGGCTAATGTGGTCAAACCGAACCCTCCGCAACACTTTCTTGCAGGACTTGGCAGCCCTGTTGAAGGCTCTCTTCTTCTGACTCACGTTATTTGCTTTGCGCGTACGAGCGTCGACCCATGCTAGGTACGCCGCGTGCTTAAGCGCATCAGCGCGATTGCACTCGGCACCAAACCATGGAACAAGCTTCGCCAGATTTCGCTATGTCAGAGAACGGAATGTACTACTCCATTCCCCTCCGCAACACATCCGACACGGCGTCCGCGCACGACGAAGCATCAGTGGAAGAAAAGCAAGTAGGCTGCCAAGGGTAACATTCGAAAAAAGATCGCCATACCCGCCGGGTGCGTCTTGGGCTAGGATCGGGCGGGGAGTAGACGGATACAGACTTCACCAGACAGTGGTCGGAACTACCCAGTGATGAAGAAATCGACACCGAATAGCGATCTGGATCTGTTGTCAGCAAAAGGTCCAAGCAATTGGCAGTGTGCGAATCAACATCGGGCATCCTCGTTGCCTCTTGGACCAGCTGGGTAAGATTTAACGCAAGCGCTAGCTTTCGCGTCTCTCGTCCAGCATGGTCTGTGCACTGGTATGGGAAGAGCCACTCCTGATGGTGGGCATTGAATTTCCCCAGTAACACCAATTGGGCAGAAGGGTACCGCTGCTGAGCCGCATCCGCCGCCTCACTCAGGTGCTGTGTAAGCCTAGTTGTCTCCAAATCACCGCTGTGCGAACGGTAGACGCAGGCGTAGACAATTTTGTCTAGGCCTGTGTCCACTATAGCCCACAGCGTCGAGAACCTGGAGTCTCAAGGCAACGGATACGCCGATAGCAGATGTCGTCCTGGGCGTACATGCATACGCCCGCGCGGGGTCTGAAGTGGTGCTCCAGGGTAAACCCTGGGTAATAAAGGTATGACACGTCCGACGGACATCCGATCTGCGTCTCCGACAGGAACAAGAGCGCTGGTTTCTCGGTCTCAAGGTGGTGATGGACTGCAGCGAGATTTGAGTGCAGACCTCGTATGTTAGAGAGGTGCACTTTATGCGAAAGGGCGTGCTGCCGCTGTACAGCTTTTCTCTTTTTTTCCCTGTTCATAAAAAAAGTGATTGAGGTTGAGGAGAAGGAAGTGAATGAGTTTCCATGCTGCTAACCCTCAGGCACGCTCTGACAGGACGACATCTTTGGGGGACTAGTCTAGAGACTGCGGGGACGCCCGAGCCCCCCCGGGAATGACCATCGGGCCCTATCATCTGGTCGCCAACCAGCACGATGGTGCATTCCGGGATTTTTCGTCAGTTGGCGGGGCACCCTTTCATGTGTGGCTAGCACACTACTTGGCCCCCAACTACCTGCGGTCGGCCAGCGGCGCACCGTGCCTCGGATCCCGCTACCCTCCGCGACTAGTCTCCCGATACGCCCATGCCAGGGCAAGCCTGGTTGGTCTGCCTGCATTGGCAAACCAAACTTGGCAACCCCATAGTCGCACAGAGGGGAAGTAAGCAACCTATATTTTTTCAATTCCTTGGGCGTTTTCTATCAGCTATCACTTCTAACGTTCTGAATCTAAACATTGTCTAGCATTTATTCTATACTAGCTGACCTGCGCGGCTTCGCTCCCGTCAACTGGCTACCCTACCTACCTACCTCCTTACCTCCCTACCTACCTACCCTATCTACCTAACTACTTACTGTTTTTTTTTTAAATATTTCAATACTTATTATGCTATTCCGGACAAAGACTAATCCAAAAACACAAACATCATGAAAATCGGTCCAGCCGTTCTTGAGTTATAAGTGTTCAAACAAACCCGACTTTGTTTTATATATTAAGATTAGAATTAAATAACATATGATGGTATATATTTCTTAGACCGGATCTTAGACCATTAGACATTCATTAAGGTAGCTACAACCTGGGAGTCTTTAAGTAAAGAGTGAATAGGTTACTTCTAGGCAAGCGTGCTCCATCTTCGATCACATCATCGCTTACCATCAGGTGAGATGGTGGTCAAGCGCGTGCCTATCAATAGTAAAAAAAAAAAGGTAGGGCTCCAGTAGATTCGCTATCGTTTTTCAAAGTAAAGTTAGTGTTTTTTGCAATCTAGGTTTTTTTTAAATATCCTCACTTTTTTTATTTCAGAGTATGATGTCAGTACGCTGGGAGCGCGTAGCTTTCATGTTCTACCTTCTAGTCACACTGATCCTGGAAGTCCTCGGTTGTGGTACTAAGAAAGTCACCTGCAGTGACAACAATACACCTTGCAAGAATAAATAAACATCAGTAATTACAACCTTATCTACTAGCTCACCAAAAACTGCCAAATAGGGGAATCTATACTAATGTACAAGGCTGAAGAGTTTGTTTGTTGCTTGAACGCGCTAATCTCAGGAAGTACTGGTCCGATTCGAAAAAATCTTTCAGTGTTAGATAGCTCATTTGTCGAGGAAGGTTATAGGCTAAGACCAATAGGAGCTGAGCAGACGAAGTTGCGCGGGTCAACTAGTGAATTATAAAGGAACTGTGGGTCTAAAATGGCTACATTGGTAGACATACGACAAACCTGTCAAATATTAATTTCATTTTATCGCTAAAGCATTAGGCTCAAGGTTAATTGGGAAAATTTTACAGTTTCGGGTATATTCTGATTCTACTAAAGTGGCCTTCTTAGAACCGTTGAGCTTTTTTCCCATAAGCTATCCAATAACCACATCAGCACAATTGACAATAGGGAATATGCATGTGAAAAATATTTATTATTGTTTATAGTTTATCTGAAAATATACAAAAATGTAATACTAACAGTGACAACAGGATCAAAATTGCTCGAAAAAAAAACGAGATATAATTACTTTAAGGTGAAAGCGTCAGGGTAGCCCGCGAAATTCAAATATTTTTGTTTTATTTTTGCAATTTGCTGGTCAGTACGAAGCTGTATGTTGAACAAAGTACGATTCGCGGCCGTAACGCGTATTTATCTAAAGAATTATAACCATTGTAATCATCAATATAACCCTCTTTAAGTTCATAAAGCCCTACTGAATAAATTTTTCATGAAATAACCGCGAATCGTATTTTGTTCAACATACAGCTTCACACTGACCGGCAAATTGCAAAAAACATAAAAATATTTGAATTTCGCGGGCTACCCTGGTGCTTCCACCTTAAACAAATATATCTGTCCCTTTCGCATATGGCAGCTTTATAGGTGTCATGGACTTTGACGTTTTAACGTCAAAAGTATATCGGACTTCTCTTTCTAATTGTAATCTTTGAATCTTTCTAACTTCATCACTGATGAAGGTATTTAAAAAATAATTTCATGGTTGTGTAGAGCTAATAAGTATTTCATTTTGCAAATAAAAAAATCGCATGCATATTCCCTATTTATGACTTTTTTGTAGATCCTCTGGTTTCTCGCGATGGACAAATCCTTCTATCAAGAGGTTGTGGTGTTAATAGTGACCCTCCTGCTGTCTTACCTTGAGACCTGCATGGGCTGCATGGGCTGCAACTGGGTGACACACGAGTATATTGATTGCAGAGGTCCCAGCCCTCGGTGCACGCAAGAGAGGAACACGACCTGATTCTTTCAGGTATTTACTTTGAACTTTAGTTTTGAGGTACTCGTGGCTAGAAAATAAAAACCGCGTTGGTCGATCTTCAAGGTTAAGCAACGCTTGCCAAAGTGAGTTCCTGGATGAGTAGCCACTGATCAACTTAATATACTGAGTATCCTCCGTGCCTCGCAAACCACGTGGTTGAGAGTGTTCAGCAGCATGGTTTGAATTTCCTTAAGATTTCGTAGTCCCGAACCGTTTCAAGGATTGATTGGTCGACACTTCTCCAGGTTTCTTTCAATAACACTACTATTCCTATAACTCACTCTGTGAAGAACTTGGGGATTTATATCGACAGCACTCTTTCCTGGACTAAACAACTGCAAGAGGTCAGTCGTAAACTGTTCGCTTCGGCGGGCTCTCTGAGACGCCTTAGTAATTTTCTTCCCATCACCACTAAAATTGCCTTAGCACAATCTCTTCTTCTCCCAATCTTGGACTATGCTGACGCCAGCTATCTTGATCTCACCCAAGTCCAATTGGACAAGCTTGAGCGACTTCAAAATCTCTGCATCAGGTTCATATTTGGCTTGCGCAAGTATGACCACGTTTCTGATTTTCGTACCAAGCTCAAATGGCTTCCTATTCGCCTTCGCCGGAATGCCCACATACTTTCTTTGCTTTATAATGTGCTCTTTAATCCTTCTACTCCTTTTTATCTTAAAGAACGATTTCAGTTTCTCTGTGACACGCATTCTAGGTCTTTGAGATTATCGGAACATCTTAAATTAAGTATTCGTATGCATTCCACATCCTTCTTTGACAAATCTTTCACTATTCAAGCAGCTCGTTTGTGGAATGCATTACCAATAGATGTGAGGCGCGCTCAAACGCTACCAACGTTTAAAAAATTGGTGAAGGAACATTACCTCTCACTATAACGTTTTGTCTCCTTTCCCTGTTATATATTTGATATTTATTAGTATATTACTTCCGCTTCCGTTTCCGGTGCTGGTCTCGTAAACATTGTAGTATGGTTGCTCCGAAAATAACCACAAAATTAAATATAAAGAACCTAAATTTTCACAATCACATCGTTTCTAAGTGTTAAACTAAGTGACACAGAGTGTTGGAAGTCATCTTCGCGGTCTAAATACTGGAATTCACATCATTTTGAGAAGAAAACCGAAGTAATTTTGAGGTTGGAATTTGATCTCAAGACATTCATTCGATTACAATGTTGGCACTATTGATCTGTCAAACAAAGTGAAGTGACAACTGACATTGACGGCTACCAGTAAAGTTTAGTGTTGCCATCGTAAATATCCTAATCCCTACCAATTACTACTAAATTACGTTCCATCATACGCAGAAAAAATGGATGAACAATTTCAACTTCTTTTTGAAAAAATGAAAATCGAAATGCAGAACCAAGCCGTTTCTATATCCAATACAATAATGGATAGAATAGACGAAAAACTAAAACCCGTCTTAGAGGAAAATAAAAAGTTAATATTTAAAGTTGAAAACTTGGAAAAGAAGATAGAGTTTTTAGAAAGAGACAAGAAAGGCAACAACATTATAATATATGGTTTGAAAGAAGGGGAAAAATCTACAAGAGAACTTATAGAAAATGCGAAAAATAAATTCCAAAAGGAATTAAATTTAGTCTTAGAGGATTACGATATAAATAAAATCTATCGCATTGGAAAACCAAACAAAGGCGACAAACCGAGACCTGTACTTTTGTCCTTCACTTGTGGATGGAAAAAGAACGAAGTTTTGAAAAATAGAAAAAAATCTAAGGAACTATTTGTCGCGGAGGACTTCTCTAAAGAAATTCTAGAAAAGAGGAAGGCAATATTACCACAACTGATAGAAGAACGAAACAAAGGGAATATAGCCTACTTAAAATACGATAAACTCATAGTCAAGGAAGGTACAAAAGCCAAGGAAAATAGAAAAAGGGAACTTTCAGTTTCTCCGCTAACTAATGTACAGCCAAAGAAACAACAAACTGCCTCCTTTTCGAGGAACAACCGAACGAATGCATTTGACGTGATGAGGAATCGGTCCAACTCCCTTACAACCTACCTAACAGATAAAAAATAGCAATCAGTTATCGGCGAACGGAAACTAAAACAAACACTGAACCAAAAAAACAAATTAACAAATATAAAACACTCTCCCCCAAGCCGACTGGTCCTCGTGGGGGAAAATGACCAAGACCCTCTAAAGATGGATAAAAATACCTCAAACCACTCAGATATGAATATCATAGATACGGAAAAGAGAAGAGAAATAAAGGCAAAACATATTCACATAGCAACCATCAACTGTCGATCACTAAGAATATCAGAAAAACTTAAAGAATTTGAACTGGCAGTAAAAGAAATAAAATGGGATATTATTGGGATTAGTGAAATGAGACGGTTTGGTGAGGGCATACAAGATCGAGGAAACTACATATTGCACTATATAGGCGAGACGCCTGGACTCTATGGAGTTGGATTCATGATCAGGAAAAATCTTGCAGACAATATAGAAGAGCTCAGAGGAATCTCAGAACGTATTGCAATCCTTAATATCAAACTATCTATAAAAGGAAAAGATGAAGAATGGTCGATTATTCAGGCATATTCTCCAACTGAATCGGACAAAAAGGAAGATGTAATAAAAATAGAAAACTTCTATAATGATCTTCAAAATACTATGGAAAGCGCTCACAAAAATAAAATTGTCATGGGCGACTTCAATGGTCAGATAGGAACACAGAAAAATTTATTTATTTATTTATTTATTTATTTATTTACAACAATCTTACCTACACTATCATTACAGATCTATGATCCAATGCGACAGAGTGGTCTTACTTACTAAATCCTAAATTTACACCTTACACCTAGTTAAAAAATATCTTAATCTAAATAACTTATTACATATAGTGTAACTTTTGCGAATTCACTCAAGTTGCACCAGAATACATCAACCCTCCCGTGAACCTGATTCACCACGCGTATGGCTCTAGTGAGAGGAGTTCTCGCCAGCAGGTTGGTCCTGGCTGCAGGCACAGCGAGCAGGGGCGGGCGTTGCCGCCTCCACACGTACCGGTCGGGCACGCACAGCTGTAGGTGTCGCAGCAGTCCCGGGTTATGCGCCACGCCACGTAGTAGTTTCACTACATACGCTACGAGCGAAAACTCCCGTCGTACTCTTAGAGTGTTATACCCTACCATACCCAGAACAAATAGTGTAGGGTACATCAATGGGTATAATGGATATACCCCATACTGCTTGTAATACAAGTGTCTCGTGAACTTATTTTGGATACGTTCCAACATAACACTATATTTCGCCTCATGAGGAGCCCAAATAAATGCGCTATGTTCGAGGTGACTTCTGACTAACGCGTCATATAGTACCCTTAGTGTCGTAATGTTGGTGAATCCTTGGGACTGCCTGAGTACGAAACCTAGGTTTCTGTATGCCTTCTTACATATCTTATTGATATGTTCACGGAAGGTTAGTTCCTGAGAGAAGACTACCCCTAAGTCTCGTACCTGAGACACTCGTTGCATCGGCACATCCTCAACCTTGTACTGATAACTCAAGGGAGTTCGCGCGCGAGTGAACGACATCACCGAACATTTAGCAACATTAAAATGCAGTTTATTGTCATTGCTCCATTCAACTACTCTGTTAATGTCTTCCTGTAGGCGATCACAATCCGAGTGATCCCGAACCTCGAGCAGCAATTTCAGATCATCCGCAAACAATAAACAAGTCCCATGTCTGACGACTTCCGGCAAGTCATTTATCATCACAATAAACTCGAGAGGCCCTACATTGCTGCCCTGGCTCACGCCCGATCTCGTGTAATACGGTTGAGATACACAGCCATTGTAGTCGACATATTGCTGGCGATCCTTCATATAGCTAGCGAAGAACTGTAGCAGAGGTAGTGTACATCCAATTTTCGCGAGCTTCCTTAACAAGATGTCATTATCCACCGTATCGAATGCCTTTTTAAAATCGAAGTACGTAGCATCTACCTGTACCCCCGAGTCTACTGCCGGCACCACCTGCACCATAAAGTTAATAAGGTTTGTAGCAGTGCTGCGTCCAGGTCGGAACCCATGTTGCGCATCTGACAGACGCGCACGCATTTGTTCCTGAACGGAGCGCTGAATAGCCGACTCGAGTACTTTAGCAGGCGTGGAGAGTACAGCCACCGGTCTATAATTACAGGTATCTGAACTTGGTTTTCCTTTAGGAACCGGAACAACGCGCGTGATCTTCCACCTTTGAGGGAACGTGGCTTGTTGTAAGCATGCATTAAAAATGTGATGCAATGGCTCCGCCAGCACCCTCCCGCAGTCTCTGAACAGAAACGCTGGTATCCCGTCTGGGCCAGACGAACGTTTTGGCTTGAGACTCCCAAGCGCCTGCTGAACTTCCGCGAGACTCAGCGTCTCAATGTGTACCCGTGCACCGGTCGCGCCGACCCCCGCCGCCGCCGCGCACGCGTCAAGTTTGGGTGGCTCCTTGCTGTACACAGACTCAAAAAAGTCAGCGAACTGCACAGCACACTCATCATCTGATAGATGTTGACCTTCTTTTATGATACTCTGCTTATTTAGTGTTTTTCTTTTCGATCGTATATACTGCCAAAACGATTTCGGATCCTTTACAAATTGATACTGAATTTTATTTTTATGTTGTATATGCGCAGTATCTATTAACTTTTTTATACGAGTTCTACATTCCGCAAATTTGTGATAATCATTATCCAACTTAGTTTTTTTGAATTTTTTGTGAAGCCTGGCTTTAATTTGTATATTTGTTATTATATCTCTCGTGTACCATACTGGGTACACATACCGCGAATTTCCACTACTAAGCTTTTTCCCGGGTACGCACCCATTAATAGTACAATTAATATTATCATAAAAGAAGTTCAACACTTCTTCTAAATCATGCATTCCATACATCATACTCCAGTCAATGGAAAGAATCCTAGAATATAACAGTTGAAAATCAGCCTTATTCCAATTCCACTGTGGTCTAATATGATGTGCACTAGAATCGCGGGCGACGGCGGGGGACGTCGGCGGGGCGGAGGCGGGGCGCACGCTAACCGCTAGCGGCGGATGGTGCGCGTCGACCGGCACCAACGCCTCATCCGCCGCTACCACCGTCACTCCTCCGCCACTCCTCCGCTAATGCCTGCACTCAGAACCAAATCCAACTGACGACCTAAATGGTTGGGTACTGTGTTACTTTGAGTGAACTCGCAATATGATAAAAAACATTCGAAATAATTACTAATATTAGCAGGACTAGAATACAAATTAAAATCACCAATTACAATAACTTTTCCATACCTATCACACAATTTTTCTATTAATCTAAATAACAACATGTAATCATTTTCCGAACTACCTGGCGGAATGTAGATAACACAACACACAAACAAAAAACGTTTATTTAAATGTACCGTTGCACAAACCATTTCGAACACACAAGTGTCTATCGACGCGTCCAAGATAGGTAGTTGTCGCAGCTCGAACCGGTGTGTGGCCACGAGAAACGCTCCGCCTTGCTTTCGACCATCCGCTCGATCACATCGTAATATATTGTATCCGGGTGGAACAATTTCTGCGTCTTGTATGGATTCACTGCAGCCAGACTCGGTAATAGCGAGTAAGTCCGAGGCAGATGCCATTAAATTATTTCTGAAGTAGTCTAGCTTAGTTCGAAGACCCCTAACATTTTGGTAATATATTTCAATTACACTATTACTTATGGAGTGGGCTGTTGGGTTGTTTACGAAACCAAATCCATTCATTGAATTCAGCGTTTAGTGGCCATACTTCCGCATTATTCAGCAAGGTATAGTGCTTTTCGGATACGCCTATAATAAAAGACGAGTAATCTCGTGCTGTTTTATGTTTGATCTTCTCAATTTTCATAGGTGCTTCAGGCCCACAAAGATTTTTTATGTAATTAGTCATAGCTTCATGTGTGGTTTCCGGATGCAAGCGCCATACATGTAGATATTTCATTCTTTCCATAGCAACTATTCCTTTAATTTCCGTATTTCTTCCAATAGTCACATTTTTAGAAAAACGGTTAGGTTTTTTATATTGTACAGTAGTCCAGCCAGTTTCTTCTTCCCGCTCCGACTGTTCAATAACGTCTGGGGCGCCAGTATAACTCGCCTGTGTTTCAAGTACCGTAGTAGCAGATTTCGTGGCCCCACACTTGTTTACATTATGGATTTCGGCGGTTGGTTGATTATGCACATTGTTAGTTTTTTTAGGTTTTTTGGTTTTATTTTGACCAACGGCTTCAGCAAATGTAGAGTGAGAGCTAGTGGATGCCTCTTTCGGTGTTGGGACGATGTTGGATGATGTCTGAGATAGGACATTGCGAGCTAATTGAAGGTTGACTTTTTCTTCTATCACCGTCATTATTTTGACTAATTTGTCAAGATCTTTTTTTGTTTGTGTATATTGATTTTGCATGAGCGTAATCGCATTTGCCTGAGAGTCCAAGCGGGCCATAATGTCCAATCGAAACTGCCTAAGTTCATCCAGCAACACGGAATCCACGTCGCTTGAAATTGTAGGTGAGAATTGGACCCGGGTTCCTCGTTGGGAGTTCACATTATCAGGTGTTATGGTTGTGTGTAGTCTGGTGGAATCCCCTCTGACCGGCGTATCTATATTTCCGCGCTTCGGATTTAAGCAAACACACTCCGGACATACCCATTTCTTCTTATATGCTAGGGTAAATGTTTTAAAAGCATCTAGGTTAATTTTGAGACAATTTAAATCATAAGCTTTCATGCATTTTTCATTTGAGCATTCCATAAACAAGTTATTTGTTATAGTTGAACTACAAGCGCCGCAGTTTTTCTCCATTATTTTTGAATTATTATTAATCAAAAATCAAAAATTACGTGGGTGTGTGAGTGTAACGCCAAGCGCTCCACGTTTCACAGAAGTGCGACAAGGACGAATTATTTGTCGCGCGCAGCCTGTCTCTTTCTCCCGAGGAGGTGAAGAGCTTACCTCAGCCTTGCTAGCGCGCACGATATTGCACTCGCGAATAAAAACAGCGAAAAAAGTTCACTCCACTTTGGTACTTAGTCTATTAGTTGTATGACAACAATACGAATCAATTTTCCATGAATTAACACACCATTTTTTTGGGTAAATTACGAATAAATTGCGAATAATGCGTCCGCACTCGACCGCGTCCGTACGGAACATGGAAAATGGAGAAGAATACATCATAGGAAGATATGGATTTGGCTTCAGAAGTAAAAACGGCACAAGATTAGTAAACTTTGCAACTGAAAACAAATTAAGCATTCTGAATAGCTTTTATATAAAAAAAAACCGCAGAAAAAATGGACGTGGATCTCGCCTAGTGGGCTTTATAAGAACGAAATCGACTACATTTTATCTAACAATCAAAAACTTTTCCAAAACATAACTATAATAAACAATCTGAATTTCAACACAGACCATAGAATGGTTCGGGTAACACTGACAGGAAGACGTCCCAAGAAACTAAGAAAATTTCACAATAAGTGTACCACTATTGAATATACAGGCAATACAGATTTACTTCTTGAAAACCTCCAAACATCACTAAAGAAAGACAGACATGGGAAAAAAGAACTTACATCAACTGAAGAAAAATACAACGGACTAATCAACCAACTAAAAACTGTAACAAGAAAAACCAACACAAACAATAAGAAAGAAATATCACTCATAACTAAACATTTGCTGCAAGAACGTAAAGAACTTATACAACAGAAGAAAAGTAAAGAAATCCGCCAAAAAATTACAGAAATAAGCAAAAAGATAAGTGAACAACTTAGAAAAGAAAGAAAAACAAAAAGACTATCTACAATAGAAAAAATTATAGAAAGAACAGGAGGAATAAAAAAGGCAAGGAAGGAACTAAACCACAAGAAAGAGTGGATACCAAGGATGAAGAAGAAGGATGGTATAACGACAGGTAACAGACTCGATATACTAAAGATTGCTACGGATTATTACCGCCATTTGTACACAAGCCAAAGATTTGAACAAACTCAAAAAGAATACAACATACCAACAGATGCAGAGCAGACACCGAAAATACTAACTATTGAAACAATGCAAGCAATTAAAACACAAAAACTTGATAAAGCACCTGGAGCAGATCTCATCACAAACGAGCTTCTAAAAACTACATTACCAGTGATTGCTCCAAAGCTTACGGATATATTTAATGAAATACTTAACACGGAAAACATCCCCGATGATTGGACTAAATCAACAATTATATTGCTCCATAAAAAAGGCGACAAAGGAGACATAGGAAATTATAGGCCCATTAGCCTGATGTCGAATATTTACAAGGTTTTCTCAAAAATTATACTTTCTAGAATTACAAATACCCTTGAAGAAAATCAGCCCAAAGAACAAGCTGGATTCCGTAGACATTTTTCAACTATAGATCACATTCACGCTTTGAGACAGATACTACAAAAATTTAAAGAATATAACAAAACTTACTACCTGGGGTTCATTGACTTTAACAAAGCATTCGACACATTAGAACACAGTTTTATTTGGAACGCACTTGAAGCACAAGGCGTCGAAACAAAATACATTAGAATACTTAAAAATATCTACACAAAAAGCACTGCTCGAGTGAAGCTAGAATCGACAGGAGACGAATTCCCTATTAAAAGAGGTGTACGCCAAGGAGACCCTATATCACCAAAATTATTTTCAGCCGTTCTTGAAATGATATTTAGGAACCTAAAATGGACAAAGGGACTAAATATAAATGGTGAAAATCTAAGTCATCTTCGCTTTGCAGACGACATTATTTTGTTTTCGGATTGCCCAAAAACTCTGGAAAGCATGTTGCAACAGCTATCGAATGAAAGTATTAAAGCAGGCCTGTCAATGAACTTAACAAAACTAAAATAATGTCAAATTCTACAAATATAGAAATAAAAATAAATGACGAGGTAATAGAATATGTACAAGAATATATATATCTTGGACAACTTATATCTCAAGAAGACTGCATGCAAAAGGAAATAGAAAGAAGAATTGCTAATACCTGGAAACGGTTCTGGTCGCTAAGCGAAGTGATGAAAAATAAAGACATGCCTATAAAACAAAAGAGAAAAGTATTTAATATGTGTATTCTTCCATGCTTACTATACGGGTGTCAAACTTGGGCGTTGACAGAAGAACTATCAAACAAATTAAAAATTTGTCAAAACGGAATAGAGAGAAGTACAATAGGCGTAAAAAGAAAAGACCGAATAAAACTAAAAGACATAAAGAGCAAGACAAACTTTAAGAACGCATACACAACTTACAAACAACTAAAATGGCGATGGTCTGGACATATGATCAGAGAGAAAAAGGAGAAATGGACCAGTTTAATAACTGAATGGTATCCACGAGATGGTAAAAGGAATAGAGGTAGACAGACTAAAAGATGGGAGGACGACATTATAAAAATAGCTGGTACTACATGGACGCGTACAGCAAAGGACAGGACACAGTGGAAATCTTTAGAGGAGGCCTTTGTCGAAGGACAAGCTGCGATACCACAACCACCGTTTGCCGATATTTAATTTAATTCCATAAGGAACTCAGTATTTAAGTTTTGGCATGTTTAAGTAATTTGATATAGTTTGTAAAACTAAGAACAGCAATAAAGGCTTTTTTTTTTTTTTTTTTTTTTATTTAGTATATTACTTAATATTGTAGGTATGTATTTGTTTTATATTATTATGTATGCCTCTCTATTAATATTATTTACTAGCTGTGCCCGCGACGTCGTTCGCGTGCGCTTAGGTCGATACCAGCCTATTATCTTACTTCTAATTTTTGTTTACTAATAAATGCGAAAGTTTGGCTGGCTGGATGTTTCTTACTCAATTACGACAATATGGCTGAACGGATCTGGATGAAATTTCGTACAGAGGTAGATTATAGTCTGGAGTACCACATAAGCATTCTTATCTCGGGAGTACCAACTTTGGGAGATATTTAAGATACAAACCATTTATTTACAGGTACTTAAAAATAATACTTTCGAATTGTTAGGATCAGTCTGTCAAAAACATTAAGCTATTTGCGAGTTTTAAAACGTAAGTAGATCACTGTGATAAAGAAAGAACGTGCAAGAAACTCTACGCCCAGTCTTTTATATCATAATAAATACTGGTTTTACGGACAATTAACGAATCCAATTAAAGACAATACAGAGAACAGCGATATTGGTAATATAGACCCTAACAAAGACTTTCAAGACCTAATAGAGACCGAACCTCAAACACCTAGACTGTTCGAAAATCGTGTGAGGGTGGTTCTCCAGCAGAAAATCTTAACACCGCAATTCAGAAAAACGCGTCATCAGTACAACGCCATCTATCGACCAAGTAAGTAAACTGACAAAATGTTTAGCATTGGAAGACGTTAAATAAGGAGCCCGTATGACAACATTAAGGAATTAAAATGTTCACTTTTATATTGCTACGTATAAAAGTTTCACAAATAACTCAACAATGTCTTTTAGGGTAATATCATGTTTTCATGCATTTTATATTTCTCAATAGATGGTGCTTTGCCTAATCACAATACATTAGGAAGTTTCTACACTTTAATCTTAAAAATTCAATATATTTTGATTTGTGGATCGGTTGTTAGATAAATACCGATAAGGTGTAAAATGTTCAATTTTATTTTGCCACGTAGGTATTAAAAGTTTCACACATAACTACAATTTGTTTTGGTGTTTCATATATGCGTTCGTGAATTTCATATTTTTCAATAGATGGCGCTGTAATCAGAATACATGAGGAACAGAATACATTAGGAAGTTTCTTACTAAACTTAAAAATTCAATATCTTTAAAACGCTAAATGTTACTCGGATTATCACTTAATGTTTTTAAGTACCTAGATTTGGAACCCAATCTGTGGTTTATACGTGATGCTCCCTCAAACGCACAGACAAACAGACAAACAAACAAACAGTCAAACAGTCAAACAGACAAACAGACAAACAGACAAACAGACAAACAGACAAACAGACAAACAGACAAACAGACAAACAGACAAACAGACAAACAGACAAACAGACAAACAGACAAACAGACAAACAGACAAACAGACAAACAGACAAACAGACAAACAGACAAACAGACAAACAGACAAACAGACAAACAGACAAACAGACAAACAGACAAACAGACAAACAGACAAACAGACAAACAGACAAACAGACAAACAGACAAACAGACAAACAGACAAACAGACAAACAGACAAACAGACAAAAATTTCAAAAATACCAAGAAGATCAAAATAAAGAAGAGCACAAAGGTGATATTTACTTCAAAATATATTTTTTCAGACTGACCTTTGGCAGGAGAGTTTTTATTTATTTATTTATCTCCTTACAGGTTTCGACCTAATGCGACAGTGTAGTGATTGACACCTACGTGTTAATTTTAATAAATAAAAAAATCTAAGTACTAATTAATATTAATTAGTACTTAAGATTTTAGGTTAGGTTTTAGTCAATTCTCCGCATGTGATGTTAAGAAGAGCATACTAACGATTACTTCTAATGCAGTAGGGAGCGACTGTATTAGCCGTAAAATGTTACTCCCAGTGCTGGACGTAATCCTTCCCGTCATTTGTCATATCCTTAACTTTTCTGCGTCTAGCGGTGTCTTTCCATGTTCATGGAAAGATGCTCAAATTATTCCTCTGCCAGAAAAGTCCAATCCTACATCGTTTTCTGAATTCCGTCCAATATCCGTCTTACCATTCCTATCTAAAGTCCTGGAACGGTTAATCCACAACCAATTAGAATAGAATAGAATAGAATAATCGTTTATTTGCACAGAAAGTAGGTAAAATATACAGGTGTTATTATTATTAGGGGAGCCATATACTTTCTACGTTGACTAAGGCATGCAAAAAGTAATATAAAGCTAATAAATTCAATTAAACAATACAACCACAACACTACAAGCATAATTCAAGCATATTGATAAAAAAATAAGTCATTAATTAAATTCACAAATAAAAAGATATTACCTACGAAAAATGCCAGTGAATATCCATAACATTCATTATTCAGGTCAGAGTCAATAGCATCTTAGGTTAATATGTATTTTTCAGTACAATTTAATATAATTAAAAATGTTTTATTAAAAATAGATACAGAATTTTAATATTAATTCAAAATTTATCGTTCAAAAAATCGTCTATCGAATATTAACATTTTTTGTCAACAAATCTGTCAACTGCTTCTTGAAAACTGGAACAGTCTGTGTTTTTATTCTATCGGGCATTTTATTAAATATTGTCGGACCCATATATAACACACTTTTCTTTAATAAGGCGGTGTCATAACTACTCACAGTCAGCATGTTTTCATACTGTTTTTGTATTGGCCTATTTCTATTATCAGATGCTTTATTAAAAAGATGCATATTTGACTTGACGAAAACAACAATTTCAAAAATATAAAGAGATGGGAATGTAAGTAATTTTAGGGACAACATAGGTACACAGCTATCTGTTACTGTTAAATTGCACATTGCTCTTAGACATCGTTTTTGAGCCTTGAACACCTGTTCTCTCAGGCTACAATTTCCCCAAAATATTATGCCGAATCTCAAAATCGACGCAACTAACCCATGGTATGCAACCAATCTCGTGGCCGTGCTCACTTTTTTAGACAGGTTAAAAAGAACATATGCAGCTATACTTAGTTGTTTGCACACTTCTTCTGCTTGTGGCTTCCATGTTAGTTGGCTATCTATCATTATACCTAGGAATTTAGCAGCAGTTACCTCTTCAACTTTTTGATCATTATAATAAAGATTTAAGATTTCTGGTGGAATTCGTTGCTAAAAATGCATAACATTTGTTTTTTGAATATTAATTACTAAGTTATTATGTTCTAGCCAATGTATATCTGTTAATGTATTATTAATGTTCTCTGAATATGTATTTCTGTCAAGGCATTTAATCAAAGCAGTGCTATCGTCAGCGAAAAGAACCATCTATCATATCTTTGTTTTTTTACTGCACACTTGGATGCCACGTGAGACCCAATTAATGGTTTTATTTGTCCTAATTTTTACTAATTTGTATGGAAAGCAAAGATCGTACAGCCAGCGGAACTGTTCTAAAAAATAATCGTATGCTTCATTAGCATTATTTGTCTGATAAATTTCAGAAAAGGAAAGGCATTTGAGGTAACTTTTAAACTTTATCATATTTTCATTGAATAGATCTCGTTTTTTAACCCTCCAAGAATTGATTCTATATGATTTCATTACTTTAACTTATAAAATTAAGTACTTTCCTTTCCAAAAATAATCTCCTAGGAGTAGTTAATTTCTAACGAATTAACTACTTCCTACCATCTTTATGCAGACGATTTACAAATTTACTCGCAAGCTCCTCTTGGAAATCTCTGAGGCCATCGTCACTATCAACAGTGATCTGTTTCGCATATGCCAATGGAGCAAGCGGTACGGACTCATAGTCAACCCTTTGAAGACGCAGGTTATCTTAGTGGGCGGTTCTAGAATGGTTTCCAGGGTCGACTGGACAACTTTTCCCCAAATTTTCTTCGATAGCTCAGTTATTCCTGTCTCCGAAAAAGTTAAAAATCTGGGGATACTTATTGACAGAAACTTTTCTTGGACTGCCCAACTGCAGGAAGTTAGCCGCAAGTTATTTGTATCTGCTGCAACGTTGAGGAGACAGCGCAATTTTCTTCCTACTGCCACCAAGATTGCGCTTGCACAATCACTGCTTCTACCCATCCTTGATTATGCTGATGCCAGCTATCTTGACCTAACTCAGGAACAACTCGATAAACTTGAGCGGCTCCAAAATTTTTGTATTGGTTTATATTCGGTTTACGCAAATATGATCTTGTTTCCGAATTTCGTGTGAAGCTCAAGTGGTTGCCAATTCGCCTTCGCCGGAATGCTCATATTCTTTCCCTTTTATACAATATCCTCTTTCACCTTTTACCCCTCCTTACCTTAAAAGTCGTTTCCAGTTTATCTGTGATTCCCACACTAAATTTCTGAGGTCATCGGATAACTTGCGACTGAAAATGCCAATGCAGTCTACAACTTGCTTGGATAACTCCTTTACTGTACAGGCTGCTCGTCTGTGGAATGCATTGTCAGTGCTAGTTAGACGCGCTCAGTAACATTACCTGCGTTCAAAAGACTTGTAAGGGAGCATTACCTGTCGCTGTATACTTAGTATGTATGTATTTATGTACCTATTTCAAATAGCGTTTTATGTATATATGAATGTTTCTATTATATTATAATTTATTGTTTGTTTTTCTTTTTTTTACACCAATGACAGCCCCATTTCATGTCCGGACAAATACTTTCCATCCTAGGTTGTCTGAAAGAGATCGCGGAATGCGATAAGACCGCCCATTTTATTTGTTTTAATTTTAAGTTTCCTTTTGTATTACTTTTGGTGTATGTACAATAAAGCGTATAATAAATAAATAAATAAATCCGCAAGGCAGTCTTGTGGCGAGCTTTTGGGCACTGGCGACCCCACGGACCTGATCTCCAGGGAGAATTCTTGTTCCTCATTTCCGGATTGCCTTTATTGGCTGGCCGGAGTGAAAACTCGACGAGGAACAGAGCTCCCACCTCTTTCTTGCCTTAATCGCGCCTTAATGCCGCTACGTTATTTTGTGCTAGCGACCCTTTTCGGGGGCCCCATTTATTGAGTGTGCAAGTCACCCCCTGCCATTTTAATTGTCAATGGTCAGGCAGGGGCCAATAGTTCTTCCATAGTAAACGATTATTAGTCCACTAACCCAGCCAAACCCATAGCGTTTCATCTTTTGTTTCCATATTCTGCAATAGTCCTGCTCCAACCGGGGATTGTCCTTGGGGTATACTTTCACAGTGCATACAGGGATAATCGTCGGTTGGTGTCCCATTCTATTTGAAATGTCTAAAGAGGCCTCTGCGAGTTGGCTTCGGCCCCTCGTACGCCTACCAAAGGACCGGGTCTCTAGGAAGAGGGACCCGAGAAAGTAAAAAACATAAAAAAATAATAATAACAAAGATTTATTTCTCTCAAAAAGGTACAGACATTGGTTCGTGACATATTATTTCAATCAAATTTGTAACCTTTGTGAGAGCTGGAGTCTGTAGTGGGTTCGGGACCTGTATGACAGATCTCCAGGCTCTCACCCTCTTAAAACAATACTATTAATTTGTAAACATCAAAGCCTTCACGTACAGAGAGGAATATTTAAAAACTAAAATAGGAAAATGTTAAAACTAAAGATGGTGTGTCTGTGGGTGTGTAGTGTATGGTGCGTGTTGAGTGTTTTGCGTGTTGTTGAGACAGGATTATTGCAAGTTTTAGTGGCGCCTACCATACTAAAATAACAGCCTTTATATTCTTAGCAAATTTCAGGTAAAAAACTGTAACTACTGCTTCAAATGAAAAGTTGCAGTATTCCAAAATCAAATAAAATGCTGTTAAACGATTTCCTGCTAGTGATTCTGCAAATTGCACTGATAATGATTGAGCTAACCCAAGGTTGCAAAAAGCGAAGGTTCAACAGAAGGTTGAGAGGAAAAAAAATAGGTTACGAGCACAACCCAGTCCGGATGGTTCGGGTAAGATTTTGTCTATATGTTTGTTTATTTTTCGTCTGGTTCTCCTTACTGGTCTAGGTCTTGTTGGGGCTACTAAATTATAGTAAACTCTCTGCCTGTGTTTGTGTTTCCAAATGCTTACAACCCTAATTTCTTCAAAGTTAGAGTGAACAGACTCCTTCTGTGCAAGCTTGCCCCATCGTAGACTTTGTCTCTGTCATCTCTGACCTAGACTAGAGTCAAGAGCAAAGCCAACTCAAAAAAAAAAAATGCTAGATTTTGCCCGCGACTACGTACGCACACTACACATGTATTCCGTTTTTTCCCTGTTCCTCTAGGAATTTTGGAAAATACTCTTCCCTACACTCCCCAAAGAACCTACATGCCAAATATCACCTTTCTACGACCAGTAGTTTCGGCGGTGCGTTGTCGGTCACTCGGTCACCACTAACGAAGGGGGATCCGCCGACTAGGCGCGTGTTGTCTGGTGGGCGGTCAACTGCCTTATGGTTGATATTTGGGCTGTTGCGTATTTCAAATCGCACGGAAAACTGATACCGCGATGCAAAGTTTGTAAGTCAGGTCCTTAGTTCGTATCTGACGGTATAGATGTCGCTACGTTAATTTTTGTAGTGGTATAGATATTGCTACAACTTCATCCCCGTAGGTGTCGACTTTTAAAGAATAGATACTTAAATGCATGTTTGCCTTCCCGTTTTCCTCGTATTTGTCCCTGTCTATATTACCATGCATATAATTGTGTAGCCTCTGTTAGCGATCGTATAAATAAATAATCCTAATATATAAATTCTTATGTTACTGACAAAGAGTGACTGACAGACAACGCACAGCCGAACTACTGCTCGTAAAAAGCTGAAATTTGGCATGTAGGTTCCTTGAAGAGTTTAATCGGGAGCACTAAAAGAGGATTTCCCGAAATTCCTACGGGAACGGGAAAAAACGGGGTTATGCGTGTACGAAATCGCGGCCATAGGCTCAAGTATAAAATAAAATTAAAAAAAATAAATAACTATTCTTATAATTTCCAAAAATATTTTCATAGCAAATGCTTAAGTTATAAAATAATATTCAAACAGCTTTCCAGACATAGTAGTTTTGGCGCGAGTTTTGGAGACTCTATTATACTGGCTGGTCCAGAAATGCGTGGTTACATTTAGGTAATGGTGATGTCGGATAGCTGTTATTTATTAAGGTGAATGCTCCAGGGTAGACCGCGAAATTTTTTTTTTTTTTTTTTTACTATTGATAGGCACGCGTTTGACCACTATCTCACCTGATGGTAAGCGAGGATGTGGTCGAAGATGGAGCACGCTTGCCTAGAAATAACCTATTCACTCTTGATTTAAAGACTCCCAGGTTGTTGTGTGGTTGTAGTTCGAAAGAATGAATATTTCAGAAACAATCATTCTTTCAAACTACATGAACTTAGAGGGCTATATTGATGATTAAAATGGTTATAATTCTTTAGATAAATACGCGTTACGGTCGCAGATCGCATTTGGTCCACATACAGCTTCACACTGACCGGCAAATTGCAAAAAACATAAAAATATTTGAATTTCGCGGGCTACCCTGGAGCATCCACCTTAAGAAAAAAAACAACAAATATACACCGTGTCCTGGACGACATACATTAACTTCGACCGGATGTTTAGAACATGGAAGTAAGCATTTTTCATGTTGGATACATTAATCAAATATTATAAATACAGACGAAAAACAAATGAAATTCAAATAGCATTTGATAGTTTTTTTTTCATTTTAAGACCCTTTCACATGTAATTGAGCTATGATTACATGTTATTACAATCTTTGCAACGAAGCCTTGAGCGAGTTCAATGCAGCTAAGACCCAAGCGTGTCTATTTTCCACCAAAAGGAGCCAATTCCCCCAGCTCCATCTTTCCGAGGTGCAACCGTGCCGATAACCGACCAACTTGAGCTTCTTGGGGTTATATTAACATCTACCCTCAATTTTCGTCCTTTTATAGAGGCAAAAGCTCAAGTAGCTGGCTGCAAGGAAGCTGGGGATCCTAGCAAAGGTGAGACAGTACTTAACGCCGGAACAGCTGCTCAAACTCGTATCAAGCGCAAGTACGATCGTGTATGGAATACTGCTCTCATCTTTGGGACGGATCTGCCAGATACCAGCTTGATGGCCCTTGAGTCAATTAAGAAACGAGCCAAGAGGATCATCGGCAATAATAGGCTCGTCACGACGAGGCTCCAAAGTCTTGAGCATCGATGACGAGTTGCTATAGACTGTCGGTTTTCTACCGGTTGAATTTTGGGGAGTGTGCGACGGAATTACATAATTTAATTCAGCCAAGCCCGTTTCATCATCGGACCACAAGACGAACGGCAATGCGCCACCGGTACATAGTGGACATCCCACCCAAACGCACAAAACGTTTTGAAAACTCATTCATAGTGCGTACAGCTAAGGAGTGGAATTCCCTGCCGGAGTCTGTGTTTCCTGATAGCTACAACCTGGGAGTCTTTAACTCAAGAGTGAATAGGTTACTTTTAGGAAGCCATGCTCCATCTTCGACCACATCATCGATTACCGACAGGTGAGACAGTGGTTAAACACGTGCCTATCAATAGTAAAAAAAAAACCTTTTTAAGGTCTACTTCCTTTGGATTTGATTTGTTAAAGCCACAGAAGCGTTTGCTAAAGTTTATAGATAACGTAAAGAACACGGTGTATAAATAAATAGTATAGTCTAATAATATAGTCTCACTCCCATAGCTACCTACTGTGACTATCATCTATTACTCATCATTTCGTGTCATTCCTTTATTTTGTTACTAATGGCCGTTTTGTTTGTTTTCAGGAAAAATGCCGCTTCTAACAATAGTTTTATATTTAGCTACGTTTCTGTTAAATGTGATGGCTTGCAGAAAAAAATCTAGATCTTCCAACAGCAGAGGAGAGCTAAAACCTTGCTGTTCTAGGGTAAGATAACTTTATTTATAACTAGCTTCTGCCAGGGGCTTCGACCGCGTGATCCTTAGGGAACACACTCCCGGGATAAAAAGAAGCCTATGTGTTATTGCAGATTATAGCTGTTGCATCTCTGTGCCAAAGGAGTTCAAAAAAATGCTTATATGCAGAGATTGTATTCTAATAATATTTCTAGTCTTAATTCAACCATTTAAATAAATTAAACTCTATTATTTTACGAAGATCTTAATAAAGTGGTGTTCACGTGTTCTTCCAAAAAAATGATTAAATACAGTTGGAAAATAAGTAATTTTTAATGATAATTATAATGCCACATCATACCTTAAAACGTGATACTTTAAGGCACCATGTTCCTATCATTTATTATTTCACGTCATTTACTATGCCACAATGGTTCTATAGGGCATAGAGAGGGCATGGAGATCTTTTCAGATGTTCTGAAAAGATCTTCATGAAAGGGCACAAACTTTCGCATTTATAATATTAGTAGGATGTTACTCAGAGATAAATATGAATGATTTTTTGAAATCGGTTCAGGAGTTTTTGAGTTTATTCGTTACAAACATACAAAACTTTCCTCTTTATCGTATTAGTGTAGATTATAAATGCGGAAGTTATTTTATCTGTATGTTTGTTACCTCTTTACGTCGCGTCGTACAGAATAGATTGAAAAGAAACTTAGCAGGCTGGTAGACCATGTTCTATGATTGCACGTAGGATAGTTTTATCCCAGAATTTAGCCGTTACGCGTTGGCACTAGCTACTCAACTAAATACCTCTATTTTGTTTAACTGCTCATTGGAAAATTCATTGTCAGATATGCGGCTGTAGATTATAAACAGCCAGGTCAGAAGATTATTTGATTAGAGTTCTTTCGCTTAGAAAGTGAAAGAACTCTAGCCAGCATGTGTGCCCATAACCTAATAAACCTTCTAGGGCTGCAGAATTTGTTTGAAAGAGGTACCGTAGCCCTGGAACGCGGGTTCACCCAGAGCCGGAGGAGACATTTGATGATTTCCCATCCTTAAAAAAAAAGACGTCACATTCCATATTTTTTCTTAACTTAACTATACAATGCATTATGCCTATGCACTAGATTGTTTATTAAATATATTTGTAGGTATCGTAGTTTCCATAACGTATGTCTTCCGGTACGTGGTCGCTACTTCAGAACTTTTCGGCCCCATCGACCATCTGTTCTGCGTGCAATGTGCAGTGTGTGTCCCACAAGGTGGACCGAAGACCTGGAGAAGGTCGCGGGTGACCGATGGATGCGAGATGCACAAGACCAGTTGTTGTGGCGACACTTGGGGAAGCCTATGTCCAGCAGTGGACGTCTATCGGCTGCTCTCATTTCAGCCAAAAAAAAAAATGCCATGATGATGGTCATTTATGACGAAATCAATAGTCATTTATTGAAAATAGGCTGGGAGTTATTATCATTTTTGGAACTCCGAAGTCCTCCAAAATGCACGCGCCCGTCTCTAATCCCCAGTGGGAGGAAAGAAAAAACGGTGCAACAAACTTATCAGCAACACATCTATCTGCCAAATTCTGGTATTAAACCTAGAGATTCGTTTGGTGACCAGCTTCAAAGACCACCTTTCTGGCAATATTTCTGAACTGGACCTTTTTACCTGTTACTTTCTTTTAAAGATTCTAGCTTTTTTAACTTAACATTATTATTTCCCTTTCTCCACACCAGGCATATTAAGTTAAAGAACTATGAACCTTCCGAAGTGGTTGATCGCACTTTTGCAGCTTAGTGCTTTGATAATCGGCGTCACCGGCTGTTCTAAGCTCAAACCCCGGCCTCCCGACTCCCTTAATATTAACCCCTGCACTTACACGGGACCTATCATTGAAGTTATATATCCTAAACCAAAAACGGTGAGAGATTGTAATTCAAATCTTAGATACGTACGCGTTAGGGATTCTTTAGAGGCCATCTCCACGAGCGAGAGAATCGCGGCGCTCAAACCCTAATCTCCTCAAAGTTAGAGTGAACAGGGTCCTTTTGGGTAAGCTCGCTCCATCGAAGACTTTCTCTGTCATCTCTGACTTAGTAGAGTCAAGAGCGAATCCATCTCAAATGAAAAAGTATTTCTATAAAAACTCTATGAACGTGTCTCCGCAAGGTGACATTATTAAATGAAATTGACGAACATAACGTGAACTCGCGGCAATTCACTCGCGCATGGAGGTGGCGCTTTAGGGTGCTTTTTTACCAGAGGTGAACGAGGTAGCTGGGTGGTGTGAGAATGCGAAGCGACAATGTGATACTTTGTGACTGTTTCCACCAAGACTGAGCGAGGAGCTTTCGCAGCGCGGGACGGTTTAGCGACGCAGCGAAACGAAATATAGCTCAGCGGTGCGAGGATGCGTAGCAAACTCTGTTTATGCGCAGATACACACTTTCCTCGCTCGGTCGCTTGTACACATACCTCACTCGCATACCTCACAGAATCCCTCGTATACATTCCTCGTATAGATTCCTAGCACACATTCCTCGCTTGCATCCCTGGCACACATACCTACTTCGTACACATTTCACGCGTTTTTTAATGTATGTTTTTCTCCTTTGTATCACTCGCACGACACTCCCTACATGAAAATTTAACTGGACCCAAAACTTTGCCACTTCCTCATTAACATCGGTGTCAGCACAGAAACTCACTTTGGCTGTATAAGTACTAAGTAGCTTCTTTCTCGACAGTCAAGAAAATGAAGTTATCTAACGTGTTGATAGCTCTGCTTCCGATCACCATGGTGTTGATCCACGCTGTGCTCAAGAGACGAAAGGCGGTGAGAGGCCTGCGGACCCACTGTCCACTCCGATACAGGACCAGGATACATAACGGTGATGTGATACGTAGACAGGTAAGGTTCTGATTTTTCTTTTAAGGTGGATGCTCCAGGGTAGCCCGCGAAATTCAAATATTTTTATGTTTTTTGCAATTTGCCGGTCAGTGTGAAGCTGTATGTGGACCAAATGCGATCTGCGACCGTAACGCGTATTTATCTAAAGAATTATAACCATTTTAATCATCAATATAGCCCTCTAAGTTCATGTAGTTCGAAAGAATGATTATTTCTGAAATATTCATTCTTTCGAACTACATGAATTTCGCGGGCTACCCTGGAGCATTCACCTTAACTGTTTTCGTTTATACCAAGTTACTGGCACTTAGAAATATTGACGTCTGATTTTCTGGCTTCTAACAATCCGTAAGATCTATAAATGACAGCCGGAGCCAATGGGTTAACGTATTTTAAAGCCACGGTATTTTCTGGATGATGACTAATCCGCTGACCGACCTCTGCAAGCGTTGCGTAAACCTTGTAGGCCCTTGTGGTTATTACAATTAAGCTACGTGCTCCTCCGGAATTTAATTTTTTAGCTTTTTTATTTTTATGAGGTGGATGAGTGGCGTAACGCGATCCGATCGCATACGCAACTCTTTCATCAGAGGTAGTCTTGGTGTCCGTGACGTGGGGGAAAAACTGCAAGAGTGTCGTCTGCGATGGTATGGCCACATCATGCGCCGCCCTATGGAGTACGTTGGTCGGGGATGCATGAATATGGCTGATCTTGGGGCTAGGTCCCGTGGTCGCCCTCGCAAGCGCTGGTTGGACGTCGTTAAGTCCGACATGAGAGCCAATGGCCTAACTGAAAAGGATGTTCAAGATCGGGCAAAGTGGAGGAAGCTAAGTAGGAAGGCGGACCCTGGCAATAGCCGGGATTAACGCCAGGTAGAAGGAAGGAAAGGATTTTTATTTAGGAATGGGCTAACTCTTGACCACAATCACGCCTGATAGAAAGCGATAGATGGGCGCTCACCTTATTAAAAAAATATTGGTTACCCACTGGGTAACAGTTACTTTCAGGGCCAACCAGGTAACAAGAATAGCAGAATTCCAGAAACAAACCAAGATGTTGTGGGGAACGAACTTGTTGGTCTTCCTTTTAAAATCTATGCTCTTCGTTGAGATTGTCCAGGGTTTCAAAGAACTGATAGGCCGGGGGGCAGTAGGCACTACGCAGAGAAATCAAAGCGGACGGATAGGGAGTCAATACAGACCTCGGTACCAGGCGGCCGGCGTCATGATTACGGTTAGTCATTATTCTATACTATCTACATCATCATCATCATCATCATCATCTGTCTAGCCTTTTCCATTCAATTTTCAATTCAATTGAATACCAGTGTTTAACGTGGAGCGGCTGCCTACCACACCTCCACTACCCATTACTGGGTAACACGGAACTTCTTGGCAAGACTGGAATCAGATTTACTGACTTTTGACAATCCGTAACGACTGCCAAAGATCTACTAATGACAGCCGGGACCAACGGCTTAACGTGCTTTCCGAGGCACGGAGGAAACTCGGTATGTTAAGATGGTCACCCATCCACAGACCAACCTTGGCAAGCGTTGCTTGACCTTAAAGATCGACCCGTGCGGCTGTTTTTATTTAGCCACGAGCTCTGCAGCAACGAGCTCCTCCTTATATACTATATGTACATATATCTAAATATTCAATTTGGTCCAGACGCTAGACATCAAATATAAAATCAAATAGAGTCAAATTTTCTGGTTTCTGACAATCCGTATGATCTGCAAGTGACAGCCGGAACTACAACGTGCTTTCCGAGCCTGAACGAAAGAGTTACAAGCCTCTATAAACGTTATTTGCACTTGTCTTGTAGTTCGCCCCGTGAGCGTTATTATTTAGGCCATAAGCTCCTTTGAATTTAATTTTCTAGCTTACCTTACTAAAAACGTCTTTGTTACCACTGGGTAACAGAAAGTTTCAGATAAGCCCAACTGCTGCCACTCAATATGTTGTAGAGAAAGTCGCTGTTGGTATTAATAGCTATGCCGTTGGTTGAGATGGTCCAGGGTTGCAAAGAACAGAAAAGACGGGCATTAAACACAATGCAGAGGATCAAATCGAACGGACAGTTAGACAGTACAGCCCTCAATTCAGAAAACAGAGAATTTAGGTAACGAATCACATTTGACCAGGGTCGTACTTATGGTGAGTCATTTAATATCTATTCTATAATATCTACAAACATCTATTTATACTTTATGGTTGCTCAGGTATTTTCTACCTATTTTTTAACACCTTTGTTTCCAATGTAGGTTTTTCATTATATCCGTCCCTCTTTCACGCCTCTACGTACTTCGATTTCTGGTTCTAATCAGTCATGTTTTAAACGGCTTACGCTTTTGCTGTAGATGTCTTTCAAGATATTTATGTAGGTTTTTGAGATGTATTGGTTTTCTAGCGCTTGCCATATACTGTTGTGAGTAAGGCAATACCCAGTTACTGGGACATGGCAAGGTTGGCGACTAATTTTTTATTGGCTTCTGACAATCCGTTAGATCTACAAATGACAAGCGGAACCAACAGGTTTTGACGTGCTTTCCGAACCACAAAAGAGTTATAGGGAGCGTGCAGAAACTATAGGTGGCAGCACAGAAATGTTGTTTACCCTTGTAGTTCGTCCCGTGAGTGTTATTATAATTTAGGCCTCGACGAACTACTCGGATTTTTATTTTCTAGCTTACCTTATATAGGGATGCGGAACAGAGAATAAAGTCCCGCAAACCTCCACTGAAAAGCTCCCTTTTCAGTGGAGGTTTGATACAACAACAATTCGGTCGGAAGATCCTCCGATCTTCCGACCGAATTGTTGTTGTATCCTGTGGACAACTGCCCGATAATTGAATAATATTCAGACTGTTGCATGTATTCAAATCGCATGGAACTCCGATACCACGTTGAAGGATTCGTTAGTAGTTTGCTGCTGGCGGGATAGATGGCGTTGCGGTTTTTTTTGTTGCCGTACAAACGCTTCGTTAGTTTTTACTATGGCGGCATTGATACCGCTATACAAGCTTACTAAAAAAAGACATTGTTACCCTATACCCATAGGGTAACAATGTCTTTTTTTTAGACAGAACAGGAATTTTCAGAGCCAATCAGGTAACAAGAAAAGCAGAATTCCAGCCGCAAACCAAGATGTTGTGGCGAAAGTACCTGTTGCTCTTCCTACTTATAGCTATCCTCTTGGTTGAGGTGGTCGGGGGTTGCAAAGTAAAGAGAGGTGTGAGAAGACGGGTACAGACGGATCAAAGCGAAAGGCAATCTAGACTGTACAGAGCTCAGTTCAGACACCACAGGAATTTAGGCTACGAAACAGAATTGATTACCGTTAGAAGTAAGGTGAGTCGAATTAATATCTATTCTATATTAAACATACTTACACAACTTTATCTACACTAATATTATAAAGAGGAAAGATTTGTTTGTTTGAATTGAATAGGCTCCGAAACTACTGGTCCGATTTGAACAATTCTTTCACCATTAGAATCCTACAGTATCCCTGATGAACATGGGCTATATAATATTTTCGAAAACGTTAGGGATCCCTATGAAAACTTCGATAATGTAACCCAAGGCGTAAAAAAGTATTTAAAAAAAATCCTAATATCGCGTACGCTGCGTAAACTTCTGACAAAAGAGCAAAGTGCTGTACTACAGTTTTATTGAAGACATCAATGTTCAGAAATAAGTCCGCGAGGATATGCATCTAACTATTATGTATTAATATTAAGTCACAATAACCGCTTTTTGTTTAAATTATTCGATCAAAACCCGGGTGGAATGGAATTGTGGTGATTTTGGTAACATGATATTAATCCTTATCTATTTAAATGGTTTTGTGATTTAGGTTGGTTATGTGTACGTAAATAACAATTTAAATTATGCAAATCGGACATTTCATTTAAAAGTTACGACGGGTATAAAAATACTCGATTGAGGCGGTTTAGAAACTCTGACACTAGGATGTGTGCCTACACGATAAGAAAACCTATCCTAGGGAGTCTATTAATAAGTGATTTACACGTTACCCTTTATAGAAGGAGGACTTACGGAGATGAAGTTCGTGGATTTGCCTACTAAATCCGCGCGAACAAAGTCGCGGGCGAAGTGCTAGTTTTAGTTTAAAAACGTGAAAAACCAGAGTCAATGCAATTACTTTTAAACCATGTTGCACGAGTATTTTGTCCTATAGTGTGGCCATTAATGCTGTGCTCTCCCTGAGGTATGCGCGCGGCGAGACGGGGGGGGAGAATCGGCTGCTGCGCTCTGTCACTGTCGCGCCGTCAACGCTCGTGGCGGCAGGTAGTGTTATCTGTATCGGACTGTCTATGTCAGACGCTCATGAGATAAATATTCAAAGATGGGTCGTGCGTTATCTCGTGATATGAAGACTGTCATTTTTAAGGTGGCTGAATATTTTAAGAAAAGAAAAGCAGACAAAGAAAGCTTTGAATTTAAAAATGATGTGAATATTGCCAAAATCGTTGCGGAGGCTACGGGGTACAGCAAAAGAACCGTGCATAATGTGATTTCTGTGTGTTATTGATCTATTGAAAATTCAAGCCAATTAAAATTTCGATAGCCAAAGAAACCAAAAGTTCTAAAGAAAAAACACGTTGTGGATGATTTTGAGTTATCAGAAGAAAAATTCATCAGTTTTACGAAGTTGAAAAAAAATACCAAGTGTCCGTAAGTTACTATCAAGTTTGTGACAGGATGGCTATTGAATTGTGGACGGGAATATTTAAGACAGCTTTTACACAAAATAGGCTACCGTTTCAAAAAATGCAAATCTAAGAGACATCTCCTTATAGAGCAGCCTAATATTACAGTATGGCGGAAAAAATATCTTACACAAATCAAAAATTACAGAACGCAAAACCGCAACATATATTTTCTTGATGAAGCATACATCAACGCCAGTCACCATGCCAGCAAATGTTGGCAATCATCGTCAGAACCCGGAATTCATGCTGATATTGGGAAAGGACGGCGATTGGTAATTCTCCACGCTGGGTGTCGAAATGGCTTAGTGGATGATGCATTGACTATATTCAAATCAGATGCCAGAACCGGTGACTATCATGGAGATATGAGCGGACCTACTTTTTATAAGTGGGTAGATGAAAAGTTAAAAGATAAGTTGCTGCCGAATTCTGTGGTTGTAATGGACAACGCGTCTTACCACAGCGTTCAGGTTGAGAAGAAACCAACTATATCAAGCCTCAAAAATGAAATGCAGAACTGGTTGCTACGCCATAATGTAGAATTTTCAGGAACCATGACAAAGGCTCAACTGCTACTTCTTATAAAAAATACACAAAAAGAACCCGTGTATAGAATTGACGAACTCCTGAAAGCCAGTGGACACACTGTTCTGCGTTTACCTCCGTACCACCCAGATTTAAATCCAATTGAGTTGGTCTAGGCTGATATTAAAAACAACATAGCCCAAAACTATATTAATACTTCTCTAGACGAAAAGATAATCTTATTGGAAACAATTTGTTTTCGGAATTCACGGCGGAAAAATGGCAGAGATGCGACGATCATGTCCAGAAAAATGAAAATTATTACTGGAGTCGCGATAGTAGGTTCGATAATGTTATCGATTCATTGATAATAAATTTGCAAGACTCTGATTCAAGTTCCGGTGGCGAAGTGGAAGATGAAGATGATGACGAAATGGAAGATGAAGTTGAAACAGACTCTATGTCAGAATAACGTTCGTTAGAATATATAATTGGATGTAAATATAAAAAAAAAATAATAAAACAAGTCCTGCTTAGTTATTTATCACCTGCATATTTTTAATAAAATATGAGTTTATTTGGGTTAAATTTTAATCAACTAAGTAAGTATAATATATTACAGATAGATAGCCTCCGACCATCGTCCCGCCACAAGTCTTGCCTTAGAAATGCAAACTGATATCGTAAGATCTGTCCGACACGCATCGATCTCATGTGAACTCGTGCACTTTTTTCTTCGCCTCCCACCTCGCCGCGCATGCATACCGAGTGCACAGCACTAATTGCCACACTATAAAAATGTTAGACATATCACCGGGAAATAGCAAACTTCGTTAGATTTTAAGATAACTTGAGAGATTGTAAACTTTCGATAAATTGTTAACTGGGAATGGTTTTTTTTTCCGAAAATTTATCGAAAGTGTACAATCTGTCAAGTTATTTTATAATCTTACGGAGTTTGCCATTTTCCGATGACAGATACGTGTTCAGCACTTATTGCAAATCGGCTGTAGCTACCAAAGCCGCAGCGACAAAGTAATCGCATCCCCTCGCACAACCCGCACACTACTCGTCCACCCTATATGGACTGGTCACACAATACAGACAAGTCATTACAGACTGATCGTGTGGCCCCACTATTAGTGACCTACTATTAGAGACCTACTATTAGTGGCCCAACTATTAGTGACCTACTATTAGAGGCTGAGATGCAGACCACACAACATGGCTGTAAAGTGAAAAAGAACGGTCTACACACGGTTTATATTATACCTATTATCCATTCTAACATATTATCTTAAATCTTCGCTCTACTAATAATCTCCTTCTACGCTGTCCTACACATCGCTCTGGATTTATCCACTCGTCTTTCTTTGTCCAAGCAATCTTCCTTTGGAATGCGCTCCCTCTAAACATCAGGACGGCAACCAGTCAGTTTCCTTTAAGGTGAAGGCACGTGAGTACATTCGCAAGAAGTTGGTAGAATCATCACAGCGTTAATTCGTTGAATTGGTTTTTTCTAAACGTCGTTATTTATGATTGTATTTCTTTTCCACTCCGTTTTTTGCACCTGCCAAGTTGTCTCTGCACCCTCCTAAGGTCGACTGGTAATAAATGCCTAAGGCATTAAGTCCGCCTTTGTACAGTATTTTTACTAGTGCATCAAGTTTTAATAAATAAATAAATAGTGGAGGGGGGTCTGTCAGTCTATTACTGTCTAAAACCACCCCGGTGTTCCATCTCTCACCTACGCCGGCGATCGCGGAAACTTATGCGACTTCCGTAATCCCTGGCTGGTGCCAGGCCACCTCAGGTCAGCGGGGTGAGTGAGGTATTTGACTCCCCCCGCGACGTCAAAGAGGGGCGCACGGGAACACCACGCGCCGCCACCTCGGATCCAGATGAATGGGGGCGAAGCCGGGAGAGGGCAGCGTAAGAGCAGAAGCCCTCCTCCGACGCCCGGTGCGCCGGCTGCGGGCCGGGAGAGAGGTCGAGATCTCCCTCTCTCTTTCCGCAGCCTCCTTCTGCGCGATAACTATTTCGCAGAAAGACTACCGCGTATCAAGGGCGTTCCTACGCATTAGCGGTTGGCCGCAGGGGCGGCTGACCGCGCGTTTGGCCGCTTTTCCAGTTTAACATGCAACTGCTAGTGATTGTATGCACTTAATCGCCATTAAATTACAAGCGGTTGCATATTGAACTGGAAAGATGTGGTTGGCCGCCCCCACGGCTGACCGCTAGTGCGTAGAAGCGCTTATTATGCAAATTTACAGTGGTTGAGGAGATTTCATTATAACGATTTCTTGTAGCGACACCGGAACAATTATATTTGCCAAGGCAGTCGGCACACGGGTCGCCCATGTCCTTGATAACAGATAGGATACTATTTACTTTTCACGCGGTTAATTCTGCTAGCAACATATGTATACTTACGCCTATTCTATATTCTCCTAAGCGGTATTCAGAAGTGTAGTGAAGGTCAGTCTTAAGGATAAGATCTGTTTTCTTCCAGCCGAACACGCACCCCTGCTGAAGATATATGTACCATTACATAGTCGTGTTTTTTGTTATCTAAATGTGATGACTTGCAAGAAAAATCGAACCTCGTAGCCGGCGGGCTACAACCTGTTTGTATGACGGTAACTGGTCTAGTTTTACCACTATCTCGACGAATGGTTAGTGATGATGTGGTCGACAAGGCACAGAAGTAACCTATTCACTCTTGACTTCAACGTCAGGTTGTAGCTCTTACGGAACCACAAAATACGGCAGGGAATTCCGCTCCTCAGAGATGTAATTTGTGGTCGACGATGCATCATGCTTGCCTAGAAATAACCTATTCGCTCTTGAGTTCGACCCCTCTTCTTCTGGCGACAGTGGTCTTGTTAATGCCTACCTATTTGTCGACAGCCCGACAACATGGAACTAGGGATCGTGGTGGCAGCTCTTCTTCCGATCAAGACCCGATATAGCGGCGAAATGCTATTGCACAATGCCCGACCCGTTATAGAAGACCAACAGTTGAAATAATTTGACCTAAGCCGGTAAGTTTCTGCTTGTCTTTATATTTCCTTGAAAGGCGTACAACATTGTTTATTTATTTGTAATGGGTTTGCTCTTGACTCTAGTCTATGTCAAAGATGACAGAGACAAAGTCTACGATGGAGCGAGCCGATTTTGTATCGTTTAAAATAAGCTTTTACACCTTAGAATTCATTTTGGTAGGAGATCCGGTATAATAAATATATACCCTCATATTTTATTTTATTCTAATATAGAATAAATGCTAGATAATATTTAGATTGATACGTTGGAAGTGGGTTGCCTAACTAAATCATGTGTCAATGATATTAAACAATAAAATGTTTAATCACATTTTTTTACCAACTTCATCATCATTCGTTATTTATAAAATTATTTGTTATTTATAAAAGTTATTCGTTATTTATAAAATTATTTGTTATATTATTTATTTTATAAAACCCTCATTTGTTATTTATAAAAGTGGACCATATGCAGATAGGCTATAACCCAAGGAATCTTCCCTTCTGTGCAACTGTAGGGGTTGCCAAGTATAAACAGGTAGGTATCTAAATGTAGTTGATTTACCCTCATAAGTTATTTAATCGAAATACATGTCAAATGAAAGCTTGTTTTATACAATATCGAATTGTATTAGGTCGCCTTATCAAAAAGCGTGCTAAATCCATGGTTGCCTAATTTTAAGCTGTTAAATCTGCGCGAGCGTTGAGAGTGGTAGAGAAGCGCTGCACCCGTAATTCCATTTAACAAATAGAGATGAAGCAAGCCAGGTATGCACCCGACAGCTAATTAGTAAAAGAGAGTAGGAAAGGCTCCTTATTCTGTGTTACAGGAAAAAAAAATAAAGAAAAAGTACTTTCACTACAATACAATATTATATAATACATTATTATGAAATAATAGTTTTTATTTTCCGTTAAAAATTAACGTCTTTGAAAAGGAGATTTTTTTGAGCATGAAAGCTCGTATTACGTAGGGTCACTCCCATCTGGTAACGCCCCCATTTGAAAGTGTGGTGCTGTTCCACAAAATGAAAGGCGAAAAATTGAAAAAATGAATTCCACAAAAAGAAATTTTGTGGAACAGCACCACACTTGCCACTCGAGTCTCTGGATTCTTTTTATACCTCCACCATTACCCTCCTTTTTCTTGCTCCGACCTGTGATTGGAGTATAGTTAACTTCAGTCTGCATTCATCTGCCTAGCCTTTTCCCAAATATATTAGGGTTGGCTGGAGTCAAGCTGGATTTAGCTGAATACCAGTATTTTACGCGGAGCGGCTGCCTACCAGACCTCCACAACCCATTAACTGGGTAACACGGTACTTCATGGCAAGACTGGAGTCAGATTTACTAGCTTCTGACTATCCGTAACGATTGCCAAATATCTACAAATGACAACCGGGACCAACGGGTATGTTAAGATGGTCACCCATCCACAGACCAACCTTGGCAAGCGTTGCTTAACCTTGAAGATCGACCCATACGGCTTTTATTATCTAGCCTCAACCTCGGGCTGCATTATTGGTATATAAATATTATTATTTGTACCTTATAACATTAGTACCAGGAAGTAATCAGTTACCATCTCGCTAGACATGTAGTGAGTACGCCAAACAGTACAACGACTAACCATATTTTTTTCTTCTTTGCAGATTAAAAGATGAGAAGGTCTTCTATCAAATAGATACTGGTTTGTATCAACTTTAAATTTAATTTTATACATAGGCTTCCACATCGTCCACGAGGTTATCAGTCCAAATCGTTGATCTGAGAATTAAAGAACCAGGCAAATGTCTTGCAGCAGTGAACATCTTTCAGCTGAAAGTATGCTTATCATAATGATGAAATAGTCTATGAAACTTGGCTGGAGTAGCTGGATATTATGCCATAGTAGAGGATATGCGGTGCAGAGAGTAAAGTCCCACAAACCTCCGTCGAAAAGGGAGGATCCTTCAACCAGACGGTTGTAGTGTCTGGAGGGCAACTGCCTGATAGTTGATATTCGGACTATTGTATATGTCCAATCGCACGGAAATCTCTGATACTGCTATGCCGATTACGTTCAGTAGGTCGTTGCTGGTGGTAAAAATGGCGCTGCGTTTCTTTTTGTTGCGGTACAAATTTTGTTTCGTTTTTTTCTTTTGGCGCCATTGATGCCGCTACAATGCCATATGTTGGAGTGCCCTAAGTGCCCATACACCTGTACTTTGGGGGATTTAATGAATGCCACCGATGCTGCAATTAACGTAGCGTATATGGATAACTAACTTCTGCTAGCGGTTTCGCCCACGTGGTCCCTAGGGAACATACTCCCGGGATAAAAAGTAGCCTATGTCCTTTCTCAGGCTCTAGACTATCTCTGCATCCAATTTCATTTAAATCGGTTCAGTAATTTTGGTATGAATGCGCGTCAGACAGACAGACAGACAACTACTTTCGCATTTATAATATTAGTAAGGATTCCCTGGACGATCCATGGAATTACTTATCCATCGATTCGTAAAGAGAGAGCGGCGTGGGCCGGTTAAACTCAAGATTGGTTCCTGTAACAAATAGGCAACTACGAAAGATATGGCAGGATAACTTTGATGTCTTGAATGTAAAAATGTCGTTGACCCGAAACCAGTGGACAAAATGGAGAGAAGCTTTACCCACGTATGGAACAGTAAATATCTGAATGCTAGCTAGTCGAGTCTTGGCGCTTAAATGACTGAAAGGAGCCAGTTCCTAAACTAAATTTCTGGACTTCTGCGCTTCGTCTAAACTGGATCTGATGTTCCAGGATGAGGCTGTCCCAGGTCTTCGTAATACTGCTGCTGCTGCTGAGCTCACTGCCGCTGCTAGTGGCCGGCTGCTGTCGCAAACGACGAGTAGAGCCGGTCTGCGAGCCCTGTGGCTACTCCCCGCGCGTCATAGAAATCACGATTAACCAGGATGATTCCGGATATCGTGTCGATTTCAGGTATCGTAACTATCCCAAATGTAATATTATGAATGCGAAAGTGAGTTTGTTTGTTAACTTATTCATTTTCTGCGCTTTCGCGCCTAAATTGCTGAGCTGATTTTGATGTATTTTGGTTCAGAGATATATGGGATCCTGGAGATGATTATAGGCTACTTTATTATTTCGCGAAAATCTAGACAATAGAATAGACTGTTGTCCCGAAAGAGACTTACGGAGACTGACTGGTTGATAATTCAATTCATTTATTCAATAACGATTTTTACATATTGTCTGAATTTCTATAACTCAATACATATTTAATAATGATCCTGCACGCAAAATACGCGCTTAGTCGTGGAGTTGCGGATACCAGCCCGATTTACATACGATACATAAAATAAGCAATCATCATCTATGCAATCCATATTTAAATCATTACAAATCCAAATTCAATTCGAACAAAGCCACGAGCAAAACAGAAGCACATAATGTGTACTCCAGGCTGGGCTCTTCTACAAAGCTCCAGCTAAACAGGTCTTGCTTCAACCAACTTGTATCCGGACGGTATATTAACCTTAAAATTCCTTAAGACCTTGTAACGTTTGTAGGCTGACGAGATACGTCGTCAGATCTGTAGCTACCCCAACATAGCAAAAGACGTCAACTCATCATGTTTTTTCTTCGTTGCAGCAAAAAAGATGACATAGAGATGTTCAAGCAACTACGTAAGTAAGATCTACTTTGTACCACTTTTCCACCAGATATTTTTCCATCGTTTTTCCATCAAGCCTGTACGAGGAAGCTGAGTTAAGCAAGGATTCGTACCGTGGTCTGTTGTGCAAAAACGCGATTATATACAGACAAAACAAGCGACTCGGATAGGCCGCAGACATCCGTTGGACACATTGTTTTTTTGATCTACGATTATTAGATGCCTCGATAACTATGTACTGTTTCGCAATAAAGTTTGAAATTGAAATTGAAATCGCTAACTCTTTTCCCACCAATGCAGCAATGCCGTGCTGAATAACCCCGAGGACAATGAAGTACCTAATTCTGTCTGTGGTCAGGGGTCTCGGAACCCTTTCTAAGATCTGATGATGATCACCGGAGTGGTTCTGGTGATATAAGAATCCCACAGTCCCTGGTCTTCTGCAGGCGCCTTATGTGAGGGTTTCCCCGCAAGAATAAAAAAAAAAATAATTTCCTAAAGAAACATTTCGTGTTTCTACGTCATCATCATCATCTGCCTAACCTGTTCGAATATGTATAGGGGTTGGCTTCCAGTCAAACCGGATTCAGCTGAATACCAGGGTTTTACATGGAGCGGCTGCCTACCAGACTTCCACAACCCATTAACTGGAAAATACGGTACTTTGGCAAAAATGAAGTCAGATTCACTGGCTTCTGTCAATGACTGCCAAAGATCAACAAATAGCTTCCGGTACCAACGGCTTAATGCGGTTTCCGAGGCACGGGGAAAACTGTATGTTACGATGGTCACCCATCTACAGACCACCCTTGGTAAGCGTTGCTTAACCTTGAAGATTGACGGCTGTTATTCTTGAGCCACGAGCTCCTCTATGTCATGTTCCTATGCTTCCTCTAAAACTAATGTGGTTGTGTGGTGGGGTTTCAGGATGAGGTTGGCCCAGGTCTTCGTGGTGCTTCTGCAGCTGAGCGCGCTGGCGTTGCAGGTGGCTGTCTGTTGTCGTAAGAGGCGACCCTGTGGACCCGAATGCTTGCCCTGCAGCTACTCCAAGCCTATCATAGAAGTCACGATACATCGTGACGACCCAGGATAGCCTGGTGATTATCACGCTTTATTTCAAGAGAGACTGATTAACAAGGCCCTAGGATGGAATCACCAGCCTTTTGCGGCAAATATGTTGAACAGAAATTGTTGTTAACAGAATTAGGACAACAACGTTATGTTTACATCAGTCAGTTTTTCAAGAAAAGAGTTCCTATGTAGCGTCAGCAGATAAATTTTCTTGAAAACCGTCATTAAATATGCCTTGACTAGAAATCACTTTAACTGCCTCCGTGGTCGAGTAGTTCGTTTGCCTTATGATCTGGAGGTCGTGGGTTCGATTCCCACGGGAAGTATATTGTAAAGTGGTTTCCAGTTTGGCTAGGACATTGCAGGCTTGAGTCACCTGATTGTCTGATAAAAAGGTGATTCCGTGCTTCGGCAGGCACGTATAAACCGATGGTCCCGGCCGCCAAAGCCAGGCGGTCGTCAAATAACCTATGTCAGAGGCCCTTGAGGAGAAACTCTGACACTAGGGTGTGTGGGGTCGTTAGACCTTACTAACACGATAAGAAGAAGACTAGAAATCAGAAAATCTGACACCAGTCTTACCAAGATTTACCGTGTTACCCAGTTACTGGGTTATGGAGATAGGATAGGCAGTCACTGCACGTAAATTTCTGGTATTCAGCTGCATCCGATTTCACAGGAATTCGTCCCCAATAATACACAGTACTCGGCGATAAATATTGCGCATCGACCTTTGGAAAGAGACAATCGGCTAATTTCGGCTTCGTAGAGCGTTATCTCTGTCGCACGAAATACAAACAGTCCGGTATGTATTAGGAGCTGTTAAAACAATTATGATTTGCTTCTTTTGATAATTATTTTTATTCTTTGTATAAAATACATAATTTTGCTATAAGTTATGGCTCTAGGTTTGGGTAAAATAAAAAAAAACATGTCCACATTATGTTTACGTATTTAATTATTTTGGAAAATTACAGCTGATTAAAGATTTAATAAAAAGAAGATTTATTGATATTGATGGCAGTTCATTAAATCGTAAGTGAAAATCATAAACCATTCTTCGAACAACATCATAATCAAAATCGTCCATATCCAAACGAAATTGCTTTTTTGGTCTCCCTTTTTACTGACTTCGTTAGTGTTCAAAGTTCTTCTTGAAATTCCAGTGGCATTTGTAACTCGCTCTTGAACCTTTTTAAAATAACAACTTAATTTTCATTTTCATTTTTTTTTTAATCTGTCAGCTTCGGTTACAAAATATTTATAAACATTGTAAATAATTTCGCGTGAATGACCTCGTAAAGGTTTCCCTCTTTTTCCTGAAGATGCCATAGTACAACTTTAAATTATTTAAATTTGGGGGTGTTAACAACTCTAAATATATATTTTGAAGGACGACTGACAAAACGTCAAATAGGTAGTGTGCGACAGAGGTAACGCTCTACGAAGCCGAAATTAGCCGATTGTCTCTTCCCAAAGGTCGATGTGCAATATTTATCGCCGGGTATTGTAGTTGGTCAAAGGCTAGGTAGATGATGACTGTGCTGAGGTGGATTACAGCCCATATTTTCTCACAAACATAGCCTTATTGCCTCAAGGGCTAATTCGAGGTGAATTGGGAAAAAAACACCGGCAAGAGTTTGGTAGAGGCCTTTGCCTAGTAGTGCGACAGCCTAAATTTAAAACATAAAATTGTGTTTTCTCTTTTCAATCAAACTAACATGTTCTTCGGAAAAGACGCGACTTTTTGTGAAAATTGTAGGTGTGTTACAATAAATCATTTTGTAAAATATTTAATTCCTAATGTTCATTATTTATGTTATATAATTATAACAAAATCTGTCCAACCAGACGATTGTAGTGTCCGGAGGGCAACTGCCCGATAGTTGATATTCGGACTATTGTATAATTATGTCAAATCGCACGGAAATCTCTAATACCGCTATGCCGATTTCGTTCAGTAGGTCGTTGCTGGTGATATAAATGGCGCTGCGTTTCTTTTTGTTGCGGTACGAATTTCGCTTAGTTTTTTTTCTTTTGACGGCCTTGATGCCGCTACAATGCCATATGTTGAAGTGCCCTAAGTGCCCATACACCTGTACTTTGGGGGATTTAATGAATGCCACCGATGCTGCAATTAACATAGCGTATATGGATAACTAACTTCTGCCAGCGGTTTCGCCCACGTGGTCCCTAGGGAACATACTCCCGGGATAAAAAGTAACCTTTGTCCTTTCTCAGGCTCTAGACTATCTCTGCATCAAATTAAATTTTGAATCGGTTCAGTAATTTTGGTGTGAATGCGCGACAGACAGACAGACAGAGCTACTTTCGCATTTATAAAATTAGTAAGGATTCCCTGGACGATCCATGGAATTACTTATCCATCGATTCGTAAAGAGGGAGCGGCGTGGGCCGGTTAAACTCAAGATTGGTTCCTGTAACAAATAGGCAAACTACGAAAGATATGGCAGGATAACTTTGATGTCTTGAATGTCAAAAAATGACGTTGACCTCAAACTAGTGGACAAAGCTTTACCCACGTATGGAACGGTAAATATCTGAATGCTGGCTAGTGGAGTCTTGGCGCTTATATGACTGAAAGCAGCCAGTTCCTAAACTAAATTTCTGTACTTCTGCGCTTCGTCTAAACTGGATCTGATGTTTCAGGATGAGGCTAGCCCAGGTCTTTTTCGTGGTGCTTCTGCAGCTGAGCTCGCTGGCGTTGCAGGTGGTTGGCTGTTGTCTTAAGAGGCGACCCTGTGGACCCGACTGCGTGCCCTGCAGCTACTCCAAGCCTATCATAGAAATCACGATACATCGTGACGACCCAGGATAACCCGGTGATTATCACGCTTTATTTCAAGAGAGACAGATTTAAATGGCAATGGCATGGCATGACATGGCAGGTTGGAATCATCAGTCGCCTTTTGCGGCAAATATGTTGAAAATAAATTATTGTTAACAGAATTAGGACAACAACGTTATGTTTACATCAGTCAGTTTCTCAAAGAAAGAGTCCTATGTAGCGTCAACAGATACATTTTCCTGAAAACCCTCATTAAATATGCCTTAACTAGAAATCACTTTAACTGCCTCCGTGGTCGAGTAGTTTTAGAGAGTATTAGCCTTGTGACGCGGTGGTCGTGGGTTCGATTCCCACGGGAAGTATACTTTGTAAAGTGGTTTCCAGTTTGGCTAGGACATTGCAGGCTTGAATCACCTGATTGTCTGATAAAAAGGTGATTCCGTGCTTCGGCAGGCACGTATAAACCGATGGTCCCGGCCGCCAAAGCCAGGCGGTCGTCAAATAACCTATGTCAGAGGCCCTTGAGGAGAAACTCTGACACTAGGGTCTGTGGGGTCGTTAGACCTTACTTTACTGCCCACACGATAAAAAGAAGACTAGAAATCAGAAAATCTGACACCAGGCTAACCAAAATCTACCGTGTTACCGGTTATGGAGGCAAGATGGGCAGTCACTGCACGTAAAATTCTGGTATTCAGCTGCATCCGATTTCACTGGAAGCCGTCCCCAATAATATAGTTAGTAAAAGGCTAGGTAGATGATGAATGTGCTGAGGTGGATTACATATTTTCTCACAAACATAGCCTTATTGCCTCAAAGGCTACTTCGAGGTGAATTGGGAAAAGAACACCGGCAAGAGTTTGGTAGAGGCCTTTGCCTAGCAGTGCGACAGACTAAATTTAAAAAATAATATGTTGTTTTCTCTTTTCAGTCAAACTAACATGTTCTTCGGAAAAGACGCGACTATTTTTGTGAAAATTGCAGGTGTTACAATAAACCATTTTGTAATATATTTAATTCCTAATGTTCATTATTTATGTTACATAATTATAACAAAATTTTAAATGAAAGATCGTTTAATTTTTACTTGAATCTTGATTAATCGAACCTTGGCTGTCAATAATGTAATAAGACTTATTTGAATTAAGAAGGCGGGATTATTAGATACTAAATTTTGGAACAAAAAACTATTGACTGTATTTTATGTCAATCGCAAAACTAGGGCCTTATTAATTCAAATTGGCACGTCAAAATAACTTAAAATTGTAATAATCTATACTTATACTTAATATTTTAAAGAGGTAAAGTTTGTGAATTTGAGAGGTTGTAGGGGGTAATCTCAATAATTCGATACATACTTTAGTTGGCGGCGACGTATTATAATTATTTTAACTAGGTAATCAATATCTATATAATTCTTCTGTTACCGAGTGACTGACATTTAGCGGCATCAACGCCGCCACAAAAAAACTAAGTGTCGAATCTGTGCCGCAACAAAAATTAGCGCAGCGCCATCTATATCGACACCAACGAACTACGGGACGAAATCCTACATCGCGGTAGAGTTTTCCGTGTGATTTGAACATGATATACAACAGTCGGAATATTAACTATAAGTGCAGTTGCCCACCGGACACAACCGTCCAGTCGGAGGATCCGGATTGATGAGGATTTTTTCTTTCTTTTATTTTGTGTTTTCCTTTTCTCTGCACCGCATACCTCTATAGACAGACAACGCACAACCCAAACTACTGTTCTTAGACAGCTGAAATTTGCCATATTATGTATGCGCACTGTAGGGGGGCACCTAGAGGGTTTCTCGAAATTACGGGAACGGCAAAAAAACAAGTTGAAGTCGCGAGCAAAGCTAGTACATTATAGAGCGATACAAGCAGTCAAAGGCGGAACTAACGTCTCTATATTATATTTACAATACAATTTTACAAAATATGTTCACTAACAAACACTTCCTGACGTCCAATGTCCTTTGAGCACTCTAAGCTGATTTCAGATTTGAGTATTTGGAGATAAGAAAGTATAAATCCCTTCTTTAATGCCAAAAGTTCTACAGGTAAATAAACGAACGAATAAATTATTGCGCGACAGCCACACACAAAGAAAATAAAATGTATTTACTGAAAACTGGAGACATTATTAATTACCAGTAGAAAAAAAACAAACACCTATAAAAACTTAACAAAACTCGCACTTAATACACTAGGACACAGCTAGGAACGATTATTCAAGTCTTAAAAAAAAACAACCGAATTGAGAACCTCCTCCGTTTTTGGAAGTCGGTTTAGAAACACGGAACGCGATTTTAGAATTTAATAAAAAGAAGCGATGCTATGATTCGACAGACACTACGACGCACGCGGCGGAAGGAAGTGAGTAGTTTGACAAATGCTCTCTAACACTAAAGCAACGTACGTCAGGACTATGGCTATCAGGATTTAGAAGGGGGGCCCTCACCCCTTCTAAATCCTGATAGTCATAGTTTTTCAATTCGAGGGTGGGGCCCTTAATCCTAACGAACATCTGAAGCCAACATTAAGAGTTGCTATAAAACTTTTGGAGGCAGTAGCAGGTAGAGAGCAGTAGACATTGCGGCAGACCGCATGTGGTAATTATCCTCAGCAGCAAGGGAACGACGAAGAAGAATCAAGAGTTGAAGTTGACTAATACCGACTCGGCTTCAAATTCTGAGTACAGGAATCTGGTTTAAATGAGTGATGTTCTGGGTAAAAAGTAAACAAAAAGCATTTAATATACAAAAGGATTTATTAACTATTAAAAACTTACACGCTCAATACAGTTCTGGATTATACACTATTTAACAATAATCTCCTCGCCTTCGAAGTTAAGCACTAAGCTACTGTCATCGGAAGATTAACCGCGTCTTACTCACAAGTTTGGCTGCAAACTGCCGGGGTTTGGGGTCGCTGTATCACCACATTTAAATTCAATTTTAATTTAGCTCAACATAAATTACTTAATTTTACAACCCTAGTCTCTTTACAGTTCGAGTAAACAGGTTTCTTCTGGGTACGCTCGCTCCATCGTCGTCTGTTACCTCTGACCTAGAGTCAAGAGCAAAACCATGACAAATTATAAAAAAAATGTATCTTAACAATACAGAGCGTACGCGCACCTTATTCGGCGCCGTATGGTGCCTACCTAAGGCGTGGTCCGTGGTCCTCATACAAAACGATCTTCGCGTGCATTTATATGACAAAACCGGAAAGCGCCCTCTATCGGCGCGACGACGAGTTTGGTTTTGCTGAAGAATTGATCGCGACGATCGCATGTTCACGCGGAGATCGCTTTCTATTAGTACAACGCCTATGAGTACACAGAAAGCTGTTGCCGTATTGCCAGCGACAAGTGCGGACTCGCGCAGGTGGTCAATGCCGGTCTAAAAAGGCCACTTTAGCAGAATCAGGAAGCACATCACGCTACCCGTCACTGTCATATTTTCCCAATCAACCTTGAACCTAATGCGTCAGCGATAAAGATGAAAATGAAATTTGACAGATTGTTGCGTGATTAATATAGTTTCTAACATGGTTCTCCTAAAGTGACCTTTTTAGCCCCCCTGGTAAGACCCAGTGTCAACAGACGCTGCAAAGCTCGGATCTATTTTATTTGGTGTGGGTTTGGGTGGCTATAAGACAGATGAATTTCTGAATGATAAATATTTGTTTGACTATAGAAACATTTGAATATTGTGACATAATGTAATTTATTGTTATTTATTTATGCATTGACTGTAAAAATTACTCCATATTGTAGCATTTATAATTTTTATTTATTTATCATCATTTTGACATGATTTGTATTGAGGTATAATTGTTATACTTAATATTGACTGATTGACTGGCCTGTTGGTCTAGTGGTTAGTGACCCTGACTGCTATGCCAGAGGTTGTGGGTTCGATTCCCACCCAGGACAAATGTTTGTGTGATGAGCATGATCATTTGTTCTGTGTCTGGGTGTAGTTTATCTATAATATGTATGTATTTAGAAATATATAAGTATGTTTATCAGTTGTCTAGTACCCATAACACAAGCTCTGCTTAGCTTGGGACTAGATGGCGTTGTGTGATAGTTGTGTGGAATATTATTATATATATTATATTATTATTATATTATTTGTTTTTATCTTTTTTGTACGCTTCTTAGCATAACATAGCGAACTATGAACTAATTAAAGAACTGTATTCTAACTACCTATGTTACACAAATAAAAATGGTTATTGATTATTGGATGTTCGTGTTGGCAAACAGACACCGGCCCAATCATTCTATGTGAATACTGTTTTAGCTATGATTACTTGCGCCGACAATCTTCTAAATAATTTTGTCAAACGTGGTGATACAGTATCGAGGGACCATAATGTTTATCTTATGTATTAGATCTATCTATTCGGTCATGATATTGATGACGTAGGAACGCCTCGTTCGCTTCTAGGACTAATCTTCTTTATAAAAAATAGATTATGTAAGACTTTTTTGATAAAATTAGTTGGTTTTCGAGATTTGTGTATTTTTTCCTGGTGCTTTTTTTATTTTTGAAATCGATCCGAGCTATTCGACGTTGTCAATTGATCATTCGAAAATCAACGAACTTTATCATTAATCTAAAAATAAGAACAAATAAAGTTAAATAATGCCATATTTTATTTACATTTACAATACAATCCAATATAGATAAAATTAAATCTAGTTTTAATATCGTAGGAAACATAAACAAAACTACTCCAATTTGTTAACAAAACCTATTTTTGAGATAGTAATTAATTGGAATTTTCTACTAAAAGCTAATATTTTATTCGTGTAGCAACACTTAAGTTACTAGGCAGTTTAATCAATACTTTTTGGACACTGTATTTTTAATTTTCGTAAAAATCTTATACGTGATAATTTTGTTAGAGCTCATGGTTTTTGCTATAAAAAGGTGATTTACTATATTTCAGTTATATTAGTTTCTAGGCCATCAATGGACATTATTGTTGGCTCTGAATTGGCCACACTATCCAACTACGATACCCGGGCTTTATAATATGACACATGGAAAGTTAGAAAGAGATCCTCACACGTATTTATGAGTGAAAGAGATAACGCTAAAACCTCTTCTTAATTCGATATGCAATATTAAGGCTGCGTTTACCAGAGATGTGCGAGGATGTGTAGATTCATTTACCTAGCTTCGCTCAGCGCAAGCGATTTTATTGGTCCTTAACAAGCACATCCTCGCTACGCATACTCGCACATCTGGTGTAATCGCAGCCTTAGAGCTGAGCACGGCAGTCTTACCAATGGTCTATAAAAATCGTTATTGTAATACTTGAAAGTTATTTGAATACAAAAACTACGAATGGAAGAAGACTTGATTGTTCTTACATACAAAAAGTTATGGGTTCGAATCCAAACTTGGTTTTCGTCGAAGGTAAGGCTCCCGCAACAGACGCGACAATGCGACAGTGTCCGATCTGTAGAACATTTCACAATTTCTATGAAAAGATATTATATCATTGTGGCATTGTCGCGTTACATCTGTCTGTGGGGTCCTAAGTTTTTACTGAGTCGTCCAATTTTCTCTGTCGGACTACTGAGTATGTAAGTATCAACAAAATAAGTTCAACACCCTATGTTTTAAGTAGAAAAAAATATCTAAATTGACTTCATAATTTGGATATTACTTACAGATTTATATGTCATACAAAATGCTTCTCGTTACATCTTTATTCTGTACAAGATTAGTCTTTATATTTATCAACGTACATTTCATTTTGCCTTGTGAAGATTAAAGGTCTACCTTGAGGTCCTTATAGTGATGTTTACTTAAAACCGTGCTGTGGCGTTAACCTCTCAATAACTTTGTAGAAATCGTTAACAATGATATATCCTATTAATTAAAAAAAAAAACCCCCTTTATTCATGTGCTAACTATTTTTATATTATATGCCTTTTTCATCAATTCATTATGAGAGTAGGCAGAGGCGTACTACAGCAGCAATTCCTTAATTACCTACAATTCCAAGTATCACTAAGAATTTCCTAACAAACATACACCATCCGGGAATCAAACCCAGTTAGCAAGGTTTGCGCCTACTATACCATAAGGCAATTACAAATGTGTCTACCATTATTCTACAAGTTATAAGTACACTCCTGCCTACCTCTGACGTATCTAAGGGTGATGTGAGTATGTATTTACACGTTTTTATATGAATAAGGGGACAAACACTTTTTATTCGAATATTTAAATAGTCTTTATTAAATGCTGATCCTTACGCTTAGATCGTGGACGTAACAGATGCATACAGAACAATATAAACGGTCGATTTTATGCAGCGACTTTGCGACTCGACTTGACGCTGGACGTGAGATTAAAAGTCGCACCTGTGTCTTGAGCCTACAGGTATACCGAAACGTAGGTCATGTGACTACGCTGAAAGCCTATACATGAACCATCACCATAACGACAGTTTTAAATACTATTATTAACAAAATTTCACTACTAGCAACCCTGCTTGGTAGTTTTTGGTAGAAATCTCAAATAGTCCTTTAAAATAGCATTGATACTAATTAGTCCAAAACAAAATCATTTATTTCACAACTATACAAGTTAGCTATGTGGAAAACTTTCACATTTAGTTGTATTTTTTACAAACTCATTACAAATTAGTTAAACAGTTAGTGCTGTTTCACACTTACATACAAAACTACGTAATTTATTTACATATTATTGCGTCTGAATCTCTAACGAGTCATCCAGTCATATTTTTTTAACACCTAGCGTTTTACACTAAAACACAGTTTTGGCTGAATATAATTTTAGTGAAGACAAAACTACATTCTTGAAATTTACATAGAAAAACGAAACAAAAACGTCTGATTGAATGACATATTCATTAAACATAATCTGTAATACTCATAACATTCGAATACCATAATATTTGAAGCAAGAAACATCACTGAGCAATAGGGAACCTCCTTATAACAAGTCTTTACAAACACCACTCTCTGATGGGAATTAGAAGTTCCGAACTTTTCAAACTGTAGCTTCTCTTCAAATTCCCAATTCAGAAACCTGCGTATTTCAATCTAAGTACCAACAAAGCGAGGTTCCTATTTATAACAATTTGCAAATCAAACACTTCTACATGTAAAAGTGTCCCACATTGCGTTGTCGGGGCGATACCGCAGCGTAGTTTTACCGACGTAAAATACGCGACCGAAAGTTCGCCTGCCATGTTTTTTATATTACCTCAACTACAATTTAAAATCTTAGATAAACGATCAAGTTTACTCCGGGCAAGCGTGTTCCATCTTCGACCACATCATCGCTTACCATCAGAAGAGATAGTGGTCAAACGTGTGCTTATCAATAGTAAAAAAAAACTTTTGTCCAAGAAACTCTATGTTATAGTTGACTAAGTTCAAATTTCAGTGTCACAAACTTTTTTAACACAGTTATCTCTTTTGAGTAAAGTTGATAATTGAGTGAGTCAATTGATTTAAATTGTCTAAGATTCTAAACTCGATATACGACCTACAAGATACAAGGATCTTTAGCATACACTCAGAGTTGAAAACCAAAAATGATGAATGGCGTGACAGCTGCCACTACTGTTCATAGGCCTTAGGCCGTGGACTGATAATGATTGTACAAATAAAGATGGCGGACAAAGTTCTAATTTCAAAAAGATCCTTGTACAATATAACCGTGTTATTCGTTATGCAATAGAAAATTAACCCTATATCTATAACCGTAAGGTATATTTTGTATTGCACAAGTGACGTCAATATTTTGACACCATGAAGGCAGAGCTTGGGTCGCGTAATATCGTCCAGTGCGTGTCTACGCTTAATAGTAACCGTACATGTGCTATAGTAGCGCGCGGATCTCCTTGTGGATGTGGCACAGGTAGTCCACGTACGAGGAGCTGCCGTCCACGCCGCGATCCTCGACCAGGAAGTGGCGGAGAACAGCTTCCAGCTTGTCGTGTTGTCGCATCGTCGTTAGCTGGAACAATGAGGGGAGATTTAGAAGGGGTTTATGCGATTGCGTGCTGATGAATACTAGTTTTATTCTTCGCGCGCTCTCTCTCGTACACAGCTCAACGACTTGCTGTGCAAAAGAGAGTGTGCGTTGTCGCGATAGTGTAGCCGTAGCATTATAGTTCGACCGGGATCGCTGTACAGCGCCTTAGGTACAGTTCCAATCACGCAAGCTTGCCTCCGGAAAGTACGCCGCAATCGGCTGCGCAGAATGTCAATTTGAGCCTTTTTCAACTTAATATGCAACCGCTTGTCATTTAATGACGGTTAAGTGCGTACAATCACTATAGTCCGGTCAAATTGGACCAATAAATAGCAGTGAAGGTACAGTAATTCGCACCCAGCTCAAAATTGGTAGGATTGTTTAATGATTTATTTTGGTTATTTCTTACAGTTTGATTCGTGTTCTTGTGATGTATGTGTTTGTTGTGTTACTTTTTGATATTTTATTGTTACTGGTAGTCTTGGTTACTTGTTTATAGTATAATACGTATATACATAAAAATATTTTAGGAACGTAACACTTTTTTACGCGATTGCACCTGCGCGGACTTCACTCGAAGCTAACTTCCGAGAGGCAAGCCACGCTGACGCGACCTGTATGTGCGCGGCGAGACGGGGGAGGGGCAGTGCAGGCCGACCGCTCTGTCAGTCTGCCGTCAACGATCACAGCGGCAGGTAGTGTTTTTTTTTACCGGACTGTCTATTACCCTCTCGCGCGTTTCTCGTACACATGGGTGTACAGTTCGCGTTAGCGTGGCTTGCCCCTCGGAAGTTAGGTTTGAGTGAAGTCCGCGCAGGTGCAATCGCGTAAAAAAGTGTTACGTTCCTAAAATATTTTTATGTATTTACGTATTATACTATAAACAAGTAACCAAGACTACCAGTAACAATAAAATATCAAAAAGTAACACAACAAACACATACATCACAAGAACACGAATCAAACTGTAAGAAATAACCAAAATAAATCATTAAACAATCCTACCAATTTTGAGCTGGGTGCGAATTACTGTACCTTCACTGCTATTTATTGGTCCAATTTGACCGGACTATAGTGATTGTACGCACTTAACCGTCATTAAATGACAAGCGGTTGCATATTAAGCTGAAAAAGGCGGTTGGCCGCCCCCGCGGCTGACCGCTAGTGCGTAGGTGCGGGACAGCGGCCCCGGTCGGACTATAGCGGATGCGATTGTCAAAATGCCAAAATTTAAGGGATTGATCAAGTGATATTTCGACAGCGTTTGTCACTCCCACAACAATCCCTGCATTCTATCTGAACGGAATGGAATGGTTGTAAAGCTGAGCTGTACTCAATAGTAGCAAAGCAAATGAGTTTAGATAACTCCTCGTTCATAAAAGACTTTCGTATTTGTAAAATTACCTGTAAGCGCAATATTTATAAATAAAAGATTTAAATATGTACTGTGATGTTGTTTAGGTACCATGTAGGAATAAATACTGATGATATGATTTGGTAGTATAATATGGGGTCATAAAATTATACAATAACAATATTATGTGTAGTATATGTAGTGAAAGTCGAGTGTGCGAGCCTAAAATGAAAATATTTGTTGAACAGTTAAGTCGGGTTACTTTTTCTGGGGTATAACTTTGTCCCTAACCAGTAGGAACACAGCAAACACAAGGCGATGTGCCCAGGGCAAAAGTAATCCGACTTTACGGTACATACTAGTCAAAAACTTTCGAAATGAAATAATATTATCATAATATAAAACCACAATAAGAAATACATAAGATATAAGAATCCATCTGGCAAAAATGATATAAGCGTCACACAAAACCCAAAATAGTTAAAACCGCCAAATGATCCAGAATCACCGAAATCAACCTTTTGAGGTCGCAGGACTTATCACCGGAAATATCTTCGAAGTATCGTTCTCAACCTAATAAAAAATGGCAGTGAAATTAAAAGAGAAATTCTTCCTTTATTTAGCTTTTCGTGGTAAAACAATCCCAGAGGTTAAGAAATGGTTATGGAACTGAACATTATTCAGCAAATATGAATGAATAGAATTTATCAATTACATGCAAAATTCAGGTATCATTCAAAGTTTGAACAACTACTGCATGAACTTTTCATTATTAAAAAATCGAGTAGTTAGGCCACGAATAGATATCAAAATGTCACATTATTAGCTCTTTCAATTCCAAGCCACACCAAAACCCGACCCCCGAATCACCTAAAAAACCCTTAAGAACCCATCAGAAATCCCATCAGAAAACCTTTAAGAACCCAACCCAAAAACCCATAAGAACCCATCCGAAAACCCTTAAGAACCCATCCCCAAGAACCCATGAAGAAACCCGTCAAACATACAGCATCTTCTGCACAGCCTTGTGCACGGACATGAGGAACTCCATGTAGGCCTCCGTGCCGTCCAGGCCGCGGTCCTCGACCAGCAGGCGCCGGAACTGAGGCGCGGTGGCCGCCAGCTGGTGGGCTACCGTCAGCTGGAGGACAAGCGAGTCAGGGAGGCCATGCTAGTGCACGCACTAAACCCGGCATCGTATTACTGTGCCGCGTCGTGGATGCGGTTGGTTGGCTACGAAGCTCGTTGTAGTATGATCGCTTGAACAGTCGTTTGATTGGTTTATATTAACGCCACAACACGACACGACAGAGTAATCTTCGTAGCTTAAGATTTTCAGGCCTATCGGTAGTCTGAGTTGTGATAACGTAAACGCTAACCTATCTAATTTCAAAATATATTTCTTCTAACAGTACGGTCGGCTTAGACTTCAACTAAGAGTAAGTAGCATCTCTGAATAGCCCTGTCAATCAATCGACAGAAACAATCAGTATGCAGTACTCCGATCCTTAGAATGTTTTCATAGAGTTGTTCTTTGACACGCGATAGGCCATAAATCATAGAGAAAAAAAAAAGTAAAATAAGATACAACAGTCTACCAATTTCTAACATGCATAAGATATTTTTTTAATACTTACAATATCTTTTACTTAATTTTAGAGAAAAAAGAAAGGTTGTAAAAGACATGCATAGTTCAATAACAAGCGATATTCCGAAAGAAATAATTGTTCAGTAAGCATTTGGAAGTGTAAAAAGTTCAAAATTGCATGCCTGGTCACACAAACTAAAATAAATGTACCAACCTACGGAGTAACAGAATAGAACTATGTATTAAGGTAGGTAGAATAAGACCTGTGTATCTGTACATGTGTCTTATATTATATTACTTGTGTTTTAAATGTTCATAGTAAGGTAAAAGTCCAATATAATAGTCTTGAGAAGAAAAAAATAAAAAAAACTATTCCATTCTTTCCACACAAATACGCCACATCATTATAATATTTACAAGATTCGAAGTGGTGTACTAAACCCATTTTTACTGTACATTTTAAGCTCAATTTAAATAGCCACTGAATAGAATGAAAGCTGATTTTTCTAACGAAATTATACATAGCATAACGAGCTTTATAATAATTTTATAACGTACTAAACATGAACTTGTAGCTGCAAGAGTTCTCCCAAAGACATTACACAGTTGACTTAAAGTTCATTATGCTTTGTACGATTTCGTTACAAGAATAGGGAACGTGCACGACGTTGACAACGCCATCTATAGTCTGTTTCTTTTTTTTAACAAACGAGTACTGAGTATGTCTCTCGCACATTTCCGATATTGACAGAGTGAGATGGCAACGTAGTCAAAATTTTCGGAAATAATTTTTTAAAGAAAACTTGATATTGTCGCTTCTGTGCTGCCACCTGTCCCTGCACGCTCCGTTTAGAGGAACTTGCACAAAGTAGATTGTGCCATCTTATGAGTAAAATATACTTGACAATGACACTTCTGTGCTGCCACCTATAGTTCCTGCACGCTCCCATAAGCTTTTATTGCAAGGAAATTAAAATGTTAACTTGAAAGTACCCTAGACTACTTCTCCTCATGGGCGGCGCCGGACTATTTTCAAGAGGGTGCAACTTCAAAATCCCTTCTCAAATAGGATAGGTTTTCCTTTGAGCGAACGCGAGGGAGCTCGAAGTACCTCGCCTAAGATCTGCTAATGTCTGTTTTTTTTAATCTCGGAGACTAAATTGACAACTTCAAATGTCAAAACTGATTTTCACTTGTCAATTAAGTCTCTGAGATTAAAAAACAGACTATAGGTCTTTCTTACTACATACCACTAGTCAATTTTTTTTTAATGTTTTCCTATATTTTATTGATAGCCAGGGGTCAAGTGCACCCCCTTGCACCTCCCTCCCGGCGCCTAGCTCCACCTTTAAACATTACACCTCAAGAACCCCCCACAGCTTCAACCGCGCCCCCTACTCACCCTCATGGCGGTGCGGCGCCGGCCCCTGGCGTCGTCGACGAGCGCGCGCACGGCGGCGTTGGCTGGCGTGTCCAGCGCGGGCAGCTCGCACACCTGGGTGTCGATCTGAGCGGCGGCCGGCACGCCGAACACGTCCTGGATGAACTCCGGGCTGGCTTGCGAGCCCACCCATAGGAGCATGTGCACGCCGTTTTCTGATACAGAACAAAATAGGTTAAGAAAAGAGAGTTACGACGGACAACAAAGTGATAATTTAAACTGATAGCCAACATACAAGCTGAATCTATTTGTAAGACAATCGGGCTCGTTGGCTTATGTGCTTCATAAACTATGAAAAAAGCTACACCGCCAATTCTACAATCCTAGCTAACCATGACATAGTTGTTTCTTGTAAAAAGAAACGACTAAAACATTCCACGTGCAAGCAGACTGCGTAGTCGGTTGGCAATTTCAATGCAGTTATATCAGTACAGTTATAGCTATGTAAGAAGTCAGTTGGAGTACTGTAGCACGGTCTGGAATCCAACATACCAGATTCACTCAAACAGAATAGAAAGAGTCCAAAATAAACTTGTTCGTCACCTAGCTTTTCGGTTTAGAGTAAGGGGTTTGAGATCATATGCGGACAAGCTGAATTTTTAAAATCATTCCTCTCAAGTCTCGCCGTACAATCTCTGATTTAACATTCCTGTTCAAGTTGTTAAACAATAGTATTGACTGTCCAGATCTTCTTAGCAGAATAAATCTTAATGTTCCTGCCAGAATCCCACGTTATGGGGCACATTACTCAAAGCCCCACGATACCGAACAAATCTGGGTAAACATTCGCCGGTTTCCAGGATGACCCAGCAGTACAATGCCTTAGCATGTATATCAGAAGACGTAGACGTCTTTTCTAATACTCTGGGTAAATATAAGTCACTGATCCGTACACAGTTGAATGTTATGTAAGTGTTGAACTGCCTGCCTAGTAGTGTTTTGTTGCTTTGCTTTTTATTGTTTGTCTGTTGGCAATATTTATTTTTCCTCTGTTTTCTTTGCTATTTGGTCTTTGTTTTTTGTTATTAAATTTAATTTCAAATTGCCAGCTTCAATACTAATTATTCTAGAGATAATACAAAATGATTATTTTTTTTAATGTTTTTTACTTTCTCGGGTCCCTCTTCCTAGAGACCCGGTCCTTTGGTAGGCGTACGAGGGGCCGAAGCCAACTTGCAGAGGCCTCTTTAGACATTTCAAATGGAATGGGACACCAACCGACGATTATCCCTGTATGCACTGTGAAAGTATACCCAAGGACAATCCCCGGTTGGAGCAGGACTATTGCATAATATGGAAACAAAAGATGAAACGCTATGGGTTTTGGCTGGTTTAGTGGACTAATAATCGTTTACTATGGAAGAACTATTGGCTCCTGCCTGACCATTGAAAATTAAAACGGCTTTAAAATGGCAGGGGGTGACTTGCACACTCAATAAATGGGCCCCCCGAAAAGGGTCGCTAGCACAAAGTAACGTAGCGCCAAGGGGGCAACATAAAAATGATTATTATTATTAATGTTATATACTTTTGGAATAATTATTATTAAAGTTGGCACTAATAACTAATTATATATATTTTTTTAATCCTTAAACGATATTACATTGTCTTACTTAGATATAACATACTTATTGTTCTTTATTGCATGATGTGGTCTCTTATAAAAGGAAGCACATAGATTATTGTTCTTGTCCTTTATAACATATCATGTAAGGTGTATTCTTTGTTGGAGATCCTAATAAAATAAAATAAATAAAAATAAAATCAGTGAACAAATACTGCATCCAAACTGCAATTTTGCAGCTAGCGAGTAGCCCAAATGCAGACCGTATCGTCAGAGGCTAAAATCATCAACCATTTCTCACATATGAAATTGTGACAAAGTGTATGTTACATTATGGATATTAAATAGATCATTTTTTTTTTTTCAACATTATTGCTTCTTTTGAGTATTAGTATTGCTCTTGGAGAATAACAGCCTATTTAAGAGCATTTTGTTTTGGTTTTTTTTTTCATTATACCACCACACACTGTTTTAGCAATTGTGTCGAGCAATTGGCCAGATCAGATATGAGTCACTCACCTAGTAAGTAGACGCCCTGCTCGTTCATCTTATCGACGGAGGCCCTCAGCGGCTGCAGCGTGTTGGCGGGCTGGTCGGCGAGGCGGTGCAGCGGCAGCAGGCGCGGGTACGTGTACACGATGGACGTCTCCACGTCCGCCGCCAGCGCGCGGTACATCGCGCACGAGCGGTCGTCGCACGTTATGTCCGGACCTGGGGGGTAAGGCAGTTTGTACTGACAGTTGGGTGGCTTGAATGTCTAGGAGTGCCACCAATATTCTCCGCACAAAGAAGCGACAAAAACTGAATTACAAACACAGAATTTCTTTCACGTTCTTCTCAATAGAGATCTACAATTTGGAACATGGAAATAGCTCATGCCACAATCATTACATCGTGATGAGAATTACAGGTCCATCTCACTTCTGAGCCATGTCTACAAGCTGTTTTCCAGAGTCATCACGAACCGTCTATAATCTGCCCTATGCTTAGCGTTTGTGGACTACGAGAAAGCCTTCGATTCGATCGAGACTTGGGCTGTGCTGCAGTCTCTCCAACGGTGCCATATCGACTATCGGTACATCAAGGGGCTGAAATGTTTGTACAAAAACTCCACCATGTCAGTCCAACTTCAGGATCAGACCTCGAAACCTATCCTCCTACTGCGGGGTGTGAGGCAGGGAGACGTCATTTCTCCGAAAGTGTTCACGGCCGCAAGGTTCGGACATCACGGGCGCAATAGAGGATGTCTTCAAGGTTTTGGACTGGAGAAGGCTAGGCATTTATGTCATTAGCGAGTACATCAACCACCTTCGATTTGCCGAAGATATAGTCATCAAAGCTGAGACTACGGAGGACCTCAGTAAAATGCTCGATGACCTCAGTAGAGCTTTCGAAAGAGTGGATGTCAAAATGAACATGGACAAAAATAAATACCCATGTGGCACCCACTCCTATCAAGATCAAAAACTCGACTCTCGAAGTTGTAGACGAGTGCGTCTACCTGGGACAAACGGTCCAGTTAGGTAGGGCTAACTTCGAGAAAGAGGTCAACCGTCGAATCCGACTCGACTGGACAGCGTTCGGAAAGTTGCGTGATATCTTCTCGTCCCACATACCACAGTCTCTCAAGACGATAGTCTATGACCAGTAGTGCTATTCTGTCACAACATTTGGAATCCGAGGTGAGTATAAACAAAAGACCTTTATGTTGTGTGTGATAAAGTTCACTTTGTGAGCTATCACTCAAGAAGCTCGATATCGAAATATTAACTTATAGAATAGACTATCCAGTGCATGTTGCCAGTGATGACTTATGGAACTGAAACGTGGTCGCTCGCAATGGGCCCCATCAGAAGGCTTAAAGTCACTCAAAGGGCAATGAGGAAAGTAATGCTTGGAGTTTCCTTGCGTGATCAAATCAGGAATTATGATATCCGCAAGAGAAACAAGATTATCGACATAGCCCGAAGGATCGCCAAACAAAAGTGGCAGTGGGCAGGGCACATTGCTCGCAGTACAGATAATCGATGGGGTCGAAAAGTTGTGGAGTGGCGACCGCGTACCAGAAGACGCGACGTTGGCGCGGCCGAGACACAAAGTGGACCTCCTCTTAAAGGTCGCGGGGAGCCGATGGATGCTCACGCGCAGGAGCGGTCGCTGTGGCGACGCGCGCGGGGAAGCCGCCGTCCTGCAGTGGACGTCTGCAGGCTTATATGATGATGATGAAATAGCTCAACTTTTTGACTCCTTACCTTCTAGAGCTAGTCTCTAGACAGTTCAGCAATTACGATTATCGAAAGACAAAAATGTAGTCAATTACTATCTGGATTTATTATTACACATCTCAAAATCTAAAAAAACAAGACGCAATAAAAAATGCAAAAATCACAAAAACAGATGGAATTGAAAATGGTAAATATATGCAGCAATAATTGCGTGTGGTGTTGCACCATCGAGTACAATTGCGTGACAAGGATAAAGAAATATCTTTAAAAGCGTTTTTTTTTTTTAACATCTTTCATCGTTCATCTACGAAATCTTTCAAATTAGTATTCGTCTCTTACTCTGACAGACTCGCGATGGAGAAATATTGCGGACGCCCTCTGCTCCAGCTAGGGGTAATAGGACCTTTAGTCAAGTCTGACGGTCAAAAGTGTGTCAAAAGTGCCTGTAAACAGTTTAATTTATCCATGCATGCATGTTGTTGGTTGTTGATGTTGTTGTTTTGTTGGTTGATGGTTTTTTTTTACTATAGATTAGATAGGCACGCGTTTGACCACTATCTCACATGATGGTAAGCGATGATGTGGTCGAAGATGGAGCACGTTTGCTTAGAAATAACCTATTCACTCTTGACTTAAAGACTCCCAGGTTGTAGCTATCAGGAAATACAGACACCGGCAGGGAATTCCACTCCTTAGCTGTACGCATTATGAATGTGTTACCAAAACGTTTTATGCGTATGGGTGGGATATCCACCGTGTACCGGTGGCGCATCGCCGTTCGTCTTGTGGTCCGATGATGGAACGGGCTTGGCGGAATTAAATTATGCAATTCCGTCGCACATTCCCCAAAATGCAACCGGTAAAAAACCGACAGGCTAGCAACTCGTCGTCGATATTCAAGACTTTGGAGCTTCGTGGCGACGAGCCTCTCATTGCCGATGATCCTCTTGGCTCGTTTCTCAATTGACTCAAGGGCATCAAGCTGGTATCTGGCAGATCCATCCCAAAGATGATACACGATCGAACTTGCGCTTGATACAGTTTAAGCAGCTGTTCCGGCGTGAGGTATCGTCTCATCTTTGCTAGAATCCCCAACTTCTTTGCAGCCACTTGAGCGTTTGCCTCTATGTAAGGGCCAAAATTGAGAGTAGATGTTAAAGTAATCCCAAGAAGCTCAAGTTGGTCGGTTATCGGCACGGTTAAACCTCGGAAAGATGGAGCTGGGTGGAATTGAAATGGTTGTTGATATTCAGTTAAAGTGTCGACAGCACTGACCTCCGGCCACGGCATCAGAGCGCAGCACGCAGTTGGTGTAGAGCGGCAGCAGCTTCATGGGCTCCGGCAGCACCAGCTGGCCGGCGGACGAGGGCGAGGCGCAGTGCCGCCGGTAGGCCGCCAGCGAGCGCGCGCAGCGGGTGGACAGCGTCTCGCGGACCTGGCGCGGGGAGTGCTCGCGCAGGGCCCACACCGCTGTGGTACAACATATGATATTAGTGAAAGAACGAGCTGAGTCCGGTTTGAATGGAAGCCGACCCAAATATAGTTGGGAAAAGGCTAGGCAGAAAAAGAGATTAGGGGCCGTTCAAGTATTACGTAAGCAAAATTTTAGTCATTTTTAACCCCCTCCCTCCCCTTGTCAGCAATAGTAATCAAAGCTCTACCCCTTCCTTCTATGCTTACGTAAGCATTGGTATAGTTTTACTTGCACGAGACTTATAGCTATATAATTATAACAGAAGTGGGAGAAATAAAAATTGCGTGAGAGTAAAAACAACTAACTAGCCATAATTATGTGAAATTAAAATCTACTTAGATTTGCAAACAAAAAAGGAACTAAATATTGCTGACGTAATCACCATTTAAAGCCCCCGTCCCCCATTTCATCAAAAATAAGCATAGTAAAGACCCTCCCACCCCTATTGGTGCTTACGTAATACTTTAACGGCCTCTTAGTAAAAGAACGCAGATCTTATTATGTAATTGGAATTTGATTTCATCGTCTTAAGATGAAAGCGCCAAGGTAGCCCGCGAAATTCAAATATTTTTATGTTTTTTTTAACCGACTTCAAAAAAAGGAGGAGGTTCTCAATTCGGTTGTATTTTTTTTTTATGTTTGTTACCTCATAACTCCGTCATTTATGAACCGATTTGAAAAAATTTTGTTTCATCTGAAAGGTGACTTCTCGATTGGTTCCATTGTCACCATGTCAGAATCTGATGATGGGATCCCACGAAAATCGAGGGCAACCCTCAAATTTTATGAACTTTCTAACGCAATTCAGATATTTGTGCCTGGTAATCATCATCTCATATTGCTGAGCTGATGATGAAAGGTATAAATTAGGATCTGATGATGAGATCCCATGAAAAATGTTTGTTCAGCGATACTTTAGCCTATTGTCATCCGATTTGGATGATTCTTTTTTTGTTGAAAGAGTATTTTCCTGGACTGGTCCCGTTTTAATTTTGTGAAGATTGATGAAAAACTTCTGAGGTTAATGGGTACGCAGGTACCAAGGTACCACTAAAAAGTGAAAAATAAAAAACTTTTTTTTTTCAAAAAATACAACCGACTTCCAAAAACAAAACACTACAAGGTACAAAATAACTTCGGCAGAAAGAAAAAATCTTAATTTCGGAAGTCGGTGTCAAAAAACGAACCGACTTCAGAAATTAAATTTTATTTGTTTTTGGAAGTCGGTTGTATTTTTTGTAAAAAAGTTTTTTTGCAATTTGCCGGTCAGTGTGAAGCTGTATGTTGAACAAAACACAATTCGGGGCCGTAACGCGTATTTATCTAAAGAATTATAACCATTTTAATCATCAATATAGCCCTCTAAGTTCATAAAGACCTATTGAATGACTTTTTCATGAAATAACCATTCAATAGGGCTTTTAGGGCAAATTGCAAAAAACATAAAAATATTTTATTTTTGCGGGCTATCCTGGCGGAGGCAGTCGCTTCGGTAAGTCTTGTTGTCTCAAAGATCACCATTACTCTCATTGTAGAACAGCTGGTATCCTTCACCTCCCTTCTACGTCACTCATGCAATACTGAGAATTTTCACTAAACGAGGAGATTTTTAACCGCTTATTTGGTTCTGCAAACTGAGCAAAAACAAAGGGTCCCTTTTTGTGAGCAGCAAAGCAGTGCTTAGGCATATACATCAGATGTTAGGCGTACTCCAATCATTGAGGAGTGGGAGACACTGACAGGAGCCTACCTTGCTTGGTGAGGAAGTTGACGCAGGTGTCGAGCTCCATGCTGCGGTACACGTCTGCGAGCTGGTGGGCTACGTTCAGAGCCAGGTTGAGGACCCGGAGCCTCCTCTGTGTTGAGGAGTGGGAGACACTGACAGGAGCCTACCTTGCTTGGTGAGGAAGTTGACGCAGGTGTCGAGCTCCATGCTGCGGTACACGTCTGCGAGCTGGTGGGCTACGTTCAGAGCCAGGTTGAGGACCCGGAGCCTCCTCTGTGTTGAGGAGTGGGAGACACTGACAGGAGCCTACCTTGCTTGGTGAGGAAGTTGACGCAGGTGTCGAGCTCCATGCTGCGGTACACGTCTGCGAGCTGGTGGGCTACGTTCAGAGCCAGGTTGAGGACCCGGAGCCTCCTCTGTGTTGAGGAGTGGGAGACACTGACAGGAGCCTACCTTGCTTGGTGAGGAAGTTGACGCAGGTGTCGAGCTCCATGCTGCGGTACACGTCTGCGAGCTGGTGGGCTACGTTCAGAGCCAGGTTGAGGACCCGGAGCCTCCTCTGCCCTGAGCGGTGGGTGTAGAGGAGCGCTGCTTGGATGTAGACGCCGTCTTCTGCTGTTAGCTTGTCGTCGTGTTTGATCTCGATGCCTATTGCTTTGTCGGCGTCTGTGGAAAATAGGTAGGTATAGTAATATTTGAAACTGCACTAGTACTGTTTCTACAATTATTAATTGCTAAAGCTCAGCAATGATGAGCACAGACGTGCAAAAGCCATTACTTTTGAGTCTAACAGAAACTCTTGGCAACAATTTAACATTGACAGTGTGACTATCCGTCACTTGCTCTTATCTATCTTTACTAATATATAAAGCTGAAGAATTTGTTTGTTTGCTTGAACGCGCTTATCTCAAGAACTACTGGTGCGATTTGAAAAATTATTTCAGTGTTAGATAGCCTTTTTATCGAGGAAGGCTATGGGCTATATATCATCACGCTAAGACTAATAGGAGCGGAGCAGTAATGACAATCGTGACGCAGATGATGTTGCGCGGGTCAACTAGTTTAATAACAAAATATTAAATTTGTTTTCTGAATAAATTCCTGAGTCTATTTACTATGTATTTCAAACCTTACTTGTCCTAACGTTGTGATTAGGACATTTTCCTTCTTTTGGAATTTACTTCATAAAAAGTGGGAGAGTGATCAGTCAGGGCCAAGCTCTACGGGCCGTACGGGGAGGTGCTCGGCCTTTCCCCCTTCGGGGGGAACCGACCTTAACAGTTTAGGAAAAACGAAAATTTTGTCAGTTTAGGGTAATATAAGAAGAGTCACAACAGCATCTTTTTGTTTTAGCAGTAAGAGTGCTCCATCTTCGACCACATTATCACTTACCATCAGGTGAGATAGTGGTCAAACGCGTGCCTATCAATAGTAAAAAAAAGTGTAGTTTTTAATTAACTTTAAAAATACTAGTGTATCTTTACTCTACTTGCTGGTATCTTTACACTATAATGTATCGTTTCTAGTGCCTTAAAATCTATTGTCAGATATAAGGTCTACATTTGTGAGAAGCAAGAATTAGTACTTGTTTTTTTTTTTTTGAGATGTGTTTGCTCTTGACTCTAGTCTAGGTCAGAGATGACAGAGACATAGTCTACGATGGAGTGAGCTTACCCAGAAGGAGCCTATTCACTCTAACTTTAAAGAGAATAGGGTTGTAAGCGTTTAGAAACGCAGGCAGAGAGTTCCACTCCTTTGCTATGTCCAATAAACGGTTAATCCACAACCAATTAAGTACTTTCCTTTCCAAAAATAATCTCCTCAACCCCTTCCAGTCCGGCTTCCGTCCCGGTCATAGTACTACTACAGCGCTTCTGAACATTACTGAAGCTATAAGGTCAGCCATGGAAAGCAGTAATCTAACGGTCTTGGCGTTGCTCGATTTCAGTAATGCCTTCAATACTGTTGATTTCGATGTTTTGCTTGGCATTCTTTGCTCTCTTAATGTATCTCCACCGGTGATTGAATGGTTTCGTAGTTACCTGTTTGGACGCCGGCAACGTATTTGCATCGGAGAAACGTCGTCCTCCTGGTGTAGTACTTTTGCCGGGGTACCACAGGGTGGCGTTTTATCCCCTTTACTTTTCGCAATTTTTATAAACTCAATTTCTAACGAATTAACTTCTTCCTACCACCTTTATGCAGACGATTTACAAATTTACTCGCAAGCTCCTCTTAGAAATCTCTCTGACGCCATCTTCACTATCAACAATGACCTGGCTCGCATATGCCAATGGAGCAAGCGGTACGGACTCATAGTCAACCCTTTGAAGACGCAGGTTATCATAGTGGGCGGTTCCAGAACGGTTTCAAGGGTCGACTGGACAACTCTTCCCCAAGTTATCTTCGATAGCTCAGTTATTCCTGTCTCCGAAAAAGTTAAAAATTTGGGGATATTTATTGACAGAAACTTTTCTTGGACTGCCCAACTGCAGGAAGTTAGCCGCAAGTTATTTGCATCTGCGGCAACGTTGAGGAGACTGCGCAATTTTCTTCCTACTGCCACCAAGATTGCGCTTGCACAATCACTTCTTCTACCCATCATCCTTGATTATGCTGATGCCAGCTATCTTGACCTAACTCAGGAACAACTCGACAAACTTGAGCGGCTCCAAAATTTTTGTATCCGGTTCATATTCGGTTTACGCAAATATGACCATGTTTCCGAATTTCGTGTGAAGCTCAAGTGGTTGCCAATTCGCCTTCACCGGAATGCTCATATTCTTTCCCTTTTATACAATATCCTCTTTTCACCTTTTACCCCTCCTTACCTTAAAAGTCGTTTCCAGTTTCTCTGTGATTCCCACACTAAATTTCTGAGGTCATCGGATAACTTGCAACTGAAAATGCCAATGCATTCCACAACTTACTTGGATAACTCCTTTACTGTACAGGCTGCTCGTCTGTGGAATGCATTGCCAGTGCTAGTTAGACGCGCTCAGTCATTGCCTGCGTTCAAAAGACTTGTAAGGGAGCATTACCTGTCGCTGTGAGTATCGTTAGTCGTCATTTATTTTCACTGTCTGTATACTTAGTATGTATGTATTTATGTATCTATTTCAAATAGCGTTTTATGTATATATGTATGTATCGATTATATTATAATTTATTGTTTGTTTTAATTTAGTTTGTTTTTATTTATTTTTTTTACACCAATGACAGCCCCATTTCATGTCCGGACAAATACTTTCCATCCCAGGTTATCTGGAAGAGATCGCGGAATGCGATAAGACCGCCCATTGTATGTGTTTTAGTTTTAAGTTTCCTTTTGTATTACTTTTGGTGTATGTACAATAAAGCGTATAATAAATAAATAAATAAATAAAATATAATTTTATATTCAGTACGTTGACTGATATCATGTTGGTCAGAAATCGTTCCTAAATCCACATAAAACAAAATCATACACTCACCAATGGCCGCTAACTCGACGTCCGTGGTGTTAGACATAAAGAAGTGTCCGAAGAAGTCGGTGGGGCGGACGCCGGTGGAGGTGCGCACGCGCATGACGGCGTCGTGCGCGGTGGGGCGCGCCGCCACGCGCTGCGCGTCCAGCACCAGGCGCGGGCCGTCCGTCTCCGCCTGGGGGGGGGGGGGAGGTCCATGTGAGTGTGCCTGAAGTGCATCAACTCCATTGGGGACCTAGTTTATCATCAACTCCATTGGGGACCTAGTTTATCAACGTGGCCACCTACTGAGCACAACCTGGGTAAAGGAAAACCGACCCTACACGAAATTTTTAATAAAGTAAAAGCTACATAGGAAACAGTCACAAACATAGTTATGTTACCAACCATCTCTACAGATACAATCCATAGATTGAACTTCAACTGTGCGAAGTTCGTTTAATACCAATAATAACTTTATTCTGAAGCTAATAATGTTCATATTAGAATAAATGAATGTGAACAAACATTTCATTGAAATATAAACCTAACTAAATTAATAAGAATGTTATGGGTAAACAGAGCATTTGACGAAAAGTATAAGGTTCAAAATCAGTACTGACCGTGAAGTAAGTATACTTGTGCAGTTGTCCACCAGTTAGCCGGGGCAGCTGACCAATAGTTGCAGCGTCCACGTACGAGTTGTTGCAGACAAACATCTCCACACAAACACCCGCTGCGCAGCACGACTGTCCAAGCTCGTTGTAGGCCGTGGTTTGTGGAGCTAGAAACGAAGATAGTTCATTAGTTAGAACTTCAACAAGCTGCAACGACCGTTTCACAAAAGAGAACCCTTTTTTTGTAGTTGGTCTCGCAGGTCAGCCTATGAGATTGTCTTTTACCTAACTGGACATGCTTGTGGCCACCCAAAATTAACTTTAAAGCCTCTAAAAAACTTAACTAAGTGACTCCACGCTCGCGGGCACCCCTTGTAGAGTATCGGGCACGGCTTAGGGTGCAGGCTGGTAAAAACTTCTATAGGGAATACGCAGAAACTACAGGTGGGAGCACAGAAACGTCAATGTCAAGTATACAGTTCGCGTCAGCGTCGTTTGTCCCTCAGAAGTTAGGTTTGAGTGAATGTCGCGCAGATGCAATCGCATAAAAAAGTTTTACGTTTCTAAAATATGTTTTTGTTCATACGTATTATACTATAAATAAGTAAACAAAGACTACCAGTAACAATAAAAATATCAAAAAGTAACACAACAAACACATACACCACAAGAACACAAATCAAACTGTAAGAAATAACCAAAATAAATAATTAAAAACATTAACATTCACAGTCGTATTGCATTAAGCAAGCAGGACACACTTATGTATCGAACGATATACGAGCGAGTGAGATGCCACTACCCCCGCGCGCTTGCGCTAACCCGCGCATGCGCGAGCTACCCGCGCGTGCGCGGTTGTATGTTTGTAGTCAAATAGCCACCCTGCGCAGCCGACTGCGGCGTACGGCGCGGAGGGAAACTTGCGTGACGGGAACTGTACTTAACCTTAAAGTTTCGAATAAACAACATTAGATGTTATAGTCAACGGCGTGCAAAGGCTCTGTGCCGCGGACTGCTTCAGCAAAACACGGATCTGGGGATTCCTTGATTGTAACTGAAACTCACCCAAGATGGACTTCTCCTTGTCGGTGCCGAGCAGCTTCCTGTCCTCCCTATTGATGAGCTTTCCGGGCGCGTTGTACGTGGGCAGCGACGTGTGGAACACCAGCAGCTGGCCCGACGTGTCGGCTGCCTTCAGCGCTTCTAGACCGGCCTGGGAAGAACAGAGATTAGAACAGAATTAGTTAAGATATTTTTTTTACTATTAATAGGCATACGTTTGACCACCATCTCACCTGATGGTAAGCGATGATTTGGTCGAAGATGGAGCACGTAACCTAGCCTAACGCCTAGAAATAACCTATTCACTCTTGACTTAAAGACTCCCAGGTTGTAGCTATCAGGAAACACAGACTCCGGCAGAGAATTCCACTCCTTAGCTGTACGCACTATGAATGTGTTCCCAAAACGTTTTGTGCGTGTGGGTGGGATGTCCACCATGTACCGGTGTAGCATCGCCGTTCGTCTTGTGGTCCGACGATGGAACGGGCTTGACGGAATTAAATCATGTAATTCTGCAACCGATAGAAAACCGACAAGCCAGCAACTCGGCGTCGATGCTCAAGACTTTGGAACTTCGCCTCGACGAGCCTATCTTTACCGATGATCCTCTTGGCACATTTCTCAATAGACTCAAGGGCAGATGGTATTTTGGTTTAAAATATTACCCATGGAGTAAATAGCTTCATCTCTCTGAATTACCAACTCCTTGGTAGTCCAAATGTGCATGTGGTTGGTTAAATTGTAATAAATGCTTTGAGTTTGAGAGTAGAGGGGCTCAATATGGTATAGAGGTTTGCAGAACAGAGAGTAAAGTCCCGCAAACTCTCTTTGAAAAGGGAAGATCCTCCGACTAGTCAGTTGCTGGGGAGATTTTTGCAGCTTCATGTGACGAGATGACAATGTATGTATGATTATTTTATTTGTTGACATTTATTATTCTTATTTGTATGTATAATATTATTAATATTATAAAATATTAATATATATATATTTTTTAATTATGGACGTTACTAGTCTGAAAATAAAGGAATGGGTAGGCATTGATATTTTAGTGATTCAAGCAAACTGAACTTAATATCTTAATCCTACAGTTACTTTTCCAAAACTCCGGTCTCACCTGTACAGCAGGCAACAGTATGGTCTCCGTGTCCTTGTTGTCGTGGAACATGAGCGGCAGCTATCTCACCTGTACAGCAGGCAACAGTATGGTCTCCGTGTCCTTGTTGTCGTGGAACATGAGCGGCAGCTGCTGCAGCAGCGCCTGCAGCACGGGCCCGCTGTCGTCCGGCAGCACCAGGAAGCCTTCCAGCAGCGGCACGAACATGTCGCCCACGTCGCCCACGGACATCATCTGCGGCTGCGCCAGGGAACCCTGCGGAGATAACGTATTTAAAGCTTAATAAAAATGGGATATAATATGAATATTGTAATGGGCAAGAAAAATAAAGTTTAGTGTTGCCAATCCAAAGTTTATCATGTTAGCAAGATCGTATTCAAGAAGAAATTAGGCTGTCTATATCTATATCTACCTATACTAATATATAAAGCTGAAGAGTTTGTTTGTTTGTTTGTTTACTTGAACGCGTTAATCTCAGGAAGCGTCTGACGCAAACGAAGTTGTGCAGGTCAACTAGTTTTTTATAAAACATTTGTTGATGTTGATTTTACCGTGAGAATGGACTAAATAGATTGCAAATGATTTAGTTGATTTTTATTATTTTCTTCGCAATTATTATATTTCATCTAAAACAAAAATGAATCACCGAAATTTACGCGCATAGCTTCCAATCGACAGGTTTGTATGAAAAAAAATATATAAAAATGGCAGTACGAAGTTTTCGCTAGTAAATAAAATATAAAGTGATATCCTTGCTAAATCACAGAAGATCAAAGAAACTTTGAAAAACGCTACCTTCTTATTTTACGAAACTACAGTAGAGTATTTTAGTCTATCCTTTTGAATAATCAAATTTTTTCTTACCTTGATATTGTAAAAGTGCACAGTAGAGCTGTATGTGATGAAACCGACGCGAGTCCAACTCTTACCAGTCTGCTCGTCACGCGGCATTGCCTGCAAACAACACACGTATTTGCTTGAAATCATCGATCGAGTAAATATTGATCCCATGTTCATGTTTGGTTTAGGCGTTTGCCTTGTGACCCGGTGCTCGTGGGCTCGATTCCCACGGGAATCATACTTCGTAAAGTTATTTCCAGTTTGACTAGGACATTGCAGGCTTGAATCACGCGGTTGTCTGATAAAAAAGATGATTCCGTGCTTTCGGAAGGCACGTATAAGCCGGTGGTCGCGGCCGCCAAATGGTGGTCGTCAAATAAACCATGTCAGAGGCGTTTGAGGCGGTTTAGAAACTCTGACACTAGGGTATGTGGGTTCGTTAGACCTTACCTAAGAAGAAGAATTGATAAGTGGGCAAATATGGAAATATATTCGTAACTACAGCGTTCTCACCAGAGATGGAGAAAAAGAGATATAAGATAGGTAAGGACTGATTGAGAAGCGATTCTATTGGTTCTTAAAGGTAAAAAAATTAAATATCTAGCTATAAAAACTTTATCACAATAATCAATAATCAAAAAATAGTAACGCGATGAACAATCTCGTCAACTCTTCCGTTTCCTATTCTGCACATATTAATCCGTGGACAATGGTGTGGGTTATATGTTTACCATTTCATTATTTTACTCATAGTTTTACTTAAACCTTAACATGTAACTGTTTTCTTGTCCCTTAAATAAATAAATAAATTAATTAATTAATAAATTAATACATCCCTCGCTACGCACCCTGGCACACTAATAAGCCTACGCAGCCTAATGTTTCCACTACTGGAACACAGCGCCCTCCCTGTCAGAGGAAGTGTGCCGTAATCCAAACAGTGGATGTACGGTGTTTTCCTTAACTGTTAGTAAGGAAGCCGCCGGATAAATGTGCAATCAAAAGGCATTAATTCAAACTAGGTCGAAATCAGCACATTTTGAACGTCAAAATTTACATGAAGACAGTGCCCCAAACTGCGCAGCCGTCACCACTTCCTATTGTTTTCGCTGGGAGGAAGAACTGACGAAACAAAGTCCCCAGCAACACAACTGTCTGTTAAGTTTGGAGGACTCGAATTTATATAACGGTACTATTTTCGGTTCTATTTTAATAACGGTCATTGACCCCATATGAATTGGGACAATAGCCAGGGGAAGGAGAAGATTTCTTCTAATGCAGCATTTAAAGTCGAGACGGACGGTTACCCATCTCTTCAGTGAAATGGACATAAAGACACTTGTCTCACCGCCGCCGCGGAAGCGAGTAGCTATCAACTTTTTTTCGCTGAGGAAAGAGACAAAAGATATAGATCTCGTGTGAGTAAACACACATTCATAGTCGATAGCTGGCTATTCACACTGCCGCCGAGCAGCTCTTACCTCTAGTTGATCGCAGCGACAATAGATATCAAAGATTGTACTCGCTCAGCGACACTCGCTCGGCGATGCTCGCTTGGCGGTCAGAACTCACCAAACAGCGGTAATTTCTACCTATAATGCGGGCTGGAGCGAGTATTGCGAGTAATCGCCTGTCGCACAAAAGCTCTCGCTTAAGAAACTTTTCACTCGCTGCTCGCCAGCTCGTGTCGAGTTTGAAGCTTTACTCGCTACTCGCTGCTCGCCAACTCGTGTCGAGTTTGAAGCTTTACTCGCTACTCGCTACTCGCTGCTCGCCAACTCGTGTCGAGTTTGAAGCTTTACTCGCTACTCGCTACTCGCTGCTCGCCAACTCGTGTCGAGTTTGAAGCTTTACTCGCTACTCGCTACTCGCTGCTCGCCAACTCGTGTCGAGTTTGAAGCTTTACTCGCTACTCGCTACTCGCTGCTCGCCAACTCGTGTCGAGTTTGAAGCTTTACTCGCTACTCGCTACTCGCTGCTCGCCAACTCGTGTCGAGTTTGAAGCTTTACTCGCTACTCGCTACTCGCTGCTCGCCAACTCGTGTCGAGTTTGAAGCTTTACTCGCTACTCGCTACTCGCTGATCGCCGGCGGTGAGACAAGTGCCAAAATCGATACTTACATCAATAATCTCCATGATATTGTCGCAGACTGTGTGGACCAGTCCGCTCTTGATCGCGTTGTACGACACGTCGATCACGAATACTATCGCAGGCGGGTTCGGGAGGGTGTTGTTCTGCAAGTAAGCATGTTGATAGAAAATAACACTTTTCAGCATAAGAATGTACCTATTTACACATAACAGAGCAACTATCTCCACATTAACAAAAAGAGTTGAATTTTCAACCTTGGAGTCAGTCTAACATGTAGAACTTTATTCCAATCTATATACAGAGTTGATACGACAGAGGGGCATTAAATGAAACTACGTATACTATACGTGTTTAGTATTAATTCGATACGGTACAAAAACAAAAAGCGCCATAAATGAGAAAATTTTTTTTTCAAACAAACTAAATAGCTTGCAAATCCGAATGAAACGCAACCACCCTTTGTAAAAAAATGACACTGACCTTAGATACCGCTAGGTAACAAAGCGGCAACGTCGCGCGCGCGCCGGAGCGCGGTGTGCGGTATCTCGTGTGCTCGGTGGGGGCCGGGCCGGGGTGGCGGCCGGCGACTTAGGCCTCCGCTCGCACTGGCTTTTATGTTAGGTAACGTTTCGAAGTACGCGCACAAAAACAAACACTAAATTTTTAAATTTTCGATGTGTCCTCCATTCACATTGAAGCACAAATTATACCGACGGAGAATATTGTTATTTATTTTTCTAATTAGATCACTGTCCGTCGCTAAGCACTTTAATTTGTGAAATGCTAAAATAATCCTATTTTTTAACTCATCAATTGTATTTACCTCTGAGGCATACACTTCACCCTTAACCCTTTAACCGCTTGGCTAAATATCAATTGTCGTGCCCCTAGCGCGAGGCTACAAATCGACAAAATAATACCTACAATAAATAAGGAGGGGCAATCGTTGTATCGATAAAAAAAAGTCAAAGAATTTTTTATGTTTTTATTTTAAATCAGCCTTATGGCTTCTACAAACAGGCGCGACACAAAGAAACCGCTCATGTTTTTGTGTCGCGTGTCGCGCCTGTTTGTAGGATATAAATCTTATAAATCTACCTACAACAGCAATGGCTAAATCTTTGTATCACAATTGTTTAATTCCATTACCGACCGCGTACGAACGTGCACGCCGCGAGATCGCACGCAGCCGGTACCTAATGGAATGAATCAAACAGACAGGGACGGGAACGCGCGCGGTGGCGGGCTTCGCGCGACTCGTATTCTACAGTGTAACTGTGCGGCGGACGTCGGCGCGGCGACGGCGCGGTGACGGCATCGTGTGCAGAACGCTTATTAAAGTTATCTTTTTTTTAAAGATAACTCATGCACTAGGAATAATTCCTGTGTAGCTTGGGACTTCACAAACACACAAGTCACGGACACAAAACAGCTACACCCAAACTCGAATAATGATTTATGAAAGAGAGAGAGAGAGAGAGAGAAAAAGAGACAAACGCGAGTGCGAGTGCCTGTCCGGCTTGGTAGGTACTGTCACAGTACCTTAATAATGGTAAGGACAACATACAACACGGTTCCAAATTTGAACAATCAATAGGATATGTAGGTAGTTAAGTAGGTAATATAGGTAATAACAGAATTACATCACAATATTTAAAATACTATTTCGATTCATCAAGGAGTTACCTAAACCCAACGAAAGTCTTATTTATACCTATACCTACTGAATAATGTGCAAATAACCTAAGAAGAAATTGAAATAGGTACTTACCTCTCCATCACTTCTAAATTCTATCGAATCGGATAATTTCAATTCGTCGTCACACTCGTCGTCGTCACCTTCTAATATTCTTAATAATTCCTCAGTAGTCGTCATTATTGAAAATTGAAATGTGACTATTTTATCGACAATGCACAAATACCAACGAACAACATTAATGGAACTTTCCATTCGTTTGATCCGCTTGTGACGTAGGCAGTGGTCGTATTAATGTGACAGCCGCGCTAGACTAACTAGAGAAATATGTTGCAAGCATAGGAGTCAAGGGATGGGAACTAACGTCAAATGTTGGCATTATACAAAGATCGTGAGGGATATTTTTCTTATGAATAATAAGGAAAAGAATTAATAACACAAGGCAATATGTTAAATTTAACTTTATTTGGTATGACACCGTTTATTTTATGCTGAATGATGCATTATACCTGATTATTTAACTGTTTGTTATTTCGTTTTTAAAATGCGCATTGCATTGTATCCCATCCCTATGGTCATATTTATGCGACGCGCGCGATAGACGCCGAAGAAAATTTCAAGCTGCCAATTACTTATTTTTGTTTAAGTTTTTTGAATGCTTAGAGTTATGACACATAATTTTAAGTAATTGTTGTAAATAATAGCTCTATTTAATAATAGTTTTAGTTGTACCACGCAATTAATAGGACGAAAATAGAACGAAAAAATCATGCATGTTCTCTGTCGCAGAAATACGACACGCGCGGTAGGGACACGGAAATATTTGTCGCATATATGCGACACGCGCGGTTAAAGGGTTAATGTAACCCCACAAAAAGAAATTCATGGGAGTGAGGTCCGGAGATACTAATACTAAATAATAATAATCCCAAGTTACGTGTCCTATCACCATAAAAAACAGTCAATCACAAAAAAAAAAAACACTATTACTAAATAATAATAATCCCAAGTTACGTGTCCTCTCACAATAACAAAATAAAATTACAATTGTTTGCGCGCGAATTCCACAAAACGTACGTTCCGAAAAACAAGCGTCGGCGCACTGAGGGAGGGACTTACCGATTACCGATCGCAAAAAACAAGGATGCAACAAACTGACCTATCTCTATTTCTTTCGCTCGCTTTATGTTAGTCGCTTTCGTTGTGAAAGTGCAAGTGTGTGTGTATTGATTGCTTCCTTGTTTGCATTGCCAATATTTAGTGAATGTCCTTCGACATGCGTCAGAGCGGCAACAACGCATCGTAGATTTATCGTTGTAAGGTGCATGACCTATGCTTAGACGATATTCAGCTGTTAGAAAAGATACATCGTGTTCAAACCGTGCAAAAACTTTAAAAATCATTTGCGACTAAACTACTGCTCCTAATTAATTTATTTTTGGTACAGAGCTTGAAAATGGTACCTAGTATAGGCAGTTTAAAGGAAAGCCCCTCTGTCGTATCAACGTTGTATATAAATGAATAGCTGTTCGTTAGTCTCGCTAAACTCGAGAACTGCGGGGCTGATTTAAATAATTCTTTTTTTGTTAGTTTCGCCAGAATACAGGGAAAGTTTAAAAACAAAGAAATGGGTAGGGTAGGTAGGGTAGGTAGGGTAGGTAGGGTAGGTAGGGTAGGTAGGGTAGGTAGGGTAGGTAGGGTAGGTAGGGTAGGTAGGGTAGGTAGGGTAGGTAGGGTAGGTAGGGTAGGTAGGGTAGGTAGGGTAGGTAGGGTAGGTAGGGTAGGTAGGGTAGGTAGGGTAGGTAGGGTAGGTAGGGTAGGTAGGGTAGGTAGGGTAGGTAGGGTAGGTAGGGTAGGTAGGGTAGGTAGGGTAGGTAGGGTAGGTAGGGTAGGTAGGGTAGGTAGGGTAGGTAGGGTAGGTAGGGTAGGTAGGGTAGGTAGGGTAGGGAGGGTAGGTAGGGTAGGTAGGGTAGGTAGGGTAGGTAGGGTAGGTAGGGTAGGTAGGGTAGGTAGGGTAGGTAGGGTAGGTAGGGTAGGTAGGGTAGGTAGGGTAGGTAGGGTAGGTAGGGTAGGTAGGGTAGGTAGGGTAGGTAGGGTAGGTAGGGTAGGTAGGGTAGGTAGGGTAGGTAGGGTAGGTAGGGTAGGTAGGGTAGGTAGGGTAGGTAGGGTAGGTAGGTATAGTAGCCAGTAGACGGGAGCGAAGCCGCGTGGGTCAGCTAGTTAGTAATAAAAGTACTACCACAAAACTTTACATCAATATCTATAAAATTGTTCCGTTACTGACTGACAGACAACGCACAGCCGAAACTACTGGCCGTAGATTGCTGAAATTTGGCATGTAGGTTCCTTGGGGAGTGTAGGCGAGCACTAAGATTTCACTAAGAGGATTTCCAGAAATTCCTACGGGAACGGGAAAAAAAAGGGATATGCGTGTACGAAGTCGCGGGCAAAAGCTAGTCAGTAATAACGTATTTATTTATTTTAAAACTTAACATTTACGATATTTTTTTTTTGTATTATGAACTATAAGGGTCTCGGAGTAAAATTCATAATATAATAACTGGCTCAAAGGTTTGGGTTATTCGTTAAAAATGAGAGCTTTCCTTTAGTCTGCCATGTTCTTTTTTTTTCAAAAATCCCATTACGTAGTTTTTTTTTTTTACTATTAATAGGCACACTGGTATTCAGCTGAATACCAGTGGAGGAGATCGTGGCTAAATAATACCAGCCGCACGGGTCGATCTTCAAGGTTAAGCTACGCTTGCCAAGGTTGGTCTGTGGATGGGTTAACCATCTTAACATAACGAGTTTCCTCCGTGCCTCGGAAAGCACGTTAAGCCGTTGGTCCCGGCTGTCATTTGTAGATCTTTGGCAGTCGTTACGGATTGTCAGAATCCAGTAAATCTGACTCCAGTCTTGCCAAGAAGTACCGTGTTACTCAGTTAATGGGTTGTGGAGGTCTGGTAGGCAGCCGCTCCACGTAAAACACTGGTATTCAGCTGAATCTGGCTTGACTGGAAGCCGACCCCAATATAGTTGGGAAAAGGCTAGGCAGATGATGATGATGATGACTGGTATTCAGCTGAATCCCGGATTCGGTTGGGAAAAAGGCTAGGCAGATGATGATGATGATGTTAGGCACGCGTTTGACCAATACCTCACCTGATGGTAAGCGATGATGTGGTCGAAGATGGAGCACGCTTGCCTAGAAGTATCCTATTCACTCTTGACTTAAAGACTCCTAGGTTGTAGCTATAAGGAAACACAGACTCCGGCAGGGAATTTCCACTCCTTAACTGTACGCACAATGAATGTGTTCTAAAAACGTTTTGTGCGTGTGGTTGGGATAATTAATTAAAATAGTAGCGTACCCGGCAGTACTCCTTGGTGGCGACGATCTCGTAGGCTCCCAGCGCCATCTCGGCAGGGACTCGCCCGTACTGCTGCATGCTGTTGATGTACTGCGTGTACTCCATCGGAACTGGGGGCGGACCAACAATGTCATTCATTATGGTCATTTATTTAATAACGACGCAACGGCAACCGCTTATTCACAAAGACTTACACGAAAAAAGAAAAAGATCAGGGTGCTTACTCTGGAATAAAATTCCGATAGATCGACATTGTTCAAACGTCAGTTGGTTGAGTTAAACGTCAGGGATTGGCTAGACTCTGCCAGTCCAGCCAATTCCTGACGTTTGACTGACAATTCCAATGTCGATCTATCGGAATTATATTCGAGAGTAAGCACCCAGATGTTAAGAAGTAGGGTGAACTTGTCACTCACAGGAGTGCACAGCACTTCCAAAAAATCTTACATACTAAAGGCAAACACATTTGTTTCGGTATTTTAGTCGCAATAAGCGAGCCATTTTCATTCACACTGCATTGGAAATATTGGAATCGATTACAATCATAATGCGGCTGAATTTCTTTATTTTACGAGGATAAGCTGTCTTTTATACGTGTTACAGAATAATTAAATTTTCGCGATATCAGTGTTGGTCGCATAGTGGAAGTTGGTCGTAATGATGAGTTCAGTGACCTCTAAAGAGGTATTGCGTTTTATTCTGTTACAAGTGTTTTAAACCTTAGACCAGTATTCGGACCCTAAAGAAATTGCTTTTAAGGAAAGACGAGCAATGGTGGCTTTAAATGAAATTGATATATACAATTATCCATTCTTGGAAAAATACAGATAGGTCGATTTGGTTTAAGTAATGACAGCTTTCGTACCTACTCTCTTAGACTCAGAGGAATCTTTAAACCATAAATCTTGACATGAAAATTACGAAATTTTTCGATACTAATAAAATCATTCGTCGTACTGCATTTTATGGAATCACTTAGAATAATACCGTCTTATTACAAAACACGATCGACAGCAACGAATTATTTTTAAAGAGAACTTAAGAGCATAGGTTAATAATTTCTAACATTTCGAAAGGCGTGATTTAGCCATTTAGGAAGATCCCTCTCTCCCCGAGCGCACCGCACACTCTCCTCGTTCTCCCTCAACAAAAGTTAAAAAATCGGGTATAGCGACACCTCGTCAACAAATCGTACCGCCAAATGATTCAGGGTTGCTCGCAAGCAAATCATATTAACATATATCGATACTCTTATTAACAACCTTTTTAAAGATAAAATAAAATAAATATTCAAAGTGGACAAATAATAAAGTTATTCATGTTATATCATCATCTGCCTAGCACCATTCCAATTATGTATATTCTGGTCGGCTTCCAGTCAAACCCGAGTAAAGCTGAATACGTATTTTACGTAGGCTGCCTACTTGACCTCCACGTCCACAACTCATTCACTGGGTAACACGGAACTTCTTGGCAAGCGTCAAGAGTCAAGTTTATGCTTCTGTCTGCCAAAGATCTACAAATGACAGCCGGGACCAACAGCTTAACGTGCTTTCCGTCTGACCGTCAAAGATCTACAAATGACAGCCGGGAACAACGGCTTAACGTGCTTTCCGGGGCATGGAGGAAACTCAGTGTGTTAAGATGGTCACCCAGCCACAGAATAACCTTGGCAAGCGTTGCTTTACCTTGGAAATCGACCCGTGCGGCTGTTATTCTTTAGCCACGAGCTCCTCCATTCGTGATATATAAGGTGGTCAAATCGTATGTTCAACTTTATTTTGCCACAAAGCTAAGGCCAAGGATTGCAGTTCAACGGCTGCCTTTTTGTTTTCGAGAGTTTTCAAGACATTGATCTACGCATCACGGTGACCAACCGCATCACTGTGATGCTGCAGAAGATAAAAAGACACAGCGGATCAAATGACACGGCCGATGACCTGGCCAGGCGGGGATCTGATACTGTGGCTGTTGGACCCGAACCCATACTACCACTCCCCTTCGTCCAGCTGCGCACATTGTTACAAGAACACACCCACAAACAAACGAAACGCTGGTGGGCCTTGGCACCCGGCTACAGGTAGTCAACAGGAGGCTATGCCGTCCTTGAACAAACACCTACACACGATAGGTATTACGGACAGTCCTTTATGCAGAGCATGCATGGAGGAGGAGGAAACGGTATCGCACGTACTCCTTGAGTGCACATGCATTACCGAAATATGGAGTCAAACAATAGGGACACATAACTCGCTTACAGATGTTTTGAACACACCGGGAAAACTAAGATTAACGTATAAGATTTACTGGCTTCTGACAATCCGTAACGACTGCCAAAGATCTACAAATGACAGCCGGGACCAACGGCTTAACGTGCTTTCCGAGGCACGGAGGAAACTCGTTATGTTAAGACGGTCACCCATCCACAGATCAACCTTGGCAAGCGTTGCTGAACCTTCAAGATCGACCCGTGCGTCTGTTATTATTTAGCCACGAGCTCCTAACAACTTTAAGCTACTGATCTATGTAAAATATTGTTAAAAAAAATAATACAAAAATCTGACAGCTCTGATCTGCAAAAAAGTGACATAGGTATTACCTCGACAAGGCCCAAGGACCATTTGCATTGATCTGAATAGACAGTGATGCAAATACTTTTAAAAGGCAAAAGATGAGATGGCGATAGAATGAAGGCGGCTCGGAATAAATAACGTAAGTGCCAAAACTAAATTTCGGACTTTATAACATAAAAGTATTATGAATTCAAACCCTGTTGTGAATTTAGCTAGATAAGGTTATTTCATATGTTTAAAAGCAGTTTTTATAACATCAATCTAATGCATTACGTCATAAAAATTAAAATAGCAAAAAGACATATTGAACTTTGTAATTTTTTTCTATCGAGGAAATTTTCTCGTATCGTGTATTTCTTTAGAATTTAGGTAAATCATATAGTCAAAAAATATGAACCAAAATATCAAATCCTTATTTATTCTCAAAATGTAAGGCCATTTTATTATATTCGCTTATCCCCTTAATATAGCGCATACCTTCAGTAGTAGCCTTGCAGAAGGCGCACTTGAAGTGCCTGCCAGCGTCCACGAACTTCATGTTGGGGCACATGTAGGCCTTGCAGCGCGAGCAGCGCACCGGGCCCAGCGCGCCCGAGCCCGTCAGCGCCGCGAAGTCCAGCAGCGGGGGCTCCTGCTCCGTGCCCACGGGCTCCGCCATCGGGGACAGCTGGGGAACGAACATACATGGTTTAAATCAATCTGATGACCCAAAGAGTAACCGACGGAACCCTATTACTAAGCCTTCGCTGGCCGTCCGTCTGTCTGTCAGCGGGCTGTATCTCAATAACCGTAATAGGTAGACAGTTGAAATTTTCATACATTATGTATTTCTATTGCCGCTATAACAACAAATAATAAAAATGACGGTTTATGGTACGGAACCCTTCGTGTACGAGAACGACTCGCACTTAGCCAGTTTTTCAAATTGAGCTGAGTGCCAGCACTTTATGAACATTAAAGTTCTACATAGAGACAGTCCCCAAAAACGCCCGCCCTTGGTTGATTTCATTAATAGGGAAAATGACTAATATTCATTGTATTTGCTTAACCTTATGGCCACCCTGCGGAATTATTGGTCCGGGTCCGGGAAACTGATTAAAACTTTATTTCTATGCATCTTACGGTTTCTTTTTCGATTCTGAATGATTGAACTCTATGGTAGATAATATTTTTCAACTGTGGACACTGACAGAAAAAAATACTTGTGAACATTACGACGCTCGAAAGCGAAACTCCAGAGAAAATCACCAGAGATAATCTAGGAAGGGCGAGAGACCCAAGAGACTTAAAAGTTCGTACTTCTTAGCTCTAGTAAACAATATAAGCTTAGCTCTAGAAATTGAATATTACGATAGCAAAACAAGAGAAATTAAATTAATTCGATCTCAAAACATACCCGTAAATGCATCAATACCACAAGGAACAGTGATAGGATGTCTACTGTTCCTTATTTACATCAACGATCTCCCTAACCACATAAATGAGCCATGCGTGTTGTTCGCCGACGATATTTCTATTTTAACACCATGTGAGAATAATATTGATTTAAACCAAAAACTGACTTCCATACTTGACACTACAACACACTGGATGAACGAACACAACCTTGAAATTAACTTTACTAAGACAAAAATTATAACTTTCTACCCTCGACAAAAGAAACCCTTAAATATAATTTTCAATTACAACGGACAAAACTTAGAAGTTGTAAATAAATTCACCCTTTTAGGCCTAGACGTAGATTCACACATAGATTGGAAACCCCACATTCAAAAAATAAGAGCTAAACTATCTAAGTTTACATACGCCCTCAGAGAAATAAAAAAAACCACAGACCTCAAAACAGCATTAGTTACCTATTACTCATACGCGTTTGCATGGCTCAAATATGGAATTATCTTATGGGGAAATAGCACAGACGCACCTACACTATTCACTTTACAGAAAAAAATGATAAGAATATTAATGAATATCCAAGATTCCGACTCCTGTAAACCCTACTTCAAAGAGCTAAAAATATTAACTGTACCCTGTCTTTATATACTGGAAATTTGCAAATTTGTTCGAAAATATTCACAATTCTATACAAAAAGAGAGGACATTCAAACTAAAATCACACTTAGACATAAAAATAGGCTTAACATACCCACTTCACGATTGAAAATGCACTCTTCTAGTGCATTTGTTATGTCTATTAAAATATATAATAAGTTACCAGAATTCATCAAAAATGCAGACAGTAATAATATGTTTATCAATAAACTAAAACAATTTCTAATAGACAAATCCTACTATACTATAGATGAATACTATAACGATAAATATAAACTACAATAAAAACTATTAATTATATACTGTTTCACTGTAAAAATGTATCTACTTACAATAGTGAATAACATATAAATTAAATTTACACAAAATTAATTTGAATAAATACATAATTTAAAACTGATGACGATACAAATACTTGACATTTAATTTATTATACAAAGACATTACATACATAAATTAATTTAAATAATAACATAATTTCATAATAATGATGACAAATGAAATAACTGATATAATTTAATAATAATGATGACAGAAACAAATTGAAATATCTGACATCATTTATCAAGACTACACACAGACATAATTATAATATTTATACAAAATTAAGTTAAATAAATACATAATTTAATAATGGTGACGATAAAAATAAATAAAAATAACTCAATATTAATAAAATTTAAAATAACGATGACAAAAATAAATTAAAGTATGGAACATAATTCACGACACAATAATATACATATAAATCTATTAACATTTAACCATCTAATTACCTGTAATAATAATTAATGAATTCCATGAATTGTTACTTAGTCTTCGTCCTCTCTCCTAACTTTGCTGTGCCCGACAGGGTCCATATTGATCTTGACAATATTTATACCACCTATATGTACATAATATGGAATGCAATAAAATATTGAGTATTGAGTATTGAGTATATTTTTCATCGACAACAAATTTATAGAACTTTGAACTTGGAAAGAGAAGTAAGACGGTAACTTTCGATATCAAAACTCGTGACGGCCATACAGCATTGAAAAAGGCATTTTCGCGAAAGGGACACAGAGATATTCGTTTAAAATTATTATTATTATCTCATTAATTTAAATTTGTGTACATCTTAAATCAAAAATAATTAAATCGATTTTAACACGGAAAATTTTTTCACACACAGATTCGCTGTTGCTAAGTTATTTATATACAGTTACATTTGGGATTAAAACACTCACAACTAAGCAGAAAGGCATCGACGTCTGTTTGAGCAAATCAGCTGTGACTGGTACTGTGTACATTGAGCTTCGAATGTAGCGGGGACCTGGAATATAGAGAACGTTGTATTGTAACACCGAAAAGTTATTGTGAATTCATGTTGAGATAGAAAACATTTTTGGTCTCCACAGGTATTATTATAATGAACTAACATTATAATACCCGTGCGAGACCAAAAAGGTACAATTCATATTGTTTTGTTGTTTGTTTTGTGTGATATGCCAGAAAAAACAGAGTGAGCTATTAATATTCAGACAGATTGACAACGTTTCTAGTTTTTTTAGGGTTCCGTATCCAAAGGGTAACCAACGGAACCCTATTACTAAGCCTCTGCTGTCCGTCCGTCCGTCCGTCCGTCCATCTGTCAGCGGGCTGTATCTCAAGAACCGTAATAGGTAAACAGTTGAAATTTTCACAGATTGTATTTCTATTGTCGCTATAACAACAAATTGAAGTTTATGGTACGGAACCCTTCGTGTGCGAGTCCGACTCGTACTTGGTCGGTTTTTTAGTCAAAAAGAGGTTAAAAATCAACAGAGATTAGTCAAGTATGCATAAGGTGTTATAGTGCACAAGTCTGTGTACAAACACAGATGCTCTTCTATCTCATTACAGTTCGCGTCACGCTTGTTTACCACTCCGAAGTACGTCGCAATTGATTGCGCAGGATATCAATTTGGCAAAAAACGTAAGACAGCGGCATGCGCGCGGTCCAAAATGGCGCGTGTAATGGCGTCTCATTCGCTCGTATACGATCGATGTATAATTGTGTCCCGCTTGCTCAATGCAATACGACTATTGATGTGAAAAGTGTTCCATAGTAGTTATTGTTTTTAATTTAGTTTTTTGGTTATTTCTTGCTGTTTGATTTGTGTTTTGTGTGTTCTTGTTAAAATATGTTTGTTTTGTTACTTTATGATATTGTTATTGTTACTGGTAGTCTTTGTTACTTGTTTATAATATAATACGTGTAAACAATAAAAAAATCTAGAAACGTAACACTTTTTTACGAGATTGCACCTGCGCGGTCTTAACTAAACCTAACTTCCGAGCGGTAAAGAACCGTGGAGCGAACTGAAGTCTCAAAGTGGGACGGCAATCAGGCACAACCGGGATGAGATAAGGCGCACAACCAACTACAGTATGCGCTTTCAGAGCTTCTCTGATTTTATTAACTTAACGACTGCTTAGTGGAAGTAAACCTTTAATAGACGGTTGGAACAAATCTCATTACTATCTCATCATCATCTGCCTAGCCTTTTCCCAACTATATTGGGGTCGGCTTCCAGTCAAACCGGATTCAGCTAAATACCAGTATTTTACGGGAAGCGGCTGCCTACCAGACCTCCACAACCCATTAAATGGGTAACACGGTATTTCTTGGGCAAGACTGGAGTCAGATTTACTGGCTTCTGACAATCCGTAACGACTGCCAAAGTTCTACAAATGAAAGCCGGGACCAACGGCTTAACGTGTTTTCCGAGACACGGAGGAAACTCGGTATATTAAGATGGTCACCCATCCACAGACCAACCTTGGCAAGCGTTGCTTAACCTTGAAGATCGACCTGTGCGGCTGTTATTCTTTAGCCACGAGCATCTCGTTAATCGAAATCTCATTACTATCTATCTAGCCTATTTTGTTCCACAGCTGCGCAAAAGGCCGCCTTCTGCCTTTTCCACACTTCGATAGGATTCGAACTTATCCCACCATCTTCGCCTTGGTCTGCCAAAATATCTGTGACATTTAATTTGCACATTTCTCGTCTGACATGCGAGAGACATGTCCGGCCCAGTCCCACTTAAGCTTAGCGACCTTCTGGGTAGCGCAGTGTTGTGTTTACGCGGTCCGAGAGACCTCTAGGACACAACGCTTCATGGCTCAAACGGACTAATAAAGATACATCAACGTTTACTAACTGGCATTCCCCTTGTCGTCGACGACGAAGTCGGTGGTCGCTAGCGGAGGCACCAGCCCCTTCTCGTTGGTCACGAAGATGCCGCCGCGGTTCTGTTGGTCGTCCGCCATCACTTGGATCTGGAGAAGAGTAAGATAATGTTATAGTTTCTTACTTCTAACTACTTTATCTCCAATGAGATGTATTGTCTATCAAATTCTGGTAATGTTCTCATAGAATTCTACCTTGAGCATCGCTGTTATTGATGATTGTCTACATGAAGAATTTTTTTTTAAACTTTGTTCCACACAAGGAATAGGGAATACGCATGCGATTTTTTTATTTGTAAAATTAAATACTTATTAGCTCTAGTAAACAATCTTGAAATTATTTTTTAAATACCTTCATCAGCGATAAAGTTATAAAGCTTCAAAGATTACAATTAGAAAGAGAAGTCCGATGTAAACTTTGACGTCATCGTCTATGACGCCTATACAACTGCCATAGAAAACAGCGTTTTCGCGAGAGGGACAGATATATTTGATTATAATAATTACATCTCCTTCGTTTTTCGAGTAATTTTGGTTCTATTTTCACTGTAAGTATTACGTTTTTGTATATTTTTAGATAAACTGTATAGACAATAAATACGTTTTTCATGCATATTCCCTATTTCTGCTGGGGTTATATTACTTGTCTGTTGAGCGTACAAAAAACGTAAGCGCTGTCAACAGACAGCGACCATTCACGAACATGACGCGTACCGTGCTTTGAAAGATGGTTAGAATGAGCATGACAATAGCACTACCGTCGACAGAAAAAAAAATCTTCTTTACCAACAAGATTACTATCTAGTTGGTCATACTTCGCGCAAATAAACGCTTCTCCTTTCTATAATACAGTTCTCAAAATAGATAACTAGGGCGGGAAGTCTCGACATAGTTACCGATGGCCTAGCGACCGAAATTCGGTAAGGCCACCCATACACAGTCAATTTCGAACGCGATCTACGATGAAAATCATTGAAATGTAGTGCTATTCTGTAAGAACATTTTCGTATCTCGACAGCGGAATCCGAGGTGAGTATCAAATCAGTGTAAACTTAGACTCTTATGTTGTGTGTTATAAAGATCACATTGTGAGCTTTGTCACTCAGGCGAAGCTCGAGTTCGAAATAGTTATTTACAGAATAGACTAGCTGATCCGTGGGTCGTGTTCGAAATTGACTTTGTACAGATGACCTTACCGAATTTCGGTCGCCAGGCGGTCGGTGACTACGTCGAGACGTTCCGCCCAGGTAGACTAAAAACGGCATCAATAAACGTCATATTAAAAATTACTGGAAAACCTGGTGCAGAGTGATAAAGTAAAATAAAAAACCCATAACTTACTGGACTAGGCATCTGATCAGGGTCCAACCTCTTCTGCTCCGGCTGCTGTTGGTACTGCTGGCCAGGGTACGGCTGTTGCCCAGGGTACTGCTGCTGCCCAGGGTACTGTGGCGGATACCCTGAAGAGGGCGGCTGGAAGCCTCGCTGTTGCTGGCCGGGCATGGGCGGCTGCGGGGGCATCTGATTCGGCATTGGTGGTAGGCCTGGAGTTATACCAAAAAACCGGTCAGTTACAAGTCGGACTTGCATGCGAAGGGTTCCGTACCATAAACTTTCATTTTTATTATTTGTTGTTACAGCGGTAATAGAAATACATAATCTGTGAAAATTTGAAGTGTCTACCTATTACGGTTCTTGAGATACAGCCGGCTGACAGACGGACGGACGGACGGACAGCGGAGGCTTAGTAATAGGGTTCCGTTGGTTACCCTTTGGGTACGGAACCCTAAAAAGGTAATAGGGAAGATGCAAATACAGAATTTATGAGAATGTTGTTAATAAAATGATAAAAAGTATAAAATAAAGGCCATTGGAATGTTTTTATTTTATTTAGTATCGATTTTCGAATTAAAGTAACGTGAAACGGAAGGTATTTAAAAAGAACAATCGGCGTTTAGTGAAGTCACTGCCTGTTATGACAACGAAAAGGCAACCTTATTTATGTCTTTCAGTTAGGACAGTTACTGACCAGTGGCAGACAGGAGTGACGTCACCGTCCGTTTTCGCGCGAAAACTTAAACTGTCTGTCGAGTTCTTTAAAATTCAAGCAAAAATTGAAATATTACGATATATATTATCCAATACGAGGGTTTTCACGTGTCTACAAATTTTTGGTACTTCTTTTTTATTTGTAATGTGTTTGCTCTTGATTCTAGTCTAGATTCTTAGACATGCCGCTTTCCTTACGATGTTTTTCTTCACCGTTACAGTAGTGGTTCGCATTACTAACATAAATGTGACAGTTTGTGAAGATGAGTGCATGGATATTTCTTACTCAGTCACGCAAAAATTACTGAACAAATTATGATGAAACTTCACAGTATGACAGCTTAAACATCAGAATGACACATAGGCTACAATTTATTTAGGGCAGTACTTATCGTATCAAAAATAATAACTTACTGGGATACTGAGCTGGCTGCTGTGCAGGTGGCCCATACCCTGGCTGATTGGGCTGAGCGGGGTACTGTCTCTGCTGCTGCGGCAGCGGAGGCGGCATATGAGGAAGACCAGGCATCGTCTGCTGGGCCTGACCCTGGAACTGTCCCGGGAAGCCAGGCTGAGGCGGTAGCCCCGGCTGCGGCGGTAACCCAGGCTGGCTCATCTGACCCGGTTGAACCGGCATTTGGCCAGGCTGTGGAGGCATTCCAGGTTGTGGGGGTAATCCTGGTTGTGACATTGGACCCGGTTGTGGAGGCATCCTTGGCTGGCCCATCTGACCTTGTTGAGGTGGCATGCCAGGTTGGCCCATTTGACCAGGCTGTGGTGGCATCCCTGGTTGACCCATTTGACCAGGCTGTGGCAATCCAGGTTGACCCATCTGCCCCGGTTGAGGAGGCATTCCAGGTTGTCCCATTTTTTGAGGTTGTGGAGGCATGCCAGGTTGTTGAGGATGTCCCTGCATTTGTCCAGGTTGTGGTGGATGCTGCTGCCCAGGCGGTAGGCCGGGCGGCCCCGGTTGTGGAGGACCTGGCATTTGCTGCTGACCAGGCAATTTACCAGGTTGCCCAGGCATTTGCCCTGGTTGCTGCTGATGACCTGGTTGTTGCTGTTGACCAGGCATTTGACCCGGTTGTTGCTGTTGACCTGGCATTTGACCCGGTTGTTGCTGCTGCCCAGGCTGAGGGGGCAAAGTTGCTGACATCATGGTTGGTTGTGGGGGAAGCCCAGGTTGCCTCTGCATTTGACCAGGCTGTGGCTGTCCTGGCGGGCCTGGAGGCTTTGACTGAGGAGGCATGCCAGGTTGCTGCTGCGAATGTGGACCCATCTGTGGAGGCATTCCTTGCTGACCGGGCTGCATACCTGGTGGACCACCCATCTGTGGTTGCAGAGGCATTCCTTGTTGAGGTGGCTGACTACCTTGCGGCGGCATTCCTGGCCGGCCCATGCCAGGCTGGGGTGGCATACCAGGTTGGGACTGTGGAGGCATCTGCCCAGGCCCTTGGAAACCAGGCTGTTGACTAGGTTGAGCACTAGGAGGTCTTTGCTGCATCGAAGTTGGAGGCTGGTACTGTCTATTCTGAGGATCTGGTGTTTGACTCGGAGGAGGCATTCCATAGCCTGGGGGAAGGGATGTTGGCACTTGCCCTGGTGCTGACGATGGAGGCATTTGGGGCTTTTGGCCCATTGGAGGGAATTGAGGAGCTCCACTAACTGGAGGACGACCAGGCATACCTTGGGGGGTTGCCTGACCAACAGGGACCTGTCCGGGACCGTAGTTCGGTGTTTGTGGAAAACTTCCGGGAGGATACTGCCCAGGGGGTGCCTGGCCAGGGGGTAATTGAGTAGGTGGTATGGATGGGAAGCCTTGGGGTCCATTTAAGTTCATGCCCTGCATCTTTTGGGACATATCCAGCGGATCGAAAGCTTTTTGTTGCATCTGTGGGCCGTTCGGTGGCATCTGACTGTAGATGTTGGCGTTTTGGACTCCATTGAAGTCTTGAGAGGTTGGTGGATACATTGGGTTAATTGGTGTGTTATTGTTCTGTCCTGGCGGTGGATATTGAGGATTCATCATTATACTTGGGAGCCGATTATCCTGATAAACAGAAATAGAATTATAAAAAATGGTTCAGGAAAAGCTAGTTTACGAAAAAAATACAATCAGTCTTCTCACAATCATGCTGAAATGATTTATTTATGAATTAACATAAAAACTATTGTTCTAATTTATTTAGAAACTAGTTGACCCGCGCAACTTCGTCTGCTTCGCTCCTATTGATCTTAGCGTGATGATAATTATATAGCCTATAGCCTTCCTCGATAAATGGGCTATCTAAAACTGAAAGAATTTTTCAAATTGAACCAATAGTTCCTGAGATTAGCGCATTCAAGCAAACCAAAAAACAAACTCTTCGGGTTAATATATTAAAGTATAGATAGATATAGATTTTTCTTGAATTAACATAAAAGCTACAGCACTAATTTATTTATTGTTATCAATTATAACAAACATTAATTTTAAATGGATCACATTTTCAGCCAACATGCAAGTATTCTTGCTTTCGTTATTTTTATTACATTCATCGTTTTTGCTTTGAACATCTCATTTGCCTTAAAATCTGGAATTGTGCCCAGACAATGGCCAATCGTAACAACCGAAATTTCAGAGTACTATTAGTGCATAGCTGACTAACTCTTGGGTATTACAGAGTTTTGATAATTATTTCGTACTTTATGGTATTTATTATTTATTTATTACTAGCTGTCCCCCGCGACTTCGCTCCCATTCACCCCAACCCACTTACCCATTATATGTTTTTAAACTTTCCCTGTATTCTGGCAAAACTAACAAAAAAAGAAATATTCAAATCGGCCTCGCCGTTCTCGAGTTTTAGCGAGACTAACGAACAGCAATTCATTTTTATATATAAGAAGAAGATATACTTTATTGTGCTTTATTGCGTGTATTTGGGTATTTGTGTCTTTAAGATGTGTATATATTCCTATCCTACTAATAATATAAATATGAAAGTTTGTGAGAATCTATACTCTATACTAATATATAAAGCTAAAGAGTTTGTTTGTTTGTTTGTACGTTTGTTTGTTTACTTGAACGCGCTAATCTCAGGAGCTACAGGTCCGATTTGAAAAATACTTTCAATGTTAGGTAGCCCATTTATCGAGGAAGGCTATAGGCTATATATCATCACGCTAAGACCAATAAGAGCGGAGCAGTAATAACAATTGTGACGCAGACGAAGTTGCGTGGGTCAACTAGTACTAATATATAAAGCTGAAGAGTTTGTTTGTTTTTTTGCTAGAACGCGCTAATCTCAGGAACTACTGGTTCGATTTGTAAAATTCTTTCAGTGTTGGATGGCCCATTTATCGAGGAAGGCTATAGGCTATATAACTTCACGCGCACCAATAGGAGCGGAGCAGTAATGAAAATTGTGACGCATACGAAGTTGTGCGGAACAACTAGTAGATGTATAAGCTGACTGTGAGCCAGCAGCTAGTTCCATATAATTTGTTTCTTTAACTTATACCCACATTTCAAGATTTTACACTTGTTATTGTATATTAGTGTACTAGTGTAATTTAATATATTAATATTTGTTTGCTACCTACTACTGCAGGACACAGATACCCATTATCCTGTATTTATTTCACCCTTGTGAATAGTGTACACAAATGAACATATTTGATTTCATTTCATTAAGACCTGAAATTATTTAGCACTATAGAAAAGCATTGACCTCTTAGACAATGCAAGCGCAGACACAGTAATTTAGTAAATTTTCATAGTGGCTTGCTTAAAACAACATTAGATATATACAATAGGATGTTATTGATCAGATCACATGTTTGTGGCTGAACGTATTAATTAGGCTTGGAGTGTTTTATTTTTGTTATTCCCATTGTAATCTATATTATAATTGACTATAATGTAGTAAAGAGGAAACAGTTTTTGTTTGTTTTTACCAAATAGGCTTTGAAACTAGTAGACCAATTTTAAACATTTTTTCACCAGTAGAAAGATCAATTATCAGGAAGTAACATAAGCTAAAAAGAATAGAGACCCCTATGAAAATTGCAATACTAACAAACATACATGAATGGAGTCACGGTGAAGTGCTAATGATTAATATAGAGCCTCAGAATTAACCTCAGCTATTAGGTCTACACCATAAATGATAGAAAAATTAATTAATTTGTTAGTAACAGCATATAATGGCCTCTTCAGGCATTTGAATGGCACAAGTAGCCTCAAAGAAGAAAATATGAAACAAACAAAAAATTTTATGTTTCTTGATTCAGGTGTTATGAATCATCAATGTATTTGGGACACATTACTGGTTAAGTATAGAAGTAATAAATTATGCTGTTATGACAGGTTCTTAGCCTTCTACCTAAATATTATGATAGTCATCACTTTCACTGTAGTCATACAATTTGTTTAACCAATACCCTCTGACATATTGCTTGTACATTCTAATAGTGTCCTAACATATTGATGGCACAATTTAATTATTTTTAATAACAGCGGCGCGTCTATCTCAATTGTAATGAAGAATACATCATACAGATGTAAGTTACGAAACCTGATAAGGAATGACAACACATTCTTCTGACATACATTGTAATTAAATTGGGTTTGGATGTTACTACAAAGCGATATTAGGTGCAGTATCATCAATGCAACGTTTTACAGCAAGCAAACACGGAAACCTGACCATAATCACGATGAAACCTAAATTCTAATTGGATAGTATACCTGTGACAAGACAACTAACACAACACTATAATTACACAAAATAACACCTTTTTATGAATATAAAGCCCGTGTAGCAATCGCTTGCAATATAAATTACAAGATTCGCGTTATATAATGCTAAATTATTGAGATAATCACAAAAAATATAACGAAATCTTATTAGAACAATTTTGACAGCTGCAACCCAAACTTTGTAAATAATTTACGCAAAGACCTACAATGATTCAGCTTACGAAAATATACAAGTATGAAGGTGAATAATATATTTTCAATTACTTACGGCTTCCGAGGAGATTTTTATAGAAATAACACAATAAAAAATATAAACAAGTCTCACTAATCACACAACTTCGGGGCCACGTATTCGGCAGTGTTGTCAGTCGGATACCGCTTATGTGGAACTTTTTGATTTTCATTGCAGCCGTGTAAAATGGAACGCAACTAGGATACAATATGTTCGAGATTCAGCTATAAACATATTTTCACAATGTATAAAAAAAAACTTACAATAAAAACAAATGTTTTGAATATCCAACCATTTTTTAAAGCAAATAATTTGCACGCGATAAAAACTTGATAAAAGTGTCAGGCTCGTGATTTATGCAAGTAAAGGAACGTTTTTAGTCAGTATGGCAATTACGATTCATTTAATGTCAAAAACTCTATATATTTATACAAAAATAAACTCTATTTGTATGTCTATTGATTTGAAAGTCGTTTTCCAAAAGATTCAGACATTTAGAAGAATTCAAATTATATCACGGTTTGTCCTGCAAATAGGATCTAACTTTCGGAACAATCTGCATGGCAAATAGTCGCACGCACGCAACACTAAAGTTACATTAAAGTCACTTACTGCAAAAATACAATGTGGCCACTTGCAATGACTGCAGGCTGTTCTTACTCGGAGAAGGTTCAGGGTTCATCTTGTCATTCGCATTCGCACGTCTAACACAACGTGTTAATGATTTTCTTGATTATTTAACGAACACTTAGCCAGCTATCTGCTTGGACCAATAAAAGAAACACAGTTGCCTCCGTTCATATACCAAGCCAACACGTGAAAAGAACATGGAATTACTCAAGGCAGTGTTCTAAGTCCAGTTCTGATTGATCACCTTCGTTATTGGAGTGTATTTTCGTATAAGTTATTTTATTACGGCTTGCGCGTGCACTTTAATAAAGTGAGAATCAATTTTCTCCGCAAAGGATATTAAGAAAACTCGAAAGAAATCTCAAATAAGTACCTAACGAGAAAATGCTTAAGGGGCCTATTACAATTCGACTGTGTTTTTTAAGTGAAATGACCAACTTTGACTTTCTTATTCATAGAAACTGAAATATTTAGACAACTTTGGTTGGTACCTATATTGGGTAGTTGAGAATATTTATAAGTATCTATTTGTAAAAAGCCATGATTCCGAAGTACGTTTCTCATGAAAAGCGCGACGGCACTTTTTCGAGCTCTAAGCTCGAGCGCTTTTTTTTTGTACTAACCAAATGAAATTAAAAATATGTCATATTATTCCTTAATTAGTAGTTTCGTTCACAGTGGCCACAGTTTGAAATAAGAATGGAATATCCATAAAAAATCCTATTCAAATCCATAAAACTACTAAAAACGCTCAGATAGAACTGTAAATTTCTCCTTACTACAATAATAAGTCATCATCTGCCTAGCCTTTTCCCAACTATTTTGGGGTCGGCTTCCAGTCAAGCCAGGTTTAGCTGAATACCAGTATTTTACGAGGAGCGGCTGCCTACCAGACCTCCACAACCCATTAACTGGGTAACACCGTACTTCATGGCAAGACTGGGGTCAGATTAACTGGCTTCTGACTATCCATAACGACTGCCAATAATCTACAAATGACAGCCGGGACCAACGGCTTAACGTGCTTTCCGAGGCACGGAGTAAACTCGGTATGTTAAGATGGTCACCCATCCACAGACCAACCTTGGCAAGCGTTGCTTAACCTTGAAGATCGACCCGTGCGGCTGTTATTAGGTATCTAGCCACGAGCTCCTCCTTACTACAATAATAAGTATCTACGTAAATTGTATAACAAAATAAACCATAGTTCATAAGAAATGCAAAATGTATAAAATATTCATTAAATAAATTAATAATAAACCCTAAAACCAACGTACCTAATTGCAACTGCCTAATTTCAATATAAAGCAGTTTTGTGAGAGAAAACGCAAATCTGTGATAGGGCTCTTAACCCTGTAACTGTAACACAAAAACTAAGAACGTAATTAATGAAGCGATGGTAATAATTAGCTTATCTGATGCTTGAAGTTGCATTATCATCGTGAGTGGCCAATAATTATAATAAACGCAAAATTGTGGTACCTAGTAATTAACTTGTAGATAAGTTAAGCATTTTGAAGTTGAGTATTTCACAATTTTTTTAGCCTGAATTCCTGACGAAATCATACCTATTATGGTAGGTAGTGTTTGACTTGTTCTTAGAATAGGTACTCAACCGCCCACATTTATGTATCTAACTCATCTGCCTAGCTTTTTCCCAACTATATTGGGGTCGGCTTCCAGTCAAACCGGATTTAGCTGAATACCAGTATTTCACGAGGAGCGGCTACCTACCAGACCTCCATAACCCATTAACTGGGTAACACGGTACCTACTTCTTGGCAAGACTGGAGTCAGATTTACTGGCTTCTGACAATCCGTAACGACTGCCAAAGATGCACAAATGACAGCCGTTGGTCCCGGCTTAACGTGCTTTCCGAGGCACGGACGAAACTCGGTATATTAAGATGATCACCCATCCACAGACCAACCTTGGCAAGCGTTGCTTATCCTTAAAGATCGACCCGTGCGACATTTATGTATACAACTAGTCAATAATAAGGTTTCTCTCCTGTGATCTGTACCTAGGTATTAGGTAAGTACCTAACTATATATTTCTCTACTAGATACGTAGATAAATATATAGTTGTCTAGGTAGCCTACGATATACCTACCTACCTACGCCAGCCTATGACAACGTAAAGCAAAGATGCTCAGCATGTCACACAAAAATTCAAATTATCTGAAAACACGCAACGAAAAAAATGTCTCGAAAAGCTTGCGTGAGGAAAAACCTTTCACAAAGTGACATAAAATATTCATAATCATTAATAAATAAGAGAAAAGTACCGAAAACATGGAGGATATCAATAAAGTGTGTTGATATATTAATTTGGGAGAGCCGTCGCTTCCCCGGCGATAGTGAGCTGGACCACAAAATGGAGACACACCCTTGCCTCGAGCACTGCGCATGCGTTATGAGCTAGGCGTAGGGATGGGGGTGACAGATGTGTGATATCGATGGAATGGAGGGAAAGGTTGATAAGCAAGAGGTCTGCAGTTTAAAGTTTGACCTTGTTCTACCGAAGGTGCGATATTCAAATCAGAAGTTCACGTCACATACGAAAGGAAACACCTAGGTACACAGTATTGTTCTATTTCGGAAGAAAGCATAGAACTCGAGCTTTTCTACACCACAAGTCAAAGCGTGACAATATAGAAGGATTTAGGTAAAGTAGCTAGCATCAGACAGGATTAATAACAGAGACCATTTGTAAGATATGTACTTACCCATTGCCTAATATTATCGACTGCTAAAAAAAGAGTATGTCAGGAGCGATGTGTGAGGAGCTCGTGGCTAGATAATAACAGCCGCACGGGTCGATCTTCAAGGTTAAGCATCGCTTGCCAAGGTTGGTCTGTGGATGGGTGACCATCTTATCATAGCGAGTTTCCTCCGTGTCTCGGAAAGCACGTTAAGCCGTTGGTCCCGGCTGTCATTTGTAGATCTTTGGCAGTCGTTACGGATAGTCAAAAGCCAGTAAATCTGACTCCAGTCTTGCCATGATGTACCGTGTTACCCAGTTACTGGGTTGTGGAGGTCTGGTAGGCAGCCGCTCCGCGTAAAATACTGGTATTCAGCTAAATCCGGTTTGACTGGAAGCCGACCCGAATATAGTTGGGAAAAGGCTAGGCAGATGGATGGTGATGGCTAAAAAGATTATGTCATCAACGTTACAGCATAAAATCGATCGTCCCTACGGAAAAACTAGTTTTCATGTTATCGGATGATATGGGTTGAAGATGAAAGAAGACTTCATATTGTAGGACCAAATGATCACTTAGTTCATGACTGCTTTGCAAGGTTTTTGTAAGAATCAAGCAATCATGGTCCACTACCTCTCGCCAATGGTGTAGGCTGACAACGACCACACGATACATATTTCATCGACATCAAGGGTAACACGACCCACCACTACATGTGAAACCACCCCTCTATCGATTTCCACCGCCGAAGCCTAATTTTATCTGTTTGCACAAACTTACCCCTGCTGAAACACCCTTACGAGCATCGACAACCAACCGAATCTCTACTTTATTCTTATAGCCTAAAGTCCATTTTCCACCGAAATCTTAGCGTGTTTTACGTCTTCAGCTGCTGGCTGAAAAATTGTATGAAGAAAGGTGAGTAGTGAATTGTTGAATCTTATGTTACTAGTAATAAAGCCCAGTTTCCGTTACAATGAAGGCTCGGACGGCATTTCTTGCCCTTGCAACAGTCCGGCAGTACAGCTCCAGGTGAAAATGTAGATTTTAGTTGCGCTTTCACGTTTTTCAGTGATTGTGAGTCAAAATTAGTGAAATAATGGTGTTTCTAAGTAATAGAGGTCATAGTTTCGGTTATTTTCATTGGTGATTGTTGAAAAAGTGGTGATTTCGCGGTGACCTCATGCCGATCTTTTTATAGCACACAATCGTGCGGTTTTAGTACAGAAAAGTGATTTGAAAGAAGACTAAGGTGAGTTTTTTCGCATTATGATGATGACTGTGAAAGGCCTTTGAGCTGTGGAATATTTATAGATAAGCTGGTAGGTATTGTTAGCTTGTTATCATTAGGTAAGGGTTCTGGATGTCAGACAAGCAGTCGCTCCATATAAAACCTACTGATATTCAGCTTCATGGATGCCAACTCCAAGATAGTTCAAAAAGGCTAGAAATATGATGATTTTCTTTGGTACCTACTTACCTACGTTAATACATGATGATTTGTACTAGATACGTTTATAGATAGGTTTGGTTTTATTATAGTGCACGTCTTAATGACCTTAATCATTGAAATATGAATAGGTAACTAGTTTTTGCCTGCGACTTCGTACGCGCATATCCTGTTTTTTACGTTCCCATAGGAATTTCGGGGAATCTTCTCTTAACTCCCACACTGTCCAAGGAACCTACATGCCAAATTTCAGCTTTCTACAATCAGTTTTTTCGGCTGTGCGTTATCTATCGGTCACTCACTCAATCACGCGAAAGAATGATTGATCCTTCATTAATAGCACAATTGAGTCATATTGGACCGGGATGGTTGGCGATCTTTGCAATTGCCTGTTATGACAGTTAAGTCATGTTACTTGAGGATTAAAGACATTGATCTGGTAGATATCTAGGTTATTAGGTATCTACGATACTAGGAAACACCGACCAATGTAGCAAGGTTGAAATACCGCTTCTTTTGCAAACCAACAGCTAGATATCGAAAAACCTATGAATATCACTAGCCTCTAGATTTTTAATAACTAGGTTTACCTAACTAGTAATTAGTAGTGACCAAGGGTAGAGAATATGTTTATTTATTTGTTATAGGTTTGCTCTTGACTCTAGTCTATGTCAGAGATGACAGAGACAAAGTCTACAATGGAGCGAGCCTACCCAGAAGTAGCCTGTTCACTCAACTTTGAAGAGATTAGGGTTGTAACTTTGTAAGCTGTGGGAAACACAGACGCAGGCAGAGAGTTCCACTCCTTTGCTGTGAGCATTTTAAAATACGTTTTGGAATCGCTAAAACTAATTAACGTTCGCATTAAAATATTCTTAGGTACTTGATACTGACCAACTAATCTTGGCAATTATTTTTTACCATTTGCAATATTTTCGTGGTTCTTATATCCATGTGCGGTCACTTGCCATAACTTGTTTTTGTCTCGTTATCGATTGGTAGTCTCTCGTTTGACCACAATCTGATGGAAAGCTTAGATGTGATCTACAATACAACACACATTGCCTCGAACAAACTTCTTGAATTAGACACCAGGTTGTAGCCCAAAAAAATGGTCAGGGATTAAGGCGGGGATTACATAACACTGTAGGTGTATTGTGACGCAAATCCTGGAGGAAAACAACGACATTAATGACCTACCAGTTGCGCTTACTGCGTTACAAACTACGCTAACGTGTTGTAGTAATGGCGAGGGCTCAGGCGGCTTGCGTCACGGTTTTACGCTTGATGCACCATATTTATTTTATTTATTTATGACTACATGCACAGAGGAAGGTACAACAGGGTAGAGGTACTGGAGGTGGTCAACTAAGTAATATGGCAGGTGCATTGTGTTAAGCTAGAAAAGCCTTAGATTGAAAAGTTTTCTTTAATTTTTCTTATAAGCTGATGATATTTTTAAAGGGCCACTCTGTATTTGAAGCTTAAATAGGTAAATAAATAGATAACACGGGGCACAATATTACTAGGTAGAAAAAAATTGATAGAATAAATGCAATGTGATCATTAAGAACGATGTGATTTTAAAAATTGTACCAGTGAGCTGCTTATCTGCCCATAAAAAAGTTAGGGAGCATCGTGCAACGCACAAGTTCATAGATTGACTAATGGCGCCCAACCAGTCCCAGTTGGGCGCCGTTAGCGTCGTTAACAATAGCGTCGTTTTCGGAACAGCAAGATCTTTGTTAAAACGAAACTTAAACTCTTTCTCCAATTGTTTGATAGTCGGGTCTCTAAGCACTAAGACGAGTTTGTTATTATGAATAAAAAACAACATTATCATAATAGTATTATTTTTCTCAAGCGATCTAAATATATGAGTAGACTAGCTTTTGCCGCAACGTCACACGCAATATCCCGTGTTTTCCCGTTCCCGTAGGATTTTCGGAAAATTCTTAGTGCTCCCCTGCGGAGTGCAGGGAAATTACATGTAAAACTTCAGCTTTCTTTTTTTGCTTTTTTTTTTACTATTAATAGGCACGCGCTTGATCACCATCTCACCTGATGGTAAGCGATGATGTGGTCGAAGATGGAGCACGCTTGCCTAGAAGTAACGTATTCACTCTTGACTTAAAGACTCCCAGGTTGTAGCTATCGGGAAACAGACTTCTACGACCAGTAGTTTCGGCTATACGTTGTCTGTCAGTCACTCAGTATATCAATCAGTCGTAACAGAATAATGTTATATATTAGAAAGAATGATTGAAACCTTCCATAACTTGTTATTGTTTTAGATCATACTAATCCTGACTAATATTATAAATGCGAAAGTAACTCTATCTGTCTTCTGTCTGTCGGGCTTTCACACCAAAACTACTGAACCGATTTAAATGAAATTTGGTACACAGATAGTCTAGAGCCTGAGTAAGAACATAGGCGACTTTTTATCCTGGGAGTATGTTCCGTAGGAACCACGTGGGCGAAGCCGCTGGCAGAAGCTAGTTTTTAACCGACTTCTTCAAAAAGAAGGAGTTTCTATGTTCGGCTGTGTGTATTTTTTTTTAAAGTATGTTCAACGATTTCTCCGCCAATTCTGGACCGATTTTAAAAATCATTTTTTTTTTCGAAAGCCTATACTCCTGAGGTGGCATTGTCACCAAGTTAGAATCTGATGATGGGATCCCATGAAAATCGAAAACCCTCAAATTTTATAAACACATACAATGTTTTTCATAAACTTACGCAATTCAGATATTTGTGCCTGATCATCATCACCTCATGTTGCTAAGCTGATGATGGAAGGTATAAATCAGGGTCTGATGATTGGATCCCATGAAAAATGTTTGTTCAGCGATATTTTCGCCAATTGTTAACCGATTTGGATGATTCTTTTTTTGTTTGGAAGAATATTTTCTCGGACTGGTCCCATTTAAATTTGGTGAACATCTGATGAAGAACTTTGGCGGTAGGCAACGAAACTCTTCAATAAATGATAGCAAATGGATCAGGATTTCTGAAATCACATATCTGTTGATTGTTTACCGGCACACTGTGTTTGTGGGCTTTTAGTGGTACCTGCGTACCACTAAAAAGTGAAGAATATAAAACATTTTTACAAAAAAATAAAACCGACTTCCAAAAACAAAACACTACAAAGAAAAAAATAACTTTAATTTCGGATGTCGGTGTTTAATTCAATTCAATTTCATCTATTTCAGATAAATTACAATCGTAATAATTACAATTCAAAAACAAAATGACCAAAAATACCGACTTCCGAAATTAAAGTTATTGTTTACTTTGTAGTGTTTTGTTTTTGGAAGTCGGTTTTATATATTAAGGATGAATGGTATCTTCCATAACTTTTTATTGTTTTAGATCGTACTAATATTCTGTAGTGCGAAAAAGGACTCATTATACGCTTTCGCGTATCTAATGACGTGAAAGCTGATACTTATTAGCACCCTTCGCTTCCGCAAGATACTGCTTGAGACCTAATGAAGATCGGGTTTCCTCGGGGCTCGTCTATTCATTATATTGTTTCAAGGGCTGCTGCAATATTTTAAAAATTTAATGAAATTATAAACAAGGAGGCCAAATTAGAAGCCTTTAAAAAACGTATTTTGTCTTTGCCCACATTCTTGATCAATAAAGCCTTTCCATTTGATTTAACTACTACTTTTTTCCAGCCATGCATCTACTGCTTCTCCTCGCGTTCGTCTCCATCAGCCAGGGTTTCCCGCAGAAACCGAACCTGGACGCCATTCTGAACAGGAGGACTGATGTCTACATCGCTGGCTTCTTCCCCTTCGGCAAGGGAGTCGAGAACTCTAATACTGGTATCTATTTTATTTTTAATCATAGCAGTACCAATACGTCGGTGAAGGAGAAAATCGTGAGGAAACCTGGATTTGCTAAGTCTTGCTCGCTTATTAATTCTCGTGCCTTCTCTGTAAGGCCTTTGCTCTGCGAAGGCTGGTATTATTATTAATAGTTGAGTGAACTCCAGTGAAAGAATCTCCATGAGATACATTTGGTGTATTACGTCTAGCTCACGCAAAGCCGTCAGCTTCGCTACTATCCGCTGGCTACTCATACGCCACTACCACACACTCTTCATCTAATTTTTACTAGGAAGACCACAGTCTCCTCAGGTATGTTCCCCAAAAGGCGATGCAAAGAGGTGAATACAGGGTAGCACCACCTTGTCTTCGTCGAGGCGATCGGCGGCGGCGATCTCTCGCGTCCGACCCTGGTTCATGCCATGGTCCGGAGCGGTCACCTCCTTCTACGAATCAGTAATGCTAGCAAAGGAGGAAGCCGCACGTGTGAGAGAGAGAGAAACCTCAAGCTCCAGCCGCCGCAATAGAAGAAGACGCCCCGGGCGTCAGGAGTCGCAGGGCGATTCTCGGCCACCGTAGGTGCGGGCCTTCGGACGGCGAGCATTGGGTGGCTTGCCGTCTGATCAGAACCAGGCCTGGGTCGACGGCGCGCTGTATTCCACGCGCGCCTTCAAGAGCTGTCAGCATAAAAGACCGGGCCGCTAGGGCCAGTGCCTGCTGGGGCTGCGGAATCTGTTCGAATGAGGCACCGTACCCTGGAAACTCCCTTCTGCTTCACCCAAAGCGGGAAGAGTCATTTGATGATTTCCCATCCTTAAAAAAAAGGGTTGCTTTTTAAAAATCTCACATTCCCTGGCATTTTCATCAAAATACCAGCCACCACTTTCCCCCGATAACGCAAAGAAGTACTTAGTAAAGGTGCCTAAGACCTAATAAGGTGGGTGAGTGATCAGACACCGCACAAGCTTATAAGAACTTAAGTAATTGAAAAAATCGTTCCCGAACCAAATTTTGGCTACTAAGGACAACTTACAAAGCTTTTTTGTACCTACTTAACGAAGTAACAGCTAGCGTTGCGTAAGTAAATTGCCTCTATGTTTAAGTAAGAAGTTACCTGAGATAGCGAAACGACTTCAGACAGTTTCGGCGAAGTTCCTGTTAAAGTCTAAGTTCTGAGAAGTTTCCTTTTTAGTTCACTTAGACGAGATGATCTACTTACCTATTCACTTGGTGAGGTCAAGTTTTAGAAAGCCCACTCATTACTTGAGCTCATCCCATCACGCATGTTATTTAAGGAGCATTTTTTAGTCGGTCGCTCGGTACCTACATCAAATTTCCGAAACCGGAGGACTCGTATCACGTTGAGGAATTTACTCCAAAAAATTAAGCAGGTGTGGTATTATTGGGGCCTTAATAGAATATGAAACAAATGAATTTAGATGTTAAGTGAATGTACAATTCACAGTGTTCTAGCAATTTAGGCATGCAACATTATACAATGTCACAAATTAAAATCACTAAGTAGTAAATTTAAAATTTAGTCATTCTCTGACGAAACTGCTCGGTTACGGATTTCTCCTTTGTCTGAGAATCATCCATTGTCAATCTTAATATCTTAATGCACTGACACCTGTACAAGTGAGGACTGTTGCTGAGTACTGAGTCAAACATAAAAATTAACTCAAACTCTACTACTACCTACCTACTCGTACCAACGCGACATAATCACTGTTGTAGGTCGAGGCGTGATGCCCAGCGTCAAGCTCGCCCTTGACCACGTCAACGAGCACGACTCCGTTCTCAGGAACTACCGGCTGCATATGTGGTGGAACGATACTGAGGTATAAAAACAGCAACCCTTGCATGTACTTACAAGTAGATAGTGTTCAACTGCTTCTTGGCATACCAACTTTCCTTGTACCTAAATGTTGATCCAAAGAGAGGACCATGGCGTTTAGTAGCTGTTCACACTGCATACTGAATATCTGCAGGCTGGTAACTGCCTGGATATTTTTTAGTACTTCACTTTCTCTACAAAAACTACACTTGGTCTTGACTACAAAAAATTGAATTACAAAAACTGTAGCAAAACTAAATGGTTTTGCTACAGTTTTTGTAGCTCAGGATCTAAAATAAAATTCGTTTGCGTCACTATCTACTGAACTATTATATATTAAATCATATTCATTAAGCTTTTGGCTCTATTTGAAATTGATTTTAGCAAAAATAAATACGGAAATGTCATGTGTGTTCAAATTAGGCTAAAGCCAGCACTTTTTGCAAGCCAGCTTTACATACAGACAGTCGACCAAAACGCCCTCCCGTCACCGCTTGCAGTTTTTTGGCTAAGAATTAGAAAAAGTGCCCTCCCCAGCTGAAGTTCTAAGTAATATTCCATTTCCTCCAGTGCAACGCAGCAGTAGGAGTGAAGTCTTTCTTCGACATGATGCACAGCGGCCCCCACAAGCTGATGCTGTTTGGAGCGGCCTGCACCCACGTCACCGATCCCATTGCCAAGGCCTCCAAACACTGGCACCTCACCCAGGTAGGGGGACAAATAGGGTTAGTGTGATTAGAATAAGTTAGTATTTAAATATAATGTAAGTAAGTATAGCAACATAGTTTCAGGTCAAACACACAGGGCCTACCTAATATTAAAATTTCTAGCTGTTAATAGAACTTTTATAAACAGGCGGGTCCACTGAGTTCTAACAACTGATCAGGCGGGAACGAGAAAATGAGTTGATAAGCAATAAAACTACAATAGCACAACATCTAAGGCGTTAGACTAGTGATCGAGGGGTTGCTGGTCTGAACTTTATCTGTTTTACTATTGTAGTAGACCTTAGCAAAGCTAAGCTGGCGTCAGAGGAATATTAGTCATGCAAAACATCGCTAGTATTCTTACAGTTTTCTGCCTGGTCCTTTGACGTGTTAGTACTTAGAACACATGCACCTTTTATGTCGTTGTGTTTGTGTTCTCTGGTTCGGTTGTCCTCCTTGTCGTTATCTTTCAGCTGTCGTACGCGGATACACACCCGATGTTCACGAAGGAGGCCTTCCCCAACTTCTTCCGCATCGTACCCTCGGAGAACGCCTTCAACCTCCCCAGGATCAGACTGCTGCAACACTTCAACTGGACCAGGGTCGGCACTATCTACCAGAATGAGCCGAGATATGCTTTGGTATGTATTTTGAGTAAGCTATGAAATGTTTTCTAGAGTCATGCATGAGTATACAATATTAATTGCTTATTCAAATATGATAGTCATCAACTAAAAGTCCTGACTAAATATCAGTCAAGTGAGCACACTAATGACACAGCCAGACCTCACCATTTACAATTCAAGATTTTACGATCTTCGCAAACAGAGAGAACAGGAAGATCACGACATCTCGATATAAACTTCTAACTTTATAAATTCTGATGGTCTGTTAAATTTGCCTGTAGCAGAGAAGAATTTTCATTTCCACAGGCTCACAACCGTCTTCTTGCCGACCTGGATACCAACGGTTTCCTCATAGTAGAGACCCAGAGCTTCGCCACCGAAGTGAAGACTGCTCTATCTAAACTCAAGGAGAAGGACGTACGAATCATCCTGGGGAACTTCAACGAAACCTGGGCGTTACACATATTCTGCGAAGCTTACAAGTATGTTATCCTCATTAGTTATTCTTACGTGACCGGCCCTATTGATTTGCGTTAGACCTCTGCCTCGAGTTTTGCGGGCAGCGGGGCGGCGGAACGGGAGCGGGGCGGGCAACGCAGACCCGTTTTCGAAACCAGCGGGCACCGCGTGGCACTTTAGCGACAAGTAATGTGTTTGTGGTTGTGTCGTTGAGATATTTGTTGTTATTTGCGAACGAAATGTCTGAACAACGGCGATAACATTTTTTCATTCAAATTTATTCCTAACGCTCGATTTATTGTGCCTACAATAAATCGAGCGTTAAGAATAAATAAACAAGAAAATAAATTGCACAACACTGCAAAGCAGACGCGCGGGCGGTCACCGCTTGACTGAAGTGCACCGCTCGTTGCCCGCCCTCGCGCCGCTGTTTTCGAGGGCCAGTCCATTTGATTTTACACATTAGATCCTACCACTCCCGCGCCGCCACCGCCGCCGCCTCGCTGCCCGCAAAATTCGAGGCAGAGGCCTTACGTTCTTAGATATTTTCGACTTGGCTTAAAGTTTAAGTTAGTTCACTTTCCTTACATAAGTAATTACTTATACAAATAGAAACAACAAACCTTTGACAGCTTTTTAAACATATATACATTAGTTGTCCAGTGCACTTTGAGTATTATTGAGACCAGTTTTTTTTTCTCGCTCCTCAGCCTAGAGATGTATGGCCGCGCCTACACCTGGCTCCTCTTGGGCACGTATAGCAACAACTGGTGGATGCGGCACGCACCTTGCTCCAAGAGGAACCTCACCGCCGCGCTCGACACCACTATCCTCACGGATCTGCTGCCGCTCTCTACCACTGGGGAAATGACTGTGTCTGGCATTGTAAGTGTAGTGATTACTGAAGCGTCTTCTACTGATGTATTTGTCGATCGCTTATCGTGTTATTTTATCAATCGCTTAATCATATTGTGTTTCATAAAATTGTTTATGCATCGGGCCTTTCACAACATGTTTTTCACATATCTTTCTTTTACGAGATTAACGCTTTTGTTGCAAGAATGTCCTATGTAATGTTTTATTTCTGTCTTTTTTGGCAATTTATATCATTACATAATGAAGATTCTTTTTGTTCACGTGTCTTTTTGTTCAAGCGTGCTAGAGTCATTAGCAATGTGTAAGCCAGACTGTATTTTATGTATGGATTATCTTTCTTTCAGACTGCTAAGGACTACCAGGTGGAATACGATAGAAGGAGAGGCCTCGAATATTCCAGATTCCATGGTTACACTTATGATGGTAAGCTTCTCGAAGTTTGTCTCATATCTAAACATATTTTATTAAATCTTGTAACATATCTGTAATATTATCCAGGTATATGGGCAATGGCACTGGCGATTCAGACGGTGGCGCAGAGGGTCCGGTCGAAGTACAAAGAGAAGACCGTCCAGGACTTCAAGTATCGAGACAAGGAATGGGAATCGCTGTTCCTGGATGCTCTCAGCAATGTCACCTTTGAAGGTGTTACGGTAAGTATTAAAATAGAATTTATACCTGAACAATAAATTATACCTGAAGATTGAAACTTGAGCTTTTTAACACCAAAAAAACTAAGTTCCTAGATAAGAGCCTGGATTATTAAATCACAAAATTACAGAAAAAAATATAATATTAATTGTATGCATGACGGGACGGCTGGGCCAAATAAGCTCGGAACAGAATTCATGCTAAACAACTAGTGCTGTCTTTTGGGGACTGGTGATCCTAAATCAAACCCCTTCTGATCTGAAGTAGCCTCGATAGGGGCCTAGAAAGATTTCCATACTATATTAGAGTATAAAAATGGTTTAACCCTAAATTAAGGATGGTCAATCTATGAAGCCTTAACCCAGAACTAAAACTATTAATGGCAGGGTCCAGTTCGTTTCTACGACAACGAGCGCAAGGCGTCGATCTTGCTGAAGCAGTTCCAGGGCGACGGGACCGGGGAGGTGAAGGTCGGAGAGTACTGCGCGGAGAGGGACCATCTCGACCTGGCCAGTGGGGAGCCTTTCAAATGGTTTAGCAAGTAAGTAAACTAACATGCCCAGTATTAAGCACGTTATTCTCACTCCTCCGTTGTTCTTTTCTGATTGTTTTGTTTCGAGATTCAAGACAGCTAAGAAGTTTCCTCAGGAATTTTTCATAGGCTGGGGGTCCTTCGTGGTCGTCTCTGTTGATTCAGGCTCTCAGAGAGTACAGTGGTTGGGATAGAGTAGCTGTCTTGTCTGTCAATCTAAATAATCTTGACAAAGCATTTCTTCCACTGATATCATTTATTTCCTCTTTTTTTCAGCTTCTTTCAACTCGTGTAATGCCATGCCATGGTACATAGAAACTTCTAATTACATGCATCTCCTGTAATACTACGTCTTTTGTAAAAATAGTAACTATGAAAACACACAAACCTTTTCAATGTTGACTTCGTAGAAATTATTTTGGTCCTTGCTGGAAAACGCCATGAACTCTACTCTACTTGGCATTTCTTCCACAGGAACCCTCCAAAAGACCGCACCCTCCGCTTGATCGAGCACACGCAGGTGAACATCACAATCTACTCCATCCTCGTGTCATGCTCCGTGCTCGGCATTCTGCTCGCCACCGGATTCCTCGCCATGAACATACACTATAGGAACCAAAGGTACTTTACACCTTCCCGAAAAAACAAAAACATTGGAAACACAAAATAGTGTACAATATCCTCTAAAAGTAATTCGAGAGACCTACTTTCTTCTTGTACACTTCTCCAGGTACATAAAAATGTCATCTCCCCACCTGAACAACCTGATCATCGTAGGCTGCATGCTGACGTACCTGAGCGTCATCTTCCTCGGCCTCGACTCGAGCCTCAGCAGCATCGGTACGTACCTCAAGACCACCTTTCTTCTTGTGCTAACTTGCCTTATTAACATCTTTGTGTTCTTTCTGACTTTGGAGCTGGAGGTAACGATCATGCTCATCATTCTGAGGAGTGCTGGTGCTAAGCACGTGCAGTTATGCTATAAGTTATGTTGCAAAAGCATTTTGAAGATTTTTTATGATTCGAGAAATCTTTTGTTAATCTTTCATTCAGGAACCTTCCTAGGCTTTGGTTTCACCATGTAAGTCTATCCGGTTTTAAATATCATCATAAAACATACATTTGGGGCAGATAGTTTAGTAGTTTACTACATAGATGAAGTGTGAGAAAAACCATCGTCTTTAACTCCTATTGACTTAGTTACAGCAGTGTAATTTCCTGAGAACAACGTTGCTTAGCTCCCACTTCCATAAACACGAAATTTTAAAATCAAACTAAAATAACTTGTTAAACAGGCACTCTCGACTCGCATGACGCTAGCACAATCATCGACCACGCTACAAAGTCATCTGATCTCATCAATGCCATTGGTTCTTAGGTCTTTCTCAGGACACGCCGCACGGAGGTAAAAGCTTGATCCCACCCCCAAAGCTTGAGCTTCAATCCTGGGCTATGTGGATCCTCAACCAAATTTTGGGAACTCTCACCCATCCTTGACAATTGGAATTCTATCCATTTCCGCCATTTTAAATACATTGGCCAGTATGAACTTGGCCACGAAAACAATTTTCTGACTGTGTGAAATATGCTGTGATGACCTTTTATTTTAATTATAAAGCTTAAATCTTTTCAAGAACCAATGAACGCAAAGTCATGCGACTGAGATTGCATGAAGACCTGCCATGGCTGCCATAGTGCATTATTCTTTGGGAACTCTCACCAAACCTTATTCTGAGAAAGACCTAGGCAGTTTTCTAGGTCCAAGGAGTCGCGCATGTTTCCAAGTTTTGGTTTGTTTGCTCCTTCATCCGCGATGCTTGTTGTTGGTTCGTATGTCTTTGTATTATCTTACAGCTTCTTATTTTTAGTATGCTTTGTATTGACAGACCAGAGATGTGCTGTATTAACTTCTGAATGGACTCTTTATCTTCCTGTTTCAGTTATTTCATGTTTGTCTACTTTGTTTACATATCTGTGGTCTGTTAGTTATGTTTCATATGGTGTGTTTTTTTCTTTCCATGGAGGACTGTTTGATGAAGTGTTGAATCAAAATCATATTTCTTGTCACCTGCATCATCTGTTCTTCCTAAATAAACTTTCTTTCCATTTTCATATTCAAACAACTAGTTTTTCTTTACTTTTTTAATTTATTATATTTGTTTGTGCTAAGAAGCATGGATTTTTTTAAGTTTCGCCAATAAAATGTAAATAAATTATGTATAAATGTGTGAAATTAAATATAAATAAATTAGAAATGTTTGTTGTGTGACGATAATTTTATAACATTGTACATAAAGAGGTTCGGCATTATTATCTTCAAATGCTCTCTTGAACCGTTTTGCTGGGCCTCGCCAATATACAAATTGTATAATACACCATTGTCTACGCATTACAAAAAATTCTAGACATCTAGCTATAATATTCTGACCTCTGAATCCACAGCGGCGTTTCCCTACATCTGTACTGCCAGAGCTTGGCTCCTGATGGCTGGGTTCAGCCTTGCCTTCGGTGCCATGTTCTCCAAGACCTGGCGGGTCCATTCCATCTTCACTGATGTCAAGTTGAATAAGAAGGTTCGTTATTCCATAGTATTTTCACTATACTGATTCTTCAATTAATAACTGAAAGAGCAAAAGATTTTCAGCATAAGTGAGTTGGGATTTTTATCTCTTGAAAACTGAAACGTTTGCTTGCAGGTCATTAAAGACTACCAGCTATTCATGGTAGTGGGTGTGCTGCTAGCGATCGACTTGGCTATCATGACCACATGGCAGGTCTCTGACCCTTTCTACCGAGCTACAAAGCAGATGGATCCCTATGTGAGAAACTTTCAAATGTTTATGCTATGAGTATACGTGTGTGCCTGACTGTCGATTCAGCAAAGCTATAATCATGCTCATTAATTATGTTTTAGCCACACCCCTCAAGTGAAGACATCGTGATAGTTCAAGAGAACGAGTACTGCCAGTCTGAGCGGATGACTATCTTCATTGGAATCATCTACGCTTACAAGGGACTGTTATTGGTAAGTGCTGAAATACAGCAAGTAAACACTAAACGGACGTCGATTTTTTTTTTGTTTCAAGATTCAAAAGACATAATTATAGCGTCCTGTTTTTTCTTAAGAATTTAATTGCGTTCACCAAGACGGTTTTCTCGCAAAATCAGCCAATTTGACATACCATCTAGCTGTAATAGAGTATCATCGTTTACTTACTTTAATCTCTGAACGTAAAAAATTATAATAAATATGTACGGCGACCAGGCGTTATACTTATTAAACTTGGTGCACCGCAAGGCCCGTTGTTGGGACCTTTGTTATTTTTCATATATTTATGTTACCTACTCCTCAATGGTCTTTTCTTATTAGGTATTTGGCGCCTTCCTTGCATGGGAGACGCGTCATGTATCCATCCCAGCCCTAAACGACTCGCAGCATATCGGCCTGTCTGTGTACAACGTGCTTATCATGTGTATTATGGGAGCTGCCATTACACTAGTAAGTAGTGTTTAGTTCTAATAAAAACCCCGGGTATCTTCTCTTAGATATCTGAGGCAATGTGACTCCCTAAATAACATGCCAGAGTACCACAGATATCTAAGAGAAGATACCCAGAGCCTGAAGCTAAGACTTTTTGGCACGACCCTCTAAAGGAACGTTCCTTGTAAAGAACCGACGTAACTGATGAAAACTTTAATCGTACATTAACCTGATAACATTTATCACATTTGGGTCAGTAAATTATATTTTCACTTTTTCTAACGAAGAGATGCAATTTTACAAGGCTTTGCGATTAAGAGGATACTGCGATATTGTTATTTCTCTCTTGTTTCTCAGGTATTGCAAGATCACAAGGACGCGTTATTCGTGCTCATCGCCATCTTCATCATTTTCTGCACGACGGGAACTCTTTGTCTGGTCTTTGTACCGAAGGTAACGTTTAAGTTTTGTTACTTCGTACAGTGTCGACGTCGGCAGATAAACGAACAATGCTGAATGCATTACTTATACTTTTAGCGACTACTTTAGATAACTTTGTGGCATAAGATGTACATACGTCGCATGATAGAATCCTCGCTTCTCTTACTCTCCTTGTACTTCTCTCCAGCTGCTAGAGCTCCGTCGTAACGGACCAGGTGGCGCAGGCACAGGCCGGATCCGAGCGACCCTGCGGCCTGCCTCCACGCACGAATGTCGCTCGCCAGGACCCGAGCTGGAGAGACGCATGAAAGAACTGCGGCAGTACAACAACCGATACCGAAGGACGCTGCAGGCGAAGGAGAATGAACTGCAGGTATATCATATAAAACTACTTAGTATCTGTAAGCTAGGGTTTGTAAAGTGAATTGCTTTTTAGGGTTCAAAAGGAAAAAAACGGAACCCTTATAGGATCACTTTGTTGTCCGTCCGTCCGTCTGTCAAGACCCTTTATCTTGGGAACGCGCAGAGGTATCGAGTTGAAATTAAAACCATATACTCAGGGCTAGTCCAACTCGCACTTGTCCGGTTTTTTGTGTTATTAAAACATACTTTTTCGACCGCTAAGGTCCTTAATCTTTACGCACTTAGGTCTCCTGCTTGAAGAGAATAACGAAAAAACAAATAGATGATCTTCTGAGAAGTGTTCACAAAATTATTATGATGTTAACGAAATACCATTGCGCCAATTAGGACCAAAAAAATATAAAAGAGTTTGGCATCAAAGTACCTATTCAATCAGAAAATAAGAATCTAATTGATGACAAACAATCACAGGACTATAATAAAAAATCGTAGCAAGACTATTCGTGTCAATCGTTATAATTTGAATCTCCTGCCAAGCGAATAAACTTCAAACAAAGATTATTTTAATGATACGTTTGAAGATTTGTACGAAATTAGTTACGGTTAATACTTCAAATCCGGATTCATTCATAAGAAACTTTATTTTTAAAGTCCATTCAAATAGTACGATTTCATAATCTGAATCATAGAGTTCTTTGATCTGAATCTTTGATATTCACGTTTGATAGTAATGAATCTTGGTTAGTAGGTCTACAAAGCAAATAGAATTACTCAAGTACCTAATCCCTAATATTTACCTACTAATGCTTTGAAACAATTGTCTATATGAAAAAAATATTTGTCAGGTGTATTCATCCAGATGAAGATATGTATATTATATATTTCAAAATTTATATTATTTAAAGCCTGGCAAGACCGGGCTTTGCCGCTAATATTAGTACCTATCTACAGGAACAAACGTGACAATATGAAAGATACTGACAAAGGGTTCTTTCAGATGCTGCTCAGTAAGCTGGGAAGCGATGCCAGCTCAGAGTCATCAACCACACGGGACTCCCGCTCACCAGCACCCTCAAGGACCAGGCTTCCAGTCCCCAAGGAGAACATCAGTCACCCTGGTAACTATTGCATAATTATTTACAAAATAGCAGCAGTTTATCTGGATGACTTAGTAGTCGTAGTCGATGTAAATATGAAATAAAGTAATTTTCAAAATAATCATCATCATCTGTCTAGTCATTTCCCAAATATGTTGGGGTCGGCTTCCAGTCAAACCAGATTGAGCTGAATACCAGTATTTTACTTGGAGTGACTGCATATCTGACCTCCATAACCCAGTAACTGGTCAACACGATACTTCTTGGAAAGACTGATGGACTGGTGGGTGATGATGGACTGATAGTGGTGTCAGATTTTCTAGTTTCTCGCAATTCCTAACGACTGCCAAGTGGCAAAGATCTACAAATGACAGCCAGGACCAACGGCTTAATGTGTTTTCCGAGGCACGGAGGAGTCTCGGTATGTTGTTCAAAATAATTATGTTTAATATATTATAACTAGCTTTTGCCCGCGACTTTGTACGCGCATATCCCGTTTTTCCGTTCCCGTGGGCATATCAGGAAATCCTCTCTTAGTGCTCCCCTATGGACTGTAGGGAACCTACAAGCCAAATTTCAACCTACTACGACCAGTAGTTTCGGCTGTGCGTTGTCTGCCACTCCTTCAATCAGTCAGTAATGGAACAATTGTATAAATTAGGATTACCTAAACTAATAATACTTGCAGAAACCAGTGACATAACATCGGTATGCAGCCTCAGTGCGTCAGCTGGCGCTGAAGCGGAATACATCAACCTTCAGAGCCAAGCGCCTGTTGAGAAGTAAGTCCTTCTCTAAATCTTATAAAACTATTCTGTACCTATATAACCCCACTGCAGGACAAAGGCCTCCCTCTCCCAGTTCCACTAAAATTCGTTTTCTGCTAGTTCTTTCGGCATGAGTCAGGTTCGTCCCGCTATCTACGCCTCGATCTGCTGATCGCAGCAAATTGATCAAAGACCGATTGAATCAGTCCCAATTAACCCGTAGTTCTTTTAGTCCATTTCTCATCTGACATGCAGTAGCGTCTTATTCGGTGATAGACCACAAAAAATAATCAGTGAATCAAAATAATTAATCAGTCAGTGTAGTGACACTGACTGATTTATTATTTTGATTACTTTGATTACTCAGTGGAGTCAGTGATAACTCATTCGTAGTTTTCATCTAACACCGGGCCTAATTCACAATGACGCATTACGCCTAGTTTTTTGAAAACAGATGAAAGCGGTATTGGTGACCTCAGTCTTAAGTAAAAACTGTGTTAATTTTTGTTCTCATTTTATTCCAGACCGAAGCCTTCAGCACCGTCAGAGACTCTTCTCAAGGACCCGCCTCCAAAGGAACCCAAGAAAGAACAGACGAAGAACGTGTCTTTCAAGAACCATCTGGACTACACCAGTCCACCTTCCTCCAAAGCTGTTCCAGAGAAAGACCAGCTTGCTAAGCTTCCTTATGGAGGGTGGAGTGCTGAGGCGAGTAGCATTAATGTAACAATACCCAATACTAATCAGGCCCTCCTAAGACTAGCAACACAATGACGTAAACATGCATGAGAAATCTACATTAAGGATTACTTGCAATGCTAAGAGAATTAGGTAGGCCCAATTGCAACTGTTTTTAGTACCTACCTATCTAATCACAGTCAAAATCGAACAACGTCATATTTACACTGAGCCAAGCTCTCGTGAAAGTCACTGGTTAAAGGTTTACATGTCCACATTTATCGCAGGAACCATCAGAGCCACCTCCTAAGGCTACCAAGGCTCCAGAGCCAGCAAGAGCAGAAGCCAAGACGATACCAGCGCTGAAGACCAGCGATACTCCCACAGTCAAGTCCATACCTGCCAAGGTCCAGGAGCCTATGTATACCAAGGCAGCAACTCCAAAAGTTAACAAGGTTCGTGAATTGATTGGTCCTTGGAGTCGCATGAAATAAAAATTCTACAAACGTCGTTTTTGCCATGAAATATGTTGTAGATTTTTACGCCCGTATTCCCACAAGAGATAGGGAATTCGGTCACACCTTATTTTGCCAGTTACAAAAATATTTTTTGGGTCACTTGTCAAGTACAAATGTAGAGTCTACAGCCGGTCGATTCTGTAAACACGTCGAAGTGAAGGTTTTGGGTGAAGTGATCACGAAGTAAGCTGTCATTCCATCTTGATTTCATGGATTGACAACTCAGCTCGTGATTTTTTTTTGTACTATTAATAGGCACGCGTTTGACCTCTATCTCGCCTGATGGTAAGCGATGGTGTAGTCGAAGATGGAGTACGCTTGCCTAGAAGAAAACTATTCTCTGATGAATTAGACTCCCAGGTGATCACTTCACCCACGTCTTCACTTTGACATGTTTACAGAATTTCGGAAAATTCTTGATGGAAAAATGAAAAACAATTTAGCTGACCTGAAATCGAATACTTTTCTCAACAGTATGTTGCGTAACGCTTGCCACTTGATCAGAATAATAGCAGCAGCCAACATTTTATTCAATATCTATCCCCCTCTTCAGACGCCAGAACTTCAAAAGAAGATCATCAAAACGCAAGACCGGCAAGACTCCTTATCCACAAAGACGACACCATCCAGAGAGCACAAGCCTTCATCCAGGGGTCACAGAAGGATGTCCAGTGTCAGTCAGGCGGCGCTTCTGACTGACCTGATGCATGTGTCTGTGGACCAGGATGACCCGGAACCACCTCCTGGGATGGAGAGAAAGGTTATAGGTAAGATGATTATTTCGCCCCACTATCGGCACAAAAATAAAAATAGAAAATTGATAATCAGTGTGTAACGGGTTTACTACCGGAGAGATGAGATAATTTGGCAGAATAATCGGCACTACTATTATATTTTTTTCTGTGTTTACAGGTCAAGAAAGAGATCCTGTGCCTGTAATAAAACCTAAAGTGGAACCAGAAGATATCCTGGATGTAGACCATGATTACTCTTCGACAGAAAGAAGAAAATCATGTAAGTCAAATAAACAGCACATAAGTACAAAAATGGTGGCCCGGTGGTAATGGCTGCGACTTCGTAGGTTCGAACCCAGGCAGGCGCTTTACTTTGTGAAAATTTTTTCATCACCGCTGCTCTCAAAACAGTAAAGGAAAAAATCGTGAGGAAACCGGCATGTCTTCTTACCAAAAATTCGAAGACATGTGACATCTACCAACCCGCACTGGGCCCGCGGGGTGGATTACGGCCCACTCCCTCTCACCGAGAGGAGGCCTGTGTCCCAGTAGTGGGAACATTATAGGCTGATTATGCTTATGCTTAGCAGAAAAATACGAATTACACACGTAAATACGTTAAAAATAAGAAATAATGTATTTATCGCTACTAAAACAGTAACACCGATTGTGGACCAACCAGTTGTCTTAAATTGAGGAGTAAAAATAAATATTATTTCACTTATCATCTCTCTTCTTCTTTATTCTGTATTCCACTCATAATATTTATTTACAGACTGACATCCTTGATTATTCTTAAACGCCAGATCTGTGAATCATAATGTGAGGAACTGACTAACACTAAATAACCAATTAAATCTGCTCCAGGTCAAAGAAGGGACTCAGAGAAGAGAAAGAAGGAGTTCATAGTGGTGCAGAGCGACCTGTGGGACACGAATACGTTCCAGTACACCTGCCAGAAGTCTCCGCCAGCAGGTGAGCCCACAGGTGATAAAGACTGCGCAGTTCTTGCAGTAGAATATGTAGTAGTTAGCAGTAGAGTAGTAGAGGTAGAGACTTATGTAGCCCTGGTGTCGCGGGGACTGAATAAGACCGTGCTATTTTTGCAGAAGAATATGTAGCAGTAGATAGAATTTAGAAAAGTAAAATATAGAATAAAAGAATGGTATCAAGAAGTAGAGAATAGTTTTTTAACCGACTTCTTCAAAAAGGAGGAGGTTCTATGTTCGGTTGTATGTATGTTTTTTTTTTTGTATTTTTTTATGCATGAGATCCCATCATCAGATTCTAACTTGGTGACAATGGGACCACCTCAGGAGTATAGGCTTTCGAATAAAACAATAATTTTTAAAATCGGTTTTGTTTTTAAATTCTCCAATCCAAATTCGCCAATCTCCTGAGGTGGTCCCATTGTCACCAAGTTAGAATCTGATGATGGGATCTCATGAAAATCGAGGGAAACCCTTAAATTTTATAAGCACGTACACTGTTTTTCATAAATTTTCTAACGCAATTCAGATATTTGTGCCTGGTAATCATCATCTCATGTTGCTGAGCTGATGAAGGAAGGTATAAGTAAGGATCTTATGATGGGATCCCATGAAAAATGTTTGTTCAGCGATAATTTCGCCAATTGTTAACCGATTTGGATGATTCTTTTGTGGTTGAAAGAGTATTTTTTCGGACTGGTGCCATTTAAATTTGGTGAAGATCTGATGAAGAACTTCGGAGGTAGGCAACGGAACTCTTCAATAAATGATAGCAAATGGATCGGGATTTCTGAAATCGCATGTCTGTTGATTGTTTACACCAGTTCATAACATAACATCACGCCGGCACGCTGTTTGCGATTTCGCTTTTTAGTGGTACCTGCGTTCCACTAAAAAGTAAAAAATAAAAAAAAACTTTTTCAACAAAAAAATAAAACCGGTTTTATTTTACACGTGAAATATGATTTATTTAAACTCTGTATAGATACAGCAGTGGGTAGTGTAGGCGGTAGAAATGCAATAAGGCATTATCTGCAATTACCACTTTCAGTGTATACCAGTATTGTTAGTAGTAGTTTAAGATTTAGCAGTAGTTCAGTACTGGAATTATTTGCTTCCTTAAACTTCATAGTAATATCTCGTGTAGGCGCGAGAATTACTCATGTCAATGAAAAAAAAAATGTTAGCAGGGCTTTTGCGCTGACTGCCCGAGAATCCGAAGATGCACCAGACGTACTTTTTTAAGTATCGCAATTCGTAGCGAGACATAGTTTTACAGCATTCTAAACAGTTGCAATAGCACTAGAGGACTCAACGAAATGATCAAGTCTCACTGTCACATAATTCTTCTTTTCATTTGCAGTACCATCAAGTCATCATCACTCCCCGATGCAGAGAAGTGTGTCGGAAAAGACGAGACAATCACAGTCTTCACCACATCATCACAGGTAACTTTATGTCCCTTTGGCATTGGAACATGACTTACGCCCTAGACAAACTGACTACATTTCATTTTGGCTGCACAGTTGATTTGCAATTTTATTACAGTTGTAGGTCCTAACTGCATTCAAACTGTAATTTTGTGGTCGGAGTACAGTTGAAATGAAGCCCAAAGCCTTAGATCTTGGTTTCTTCTTTGATTTCAGGGAAACTGACACAAGAAGTATGGAAAGAAGAGCTTCCAATGCTTCCATAAACTACGGTAAGACTTATCCTCTACCAGATCCAGCATACGTAGCCATTTCGAAAGAAGCCTTGTTCACCCCGTTTCTTAATTCATTTTCAGCAGGCACGGGGCCTGGCACCAGAGGAGGTACTCCTGAAGGGTACCGGGAAGCAGAAACTCTAAGAATGACGGATAGGTTATCAAAGGTAACAACCAAATGAATCGTATTTCGATATCTTCCATATAGGTCTACTGACACAGACAGTAGGTAGTATAAATTGATATGACACAAAAAGATATCTTGATATCATCTGCCTAGCCTTTTCCGAACTACATTGGGGTCGGCTTCCATTCAAATTGGATTCAGCTGAATACCAATATTTTGCATGTGAAGGCTGTCTACCAGACCCATTAACTGGGTAACACGGTACTTCTTGGCAAGACTGGAGTCAGATTCTCTGGCTTCTGACAATCCGTAAGGACTGTCAAAGATTTACAAATTACAGTCGGGACCAAAGGCTTAACGTGCTGTCCGAGGCACGGAGGAGTCTCGGTATGGTAAGATGGTCACCCATCCACAGATAGACCTCGGCGAGCGTTGCTTAACCTTGAAGATTGACCCGTTCGGCTGTTATTCTTTAGCCACGAGCTCCTCAAAAAGATATCCGGATATGATGATTTTAATGATAATAACATGTGCTTTTACAGCGTCGAGGGTCAGAGTTCCCACAGCCTGTCAGCACACCCCCACAGCAGAGTCAAGCCAAAAGAAGACAATCTGCAGCTCAAGTAAGTAAAGAGCTTTACAAGGTCGGTCTCAATCAAAAGTTGCGGCGGCTAAGGGGTTCAAGCCCCGCCCAAAATAACCAGATTTCTGTGGTAGTCTATAACTTAACGAAATCATTGAGGAATTTACGAAAAGTAATCCTAGTAGGCTTGTTATACAGTACTATTTTAGACTTTGCTAAAACCCACATTCAGGGGGGGCAAGGCCCCCAAACGACAATCCTGGATCCGACCCTGCTGCTGGGTATATGACTTTTCTGCATCTCTGTTTAGCTTCTTGCTTCTAAAATAAACAATAGAGTCTGATATAATACTCAAGATCCAGCAGTTCCGTTACTAATAGAGGTTTCAATCAAGCCTTACCATTTCCAGGTTAGACCATACCACGAAGAAAGAATAGAAGAGCGAACCAAATCGAAATCAGAATCAACACCCAGAAGACACGACGACATACCTCGGAAACCTATGCCCGAACCTGTTCCTGAAGCAGACACCTGGAAACCAGACCCTGATACAATCAGAGTTGTGAAGACCCAGGACTCTCCAGCGAAGAGGCTCAGGCAGGAAGCCGAGCCGCTGAAGAGGGCGAAGGGCGTCGGAGACTCTCCGAGACTGACGCAGGCCAGTCACGCGACTCACACGCCGAGGCCTGATCATCATAAAAGTAGTCCTAATGTAGCTTCGAGGCATAAAACGGGTAGGTTTTCTTCAAATTTCCTTGTCCTGGGGATCAATGTAGTCCAAAGTCGAAGACTTAAGGTGGATGCTCCAGGGTAGCCCGCGAAATTCAAATATTTTTATGTTTTTTGCAATTTGCCGGTCAGTGTGAAGCTGTATGTGGACCAAATGCGATCCGCGACCGTAACGCGTATTTATCTAAAGAATTATAACCATTTTAATCATCAATATAGCCCTCTAAGTTCATGTAGTTCGAAAGAATGAATATTTCAGAATCATTCTTTCGAACTACAGTTAAAGGCAGAATTGTCTGATGTTGATTCTCGTATCTGCTGTGTTTCTTTTTGTAGACAGACTTTATGGTTGAGGTCTGATCTCTTCACAGTGGTTGACTTCTTATTCATATACAATACATTACTTTATTCTACAGATTCTCCAAACAAACGAGAAGACCGAAAATCAGCAGGATACAGAAGCGACTCCAAGCGCCAAGAATCAGTAGACACGCGAAAGATGTACACCGCCAGTTCAGAATCAGAACTGTTCGAGTGCGCCATTTTGCCCATCTTCCACAAACTCCTCACGGAGAGGCACAAGAGTCAGCCTCATGGCCTGAACCTCAGCTACGGGGTCAGCTGTCCCAATATATCCATCAAATGCGACATAGTTGAATATTTGTAAGATGTCAAAGATTATGTAGTTAGTGAAGGACCTATATAAAAAAGTGGATTAACGTGAAATAAGGAAATAGTCTGAGAGACAGACGATTGTTGTTGTTCTTGAAAAAAACTCGTGTCTCGTTTCATTTCAGTATTTCTCTTTTCGTGGTGGATTTAGATGTTAGCCTGGATTTAGGGTAGTTTTGAAAACCAAATCCAAACGTCAAAATAAATTATGTTTTTGTTTTCCCGCCAAACGACGTCTGTAGAAATGTAGATAAAAATCATAACACTTCTTTTTTTAGGCAGTCGTGTAATACCAACAGCCTGTTATGGTATTTTGTAAATGGAGCAGGATAGTGAAAATACTAGCAACTGCCATACCTGTTATTTTATGAAATTGTAATGTCTAGGGAAATGTGTTTTAATTGTATATTTGGCCTTAAATAGTTTCATTATCAGTTATTAGTAAAGTTGATGTGACAGATGGTAGTAAAAGATTCTAAATAAATATTTTAGATATAAAAAAATCATCGACAAGTTCGCTCACGGGTCTATAACGTAAAATGTAAAAATATCGAAAGTATTAAATTTTTAACATCGAATAAGTGTAAAAAGATTTAGTAAAACGCACAGGATCTGTTAACGCACAACAATGGGTTCCCACTGTTGGGCAAACTTCCCGATTCTATTTGTTTGTGATAAAACTAGTCAAATTAGTTGTTAGATGAATGTGTTCAGCCGGTCTATTCTGTCAACATGTTACCATGTAAGAAGTGAATTTATTGTCATTCCATCTTCAGTATTTGTATAGTTTCACAGCTCACTACCATGTTCACTCACAGAACACTTGGTCACTTCACTTAAGCTTTTATGGTGAAAGGTTTACAGAATTGCACTGCAGTTGTTTATAGTTTATCTTGTATTTTGTAGGTATCATTGTTGGTCGCCAAGAAAGTCGGTTAGATACACCATCAGATGTTCAATTTACGACCTACACTATTAAAGTTATGAATTATGTACCTATTATGAATGAAGAACCGACTGTTACTTATATGATTTTTCCTAAAATTTAAGAAGAAAATTTTGTCTATTTGCACGTAATTTTAAAGACTTGATAATTTATAAGATTGAAATATAGTGTAATAAATTATTTGATTACAGAAGTGTTTGCTTTTTCAATGAAAATGGATTACTATTCCTCCGTCTAATAAAAACATAAAAACTATTTTTATTCCAGCAAACAAACAAACAACAAAGAAACAACAAAGAGTTCGTCCGTAAAAAGCTAGGTCGATGTGACCTTGAAAGAGATTTCGTCAACCTGACAGCACTTTGCAATCCCATCCTAAAAGCTCTACTAAGACTATGAATTCCAGTTTGCCCTTTCACAAACTCAACAAAGACTACATACTTACCTACTGAAGGATCCCAAACCCGAGGTAAAAGTTTGCATACCATTTCTCTCAGGCCAACCGATTCACTTAGGCACCCGAAATATAAGGCTCTATATATCTTACCGTACCTAGCGATATAGTTATTAACTTTTAACAGACTCTATAATGTAATAGGATTTTTAATGGAAAATTAATTGAGTTTGTTTTGAACCATTTAAAAGTCTTTAAGCAATTATTCAGTACCCACTAAAAGTTTTCCTATTCACGCTAGCTTGCGTGACTAACTTAAAATGTACACAACAAAACCAAGCCGATACCGATATTATTCTAATCAAAAGCAGCACTAAAAAGTCACTGTTATTTCACAACACTATTTGACATTACAATCGACAACACATTCGTTCACGTTCATAAGCGTGGCGCAACACTAAACCATCAGTATTTTTCGGTCGGTTAACTCGTTCGGTTGTGTTATTTTTATTTTGTGAATATTTTGTGAGATCATTGTTATTTGTGTTTATTATCTAATGTAATTAAGTGTCAGACTTAAAAATACAAAATGCCGGTGTTTCACACGAAGATAATCGAGAGTATTTTGGAGCCAGTTGCTCAACAGGTGAGAGTTAACACGATATTATTTATAGAAAAACGTTCTAGTTTACTGGTGTAGGTGTAAGATCAGTAGATTATTGTTTACAGCGGTCGTTTACTACAATATTATCGGTGTATTATGTCATAGCAGTGATTAACACAGGAGGTATGCGGTGAAAATCACTTTATTTGGTCGCGAGGCTGTGTCGGCCTTTTTGGTTGGGTTAGCGGGCGAACCAGGGTGTGAGGTGTCGTATGTTAACCTTGGCTGGCAAGAAGTGTGAAGTGATTCAGTTGCTGTTCTGTATTTGAATGTTATGTCAGTAATTAGAATTAATTAAAACGCGGTGACGAATTAAGTTTGTAGAGAATTAAAAGACACATTCTGAGTTAATTTTAACTTTGCATAAAGTTTTGTAATTGATAAATTGTGAGGCACACATTAATTTGTCCCCATAGCTAATTGGATATTCCCATGTATGTAGTATATTGTATATTAGCACTGTTTTTTTGTGCAGTACATAAGTACCAAGAATAACAACAAAGTTATTAAATACTCTAGAACGAAAAGAGAATAAAAAATAATCCCTGAACAAACATTGATCCAGCATTTTAATATAGGATTTAGAATACAATGCAAATAAGCTTTCTTTAGTATGATTTGTACAAGGAATTAATATTGAAAGGTGAAGATCTGACCTAAAGCTATGATCAATGATTCATACTCCACCTTCTTGTGCCTTTCTTCCATGAGTTGGCAGATACTGAGTAGCATCTGCAAGGATTTTAGTATTTCTCTACTATAAGCAGATCTTATTGGAAACATCACAGTTGAGATTTTCCAAATTTCTAAGAAAATCTGTACAATCCCTCATCATCATTACAGCTAAAAGAAGTCCAAGTGGTTCCAAATCAACCTGGCCTGTGCATCCTATACCATAAGCTAGCACTCTTCAAAGCAAGAGTCAACATTCATCATTATAGACTTCATTCATCGCTTTCCAATAAGCATGATCAAGGACAAGAGCAAGTCCATTTAAAAAAAAGCCAATATCCTTACAGATTTTTTTATTTTTTTTTGTATTATGTACCCTGCTCAGCACTACAATCTGTTATGGACATTTAGCTGCTACTTTGCTTGAATTTCTTCTACATTTTTTTGTTTTTGTTCTCTTAGAGAAAATGACTCAATTTATTTATTTATTATACATACACCAAAATTATTGTAGATACACCAACAATAAAACAAAAGGATACTTAAAACTAAATCACATAAAATGAGCGGTCTTATTGCATTCCGTGATCTCTTCCAGACAACCTGGGAAGTTGGGAACCTTAGTGGTCTCAGGTGGAACCTTTTGACTCCACCGTACAACTGATTTTAAACTTTATTTTATCCTTTTTACGGTTTATAAGCGGACACCCGTGAGCCGGGAAGGAGTTTGACATAAAAACTTGCAGCACCAAGCGAATAAAATTATGGTCATTGTTTTCAAAAGCTATAACAAATTTTGCTAAGAATATGGTCACTGACTCACCTGTTTTCAATAAACAGTTCTGAGTAACAAAACAGGTTTAAAGGTTATTCTTGAGATTAATCATTTCTGTTAGTTGCTTTATAATTGATCATTAAAGACCAATAAAATTTGCTAAGTAGTTAATTTATACATTTCCTTGATTTAAACCGGGTTTTTAGGTCTCTTGGAAATGTTGGGAAAATTCAACTTCCTACTAATTGAAAGTCTCTACAGCTAAACGATTTAGAATGAAACTTGACAACTGAGTAAACTATAATGTAATAAGCAAATTATCCCCATAGTATGTTCCCTTGGGATAGCCACTGGCAAAAATTTGTTGGTACTGTTAAAATATAAGTGGGTGTTAAGAATTCATTCCCAAAGCAGTATGCATTTACAGACTTATCATTTTGTTTATGAAGACAAGTAAATAAGTCAGATTTTATCAAAAGTCAAGGTAAAAACTGCAAGGTCTGTACTTATAAAGTATTCAAACAAGCCGTTTTACTGATAACTTGATACTTTTACTTGTGGACTGTATTTATTGAGGTACCTAAATATAAACAACCACAAAAAGTATTTTTGTTCAATGTCTTTTGACACAATGTAAAATAATCGTCTGTTACAGCACCACTCAGTCTTTGAAAATGCTGTGTGCTTCTAACAAAATCCAAATAGATGCTGAAAATCACTCTGGCCTTATGTTCGGGGTTCCAGACCTGAATTCCAAACCAATGTAACCCTGTAATTCAGCGTCCAATGTTTGTCCATCATACTGGCACTCCACTTGGCGAATTTGTCAAAATATTTGCGTCACTAGTGCAATATTAAATTAAACCTAATGGTTTTCAACACAAGGTTAATTAACATCAAGGGTGCTCCAGCAGTGCCTTCCCCACATTTCAAGTTGCTATCATCTAAATAGTCAGTCTGTCATTTTGTCAATAGCTTTGCTAATTTCGTGCTTGAAAAACAATTGAGATAGTTACAAAATCAATGGGTATTACTTTATTTTGCCGTTTAGTGTCGGCCGGTGCTGTATGGTGCCGTAAAATAATACCATCCCATCACTTTCCGTGGGTGTCGTAAGGGGCTAGACAATGGGCAGCAGCATTCTCTGTAAAACTCAACACTATACACTGCGGTCGACAACCCGCCTGCCAAGCGTGGCGATTATGGCAACCCCCCCCCCCCCCCCCAATTAGGGGGAGGCCTATGTCCAGCAGTGGACGTCTTTCGGCTGATATGATGATGACAACTTTATTCATCATAGGTAAACATTTTAATATCCTACTCTCATCATATTTCTACCTTCCATTTTATTCTTTCAAACTCTGCTCTGTTGCAAACAATCTGTTTATAAAATCTGATCTAATTTAAAAGTTGCACTAGTCAGACTTCTAAAACAAACACTATTACATGCAGCTGCTCTGTTTCGTATGTAATCAGTTTATTTTATGTTATGTTTAGTCTTTTGTTATTTGCCCTGATATTTTTAGGAGCAAAAATCGTGGTGTAAAAAAATCATCTGATCATATTTAATTCGTTCTTACATGATCTATCAAAACTTTCATTTATTTTATTTATTTCATGTTCTTTTGTAAACTTAGGTATTCCTATGGCACTTGTCTCACCGGCGAGGAAGCAAGCGAGTAGCTATCGATTATTTGCCGGTGAGACAAGTGCCATAGGAATACCTATGGCACTTGTCTCACCGCCGGCGAGGAAGCGAGTAGCTATCGACTATTTGCTCGTTGAAGAAAGAGACAAAAGATATAGATCTTGTGTGACTCAAAGAGACACTTACATTCATAGTCGATAGCTGGCTGTTCACACTGCCAGCGAGCGGTTTTTACCTCTAGTTGATCGCAGCGAAAAGAGCTATCAAAGATTGTACTCGCTCAGCGATACTCGCTCGGCGATGCTCGCTTGGCGGTCAGAACTCACCAAACAGTGGTAATTTCTACCTATAGTGCGGGCCGGAGCGAGGAGAGGAGCTCGTGGCTAGGTAATAACAGCCGCACGGGTCGATCTTCAAGGTTAAGCAACGCTTGCCAAGGTTGGTCTGTGGATGGGTGACCATCTTAACATAGCGAGTTTCCTCCGTGCCTCGGAAAGCACGTTAAGCCGTTGGTCCCGGCTGTCATTTGTAGATCTTTGGCAGTCGTTACGGATAGTCAGAAGCCAGTTAATCTGACTCCAGTCTTGCCATGAAGTACCGTGTTACCCAGTTACTGGGTTGTGGAGGTCTGGTAGGCAGTCGCTCCGCGTAAAATACTGGTATTCAGCTAAATCCGGTTTGACTGGAAGCCGACCCCAATATAGTTGGGAAAAGGCTAGGCAGAGGAGGAGTGCGGGCCGGAGCGAGTATTGCGAGTAAAAGCACGTCGCACAAAAGCACTCGCTGAAAGCCGAGCGTCAAAACTATCGAAACTTCATGCGCTACTCGCTGATCGCCGGCGGTGAGACAAGTGCCCCAGGTGTTTTAATGTCAACATCAGGTGGGTGTGTAAGTATAGCCACTGCAGATACACCCCTACCCCAAAAAACTCGAGTACTTAACGTGGCCAGCCAGACCTTTTTAAAGATTAGGAGACAAAAGCTTCGTTTTAGTCTCTGAAGACTCATTTCATTTCACCCGCTACCTTTTTTTTTAATTTTTTATTTGTTACCAGTTGACCTGCGCAACTTCGTTTGCGTCACAATTTTCGTTACTGCTCCGCTCCTATTGGTCTTAGCGTGATGATATATAGCCTATAGCCTTCCTCGATAAATGGGCTAACTAACACTGAAATAATTTTTCAAATCGGACCAGTAGTACCTGAGATTAGCGCGTTCAAGTAAACAAACAAGCTCTTCAGCTTTATATATTAGTGTAGAAGTATATATGGGTTAGCTCTTGACTCTAATCTATATCAGAGATGACAGAGACAAAGTCTAAGATGGAGCGAGCCTACCCAGAAGGAGCCTGCTCACTCTAACTTTGAAGAGATTAGGGTTGTAAGCTTTTGGAAACATAGACGCAGGCAGAGAGTCCGTAGTCGTAGTCCGTCGATAGCACTTCATATCCAGAGGGGAAATTAGTCAATAACTCAATTGATTTACGACGATTCAGTAGTCATCGCATTTAAGAACATGACTGGTTATTTCGAACGATTCCAATTGGGAATGTCCGAATGCGGGTGATTTGTCGCGGACAATAACGACAGCTATTACTTCAATAATTAACAATATAGAAGGGTACGATCTGACATTCAATGGGTATTCCTCAATGAATCTTGATAGCCTGACGCCTATAATCGTAGGCATTGTGAATGCCCATAGACGACCTGCAATTACATAATTGTGGAACTTCTTTACAGCTGATTCTTAATTGCGGATACAAGCTATTTCACATTGAAAGTCATACGAGGTGTGCTATATATTCATAAACTATGTCTGATGGGTAAACAAAACGTACCTCCGGTCACGAGCCGATGAAAGGAGAAAAGTTAAGTGAATTAATGGCCAAGGTCAAGTGAATCACAGATCGTGAAATTCAAAGCATATAGCATCTATTCTACAAATAACCATAGAACAATAATAGGGACAACTACGGGCCTTTGCCCCCTAAACAAACATCTATTTAGCATAGGTGCCACGGAGTGCCCTCTCTGCAGCGGCTGCTTTGACGCCGAAGAATCAACCGCCCACGTCATTCTGGAATGCGAGGCCGTGGCTACCCCACGTGAAAAAATCCTCGGAACGGTGAGGTTGCTCCGTAAAGCCTATGAAGCTCCTAGGAAACTTCTGTACTTCTGGGCGGAGCTAGGCTGGCTAACTTAGCCAGGACACCTACGCACAACGGACCTGGGAAATGTAGACCCTACCCTATCTACTCATCTGTTCTGCGCGTCTTTAGGTAGTATGATCTGATGGATCTAATTTCATGACAATGGGCATTAGTACCCTACATGAAAAAAGTAGTCATAAGTCTGGGCATTCAAGGCAAGGTTGCCGTCAGGAAAATTAAATAAATCGCGACTATTCAAATGTAGACTCGCGTGTAATCGGCCATGACACTGGCAACATAAGAAAAACACGTGAATAGTTTTAAAAAAAACTTATGACTACGTAATTTCATGCCAAGGTTAGTCATACTTACATCTCATGTTTTACTACAAAAATGTTTTTGGACATGTCAACGATTTACAACAGACTATGAAGCCATTTATTGCACTAGCTGTATAAATGAAATCATCATAGAAACAATGGTTCGTAAAGAGACTTGAACCGTGAAGTCCCGGGTTCGATGACTGACATTGTTCTTTGGGACAGGTTTTGCATATTGTCACACTTATATTTGCATATCGATTTGTTGATACAGAGAGGCTGCTTCTGTCTTCAAATTGTCTTCGTCGTAAATCATGTCTTTCGAGCCTACAGAAGCATCAAACAGTCCGGTACTCTAAGTAAAATATTAGCAGTGTTTCATTAATAAAATACCATGAACTCACGAGTTCATATATGGTTGTGTATGTAAAGTACAATGTAGGTGGCAAATAAACGTTCCTTTACTATTGATGAAAAATAATCCAAGTACGTAAAAGAGAAAATGCAATCTGAACCTAATCCTTCCTTACAGAAACTAACAGTCAATCTTAGAAGATTGATATACATTTGTAGCAGAAAGCTTTCCGAAATAATATTGGGCGCGAATTTTTATAGGATGTCGACCCCAAAAATGTGGCTAGAACATAAATCTTTTGACATTTATAGCATAGCCTCTATCTGGGCGTAGCAATCGGTAAGCTCGCTGCCTAATAGGCTAAAAGCTAGACGTTCGACACGAAAAGCCATCAAACTGGGAAATATTTTAATATTGTTAAAATAAAGTAATATTTGCGTGTAAAGTACGCTTTCGTGCTACTGGACAAGGTTTTATAATTTATTATTTAAGCTGTACCATTTGTTTTTAAATACTTAAGTAGTTTGACCTTTGCTGGCGCAAAAGTTTACTTTTATAACAGCTCGGTAAGAGTAACTGAAAAGTTTGGACGTTTAATCGTCCAGGATGGACGTTTATTAATCAATCAGTCAGTGATTTTTTGGTTTTTGAAAAGTATCAGCGACTGAGCACCATTGATACAGCCTCAAGTGTGAAGCTCTCTGCAACAGGCATCTTCTGGGCAAGCTCGCTTTATCAGACCTCATTCATCGCTTACCATCAAGCGTGATCAAGGTCAAGAGCAAGCACATTCCTCAAAAAAAAAAAATAGAGTTTGATTCGTAAATCATCGAAGTGATATCGCTGTAGGTAACTCAGGATTTTATCATATCGATCTCCTAAAACGCCCTAAAACGTCCCTAAAACGCGATGCAGAAAATCTGACCTTATCAAGTAAAAAATCGGCGATTATAAAAAACTAAAAGTTATTCCATTTTCTCATGAGCGAGCGTAGACACTACCTAACAGTACTTACAGTACACCTTACTAATTAAGCTTCGTATCTTTCCTAAAGCCCCTAAGATAATCAAGCATTCTTATCAGAAAGTTGGAAAGTTTGACGGATCCATCATATTTCGCCATCACCCACGTGCCGTAATTAGGGCAGGTGCCTAACCTCGCTTGTTTCCGCCGCTATTTCTGCCATGGGACTGCTGGGCTCGGCTGCCCGCCCTACCGGACTAATGGTCTCGGCAAGGTCGTCTTGGCTGTTTACTTGTGTCCCCCGCCAGAATAGAGTTTTATAGGGTTTGAGAAATTGTCATTGTTTTGTTAATTTCGATGTTTCCAGTCACGAATGTTAGGATAGCCCTTTTGTTAATAGGATTCTTATTTTAACCGGTTGGGCCCCTCCTAGATTTTTCTGGACCGTGACCTTTGAGTTTTGCTTTTGAGCGTCGTAATGTTGAAAAGTATTTTTTTTTTACTGTCAGTTTCCACAGTTGAAAAATGTGATCTACCATAGAGTTCAATTGTTCAGAAACTTCTTTACTTCGCAAGCGTTCTCCGTCATCATCGCTTTCCATCACGTGAGATTGTGGTCAAACGCGAGAATACCGATAGTTAAAGGTAAAATAGAAACATTAACAGTCAGTTTTCTCCACGATTTTCTAACGCAGCTTCAAAGATTAGCATTTGACCATTATAAACAAACCAAATCAGAGCCATGATTCCTCAAAACATTAAAACAGGTTACAGTTTACAAAAATAGCGAAAAGTTTTGAAATACAGGCGCTAGTATCGCAATAAATTATTCAATCCCTCTCATGAGTTCTGTTGCACTATTATTGAGAGCGTGAACGATTTACTCCTTGTAAATTGTGCTTTGTTTAATATTTTAGCTCGAGTGGCTCGCCTGGTAAAAGCCAGTGCAGCATAAATTACTTCTGGCCTGGAACTGTTAAAGCAACAAAGTAGCAGAAGCCTATTATTCCGCGCAAATCGCGTAAAAGGTTATTGAAGAAAATGTGATATTTTGCAAGGCTTGAATATTTGCTTAATGGAGAGAACTTACAATTGCAAACGGCAGCTTTTTGTGTCTCATGCCCGGTTCCTGAGGTTTTTGTCGGTCGTCCATTGGTTGATTTGATTAACAGACAGATAAACGACCGATAAAGTAACTCAGAAACCGAGCATAAATGAACCACTTTGTGGCTTTACTCTGCCATGTGCCGTTTTAAACAACGATGTTTCCTAGGCTAACCCTGCTTGCTAAATAAATAACGAACTGACCCGTGTCCACCTTCTCTGGGTGGTATTTCGGGTAAATATAGCCTTTGGCAAAGTAAAGTGAATCTGACTCCAGTCTTGCCAAGAAATACCGTGTTACCCAGTTAATGGGTTGCGGAGGTCTGGTAGGCAGCCGCTCCACGTAACACACTGGTATTCAGCTGAATCCGGTTTGACTGGAAGCCGACCCCAATATGGTTGGGAAAAGGCTAGGCAGATGATGATGTAAGACGTCATAGCAGGCCCCTGTGTGTAGTCAGGTGGGAGAGATTTATAGCTATAGAAGACGCATAGCTTTAGCCCGCGACTCCATACGCATATCCCGTTTTCTCCCGTTCCCGCGGGAATTTCGGGAAATCCTCTCTTAGTGCATCCCTACACTCCATAACTAAAAATAAAATTTGGCATGTAGGTTCCTAAATGACAAATTTCAGATCTTTACGACCAGTTTTGGCTGTGCGTTCGCGTACGAAGTCGCGGGCCAAAGCGGGTGATCTATATTCTGACTATTACTTCCGTTTGAGACCATTTACTTTACAGACTAGATTGAACAGGCCATCTATTACCAAAAACAAAGACATACAATATATTCACTCTGTCTAAATATAAAGTAACGTACAAGTTGAATGTAAAATTTATGTTCCGTACTCCTTTGCACTGCTTCTCTAACCTTCCAATTCGGTGCCAAAAACAAGTACTATAATTCCAGTAAAATCAATAGTTACTTGCAAAGTGGACAAGGCATTAAGCATTCATCCTGTGTATTCCCTCTGCTATAAATAAACTGTAGGTTCCCAGTCGTTTTACCCTTTTTGCTCTTCGCCGTCTGGGCTCGGACAAACTTCCCTATAGCTAGGTATGACCGCAAGCCGGGCGGCGATGGTCTGTGAACCTTTGAATGAAAGTAACATTGTACTAAATCAAATATTAAAAGGGTTTTGTCTTTTTACTCGACTACGGCAAAGCTTTCATTTTAGCTGTCCCGTGATATGTTTGTTTGTATGTCCCATCGCAGCGTCTTAACTACTAAACCGATTTTGATGAATGGGGTATTAAAAGATTCGTAAAAATACTCCGGGTGACAAAGGCTTTGTAAATCTAATCTAATCTAATGAATATTGTAAATGCGAAAGTTTGGATGCATGGATGTAACTCTGGATCATGATGTTTAGCACAGAAGTAGATAATAGTCTGGAGTATCACATGATGATACTTTTTATCCCGGGAGTATGTTCTCTAGGGATAAACTTCGAAATACACGCGTGCGAAGCCACAGGCAGAAGTTAGTTTACAATATGTGTCTTATCGAGAAGAAAGAGATAGCAGTCTTGCCGATTTACTATAAACTTCAGGGTTTGTAACAAAGCGGTGACATAGATAATAAAGAAAAGAATCAGTATCGAATACTAACAGTAGTGATCCCACACCGCAAGCCACATGCAAACATATGACTCGCATTGAATCGTAAGTAATGAGTTTTCCTCAATCCATAAACATGATGGAAATGGTTACCTACTTACTAGGTTTTTTAGCCTCGAAGGTAAAGCAGGTTTTACTCTTGCTAAGGATAATCAGGACTTTTCCTAAAATGCGAATGCGTTCTTGGTGCGTGCAAAATGCGGTGCGTTAAGAAAGTCTTAACTTAAATTAGATTGTAATAGGTCAAGGTAATTTATTGATGTGTTCTAAAACGCGGTGGCTGCCCGTTGCGTTCACTCACAAATAGCCGGTGTTCCCAAAAAACGATCGTTATGCGAATTATTTTCAGATTCCCTAATAGTATCGTTACTTCATAGATGACTTGAACCTTGTAAACACATAAAAACTCTTCTGTACACACGATAATGTTGCCAGGTGATATAATTCGAATGCTCTATATTTAAACGTTGACTCACTACTGGCTGTTTGTTATCGTTTCAGCGCGCAGTGTTCGCGCCTAAATTTAAATTTGGAATCGACGGCGAAACATTTCGTAACAGTTTTGTTTTTATTTTCGTTTTGTGGCAATTTACGAGAGTTGAAGAAAATTGTGACTTGTAAATGGGATACTTACATTAAAATGTTCGTTCTTGTGTCGATTAGTGCCCTTTGAATGTTATTGATTATTTCCTTAATCCAGGTTGATCTAAAGCAGATCCTTGGCTGGTTAATGTCTTACACGTTGTTGCAAGATCTTTATTTTATTAAGTAAGTAAATCGACTATCTTTAGTGTGATGGGATTAAATAATGATTTCAAGATGTGATTACCATTTCATTTAACTACTTAGGTATCTATCAATAATTATAGTTGGGGATACCTACCTATCTTCAGTTTGTGAATCTAGCTTAACAATAAAACACAAAATAAAATATACTTAAACTTCTCTTGTATATTTAAAATTACTTATTAGTAGGTAACTGTTGTCTCTTCTTCATAGATAGTTTAATCTGAAAGAAAAAGGTATGGGTAAGTTTATTGTTTTCTTAAGGGCGAAACGTGGAAATAGTCCAAATGGACAGAAAATCGGTTACAGGTCTAAATTTTTTTTTATACTTAATACTAATAAAAGAGAAATTATTTATCGCATTCAAATAAAGAAGTCAAGAATACCCATATCAAGGTTGAGCACTCATATTTATAAATGCATCAATACTTGCCATCAGAAAAATTCTGTCTCCTCAAATACAACTCTGCCATGTCAGCCTTAGCTTTAGCCTCTCTCAGCTTTTCCTTCAGAATCTGGTACTCCAAGTTATGTATGGCTGCAGCATTTGCCTCCCTGCTCTTATTCTCTTGTCTTTGAGATCTCACTTTCTCTTTCAAAAGCTGTACTTCTAAATCATGAAGTTCTAAAACCCGTTGATGTTTAGATTTGCAATCCTGAATAAAGATGTCTTGTTCAGCATGATGAACTTTATTGTTTGGTGTTATAGTTGCATTTAGAATAGGTCTTGGCATTGCTTGCATAGTATCTGCATGATTAGCTATGATCGGAGAGATTGATTCAATTTTGACACTGTTAAATGCTGATGTTTCCTGATTAGATAAGCTTTGAGATTCTTCACTGAGACATAGGCTTGTTTCTGACTGTATTGGGTCAGTTTCTAAAAATAATACATAAAATAATTAAATAAATCACTTAATTAGGGATGGATAAGATGCGCATTACAGATTTCTTAATAGATGGAATTATATGCTTTTGTGAATAACATTAACTCCAGTTTAATTTATTATGTATTTTTATGTTTTAAGTTGACATTTGTGCGAATTTCTAAATATTGATTATTGTTATCTGAAATATATAAAATGATTAAGTTGTATATAACTGTTAGTAGGCTGTAACTCAAAAGTAGGCAATACATCTTTGTAAATACCAAACTTAAATGAAATGACAATCAATACATTAAAAGAACGAGTAATTACTATTTGAGTTATCTATACTGATATTATTAAGCTTGTTTAGTTGAAAATTCTAATTTCAGGAATTACTAATTCAAATTGAAAAATTCTTTTAGTGTTGGATAGCCAATTTATCAAGTAAGGCTATAGGCTATATTAAGAACACACTACAATCAATAGGCGTGGAGCATTTATGAAAAATGAGACACAGACAACACTGCACAGGCCAGCTAGTATATTTATAAAAGATATGGTCATTTATCACTTACCTAACACAATATCGGAGTCCCCAGAACTATCAATGCTACCCATAAGTGCTTGCAACACATCGGATCCTGATATTATGTCATCCACGGGTCCTCTTGCAGGCAATGAACGTCGGGTCTTGGCTACTGCTTCTCTTTGCCTCTGTTTCAGGTTCATCCATAGTCTTCTGAGTTGTTTTGGAGTTCTCTATACCAAAATATTGACTTATTTATTACACATCAAGAAGAAGAAGAAGCATTTTATTTCAAATAAACCATTTACAGGCACTTTTGAAACAATAAGGTTGGTCAGTCAAAAACATGGAAGCTATTTAAATTTATTATTTTAATCTGAATAGGCAGACAACAACCTCATGCAGTCAAAATTAATACTTTAATCACAGAGGTAAAGATTTTATTTACTGTTTTTAGTAAGAATAAAGTTGTTATTCTTTTAAGGAAACAAAATGTATTAATAAAACCAAATAAAACGACACTAATTCAGTATCGAGACATCGGAGGCTATGAAGATAAACCTATTTCAGTTCTAAATGTCAACAACAAGACAGTCTCAATTCACAATCTCAAGATAGTTCCCAGATCTTAAAAAGTTTCCGCAGACGAAGCCGCGGTAGTTTTAAAATTACCAAAAGCTTTTATAGCAGACATTTAATAATCATAATACTCACATTCAAGTTTGTTTGCGGACTTGAGTTGAACTCCGAAGTTATTCTGAGCCAAGCTAGGTTTTTGGCCTTCAACGCCGAACTATGGGTATGTTTGTTCTCCACTTCTTTCGAGTAATTCTTTAATATCTCTAAAAACTTTTTCTTTTCTTGATGCGTGTATACTTGTTTCCTAGGCTCCATTATTTTTATCATTATATCAAAAATTCAACACAAATAAATCGGTGTTGTTTGACATTTCTCTCGATTGACAGTTGCGTTTCGTTGTTCCAAATATGAAATATATGTTTTATCAATTTTATGAAAGAAGTCGTCATCATAATTAAACTTTTTTAGTTTTACAAAATATATTTATGACTAAACCGATAAAAATTAAATTGAAATGATTTTTGGATCAAATAAAACTTATGATAATTCTTTTCTGCAAATACGAAACGGAATTCGTTCGATCAATGGTTCACTCATGTTCGCATACCTACTTGAGTTGAGATGAAACACTTGAGTTTGCGTTGTTTATTTATGTAAAGATGACGTCAGACAGACTAATATTTATTGATTTGACACAGACTGCGGGCTACGGGTGTTATTTATTATTAAGCGTTATGAAGGGCGACCGCGAGTAGTATGACTTTTTTTTATTTGTGCTTAGCGGGAAAGTAAAACTATCTCGCTCACTCTTAAATCATAAACGTAGGGATTTTGAACTCATAAATAATTATTTGTTTTAAGATTAAAAACAAAGTGTTATTAAGTCAAAATTCTTAGTTTTTAAAATATAACAATGTTAATGGCTTTAACCCATTAAAAACTTACACAGTAAAATGCTTCTTAGCAAGAGCCTCAAAACATGAGGAATGCTTTCAACCGCCCATAAATATTGTGAGTAGTTTAGACAGTCACATCCTACGTGGGCTATGAAATCATGATTGATTCACCAATATACCACCTATAGCCATAAAAATATGAAAACGATTCACCGGTTATGGCTGCTCTAATAAGTGCCATAAAAATCTTTGGCGCCATTTGCTTATACAACGCTAATGCTGTGATTAGTTTGAAGTTGGGCAATAATGCCATCATTTTGTGTACCTAGCTAAATAGAACTGTATTATGTAGGTAATGGTTTCTTTGCTTTACTATGGGATTCTTATTTCTCGTTTGTGGATTGTTAAAACCTGTTCATAGTAACGTATTTTACCCTGAACGCCATACGAAATCTCCGAGGGGATACATAAATTGTGTATCGAATCAGTGTAGCGAATATCTACTGGGTAGTTCTAAATAAGAAAATCCGGCGTAAACTTTACTTGCTTGCACCTTCTAAGAGTTCTATTCTATCAAGCAATAGGTACCTAAATAGTCTGGGCTGCCTGCATAGTCTGAAATTCAATATTCTGTCGCTCTTGCCAAGCGAGACAATCTCCGGTCCCGCCATTTCCTTATTTGCTGCAGGAGTTTCTTGATTTCCTCTCCTGAAGTGGGCTGAATGTAGTATACTGACATTTGCTTTCACTTTGCCAGTGATATATAGCTGATAATTCCAAAATAAGGCGACGATGGAGCCCCACTTTTCAGAACATTCCCTGGTTTCGTCAAAGTCAAGTATCTACTCACGGTGTTTTCTTTACGGCTAGCTATTTCCCGTGGCTACCCAGTAGGCTATCCTGTTGGAAAAGTGCATTTGCCGGAATATAAGCGTAGCTCTATGACACCGCTAAAGTACATACAGCTTTTTCTCGGTGAAATATTCTTTACGGAAAAACGGTATCAATACTTCCAGACAAATTTGTAAAAAGTTACACTTGACAAAAAAACCGAAAAAAACCGGCCAAGTGCGATTCGGACTCGCACACGAAGGGTTCCGTTGGTTACCCTTTGGTTATGGAACCCTAAAAACGATTTGCCCTCTTAATAAATATTACCTAGTTAGATGAATCGGAGTAACTAAGAGATTAAAGCTTCTATCTGCGAGGAGAGCCCAACGATTAGCTTTTTTTAGCCTGTAGTGTCCCACTGCTGGGCAAAGGCGTCTCCCCATATCCTTCCAGACACTCTTCTTCTGCGCTGCCTCGAATTGGCATTACCACAGATTTACACTCTATCTATCTATATCTATATTAATATATAAAGCTGAAGAGTTTGTTTGTATGTTTGCGGTCCGATTTGAAAATTCAGTGTTAGATAGCCCATTTATCGAGGAAGGCTATAGGCTATATATCATCACGCTAAGACCAATGGGAGCGGAGCAGACGGAAGTTGCGCGGGGCAACTAGTACTAGTAGTAATATATAAAGCTGAAGAGTTTGTTTGCTTGAACGCGTTAATCTCAGGAACTACTGGTCCTATTTGCAAAAATCTTTCAGTGTTAGATAGCCCATTTATCGAGGAAGGCTAAACATATATATCATCACGCTAAGACCAATAGGAGCGAAGCAGACGAAGTTGCACGGGGCAACTAGTATAATATAAAGCCGTGTCTGTAAACACTTATAATAACTGGGTTAAATAATATAGTACACTCTATAAATAAGCGTTACAACTAACTCTGGTTTACCGCTCTGTATTATGGCTTGATTAATTGCTTTAGCTAGTAAATCTCTTCACGGTCTTATACTGATTGAATCACCTTATGATTTCCCATAAAAAAAGGGTTTTGCTAGTAGTTTCTAACATTTTTTTTTTTTTTTTTTTACTATTGATAGGCACGCTTTTGACCACTATCTCACCTGATGGTAAGCGAGGATGTTGTCGAAGATGGAGCACGCTAGCCTAGAAATAACCTATTCACTCTTGATTTAAAGACTCCCAGGTTGTAGCTATCAGGAAACACAGACTCCGGCAGGGAATTCCACTCCTTAGCTGTACGCACTATGAATGTGTTCCCAAAACGTTTTGTGCGTATGGGTGGGATGTCCACCATGTAACATTACATGGACTGTGGGAAAATGCAAGACCAACAGCCATATTCTAAGTACCTTTGAAGGAAACTCTGTCGCCATGACATCGGAATATTCTTTTGAGTTGAGTACGTAAATGTCAATAAATGAGTTGAAGTAGAGTCGAGTGGGCGAAATGACAGAATATGGGTAAAATGCGGAAATAGACGTCCAATGGGCGTCTATTATTTAATAAAAAATGTTGCTGGACATGATTCTCTTAGTTCTCTGGCAATCTGTACAAATATTATGAAGCTGGAAGAGTTTGTTTGGTTGAACGCGCTATCTCAGGAACTACTGGTTCGATTCGAATTGATCGCGGAAAGCCATAGGCTATATAAAATCACGCTACGACCAATAGGAGCGGAGCATTAAGCAGACGAAGTTGTGCGGGCCGCTAGTTTAATAATAATTGTATTGACGGATTTAGTCCCCAATCGTTTTAATAATTTAGCCATACTGGTTTTCGACAACTCAATAGAGACACAATGTGCAATTTGTTCGACGTCAATCAGTGTTTGTTCACCTTTCTAAATCTCTTCTCCGGTTATTTCAACATTCTTTAATCCGAAACACTCAACATAATCGTATTACAAGTTCGCCATATTTTACCGCATAAACTTTCATCGATGGATTTGATAAACATTCGAATTGAATACATATTTTTGGACTACAGTGCTTCCATTGTTTCGTTGTGAAAGCGAGATAGAGCTATATAAATAGAGACAGAAAACAGAAAGTTAGATGCTGCTTATTCTCTCTAGCTTAACAGACATTTGTTGTTGGGGAGTTGCGCCACTTCTTAGCTAAAATACTAGGAAGTGGTGACGGGCGGGCGTTTTGGGGACTGTCTTTATGTAAACGTTGCGTTCAAAAAGTGCTGGCACTCAATCTTATTTGAATAAATGTCTTCTGATTTTGATAAACATTCGAATTGAATACATATAGTATTTTTGGACTACAGTGCTTCTTTTGTTCTGTTGTGAAAGCGAGATAGTTACACAAATTCGATGCTAGCGTCTCTTTCAAGAACAGCTTGATACTTTTTGGATTAACAGTTATTTGATGCCTGGTATATCATTTCACCCTTCTGTATGAATATAGAGATTAAGCCCCTAGGAGTTCGACGAATTGACAGGAAAGGTTATCATGTGGGGTGTCAAATAGTTCGGAAATAGGAGAGGGATAGAGAATGTTCAGGTCTAGTGTCTCGAACGAAATTCATGCAAAAATAACTGTGACAAATTGACAAATGCGCATTATATGTATGTGATTGGTTGGAAGAGTTTTCACCAGCCTATCGTGTCGTTTGGCTTGCCAAGTCGATATTTTTTTGCAGAAACCGGGGTAAGGCTCTTACAAGTTGAACACCCACCACCACACACCATTGTACACTAGTTTTATAAGCGTTTTTACTGTGCTTGTTATGAGGTGTACAATAAAGTATATAATAATAAAGCTGTACTACAAACATTATTTTCTAGTTGGAACTGGGAATAGAGCAGTCACTCAAGTGGGATTTGCACTTGAGTACTTGACCAATAAGTAGGTACTCAATAATTATCTTTATTGCATTCCACATGTATGCTTAGGCGGTAAAAACAAAATTGGTTCATGTGGACCCTGTCGGGCACAGCAAGACAAGTAAGATAAGTAGGAGAGAGGAAGCATTTTATAATAATGTAAAACACAGAGACTTGGGTAGTTTGCGGTATGTACTTACTTAAGTTATGATTTTATAAGTCTATCACTTAGATATTCGTTTACCGAGTAGTAGCTTTTATTTAGCAAAAGATTTCTTATAAATATGTTAATTTTCTCTTCTTTTTTATTGAAGCGGGTAGTTTACTGTGTAATTTAATGGGTAATGTCCATATAGGAACTTTTAAAGTACATTTTTAATCGAGAACTTGGTAAGTTTAGCCTAGATTGGTCTGAGTAGATAGCGATAGTAAGTAAGGAACACAGACCTGACGAAATCAATATGAGACTGCCATTTTGAATTAAAGCTTGTTTAAACCCCTTGTCAAAAAGCGCAACACTCTTCAATCACGAAACTGGCAAAAAGCCAAGAAATTGGTCTCAAGAAGACTCAAGTTGCTCACAATCAATAAGTGAAAATTGGCGTGAAGAATTTATCCACTCAATTTTATAATAGGCTAGCTGTCACCGTTAAAACTCACCATATGGTCGGAACCCACGCGTGGCAGTGGCCGTGGACCTATTGGAGATAATATTACGACACGACTCATACTTAGATTTTATTATTTGCCATATTAATTTGCGTGGGTGGTGTTGACTACTCATTGCGGAGACATTTGCATTGAGAATTGTTTTTTGGAGTTCTTCTAGCTTGTTTTGTTATAATAGCACTCCGCTCGCGACTTCGTCCGCGCTGCAATTTTCTTAAGGATCCCTAATTTTTTCTAGTACTAAATACATCTCGTCCACGTTTATTATGTGCACAGCCTAATTGTGGAGCTCTCTGCCAGCGTCTACGTTCCCTTCCACATATAACCCTGCCTTCAAAGCAAGAGTGAACAGGCATCTTCTACGCTCTACGCTCCATCATAGACCTTATTCATCGCTTTCCATCAGGCGTGATCGAGGTCAAGAGTAAATAAAACAGCACCTTTGGAGGGCTAGAAAAAAAGCGAAATGTTATTTCGTCTAGCTGGTTAAATTCTGAGACGTTTTTTTAGCCCAGAAGTGAGACGATATTATAATTTTAAAGATTTATCGCTTACCGTCGATTCTGATGCCTATTTTTTAAGTCTTTCTGAAGGAAACTTCCTCGATGCTAATCGTCTCAGTAGCCATTAGATCGGAAAAAAAAACCCTCGATGAATGACAATAAATAATAACCTGTAATTAACAATTTGCTTGATTCAAGTGGAAGAAATGACGTTATTTATAGGGGTCAGACGCAACGAGTCGTACGAAATTGCATTGACCAGCTGCATCAATCAATGTTGCAGCGTTTTCACAATCACGCTCAATCATCATCAGACGTCCAGACTGACTGCAATTTGCCACAGCTGTTTATGTATCCCACCTATGCATAAAATGATAAGAACTCGTTGTTGGTGCGAGTTTCCAGATTATTCTCAAATGTAAACTAATATAATATACAGGTACGACAAATTCTTTACGTGTTTTACAAGAAAAAGAAGTTCTGATCCGATTCTGAAAATTCTTGCAAAAGACACTATCATCTTTCTAGGCTTCTTTTTATCCTGGATAAATATTTTGGTTTCTGTGAGATTACGGAAGTGAAGCCGCAAAAAAAATAAAATTAGCGCTATGGCTTTATAGGCATGTCCTAGCATTACGCTGAGCGATGGGCGTTTTACGCAAATGTGATGCATATTTTCTCAACCACTAATTTTGTTTCTTTTCTCATGATATCAGTCATAATTGGCGCAAATAAAAACAAGCCAAAAACTTAAAGCTTAAACTAAATACATGCAATGATAAACGACATTTATTTTGTAAGTAGGTCAAACACACTCTTTAACACGTCAATCTTTTTTGGTCATTTGAAGCTAGGTGAGGCCGGTGTTTCCTAGCTGACTACCCTGAGAAGAAACACCGAAACTGTTCTAACTAGCTTCAAATATTCCACGACTTACATTTTCACCTTAGGAAATTTTCCGACAAGTCAGCCCCTGTTGCTAAAATCCAGTATCTCCCAGAGACCTAAACTAAGCCCAGTTAGTTACATCTGCGTCACCTTGGCCCACTGGCGCTCGGTTGTCGATACGATATACTTGTGACTGTGCTGTGTAGCCGGTTCTGGGAACACGGAGATAGGTATGAATGTTGTCAAGCTGTTTATTTTCCTCGTATGAGGCATAGGTGTATTTGAGGATCGCCGGGATGATGTTTTTGTGAGGTTTGATCTTGGAATTCTGAAATCTGGCTCTGAAGTATTCTTGTTAATGTAGTTTTCAGAATGACAAACGGGTAAGGTTTGCCCATTTTTCATTCTGAAAACTAAAAATAAAAATAACAATAAAAAAAAACAAGTTCGGTTTAAAATTATAACTTTTCAGACATAGAGCCAAAACAATATTATATCTCAAATGGGTTCCAATCCAAACCCACAGCATAAACTACACTCGTCTACACCCACCCCAATACCAGACTGCGGACATTTAGCGTCCATCCGTCTCTTAATAATCTTGGATAAACACAATCAGTTCCAAGGCTAGACAGCGGGGAGCATGGGGGTTGAAATGCCGCGCCCTTTCCGACACTCCCCCTGGATGGGGAACATAGAAGGGTGATTTGTAAAAGTCACGATAGTCGAATAAATATGTAGTCATTTCTGGAATGTGTCTTGATAAGCATGATGTTTATTTGGTTAAGTGGTTGATACGATAAAAAGGGATTACGGTTTTTTGGAGGATACGTGTTGATAAGATTGAAATTCCTTAATTTCTTTTTTTTAAATGCAGGCTTTGAAGTCGTAAAGATGGACGAACTTTGAGTAATGTTTGGAGGATTTGATCTTCAACTACGCCCACGTTTTATCGCCAAATACCTAAAGATGCTGCAAGCGTGAATTATGTAACGCTTAGGTTGTATGTTTACCGGTTGATTGGACATTGAGATAACTCGAAAAAGAAAAAAACAAATTTTGTCCCCAGTTATCGAATTGAAAATCGTTGCAAATTGGCTCTATAACAACCCATTTGCATTAAAATGCCAATCAACTTGTATAGGTACAAATAGGGCTTTTACACTAAGACAAGTGATTTCCAGCAAGAACCTAAAGCTTTCAACAAGGTATTTTCAATTGTCCAAGGCTCTGTGCCGCTCGTTGTTCTTGACCAAACTATGTACCATCTGCTGGGGCCGAGCGTCCCAAATGCCTGTTCTTCAGAACCTTTCCCGATTTAGTTTACGTACCCAATTACGCTTCTAAACCAAAAACATGGCCACCTACTGGGCACTTGCAAGCAATGTAAACATAAGAGAACGAAAAGAAGAGTTACAAAATCCCACAACCAAAAATACGTGACAACCGGAAAATACAGTTACAATTTCATAATACTACTCTAGACAGACTGACATACATCAAGATTAAAATTGAAAGCTCAGACAAAACAAAGTACAACACTCGAGTACTATGGCAGTACAAACAAAAAACCATGAATGAACGTTGCGTTGGCCGCGCGGTTGCGTGCGCGCACCTAATATGGCGAACGCTTATCTGCTCGGGGCATGCCTTAGCAGGCGTTTAGATTTGGCTTAGATACGTCGAGGATTGGTTTTATTATGGAGTTGTGTTGACTGTTTTGATCGATTAAATGGGAAGATGGATTCGGAAGTTGGTTGGAAATTGATAAAGATCATGGATTCGTTTAGATTGATTATGTGTCAAAGTCTAATGCTATTGTTCGAAGCTTTTAAAAGCGTGGGCTTAGACTTCATCGCTTTTTAGAACTATCTAAGATACCTTTTGTGGAGTTGAGTTCATTATCAGCACATTTGGCTGTCACAGAGATGAAATTTCTCCTACCCACCTAACATTAGCTGATTACGTTGATTTTCAATCATTCGGCCTAACTTTTTCCCAACTGTCAAAGATGTTTAAATGACCGAGACTAACGCCTAAACGTGTTTTCCGAGACACGGTGGTGTTGGCAGGTAATGGATCATCAGATCACCCCCATCCATAGACCGACTTTAGCAAGTCTCCTCCACCCCTGCGGCTTTTATTATTTAGCTACAAAGTCTTCCGATAATCATTGTGTTGTTATGTGGCATTTGACCCCTAACGAGACGGTAATCTCTTGATTGACTGGTAGAGAATGTCAAAGGTATTAAAACCCGCCGATGTACTACTCTGTCAAGAAAGTACCGGGAAAAGATCAATAATACACAAAATGTCTGTTATTCATCAAAATTTATTTTATCACCTTCAAAGTATGCTCCTTTAGAAACGATACACTTGCGCCAACGAATAATCCATTCATCAAAACATTTTTTAAACGCTGCTTCCGGAATTGAGTTCAGTTCTCGCCGCGAATTCTCCTTTATGTCTTCTATCGATTGAAAACGGTTCAGTTGGAAGGCGCCACTCCGAAGCTTGTTGACTAGTTTGCATGTCAAACTCGTAAACCCACGTCTCGTCACCAGTAACAATGCGTTTCATGAATGTTGGATCCGAACTGACTCGTTCTAGCATGTCCTCAGCGACTTTCATGCGATTGAATTTTTTGAGAAAATTCAGATCTTTTGGGACTAGCCGAGCAGCAACATGTTTCATACCCAAATGATTAGTTAAAATGGTACGGATCGACTCGTGAGATACAGAAAGTTCGGCGGCTATCTCTCTCAGAGTTGAATGGGGATTTTCAGTCACTACTTCCTTCACTTTTGCGATGTTAACTTCAGTTGCAGACGTTGACGGCCTACCAGAGCGAGGCAAATCTTCCATCACATCTCGACCGCTTTTGAACGCTTTGAACCACTCATAAGCACGAGTTTTGATAAAGTCGTTTCACCGTAAGCCTTCTGTAACATTTTCAGTGACTCCGAACACGAAATTCCATTGGCGATGCAAAATTTAAGACAAACTCTTTGTTCGATATTTTTGTCCATTATGAAATTCGCAATACACACTATATATGATATTACTAAAACCAGCACTGTATTTAATATAAATAACAGATGCAACTCAAACTCCGCGCCAAAATGGAAAACAGTTGTGCCAATCTAACAACTACAAAAAACAAAAATTTGAATTTGGAACTATAAACAAATCATCCATTCCCGATACTTTTTTGACTGAATGTATATTTTCTGGTCTGGAAATCAGGTTGTCTGGAAGAGATCACGGAATGCGATAAAGCCCGTCATTGTATGTGTTTTTTAGGGTTCCGAACAAAATACTGAACCCTTATAGGATCACTCGGGTGTCTGTCTGTCCGTCTGTCACAGACAGTTTTCTCCGGATCTACTTGACGGATTCTGTTGAAATTTGGTACAATATGGACTTTTGTGACCCAAAGACGGGAAGCGTTACGTAAATTATTAAATTTTTGGTATGGGCGTCACTTTTGGGGGTAAAACAAGAAATTATAAAAAAAAAATGATTTGAACAATATCCTGTGACATATCAAATGAAAGAGCTTACTGTGAGGGTTTTAATTATATTTTTTTCATAATTTTAAATAAATGGTTTGAAGTTATTCAAGAAATTAGACGAAAAATGACCATTCCCTCTTATCTCCAAAACTACTGAGCCTAAAATTTTGTAAAGGAGATAATAGATCTTTACCTATAGATTACAGGAAAATCTATAAGAATTATATACTTAGTGGTAAAATAACATATATGTTTAAAAAAAGTAATTCGTTCGGAACATGTTGCACGCGAGTCCGACTCGCACTTGGCCAGTTTTTTTTTGTTTTAAGTTTCCTTTTTGTTTTAATTTTGGTGTACAATAAAGTACCTATACCTATAGTAAATAAATACATTTATAAATTATTATTATTTTTTATAAATTAGCACCTAAAATGCATCGACATTACAAGTAATCTCACAGTTTTTGTCACTCACCTGAGGACATAAAAAATTTCATTCGCTGCGATACAAAATGTTCTAGAAGGTAACTAAAAACTACAAAACAGTCCGAATTCTTGCAAGAGCGCTACGATTATTTCGTTCCGAAAAACCCTTTATCGTCACGTACAGTTTCAAATACCTTGCATGCCATACTGCACACACAAAGACATAGTTATCTCTAGAGAATGTGAGCGAACAACGAGGGTCGTGTCAGTGAAAGTTGTTCGTAGATAACCTGCCTGTATTATGCATTGTGGGCTCTCGAACTTTCTGCGATACCACAGGAATCTGTGGTGGATATTTCTGCATAGGTGGCGAACGATAAAACGAGGATAAGAGGTAATTGGAAGCTGTTTTTAAAAGTAGAATGCAGTGCGGCGGACGATTTATGAAAACTAAGAGGCATTAGGTAGGCACTAGATAAATGTGCAATAACGGTCATTGACCCATACATTTATTGTTTTTTTTTTAATATATATTTTTCAAGCGATGATGTGATCGAAGATGCAAAAAACAAAAAATAAAGACAAAGCTGTCCTACAATGTATATAAAAAACGGTTTATCATTTATTGTTCGGTTATCCAACGACAGGACATTAGGGAAAAGGCAATGTAATTTATTGCGAGTTTATCTGGCGTCTACCATATAAGTAGAACGTTTTAGAAATCATAAACAGGTGAAATTGTCTCCTTGTTAGTTTGTTTGTCGAAGGTGATCTCGAGAAGTACTAATCCAATTACGAATATTATTTAACAGATCGCTACACTATCGCTGAATTCCATATGTTATCGCTCTTTTTATCGCGGAAAAAACACGATTCCTGTGGGATAGCTCAAGGATCCAAAATTGAAAAATCAAGTGAAATAAAATTAATATGCTAAAGGTTCACATAAGACAAGAACGCTAATTATATGCAATCACTAGTTGACAAGCTCCTATTGCTCTTAGCGTGATAATATACAGCCTTCCTCGATTAATGGGCTATCTAACACTAATAATCTTTCAAATCGGACCACTAGTTCCTGAGATTATTAGCGCGTTCAAGCAAGCAACAAACAAACTCTTTTGCTTTATATATCAGTATAGATATGTAGGCTTTCTAAAGAGCGGAAGCTTCCATCGAGCGGAAACGAAGCGCGACGTGGCTAGGCCATGGGAGCCATACATGGGTTTTGTTCTTAAACTTTAACTTTAAAAGTTCAAGCTTTATAATATGTTGATGTCCTCTTTCAAGTAAGCGAAATGAAGTGGCATTTCATAATTTATGATGCTCTTCCTCTATAAGTGGAGTAAATGTCAAGAAACTTTAGCGCGGTGACTTGTTAAGTTTGGTAAACATACGCCAACGTATTCTGATGGGTGCATGATGCATCGTTGAGAGTTGTGCTTCACTGGCGAATTGGATATTGTAAAAGTTCATGTTATGGGGTCCACAGTTCCTTTTCCTCTTATCGTGAATGGAAAAATAATCGTCTTGGGAAACCAAGACAAACCTGCGTTAGTCTTTGAATAGAATAGAAAACATTCATTCGAAACAAACACACCACAACAGTAACAAATACAGAGTAAAAGAGTAGAATAGATCATCATCATCTGCCTGCCTTTCCCCTACTTTTTCTGGCTTATGACTAGCCGTAACGACTGTCAAAGATCTCCAATTGACAGCCGGGACCAACAGCTTAACGTGCTTTTCGAGGCGCGGAAGAAACGCGGTATGTTAAGATCCCCTATCCACCGACCAAACTTGGCAAAGATCGACCAATCAGTATGGTGAAATAGTTAAAGTAAAAACCCTAGCAGTGACCGTCTCAACTAATTCGCTACTCTTTTGTTTCCAGGTTTCTCGTCTGGTGATCCTCCATGAAGAAGCAGAAGATGGCAATGCTATGCCTGACCTGGCGAGGCCGGTGCAAGCCGTGTCGCTCGCTGTCAATAACCTGGTCAAGGTGAGTAGTCAAGAATCTCGACTCCCTGTTCTTAGTTGATAGTTTGATAGTTGTGAGTTTTTATGCCATGGCAGGCCTAAGAAATGCTAGCGTGACGAAAGAAGCCTTTATGACGACAGGAAGTGACCCGGCTATGAACATTAATGGCCTAACCTAGCCTTTTCCCTTTGACCCACTGTAGGACACAAAAATCCTTTTATTCTCAACAAACACAACAATTATGTCGATAGGCGTCGAGCTCGTCCCGCCATCTTCGACTGACATTTTCTGGGATCCACATTTGCTTTGGTTGATTTAGCTCATGAATCATTGCGAAAAGGATGTATTGCTGGGCAGCTTTTTCAGTACCGGTGTACCGGTTCGAAGATGAGTATATCACTAAAATCATGGGTCTTAATGTTATTCTAAACCGGTCATGTCCTCGTATGATGATTACATCTTGTCTAGAGACATGACATCGTAGTCAAGCTCCACAAAACTTAAACCGTTATGTCCCCAGGTCGGCCACGAGACCATCGAGTCTTCAGAAGACTCGGTCCTCAGACACGACATGCCAGGCGCCTTGCACCGTGTGGAAACCGCCGCCACTCTCCTGCAGCAGGCCTCCGATATGCTGCGATCCGACCCTTACTCAGGACCTGCAAGGTAACGTCATCCTTATTATAAACATACGTCTGTAGTTGCCAAAGTTTTAGTCAGCGGTGTACCAATATTTCGCAAGTTGTTGCGAGGCTGTTGTCGTCAATCGGTCACTAATCCAGACTCTCCTAGGAACTGCCAGAGTTGTGGAAGAGTCTGACACTCTCTCCCGCTCCGCCCAGAGTGAGAGAAGTCATTTGATGATACCACATTAAAAAAAAAAAACTGGTTAATGCTACGTTAGAAAACTCCAATTATTGTGTATAACTGTGTAGAGATTTCTAGAAGAAGTAGTCTGGTACAGTTCAGACAGTTTTGGTTTCCAGGGCAGAAACGCATCTACGAGTATCTGATACAAAACCTCTGACATAGCAAATGACCGCTTACTATCTGTAATTTTTAAGAGCCTGGATCTGGACCTTTAGAATGGGTCCAGACTGCTTCGTAGTCGCGCTACGACATTAGGCAAGTAAGGCACCTTTCATTTAATAAAAACAGAGGGTAAGCGATTATGACTACGACGATAGATCAGGCTTATCTAGAAGTAACCTGTTCACTTTAAATACCTCAAGGTTGTAGCTTCCATCTAACAAACTAGAATGGCGATGAACCACTCCAGCATTTTCTTTTAAATTTTGAATGGTTTTTGCCATAGCGTGATATGCTTATCATAAATCTCTAACAAAAATATACATTAGCATTCAAGCTTCCGCAGTTAAAAACCCAACAACTCATTCCATCTAAAAAGATCAATACCACAAAACTACAGGTCATTTACCTTCTTCGAATAAATGTTTTAGAACTGCACTTTGGCATGACAACGTTACCTGAGGAACATTTTTGTTCGTCATGGTACGGAAAGCCCGAAGGTTTTAGTCTCCCATACTCGGGCACGATGTCAGTGTCTCTCGCCGCGAGCCTGTTCACCTTTGAGTCGGAGACCACGAGTGTGAGGGAGCTGAAACTAAGCCTTGTTTGCAGGAAGAAGCTGATCGAAGGCTCCCGGGGTATCCTGCAAGGGACTTCCGCGTTACTGCTGTGTTTCGATGAGTCGGAGGTTCGGAAGATTGTTAAGGAGTGCAAAAAGGTAATTGTTTTGCTTTATTCTTTGTAGCAGGATGATGATGATTTTTTGAATACGAATCGGTAGTTTATAGTTATTTTTTTACCATTAGAGTAAATAAAAAAATATTTATAAAATTTTACAAATCTCAGGTCAGCTAATTGCACTCACTTGCTTAACTCAATGTAAGCAATTTTTAAGATTTTTGTGAAAATGATATTTTCAGAGCTTATAATAGAGGCAATTACTAAATTGTGACCGAAAAAGAGCTGCATGCGCGGAAAAATCTGCAGAGTAAAACTCTCATTACGAGACAGGCAGTAATCAATGAAACTTCAAAACTACTCGTACATAAAAATAATTGTCACACATATTCATTAGACATTCAGAAATTGCTATTATTTTCATATTTCCGTGGGAAAACGAAAGTAATATGAACATTTATGAATTTCTATTTGTTTTTACACGATGACTTGCTATTTGATAAATTAAGATCTATTGTTTGTGCCGTGAGATATCTGCGGTTTTATACGTGTAAGGAAAGACAATGGGAAATAGAAATGTCTCGAGTTGGCTGTAAGAAATTAGAAAGTTATTTATTTACTGTAAACATAGGCCTGAGAGTATCAATCAATCATAGCGTTTTCCGGAATCATCTAAAATGACCAAAATCTAAGAAGCCTAGTTGACAACAGGATACAACATTGCTTTACTTTACTAGTAAGTACGAAAGAGATACAATAAATCTCTTTCGCACTAAGCGGTAAAAGGAATCTTCTATCCCTCTCTACTCAGCTGTCAAATCGGACTTCCTAGATTTTGGTGACTTGCACACGGAGGAGGAGGAGCTCGTGGCTAAATAATAACAGCCGCACGGGTCGATCTTTAAGGTTAAGCAACGCTTGCCAAGGTTGGTCTGTGGATGGGTGATCATCTTAACATACCGAGTTTCCTCCGTGCCTCGGAAAGCACGTTAAGCCGTTGGTCCCGGCTGTCATTTGTAGGTCTTTGGCAGTCGTTAAGGATGGTCAGAAGCCAGTAAATCTGACTCCAGTCTTGCCAAGTAGTACCGTGTTACCCAGTTAATGTGTTGTGGAGGTCTGGTAGGCAGCCGCTCCACGTAAAACACTAGTATTCAGCTGAATCCGGTTAGACTGGAAGCTGACCCCAATGTAGTTGGGAAAAGGCTAGGCTGATGATGGAGTGCGGCACACGGAGACGGTCGATGGAGCAGACATGTGTTAGAGTGGCGGCATAATGTGGGACGCCCTGCGGCACGATGGATCGATGATGTAAAGAAGGTGGCTGGCAGCGGATGGATGCGGACTGCCCAAGACCGGGATAGTTGGCGCTCTTTGAGGGAGGCTTACGTTCAGCAGAGGACGGCAATTGGCTGAAATGTTGATGATAATTTTACATGGAGCGACTTCTACAACCCAGACTCTGGGTAACATTGTATTTTTGGCAAGACTGGTGTAATTTTTTTGGGATTCTGACGATCCGTAACGACTCCCAAAGATCTACACATGACAGCCGGGACCAACGGCTTAACTTTCCGATGCACGGAGGAGTCTCGTTATGTTAAGATGGTAGATCCATAGACCGACCTCGGCAAGCGTTGCTTAACCTTGAGGATAAACCCGTGCGGCCATGAGCTTTTTCGTATATTTTGAAGATATTTTAATGTTGCTTAATATTTCAGGTGCTCGATTACCTAGGCGTGGCGGAGGTCATAGACACCATGGAGGACTTGGTGCAGTTCCTCAGGGACATCTCACCAGCTCTCTCCAGGGCAGCCAGAGAGGTAAGCAATGCTGTTCACCTTCTATGAGAGTAACACTTCAAGAATAATGGTGTATTGTATTTATTTTAAGCTAAGTACTACTATTAATTACCTGCCGTATGGTGCCGTAAAATAATAATACCATCCCATCACTTCCCGTGGGTGTCGTAAAAGGCGACTGAGGGAAACTCACACGTGAATGGCCAGTAGCGTGCTCTGTAAAACGCAACACCATACACTGCGATCGCCAACCCGTCTGCCAAGCGTGGTGATTTTGGCAAACACCCCTTTGGGGGAGGCCTATGTCCATCAGTGGACGTCTTTTGGCTGTTATGATGATGAGTACTACTATTAATGCAGCCCTTAGTTGCGGCTAAGAAGTAAGCATTTGGGAAACTATTTTGAAAGACCTTCGTCAATCACTTACTGCACTGCAGCGGGTCTAGGCTAAATTAGGAGAATTATATTAGAATTATAATATTACCCACACAACAATCTGTCAAATTCCATTTTCATCTTTATCGCTAACGCATTAGGTTCAAGGTTGATTGGGAATTTGACAGTGACGGGTAGCGTGACGTGCTTTCTGCGGGTTTATATAAAAGCCACTTTAGTAGAATCATATTAGGATCATAATACTAATGACGCAATAATCTGTCAAATTCCATTTTTATCTTTATTGCTAACGCATTAGGTTCAAAGTTGATTGGGAATTTGACAGTGACGGGTAGCGTGACGTGCTTTCTGCGGGTTTAAATACAGGCCACTTTAGTAGAATCATATTAGAATTATAATATTACCCACACAACAATCTGTCAAATTCCATTTTCATCTTTATCGCTAACGCATTAGGTTCAAAGTTGATTGGGAATTTGACAGTGACGGGTAGCGTGATGTGCTTTCTGCGGGTTTAAATACAGGCCACTTTAGTAGAATCATATTAGAATTATAATATTACCCACACAATAATCTGTGAAATTCCATTTTCATCTTTATCGCTAACGCATTAGGTTCAAGGTTGATTGGGAAAATTTGACAGTGACGGGTAGCGTGATGTGCTTTCTGCGGGTTTATATAAAAGCCACTTTAGTAGAATCATATTAGGATCATAATACTAATGACGCAATAATCTGTCAAATTCCATTTTTATCTTTATTGCTAACGCATTAGGTTCAAAGTTGATTGGGAATTTGACAGTGACGGGTAGCGTGACGTGCTTTCTGCGGGTTTAAATACAGGCCACTTTAGTAGAATCATATTAGAATTATAATATTACCCACACAATAATCTGTGAAATTCCATTTTCATCTTTATCGCTAACGCATTAGGTTCAAGGTTGATTGGGAAAATTTGACAGTGACGGGTAGCGTGATGTGCTTTCTGATTCTGCTGAAGTGGCCTTTTTAGACCCCGCTGATGCCTTATAAATGAAATGTTACGAGAACAGTGACTTCAAACCATTTGGCTAGGTGTAATCTACAGCAAACAAAGTAGGTAAAAACATAACTATGGGGTAATCTAATCTAGCCCGTCATGTCCCACTGCTGGGCCAAGGCCTCCCTTTCCCGTTTCCACACACGTCTAGTCTTCTGCCATTGTGGGCCGGTTCTTAAGGCAAGAGTCGAGTTTGTCTCTCCACTTTCAGCTTGGTCTACCGCGATGTCGTCTAGCATTGAAAGGAACCCAGTTAGTGGTTCTTTTAGCTCTACAGACATACGATAGACATGGCCGGTCCAATAGTTCATTAAGGTGGATGCTCCAGGGTAGCCCGCGAAATTCAAATATTTTTATGTTTTTTGCAATTTGCCGGTCAGTGTGAAGCTTCATGTAGTTCGAAAGAATGAATATTTCGGAAATAATCATTCTTTCGAACTACATGAACTTAGAGGGCTATATTGATGATTAAAATGGTTATAATTCTTTAGATAAATACGCGTTACGGTCGCAGATCGCATTTGGTCCACGTACAGCTTCACACTGACCGGCAAATTGCAAAAAACATAAAAATATTTGAATTTCGCGGGCCACCCTGGAGCATCCACCTAAATGATGGCTAGGTTAGCTACTAACTCGGAGTTAAAAAAATATTTGTGAGTTTGTGTGAGCGGACCTTTGGGACTAGAACATCAAAGACGGTGTATCTAAACAGTTTTGTTTTATTCTTTCAAGGTCGCAGCAAGAGCAGCTGAGCTGACCCATCCCCCCCACGCAGAGACCCTGAACCGCTGCCTCGAGAGCGTGAAGCAACTGGCGCCTGTGCTCATCTGCTCCATGAAGATCTACATACATATCCTCACTGAAGGTAAAACAACTTTGAAGAGAAGCAAAGCAAAACTATTTAATACAACAGGATAGGTTTGATGTTTTACACGGAATAAATACAATACCTCTTTGTTTTCTTACCATTCATACTTATGTATAGAGAAGAATATATTTCGACTAACCCAAGAAAGCTCAAGAACCTAGACAGTATAGAATGAAAGAGCGAGCGAAACGAGCTCGAAAATATTTGCAACCTGGATGTTCGGTGAGAGCCGGGCCCCAGGCTGCACGAGCTCCCTACCCGACTCCTTGCGGCAACCCAGGACCGTGAGGGCTCTGGTAGTAACCGATTGTCAGAAGTCAGAAATTTTGACACCAGTGTTGCCAAGAAGTTCCCACCGTCCAGCCCACCTCCTGGCTCCACAGCCGGCAACTGGAAACAGGCTGTTGCCCAGTTACTGTATTGTGGTGGTCAGATACTACTCTCTGCCAGCGTCTGCGTTCCCTTCCACATATAACATCCGACTGCCTTCAAAGCGCGACTGGGCATTTTCTGGGCATGCTCGCTCCATCATAGACCTCATCTATCGCTTTCCATCAGGCGTGATTGTGGTCAAGAACCAATTCCTAAATAAAAAATAAAAAAAACGTGGTAAAATACTGCTATTCATCATATCTGATTCTCATTCTATTCTATCTTCTGATTCAGGAGGCAAAGGTATGGAGGAAGCTGCTGAAAACAGAAACTATCTGGCGCAGAGAATGGCGGACGAAATACATGAGATTATACGGTGAGTTACCAAGACTAGAGTCAAATTAGCTGTGAGTTTTCCCCATCAAATAAAAGAAAAACCGGCCAAGTGCGAGTCGGAATGGCACACGAAGGGTTCCGATCGTAATTTTTAGTATTTGTTGTTATGATGATGATAAAATTGTCTACCTGTTCTTGAGATACAGCCCACAGACAGACAGACAGACGGACGGACGGACAGCGGAGGCTTATTAAATGGGTTCCGTCGGTTACCCTTCGGTTACGGAACCCTAAAAAGATGTATATTCAAAGCTGTTGCTGTAAATATAAATCACATCTATTTTATCTGTATACTAATATATAAAGCTGAAGAGTTTGTTTGTTTGTTTACTTGAACGCGCTAATCTCAGGAACTACTGGTCCGATTTGAAAAATTCTTTCAGAGTTAGATAGCCCATTTATCGGGCAAGGCTATCATCACGCTAAAACCAAAAGGAGCGAAGCTGTAATGAAAATTGTGACGCAGACGAAGTTGCGCGGGTCAACTAATGTAATACATATATCTTTGTTCAGTGTGCTACAATTGACATCATACGTGGAAGACGGCGGTGAAAAGGACAACGTTGCGGTACTGAAGGCGTTGCAGCAACAGATACACGCCAAGATGGGCGCTGCGCACGAGTTTCTTAATGTGAGTATAATATGTTATTTGTTTTACAAAACTGATAGTATATACCAAAAAAGTCACCAAGTTCATAAAACCAATATAGAACAGCGACTTCAAACTACACCTCTTACATTAAGAGGTGTAGTTTGAAGTCGCTTAGTTTTGACAGAAAGCTAAAAAATTGGAAAAGCTACTATACATTATTATGTAGTATTTTCATGTTTTAAGTAGGTAACACAAGAGTTTTAGGAAATTATAAGACGATAACAAAAAAAAAACTTGCTTCTTGAATTCGTGAGCCTTTATTGTATTTTATAGGATTCTGATGCGCAACGCAACGGCTATGGTGAGCGTGCCCTACGGAGCGTGCTGACGTCAGCACAGCGCGCCACTGAACATCTCGCGCCGCAGCCTGCTGACGCTGCCAGGAGGATCGCCAGGTATGGACAGTATAGCTGGTGTAGCTAACTATGGTGAGCGTGCCCTACGGAGCGTGCTGACGTCAGCACAGCGCGCCACTGAACATCTCGCGCCGCAGCCTGCTGACGCTGCCAGGAGGATCGCCAGGTATGGACAGTATAGCTGGTGTAGCTAACTATGGTGAGCGTGCCCTACGGAGCGTGCTGACGTCAGCACAGCGCGCCACTGAACATCTCGCGCCGCAGCCTGCTGACGCTGCCAGGAGGATCGCCAGGTATGGACAGTATAGCTGGTGTAGCTAACTATGGTGAGCGTGCCCTACGGAGCGTGCTGACGTCAGCACAGCGCGCCACTGAACATCTCGCGCCGCAGCCTGCTGACGCTGCCAGGAGGATCGCCAGGTATGGACAGTATAGCTGGTGTAGCTAACTATGGTGAGCGTGCCCTACGGAGCGTGCTGACGTCAGCACAGCGCGCCACTGAACATCTCGCGCCGCAGCCTGCTGACGCTGCCAGGAGGATCGCCAGGTATGGACAGTATAGCTGGTGTAGCTAACTATGGTGAGCGTGCCCTACGGAGCGTGCTGACGTCAGCACAGCGCGCCACTGAACATCTCGCGCCGCAGCCTGCTGACGCTGCCAGGAGGATCGCTAGGTATGGACAGTATAGCTGGTGTAGCTAACTATGGTGAGCGTGCCCTACGGAGCGTGCTGACGTCAGCACAGCGCGCCACTGAACATCTCGCGCCGCAGCCTGCTGACGCTGCCAGGAGGATCGCCAGGTATGGACAGTATAGCTGGTGTAGCTAACTATGGTGAGCGTGCCCTACGGAGCGTGCTGACGTCAGCACAGCGCGCCACTGAACATCTCGCGCCGCAGCCTGCTGACGCTGCCAGAAGGATCGCCAGGTATGGACAGTATAGCTGGTGTAGCTAACTATGGTGAGCGTGCCCTACGGAGCGTGCTGACGTTAGCACAGCGCGCCACTGAACATCTCGCGCCGCAGCCTGCTGACGCTGCCAGGAGGATCGCCAGGTATGGACAGTATAGCTGGTGTAGCTAACTATGGTGAGCGTGCCCTACGGAGCGTGCTGACGTCAGCACAGCGCGCCACTGAACATCTCGCGCCGCAGCCTGCTGACGCTGCCAGGAGGATCGCCAGGTATGGACAGTATAGCTGGTGTAGCTAACTATGGTGAGCGTGCCCTACGGAGCGTGCTGACGTCAGCACAGCGCGCCACTGAACATCTCGCGCCGCAGCCTGCTGACGCTGCCAGAAGGATCGCCAGGTATGGACAGTATAGCTGGTGTAGCTAACTATGGTGAGCGTGCCCTACGGAGCGTGCTGACGTCAGCACAGCGCGCCACTGAACATCTCGCGCCGCAGCCTGCTGACGCTGCCAGGAGGATCGCCAGGTATGGACAGTATAGCTGGTGTAGCTAACTATGGTGAGCGTGCCCTACGGAGCGTGCTGACGTCAGCACAGCGCGCCACTGAACATCTCGCGCCGCAGCCTGCTGACGCTGCCAGAAGGATCGCCAGGTATGGACAGTATAGCTGGTGTAGCTAACATCCCTAGATTTGAGACTAGAAGCGGAGTCATCTCTGAGAAAATTAAAATATAGATCTAAAATCTAAGACGAAAATCGATTTTTGTGAAAATACTTCTGCAAGATTACTGCGGGTCTAAAAAGACCACTTCAGCAGAATCAGGAATCAGAAAGCACATCACGCTACCCGTCACTGTCAAATTTTCCCAATCAACCTTGAACCTAATAAGTCAGCTATAAAGATTAAAATGAAATTTGACAGATTGTTGCGTGATTAATATTATGATTATAATAGGGAGCTTGCAGAAACTTTAGGTGGCAGCACATAAATGTCAGTGTCAAGTATGTTTCAAGTAAAAAGTTCGAAATAGCTACGCTAGATGTCATAGTCTACTTCGCGCACGTTCCCCTAAATTGAGCGTGCAGGAATCGTAGGTAGCAGCACAGAAGCGTCAATGACAAGTATTCTGACCCTTAAAAACTTCGAATATGCGACACTAGATGGCATAGTCAACGCCGTGCACGGTCCCTTTATGCCTGTTTAGAGCCGCCGATCTTTAACTTTCTAAATATTTATCAAATCTCGGATCTGTCAATTTGTGTCACATTGTGTTGTACATTACCAGTCAACAACAAATTCAAACACGTCTTCTGTTGAAGTAAAGACTGATGTGCTTTCTTGATGGCAGCGCAGATGTCTTCAGTTGCATGTTTTAGGCACAAAGACAGGATTGACGTAGTCTGTGCCTCAGCTCCACATCCACAACCTGCGAGTTTGGAGTTACAATAGTAAAATTAAAAATAATTTCAGATCTGGCGGTATAAACGCTGACCAACTGTGCGACGAGCGGCAATACGGACACGGCAGGGAAGCAAAGGTAAGCCAACCACAAATAGAAGCATTGCTATTTCTCCCGCATACGAGTACCTCAAATTCCCAACTAAACTGGACGTTATTTAATATTTCTAGGCATTGAACCTGGCGTCAGACCTGCGCCACCAGATCAACGAATTAGACGTCATAGTGAACGAGGGCGTGAGGGCAGCAGAGAAGCAGGGCGGCAAGACCATGCAGGCTAGGTAAGGATTCCTATTACAATTAGCGACTGATCTCCAGAAATGGGTCCGTGAATCTATGGGCCAGTTTTGGATTAATTCATGTTCTGGTTCTAGAAATATGGTTCTATTTGTCTTGGTAAGAGTATTATCTCTGTTTGGGATTCCGAAAGTGACTATGAAAGACGGATACCTTAAACTCGGCAGTGAATCTTAAGTGGGTGATAGACGTACGAGCAAGTACTCGTACTTACAGCTCGACGACCCTTTTCGCTCGTGTGTCACCCTAAGTACGCGTACTTAAAAACAAGACGCGTAGAGTAACAATTCGTTGAGCCATAAGTTCGCGTACTTGCTCGTACGTCTAATGTCCCACTTTAATACATTTCAAGCATAAGGTAAAATTGTGCTGTATTAAATGTTAAATGAATTTAGAAAAACTTTTTCATAATTTTGAAATAAAGGATTTTTTTTTTTGTAATGGGTTTGCTTTTGACTCTAGTCTATGTCAGAGATGACAGAGACAAAGTCATACGAAGTTTTTTTTTGAATTAGAACAATTATGACTTTAGATCACCTTATACATCTTGAGAACTGGATTTCATTACTCTAATACATTTTCATTGTATTCTCTCATTGCCAGGCTGGAGACAGCTCACAAATGGCTGCTGCACCCGGCTGCTGACCCAGTCACCAGGATCGAGGGTCAGAAGGCCATCAATAGCATCGTCTCCCAAGGACAAAGGGTAAATCTATACTTTATCTACACTTATATACAGCGTTACTTTTTAATCGTTTTAATCCCTTGGACGGGTGGTTTTACTCACAAAATACTATTCATTAAAAGTTTGTCTAGCATGGTATCTCTTCAAAAAAAAAAAAAAAACAGGAAGTGATAACGTAATATTCGCAAAATGCATGAAACCAGTAGTAACGCCTCGAGTTAGTTACCTACGCGTGCTTTCGACGCGTTGTCGTCGGCGCGTACCTAACTACAGTTCGCGTCAGCGTGGCTTGCCCCTCGGTAGTTAGGTTTGAGTGAAGTCCGCGCAGGTGCAATCGCGTAAAAAAGTGTTACGTTCCTAAAATATTTTTTTGTTTATACGTATTATACTATAAACAAGTAACAAAGACTACCAGTAACAATCAAATATTCAAAAAGTAACACAACAAACACATATACCACAAGAACACAAATCAAACTGTAAGAAATAACCAAAATAAATCATTAAAAACAATAACAACGTGTAACACTTTTCGCATCCACAGTCGTATTGCATCGAGCAAGCGGGACACGCTTATGCATCGAACTTATACGAGCGAGTGAGATGCCATTACACCCGCGCGCCGCGCATGCGCGAGCTACCCGCGCATGCGCGGTTGTATGTTTGTTGTCAAATTGACGTCCTGCGCAGCCGATTGCGGCGTACGACGCGGAGACAAGCTTGCGTGACGGGAACTGTACCTACACTCCGCCCGATCAACTAAGGTTATTGACTCTGCTAGTCAGCTAATGTTCACGTATTAAATAATTCCAAATTCAAGGTTTAGGACCGTCCTAATTGCTTTGTGCCTAGGTTTCGCGACATACCATACAATAAAATTAAAAGATTTATGCTAAACGCTGTAAAATGAAAAAATAAGCCTTTGAAATGTAAAAAATAATGATTTGAAAAGACATAAAGTGCTCATTACACGATTTAAAAAAAGTTATGTTACTTACCTAAATCAACTCCGATTTATTTGACACTTTCGGACACTTTGCGATACGTGATAATTGTTCATAAAATATGGAATCAAAATTATTTACGATTGAAAAAAGAGTTTTGTAACAAACCTAATAATTTGTAACCTCTGAATTACCTATCATTTAAGGCTACACTTCACGATAGCGTAATTTTCGATACATAATATTACACGTTTAATTAAATTGTCTTTTATTTTTAGTAATGTGTCTCTGTCACTTCTTAAAACATCACACGCGTCCATTATCGCACTTTTCATTTGTTCACGAGGTTGATGCTCATTTTTGTACACAAATCGCTTCACCTCACTCCACAAATAAAAATCCAGCGGTATCAGGTCCGGGCTTCTTGCTGGCCAAGCAACTTGTTCGCGACGGAGCATTTTGATTTATATAACTCGCATAAACAGCCTTATGTACTTATATTCGTAAGCTCATATGTTTTTTAAGTTAGGAGCTTATATACTTAAATAGTAATAGAAATGTTCGCGGAGACGCATTTAACATTGTGTAACTCGCATAGATGGTACCTATGTACCTATAGTCGTAAGCCTATGTACTGAACTCAGAAGCTTATGTACTTGCATAGTGATAGTTTGTAAGCTATGTAATCGATTTAAAATCGTATGTTTGTCGTTTTCCCCAAACACGTAAAAGATGTTCTGGGGAAAACATATTTTCAAAGAAAATTGTAGTCAATAGGTAGGGCTACACATTTCCCCTACACATTCCCGATAGCACCCTGAGGGCGTGTTCTGATTGGCTGATGGAAATCAGCCAAATCGAAGGTACATGAAAAATAGTCATTTTACATTCGAACATAGTAGGGTGGTTGAAGAAAACCACCATGTACACGCACCTTCAGTGCTAAGTTTTTAGGGCATCTAGGAATTTAGGTCTTAAACCATAGGCACTGGAAAGCTGGCACTCAGCCCTATCCAGATATGTACACATCTTCATGGTCAGGCAAGGCATAAAGCCGCAAAATAGATAAGAAGATAAACACAGATTTTTATCCTCTCCCGGGTTCCTGACCTATAGTACCTCCACCCTTGGAGGGGTGGCTTGGTAAGTTGTGTAGCTGGATGGAGGGATGATGCACCTACCCGAATATAGATAGTTTCATAGCCCATGGGGCACAGTTTTCCGGGGAATCAACCCCAAATAGTAAGCAAGCTCAAAACTTGTGATATTTTTGATAGTTAAATGCAACAAGCCCACTAGTGGGCAGGGTTGAGGGGTTGATTTCCAACCCGTTCGACGGGGAATTTCGGGGGATTTGAATAGAGGTGCGTCAACCCCCATCCAGACCTAGAATAGACCTAGATATAGCCAAAAATGTTCTAGAACTATAGTTAAAATTCACAGTTAAAATAAACTGAAGCAGTTAGTGATTTTTGGGCCTCGTTACGGTAAAGTAACCTCGTACCTTAGTAAATGGTAAAAAATAGCCAATTCGTAGTCACCGGCAGAAGAAACCCTAGAATCTATAAATAGAATCACAGTACTCGCGACTTTGCCCTTAAACCATTAGCTGCAGTGTTGTCAAATTCCTGCCTATTATTTAACCCTGGTAAGCATTCACCCTGCACCCCAATCTACCCCGAAGACAGCAAGTACTTGGCAAGATAGAAGAACGTTGTACGTTAGGTGCGGAAGAGCCTTAGTTTCCGGTACAGGACGTCAGCGCGGCTGGACGTCGTCGGTCGGTCACAGTTCACTTCGGAGGAGAAGAAAAAGGATAGACCTACCCCATCACAACCCCGTTCCAGTCGATCACGCCCGTCCGGTACATTTTTTGGTCCTTGCGAGCCGGATTTCTGTGCCGCCGTATCATGTTTCTTAACAATATGTCAAAACGTATCCGTTCCCGAATCATCCCTTGAAGAATCAACCCTTGAAGAAACAAGCCTTGAAGACTCAAGTCGAAGCCCTGCGATATAGTTTGGCACAAGAGCCAAATATACGCACCCCGTATCTTGTTTCTTAAACAGTATGTCAAAACGTATCCGTTCCCGAATCATCCCTTGAAGAATCAACCCTTGAAGAAACAAGCCTTGAAGACTCAAGTCGAAGCCCTGCGATATAGTTTGGCACAAGAGCCAAACATACGCACCCCGTATCTTGTTTCTTAAACAGTATGTCAATTGGTATCCGTTCCCGAATCAACCCTGCAAGAATCATCCCTTGAGGACTCACCCTGAGGCGGATCCGAAGCTATCCGTCAACATACCTTCCAGTTAAGAAGCCTCAAGCTCAGCATCGTGGTTCATCGTGAGGACTACCCCTTGGAGAAAACTACCCTTCAAGAACCAACCCTTAAGGACTCATCCTGAGGCGGATCCGAAGCTATCCGTCAACATACGTTCCAGTTAAGAAGCCTCAAGCTCAGCATCGTGGTTCATCGTGAGGACTGCCCTTGGAGAGAACTACCCTTCGGGAGCCACCCTTAAGGACTCACCCCGAAACTTTGGACTTTGAAAATTTTCCTGAAACACTGAATTGCGTCTGGACTTAGAAGATTTCTAAGGAATCCTGGACTTTGAGAAAATTTGAAAGTTGAACCTGGACTTGGGAAGATTTTGAAGACCAAACCTGGGACTTAGAAAAATTTTGAGGATTGAACCTGACACTTAGAAAATTTTTCGAACATAGAAGCTGGCACTTAGAAAAAATTTTGAAGATTCATACTGAGACTTAGAAAATATAGATTGATTCGGGACATAGAAAATTTTTGAAGAATTTGAACTTTGAAAATTTTGAGAAGATTCTACATATAGAAAACATAGATTGATTCGGGACATAGAAAATTTTTGAAGAATTTGAACTTTGAAAATTTTGAGAAGATTCTACACTTAGAAAATATAGATCGATTCGGGACATAGAAAATTTTCGAAGAATTTGGACTTTGAAAATTTTGAAAAGATTCTACACTTAGAAAATATAGATCGATTCGGAACTAGAAAATTTTTGAAGAATTTGGACTTTGAAAATTTTGAAGAAGATTCTACACTTAGAAAATATAGATCGATTCGGGACATAGAAAATTTTTGAAGATTTTGAACTTTGAAAATTTTGAGAAGATTCTACATATAGAAAACATAGACCGACTCGGGACATAGTAAATTTTTGAAGATTTTGGACTTTGAAAATTTTGAGAAGATTCTACACTTAGAAAATATAGATCGATTCGGGACATAGAAAATTTTTGAAGAATTGGACTTTGAAAATTTTACACTTAGAAGATTCAGAGCAACTCTGGACTTTGAAGATTGGGGACTTCGAAGAATTATCCGAGAATATAGAAATAGTTTGAAGAAAAAACTTTAATTCAAGTTTTACTGAAGCCTTATCCAGGGACATAGAACAGTTCGAAGAATAGACTTGAGGATCTGAATCATGCCAACCTCAAGAAAGGGAACCAGATTTGAAGCGCCTTTAGACAGTACACTGAAGCCGACAGATAGAAGATACAGCCGAAACCTGCCGGTGACTACCCGGGGTGACGCCCGTATCGAACGTATCGAATGTGACAAGCCGCCGTCGACCGTGGGAAGGATGACGCGGTCTTATAGAAGAGTCACAAAGGCACGCGAAGACTTACTCAAGATTAAGTTGGAGCTTGCACAATTAGCACTTCAGAGAGCCGAACAAGAATCGGACGACGATTATATAGAAGATAGAAACTCGAATGACGAGTACGTGCGTTCCTGGCTGGAAGAGGCAGCTGAACCTGTTCCTGATCAGAGAGAGACCAACGCTGAGGGAGACATCCGTAATAGAACACATAGAAACTGCGAGCAGAATAGAATAGATAGAAACTGCGAGCAGAATAGAATAGATAGAAACTGCGAGCAGAATAGAATAGATAGAAACTGCGAGCAGAATAGAATAGATAGAAACTGCGAGCAGAATAGAATAGATAGAAACTGCGAGCAAAATATAATAGATAGTAGCTGCGAGCAGCAACCGTCTCCCCCTTTAGACTCCGTATCGATAGTGGACTCTCGTCGAACGCAAATACCGGAACTAGAGTCGAAAGTCGATGAAGTGACTAAACAGATGGCACCACCGAAGAAAATAGAAGACGACGGGGAAAACAGATTACAGCCGTTCATAACGGACCTTAAAGCAGCTATAGTATCGCTAGCTGACAGAAAAATAGAACAGAATACTTCCTCGCCGTCAAAGGTCATCATGACCTTACCGAACTTCAATGGTGCACACACAGAATGGTTGTCGTTTCGAGCCATTTATGTAACAACTCGAAAAAATTTCAATGATGTCAAGAATACAGCAAGATTCAGAAGGCAAAGACAGTATCAGTCGTTACCTGACCTATCGTTGTTCAGCGAATTCGTCACTGAACAAGCCCGCTTCTGCAGCGCTTTTGCTCCCGCTGAGAATTTCAACGCAATAGAGGGCCCATCAAACAGACGTACAGCACAGAGAACCCACACAGCAACAGAGAAACCGGCCGATAGATGCCGTGTATGTGGGAAAGATGGGCACATAGAACGCGACTGTCGGAAATTCATAGAAGGCAACAGCGACAAGAGATGGGAGCTAGCAAAGAAGCTCAACTTATGCTATCGCTGCATGAAGTTTCGACGCGAGCGGCACCAGTGCAAACCGAAGAAGTGTGGCATCAAGGAGTGTATAGCCACACACAACCGGCTACTTCATTTCGAGAAGAAGCCCGCTGCAGCGACTGCCGAAAAGCCGAAGGTCCTCGAACAGAAGCAAGAACCACAAGAAGTGGTTGCCAGCTTGCGAACATAGTCGAGTCATGCCTACCTCAAGATAGTACCGGTCCGGGTGATTGGACCGGCGGGAGAGGCATCTACGTTCGCCCTTCCCGACGATGGATCAACCGTATCATTGATCAACGAGGACCTTGCCAGACAACTTGGAGCCGAAGGCCACATAGACCCACAGAAGACATCTTGAAACGACACACCAAACAGATAGAAAATGGGCATATAGAAACCGCAATGCTATGGAAGCAAGATAGACCAAAATGCCCGATAGTTATGAGACAGCCCACAAGCGGCTTGTCTCTATAGAAACTCGATAGAAATCCGACTCTTCGAGATAGATATACGGAACAGATGGACTCGTTCCTATAGAAAGGGTGCGCCGAGAAAGCGCCCGAAAATAGTGCACCAGGAAGAACCTGGTACCTACCTCATTTCGATGTCTTCAAGCCGATGAAGCCAGAGAAGTACCGTATAGTACACGACGCCGCAGCTAAATCGAATGGAATGTCTTTGAACGACTTCCTACTCACAGGACCAGACCTGTTACAGTCGCTGCCTGGCGTCATGATGAGGTTCCGTAGACACCCCATAGCCATTTCGGGCGATATTGCCGAAATGTTTGTGCAGGTGAAAGTCCGAGAAGAGGACACAGACGCCCTCCAATATCCGTGGAGAGGCAACAGACGCCCTCCAATATCCGTGGAGAGGCAACAAACGCCTTCGAAAGTCCGAGAAGAGGACATGAATGCCCTCCAATGTTCGTGGAGAGGCAATAGAATTGAAGGGAGCCCCGCCGAATATAGAGTGATGCAATCATGTTCGGCGCGGCCAGCCCACCGTGCATACCTGTAAGTGCAAGGATGCACCATCGAAAACGCGCTTGGTATAGAATGAAGACCAAGTGCAGACACGCTAGGTTTGAACCTGACCCTAGCGCGTCCATCGAGTGGCGTCTTAAGAAAAGACATAGCCACAAATAAAGTCCGAGAAGAGGACATGAATGCCCTCCAATGTTCGTGGAGAGGCAATAGAATGAAGGGAGCCCCGCCGAATATAGTGACGCAATCATGTTCGGCGCGGCCAGCCCACCGTGCATACCTGTAAGTGCAAGGATGCACCATCGAAAACGCGCTTGGTATAGAATGAAGACCAAGTGCAGACACGCTAGGTTTGAACCTGACTCTAGCGCGTCCATCGAGTGGCGTCTTAAGAAAAGACATAACCACAAACAAAGTCCGAGAAGAGGACATGAATGCCCTCCAATATCCATGGAGAGGCAATAGAATTGAAGGGAGCCCCGCCGAATATAGAGTGATGCAATCATGTTCGACGCGGCCAGCCCACCGTGCATACCTGTAAGCGCAAGGATGCACCATCGAAAACGTGCTTGGTCTAGAATAGAGACCAAGTGCAGACACGCTAGGTTTCAACCTGACCCTAGCGCGTCCATCGAGGGGCGTCTTAGAAAAAGACGTGCCCACCAAGAAGAGGCATTCGAAATAGTGCTTGGCGTAGCCTCAATAGTACAGTACGCGCCAAACAAATGCTCCAAAAAGTATGGAGAAAACGAGTCGACTGCTATCAGTCACTCGACATAGAAACCGTACTCACAGAAAAACACCAACGAAGAGGTGTTGTCCACACTGTTGTGTGAGGCAGAGTACGGAAAACAGCCGCCCGCTGAAATAGGTATCAGTCGCCAGCGAAGGCGATGAATCGATCATGCCGAACCACTTCCTACTCGGTGGTTCGGCCAGACTGCACCGCACCCGGCGTGTTCACCGAGCAACACGTCGACACCACGAAACACTGGCGGCGCTCACAAGCGCTCGCCGACCAGTTCTGGCGCCGCTGGGTGAGGGAGCACTTACCCGAGCTCCAACACCGGCGGGAGCGCCACCACCGTGGCCGTGGTCTGCAGGTGGGCAACCCTGTGCTCATCGCAGACGGCCAGCTGCCTCGCAACACGTGGCCGCGAGGCCGCATCACCGCAGTCTTCCCTTGGGCGGACCACAGGTCCGGATCGCTGAGGTGCGCATATCTGGCGGCACTCTTAAGCGTCCGGCGAAGAGGCTGATCCCGTCATCGAAATGGTCCAGAGCGTCGGAGCTACGGGCCGGAGCGACGGACGTCGCGCCGGCGAGCTTCGAGGCAACAGTCGCCGGGGCGACGAGCGTCGCGCCGGCGAGATTCGAGGCAACAGTCACCGTGGCAACGGGCGACGCAACTACAGTCGTCGCTCACCGGCGAGATGCAGCGCCGCGCCGACATCGCAACGAGTCGTCACTGCGCTGCACGGCGGGAGAAATGTTCGCGACGGAGCATTTTGATTTATATAACTCGCATAAACAGCCTTATGTACTTATATTCGTAAGCTCATATGTTTTTTAAGTTAGGAGCTTATATACTTAAATAGTAATAGAAATGTTCGCGGAGACGCATACAACATTGTGTAACTCGCATAGATGGTACCTATGTACCTATAGTCGTAAGCCTATGTACTGAACTCAGAAGCTTATGTACTTGCATAGTGATAGTTTGTAAGCTATGTAATCGATTTAAAATCGTATGTTTGTCGTTTTCCCCAAACACGTAAAAGATGTTCTGGGGAAAACATATTTTCAAAGAAAATTATAGTCAATAGGTAGGGCTACACATTTCCCCTACACATTCCCGATAGCACCCTGAGGGCGTGTTCTGATTGGCTGATGGAAATCAGCCAAATCGAAGGTACATGAAAAATAGTCATTTCACATTCGAACATAGTAGGGTGGTTGAAGAAAACCACCATGTACACGCACCTTCAGTGCTAAGTTTTTAGGGCATCTAGGAATTTAGGTCTTAAACCATAGGCACTGGAAAGCTGGCACTCAGCCCTATCCAGATATGTACACATCTTCATGGTCAGGCAAGGCATAAAGCCGCAAAATAGATAAGAAGATAAACACAGATTTTTATCCTCTCCCGGGTTCCTGACCTATAGTACCTCCACCCTTGGAGGGGTGGCTTGGTAAGTTGTGTAGCTGGATGGAGGGATGATGCACCTACCCGAATATAGATAGTTTCATAGCCCATGGGGCACAGTTTTCCGGGGAATCAACCCCAAATAGTAAGCAAGCTCAAAACTTGTGATATTTTTGATAGTTAAATGCAACAAGCCCACTAGTGGGCAGGGTTGAGGGGTTGATTTCCAACCCGTTCGACGGGGAATTTCGGGGGATTTGAATAGAGGTGCTTCAACCCCCATCCAGACCTAGAATAGACCTAGATATAGCCAAAAATGTTCTAGAACTATAGTTAAAATTCACAGTTAAAATAAACTGAAGCAGTTAGTGATTTTTGGGCCTCGTTACGGTAAAGTAACCTCGTACCTTAGTAAATGGTAAAAAATAGCCAATTCGTAGTCACCGGCAGAAGAAACCCTAGAATCTATAAATAGAATCACAGTACTCGCGACTTTGCCCTTAAACCATTAGCTGCAGTGTTGTCAAATTCCTGCCTATTATTTAACCCTGGTAAGCATTCACCCTGCACCCCAATCTACCCCGAAGACAGCAAGTACTTGGCAAGATAGAAGAACGTTGTACGTTAGGTGCGGAAGAGCCTTAGTTTCCGGTACAGGACGTCAGCGCGGCTGGACGTCGTCGGTCGGTCACAGTTCACTTCGGAGGAGAAGAAAAAGGATAGACCTACCCCATCACAACCCCGTTCCAGTCGATCACGCCCGTCCGGTACACAACTGGTCCCCACAGAATATTAGCTTCGCGATTGTTTAATAGCCACTGACAAAACGCGACTCTAGCCGTCCCGTCGTTCTTGGCGTGTAGTAACGCCTGGGATCTCGTTCAAAGTACTCCAGGATTTCTTCGTCTAGTTCAGGTGTGTACACTGACGGAACTTGGGGGTTGGGAATACCACGCAGACGCAAAGATTGCAAGTGGTTTGGTTCACTGTAGAGACGACGAGCCGCTTGCGCATCAAAACCCGCGATCGCGTACAATTGCACCATGGCAACTAACTCCAGATTGGAGTTAATGAGACGCCATTACATTCGCGCGACAAGGATACTCGTAACAACAACACACCGATGACGTCTTAGGAGAACTGAATTGTTTACATGACTTAGTCAAGGTCATGCGCTGCACTGAGCGGGAGCGAGGGGCTCGCGGGGTGCGCGGGGCGCGCGCCTTTTTGCACTGCCAATCAAATGAGGTTTGGGGGCGAGGTTTGGTCTAGGATCGGCAAATTTTTGTGAGTCCACGTTGACTGCGCTTACGCGTCATTGTTGTTAGTACCGAATGGTGACTACTAATGGTTCGCATTGCTTTTTCACTTCGGCGAGAATTAATTCGAGTTTATAAAAAAAAGTACTTTATTTTTTTATTTTATCTTTAAAAATCGATAGTGTTTCATGGACCGGATCTATCCTTCACCGGATTAAAACGATCAAAAAGTAACGCTGTATGAAGCTGATGAATTTTTTTGTTTGTTTGCTTGAACGCGCTAATCTCAGGAACTATTGGCCATTTGAGAAATTCGTTCAGTGTTAGATAGCCCATTTATCAAGGCTATAAATCATCACGCTAAGACCAATAGAAGCGGAGCAGACGAAGTTGCGCGGGTCAATTAGTGTACTTTTAAACTGATTATGCCTTATCCACTCAGGACCCGTAAGTCCCTTTCGGGACAAGCCGACCTTCACGCGGTTCAAACGTTATTTGTAGGTGTGTTGCGTTTGTTTGCACTTGGCCCAATAGGGACATACGGGTTCTAACGGTTGGATTTTGCCCCCTCGGGGGCTGTCGAATGCTGAGTAGTTTAACTCCTCATTCACCAATATCACCATTACCTACTAATCTAATACTTGGCTAATCTCCCTTGGCCGCCCTGGGTGCTTACTCTGGAATATAATTCCGATAGATCGACATTGGTCAAACGTCAGTTGGTTGAGTTAAAAGTTAGGGATTGACTAGACTCAATGAGTCCAAACAATTCCTGACGTTTGACTGACAGTCCCAATGTCGATCTATCGGAATTATATTCGAGAGTAAGCACCCAGGACGGAATTCGGCGGAGAAGTTTTTTTATTTATAAAATCGATACAGCTTGATCGACAAAACTTACGCAGACGTGCTTACTTCTTCAAGGCTTCAAATTGATTGAAATATATATTTGTTTGCAGATAGCCGACGGGCTTCAGGGTCGGGAGAAGGCGGAAGTTCTCCAGCTGTGCTCCGAGGTGCAGCGGCTGTCCGACAAGTTGGCCGACTTGTGCGCCAGCGGGAAGGGCGACAGCGAAGAAGCCAGGGCTATCACCAGGTAATAACTAAGATAATTTACGAATAACTAACAAAAACAGACAGAGAAATCGACGGAGTAATACTGTCTCAAAACTTACTACTCTTTTTTTGGAACAAGCCAGCCCGCGCCACAACCACTGCAACTCCTGAAAGCCAGAATCAAAAAAACGTTGAGCCAATGAAGCTCGAAGAGTCCCGGAGAAACGATTCAACTGTCTTCGATACCGCAACGAAATGAATCAGAAAAGTACAGCGGCGGAGTAGGAAAAAAATAATTTCCACTTCCTTATCAAGCAGGAGACAGAACAGCTAAGCCAATAGGCACCAAGCCACATATACAACTGGGTTATGCCCAGTTGCCAAGCTACTCTGTAGAAAGAGACAAAGAAAACTGACCAAATAATACTTACTATTCTGTAGAAAGAGACGAAGCGATTGTGCGATCAATACTTGTCTCTTTTATGTAGCTCGTCGTGACGATGGTAATACTGCAAGCCTTGAATCAATCCGAATAGGATAAATTCCTGAAATAATCTGTTTCTTTCAGAAAAATGTTCCAGCGAATCCCGGGGCCTGTCCATATTACAGTTCAGACCACGGTTCTTTACCGCTCCGAAGTTAGGTTTAAGTGAAAGCCGCGCCAGGTGCAATCGCGTAAAAAGTTTTACGTTACTAGAATATTTTTTCGTTTATATGTATTATATTGTAAAAAAGTAACAAAGACTACCGGTAACAATAAAAATATCAAAAAGTAACAAAACAAACACATACACCACAAGAACACAAATCAAACAGTAAGAAATATCCAACATAAATCATAAACAATGAAAACATTTAAAACTTTTCGCATCGACAGTCGTATTGCATTGAGCAAGCGGGACACACTTATACATCGAACATATACGAGCGAATGAGACGCCATTACATGCGCCATCTTGGTCCACGCGCATGCGTAGTTCTATGTTTTTTGCCAAATTGACATCCTGCGCAATGAATTACGACGTACTTCGGAGAGGAAAACTTGTGTGACGGGAACTGTAATATTATCATAGAATAGAATAGAATGGAATACTCTTTCTTATGTACACCAAATCATCATCATCTTCCTGCCCTTATCCCATGTTACTTGGGGTCGGCGCAACACGTTTTATTCTTCCATTCTGTTCTATCAGTCGTCACTCTATCACTAACTCCCTTTTCTTTCATATCGCTCCTCACACAATCCATCCATCTTTTCTTAGGCCTTCCTCTCCCTCTCCATCCATCCACATTTATGTTCATAACTCTTCTAGTTATATGCGTTTCATCCCTCCTCTTCACATAACCATACCAAGACAAGCGATTCCCTTTTAACTTTTCCGTCACTGGTGCCTCTAATGTACTCATTTCTCACTTTATCCACTCTCGTTACTCCACACATCCATCTCAACATTCTCATCTCCGCTACATGCAATCTATTTTCACCCGTCTTTTTCGCAGCCCAACATTCTGATCCATACATTACGACAGGTCTTATCACGGACTTATATATTTTCCCTTTTAATTTGAGGGGCATCCGAGGGTCACAAGTTGTTCCAGTGACCTGTCGCCATTTCATCCATCCTGAGTTGATCCGGTGCGTTACGTCTCGGTCTATATTGCCATCTCCCTGGACAAGCGACCCGAGATACCGAAAGTCGGAGCAAATTGGTATAGGCGTTCCGGTGAGAGCTATAGGTATAGGACTGGAGAGACCGCCGAAATCGCAGAACAGGTACTCTGTTTTGGTTCTGCTCAATTTCAGGCCAACATTTTCCAGTCTTTGCCACCACGTCTCCAATTTGCTCTGGACCTCTAGGCTGCTTTCTGCAACCAGCACAATGTCATCAGCAAACAGCATGCACCATGGTACCTCTTCCCGGATGTCCGACGTCAGACCGTCCATTATCATCAGGAAGAGATAAGGGCTGAGGGCCGAGCCCTGGTGTAAACCGACTGCTACACTGAAGCTGTCAGTGGTGCCCACTGTAGACCGGACTCGAGTACTGCTTCGACTGTACATCGCTCGGATCAACTGCACATACTTCCCAGGCACACCTTTCTCTTTAAGGGCCCACCACGAAACCTCACGAGGCACCCGGTCATATGCCTTTTCGAGGTCAACAAATACCATAATTGCAGGTTTTTATGCACAGCTCTATATTTCTCGCACAGCTGGCGAATAGCGAAAATGGCATCCGTTGTACCCCGACCAGGCATAAAACCGAACTGGTTCTGTGAGATTTCACTCTCTTCTCTCAACCGCCTTTCAATAACTTTTTCCCAGGCTTTCATACAGTGGCGTGCACACAGTTTTAAGACAGGGTAGGCAGAAAATTGTACTCACCAAAAATACTACACGTTGGTTTTGGTTCGTCGTCTTGTCGATTGATGATGTAGGTAATTGCCAAATGCCAACTCAAATATCCATAGATTGACTGATTTTATAGACATATCAATTTACGGATATTCGAAGTGGCCTTTCGGCGCGTTTGTTTGATGTTTTGTAATGTTTGTGTGATTTGCAAAATTTAAATAAAATCATTGAAAAGATGGTGGTGTGAGTATACTAAGTATATAGGATTGTTTTATTTGTAGATTAAATCTACACGCCTATCTTTCTGTAAGAATATCTGCAATATGGAATCGTAAAAGTTGGGAAGGCGTTTTATTTCCGTAAGAAGGTTTTTTTCTATTGAAATCGTGGAAAGATCTGTAAGTCGTTGCTGGCCTTGTGTATTTCTTAAGTAGGTGTGTATATGTTTTAGCGACGAGAATGACCTTTCGGTTGAAGCACTGCTCGCGGGAACTGTAACAATTAATTTTGCCAAACGCAGTACTTCGGGAAAAACTGTATTTATGTTATTTTCGTAAAAATGTTCTATAATTTTGTAAATACTAAGGTTTTTGAATTCGGCAGATTTATAAACACATTTGAGCTCATTGATAAGGCGGTCTAAGTTAAAGTCGTATAATTTATAAACATTTACGAATTGCGATACTAATTCCACCGGAAAATTGTCATTATATTTATTGAAATTTTCGCATGAAAGTAGTCCAAAAAATTTTAACTCTTTCAGATTTTTATATCGGTCGCGACATTCGATGGATATATTGTCTATAATTTCAATAAAAATCCGCTTAAAATTGGTTTTTGCGTTCACAACATTACTTTTTTGTTTTGGCAGCCCTGTGATTATTTTTACGCCTTCAAAAATTAATTCAAACCTAGATCTGAATGATTCCAAAAACGATTCAAAGTCCCTAATTTTTTTAATGCAATAAGTCACATCTGATGTCTTTTTTTGCATAATTTCGTAAAGCACATCAGTTTCTGCGAATATTTCGTTAAACACATGAAGTAAAAACTGGAATTGAAAGTCTTTTAAATTGTGTAACAAATACGAAACTTGACTTAATATCTCACCATCCCAAGAGTCTTCGTTTTCAGCCATATCCTCAAATAAATAAATTAAATGTAAATAAGAATTGAAAAATACATTTACAGTACGCGAATTGTAAGTCCATCGAGTGTCAGCAACGCGAGGCAATTTTTTCATATCAGCCATTTTATTATTGTGGTTTTTGGTACTATTATTAAAGAAATTGGCTAATGTTTTTATGAGATTGAAAAAACGTTTAGTTTCCGGGATACGTTCGCACGATTTGGAAAGTGCCAGATTAAGGACATGGGCGGAACACCAAACGTATTCAGCAAGAGGACATTGCTGGCGAACCAGCGACTGAAGTTGAGATGACATCCGTTAAGATGACAGGACAGCTGCATCGTCATATTTCTGAGCTACTAATTTCGACAAACAGTTAAATTCTGATAAAGTCTGCAGTATGATGGCACTTAAAAGTTTTCGCGGTACGGTTGGAACTTACGTCAATATATTTTATAATTCGATCAAAAACTTCTGACTTATGAAAATATCTTAAAACCAGTACTAGTTGCTCTTTGCCACTTACGTCTGGTGTTTCATCGACCATCACAGCTACAATATCAGTGGAAGCGATTTGTTGTTTTATTGTTTCGATCATTACAGACGCATTAGAGATCAGGTCATTTTGAATACGATTTGATAAACCCGTAAATGAGCTAGTGCAATTTTGTAAATGATTTTCCAACACTCCGTCGTATTTCGCGAGCACGTCGACCATTTCTAAATAATTGCCCTTATTCACTGACGAAGCAGATTCGTCATGTCCACGAAAAGCGAGCTCTTGTTTCCCCAAAAAGCAAACAATGTCAATAAGTCGCTGAAAAATATTTCGGTTCCGATCGACTTTCGCGTTATGTCTATCGATGTCGATTTGTATCTGAGAGTTTAAACGCGTCTCTATACGATTTTTTCCAAAGGTGTGATATTTAAGGGAAGATTCTAAGTGTTTTTCAGATTGTTCATGTTTTCTCGCGACGGTAGGAAAAATTATGAATATCAGCGTAACCGATGTCGTTCCAGACGGTTTTATTATTTGAAAATAATAGACAAACGAAACAAAATAACCGATTAGCCAATGATATGAATCATATTGTTTTGTATTGAATTTACGATTGACTTTACCTTTAGTTTGTATTAATTGCAAATCCGGTGTAGGACGACCTATCTCGATAAATTGTTTTTTTTTTTCACTATAAGATAGTTTTGAAAACGCGTCATATTTTATTTTTTCAATACACACAACATCTGAACAACTTTCACAGACAATATTATCCATTTTTCACTCTAATCACAATGTTAAAATTCTAAATATCTGATAGCGTAAGTCACAAACACAACACACATCAAACAATATGGCTACTATTGACTATTGAAATTACGTAGTAAAAAGGAAAATTAATACGACAAAAAATGATGGCCATCTAAATATATAAAATTCAATGAAACAATGTTACTTCTTAAAATATTCGCATTGCATAGCAAACTTTCGTCGGAAATGTTCGGCAAGGATCGTAATTTTTCGTGTTAGCTTTAAAGAATAACTAGAACAAGACACTGGCTTTTCATGCAGTTGTGTGCGTGATTTTTGTCATTGTGTGTCAGCAAAGCCCACGTAGCTATAGGAACACACACGCATAAAAATACGCATGACCACGAGTTTCCACGGAGCACACATACAAAACATTCAGAGACAAATAGTTTGTGTCTTTGCCGTGGCAAAGGCTAGGTGGCGCTAGTGCAGTAAACTGTATCGATCTTAATGATAACACCGGCACTCGATAGGTGGAGCTGATTTATGATTTAAGATTTTTATGTTGTTTTGTTTATTGATAAAATAATATTAGATCTATTATCAGAACTAGGGTAGGCAGTGTCTTTCGTGTTCTATGTGAGATAAGCTTTATTCCTCTATAGTTGTTGCACTCCAGCACATCACCTTTGTTCTTGAAGATGGGCACCAACGAACTGTTGCACCATTCATCAGGTATGGCTTCTTCCAGCAACAACTTATTGAAGAATAAAGCTAACCACGTCCATCCATTTACTCTTAATAACTGCCACACTTCAATTGGAATTCCGTCTGGACCAATTGCCTTACCATTCTTCATTTCATTCACTGCTATTCTCACTTCATCCACACTGATCATTCTCACTAACCCCTCATTCACTTGTTTATTCTTTAAAAAACCACTACAGATATTTTCCTCATTCATCAGTCTTTCAAAATAGCCCTTCCATCTATCCTTAATCTTTTCATCCTCCGATAGAAGCATTCCAGCTTCATCCCTTACACATCTTATCTGACTAACATCCTTCGCCTTCCTCTCTCTGGCTCTAGCAAGCCGGTATAGGTCTTTTTGGCCAGCTGGACTGTCCAGTGTGTCGTACAATTGGTCCAGAGCTTTTGCTCTTGCTATTGCCACGGCTTTCTTAGCTTTTTTCTTATGTACACCAAATAAGTTACAGAAAAGATACACGAGGAAAATGCAACATAGGGTGACACAATGGGCAGCCTTATCGCTTAAAGCGATCTTTCAAGTTCATTGACCCAAAACACTACCTGCGTCGATCACTGATCATCACAACTTGTTTCAGGGAGCTGACAGACAAGCTGCACGAACTCAAGCGAGCTACGGAACGTGCCGTAGTCAACCGAGTGGTCGAGGAGTTCATAGACGTGGCGGCCCCGCTCAGGCACTTCACTGATGCTGTCAACGCGCCCTTGGGTAAGTTGCTGGGACTACACTCACTGAAGTTACAGGGCCGGGCTAAGGGGTTCAAGGCTTTGGTAGAGTACGACCTAGCAGAGTTACTGAGGAATTTACGAAAAGTAATACAAGAAGAAAGTACCCGTAACGAGGCACACCATTTATGTCTGGAGGCTTACCTGTTAAGTTTGGTTCGGGCGGGCGTTTTGGGGGATTGTCTATTTGTAAACGTTCACGTGCAAAAAGTGCTGGCATTCAGCCTAATTTGAGTAAATGACTTTTTGATTAAGTTCCCCCCCCCATACAACAGTTCTGGATCCGCCACTGATTACACTCCTCTTCCTACCGATTAAACGATGCACCTACTATGTTATTGCCTCACCACCCTTGGACACTGATAGAGAATGACTTAGGCATTAAGTGGACCTTTGTACCTCTCTGCATGAAGTCTAAATAAATAAAACTGACTGATATACTTTTTATTTGAATACGCGTTACGCGTTATGCGAATCTTATCGTCTCCAGTACAAAAATTATAATGTAAAGTTTGTTCAGGGGGCCTGGTGATCTGACATACAGGTTTTGTACAAACTTATTTCCAAAAATTAATTATGAAATTGTGTCGACTATGTGTGATAACGTTTCCTGTGATTTGTGGTAAGAAAATAAATAAAAATAATTAATTAAAAAAAATTTATAATTTTGTAGTTGTAGCAACCCTGCATAGTGAGTTGTGTTGCTCGCTGTGATGGGCACCTTTTGTTATACTGAAAGCATTCCTCGATTGTTTTTTATTTGCGACATGTTGCGTTAAGTAATGCGAATTTTAATTGGCAGTAATTACTATTTACCTTAGGGTGTTATTTTAACATACTTGATGGCGTTAACGTAATCGTTATTTTGTAAAAAAAACAACAATTACCTCAGTGAAAGTAGTAGTTAGAAAGGCTAAAGACACCATTCCGCACAGGCTCCCCGGGGCGCGAGTCCCAGTTCCACGACAAGGCAGCAGCCCTGGCGGCCTTCAGCCAGCGCGCCGTGGCGGCCGCGGGCGTCGTGGCGGCCGGCGTGGGGCACAACAAGCGGCTCGCTGACCAGCTCATACATAACGCGCAGCAGGTAACATCACAACAAGCGGCTCGCTGACCAGCTCATACATAACGCGCAGCAGGTAACATCACAACAAGCGGCTCGCTGACCAGCTCATACATAACGCGCAGCAGGTAACATCACAACAAGCGGCTCGCTGACCAGCTCATACATAACGCGCAGCAGGTAACATCACAACAAGCGGCTCGCTGACCAGCTCATACATAACGCGCAGCAGGTAACATCACAACAAGCGGCTCGCTGACCAGCTCATACATAACGCGCAGCAGGTAACATCACAACAAGCGGCTCGCTGACCAGCTCATACATAACGCGCAGCAGGTAACATCACAACAAGCGGCTCGCTGACCAGCTCATACATAACGCGCAGCAGGTAACATCACAACAAGCGGCTCGCTGACCAGCTCATACATAACGCGCAGCAGGTAACATCACAACAAGCGGCTCGCTGACCAGCTCATACATAACGCGCAGCAGGTAACATCACAACAAGCGGCTCGCTGACCAGCTCATACATAACGCGCAGCAGGTAACATCACAACAAGCGGCTCGCTGACCAGCTCATACATAACGCGCAGCAGGTAACATCACTACAAGCGGCTCGCTGACCAGCTCATACATAACGCGCAGCAGGTAACATCACAACAAGCGGCTCGCTGACCAGCTCATACATAACGCGCAGCAGGTAACATCACAACAAGCGGCTCGCTGACCAGCTCATACATAACGCGCAGCAGGTAACATCACAACAAGCGGCTCGCTGACCAGCTCATACATAACGCGCAGCAGGTAACATCACAACAAGCGGCTCGCTGACCAGCTCATACATAACGCGCAGCAGGTAACATCACAACAAGCGGCTCGCTGACCAGCTCATACATAACGCGCAGCAGGTAACATCACAACAAGCGGCTCGCTGACCAGCTCATACATAACGCGCAGCAGGTAACATCACAACAAGCGGCTCGCTGACCAGCTCATACATAACGCGCAGCAGGTAACATCACAACAAGCGGCTCGCTGACCAGCTCATACATAACGCGCAGCAGGTAACATCACTACAAGCGGCTCGCTGACCAGCTCATACATAACGCGCAGCAGGTAACATCACAACAAGCGGCTCGCTGACCAGCTCATACATAACGCGCAGCAGGTAACATCACAACAAGCGGCTCGCTGACCAGCTCATACATAACGCGCAGCAGGTAACATCACAACAAGCGGCTCGCTGACCAGCTCATACATAACGCGCAGCAGGTAACATCACAACAAGCGGCTCGCTGACCAGCTCATACATAACGCGCAGCAGGTAACATCACTACAAGCGGCTCGCTGACCAGCTCATACATAACGCGCAGCAGGTAACATCACAACAAGCGGCTCGCTGACCAGCTCATACATAACGCGCAGCAGGTAACATCACAACAAGCGGCTCGCTGACCAGCTCATACATAACGCGCAGCAGGTAACATCACAACAAGCGGCTCGCTGACCAGCTCATACATAACGCGCAGCAGGTAACATCACTACAAGCGGCTCGCTGACCAGCTCATACATAACGCGCAGCAGGTAACATCACTACAAGCGGCTCGCTGACCAGCTCATACATAACGCGCAGCAGGTAACATCACTACAAGCGGCTCGCTGACCAGCTCATACATAACGCGCAGCAGGTAACATCACAACAAGCGGCTCGCTGACCAGCTCATACATAACGCGCAGCAGGTAACATCACAACAAGCGGCTCGCTGACCAGCTCATACATAACGCGCAGCAGGTAACATCACAACAAGCGGCTCGCTGACCAGCTCATACATAACGCGCAGCAGGTAACATCACTACAAGCGGCTCGCTGACCAGCTCATACATAACGCGCAGCAGGTAACATCACAACAAGCGGCTCGCTGACCAGCTCATACATAACGCGCAGCAGGTAACATCACAACAAGCGGCTCGCTGACCAGCTCATACATAACGCGCAGCAGGTAACATCACAACAAGCGGCTCGATGACCAGCTCATACATAACGCGCAGCAGGTAACATCACAACAAGCGGCTCGCTGACCAGCTCATACATAACGCGCAGCAGGTAACATCACTACAAGCGGCTCGCTGACCAGCTCATACATAACGCGCAGCAGGTAACATCACAACAAGCGGCTCGCTGACCAGCTCATACATAACGCGCAGCAGGTAACATCACAACAAGCGGCTCGCTGACCAGCTCATACATAACGCGCAGCAGGTAACATCACAACAAGCGGCTCGCTGACCAGCTCATACATAACGCGCAGCAGGTAACATCACAACAAGCGGCTCGCTGACCAGCTCATACATAACGCGCAGCAGGTAACATCACTACAAGCGGCTCGCTGACCAGCTCATACATAACGCGCAGCAGGTAACATCACAACAAGCGGCTCGCTGACCAGCTCATACATAACGCGCAGCAGGTAACATCACAACAAGCGGCTCGCTGACCAGCTCATACATAACGCGCAGCAGGTAACATCACAACAAGCGGCTCGCTGACCAGCTCATACATAACGCGCAGCAGGTAACATCACAACAAGCGGCTCGCTGACCTTTTTACCACCCATCATTCATCATATCATATCATCATTGGAATTTTGAAATATTCCTAAACAATAATTGAACACCTTGATTTTGGAAAAAATAAACTCACAGTCCAACTATGTCGCCTATAAAGATCAAATTCCGTTCTGATCCAAGTCTGGCAAACGTTTTTTTTATTTGATACTATTTGACCCGTGTAACTTCTTCTGCTCTGCTCCTATTGATCTCAGCATGATGATATATAGCCTACAGCCTTCCTAGATAAATGGGCTATCTAAGACTAAAAGAATCGGACCAGTACTTCCTGAAATTAGCGCGTTCAAGCAAACGAACAAACTCTTCAACTTTCTATATATTAGTATATGGAGTAGATGGGTTTGCTCTTATCTCCAATCTAAGTCAGAGACGCAGACTTTGTCTCTGATGATGGAGTGAGCTTACCCAGAAGGAGTCTGTTCACTCAAACTTTGAACTGAAGAAATTCGCAAATTTTTAACAAAATCCTTATTTTTTCTGACGGGTAACGTCAGAAAAAATATTCTGATATATTTTTATATGCTGCAAAACATATAAATAGTGGAAAAAAAAATGATCATAAGAGGAACTAAATCCTTTTATTTTTTACAGGTTGAGAAACTGTCACCACAATTGATCGCGGCTGGCAAGATCAGGCTCTACAATCCGGACAGCAAGGTAAGATACCATTACTTGGTAGTGTCTCTGATCTGAAAACGTACCTTTTCCGTTCAAATTCTCTTCAAGCTATGTCAGAATTCATTTTGTACTTTATATTCTAGGTTGCTGAGGAACATTTCAACAACCTCAAGAACCAGTACGCGGACGCAGTTCTTCGTGTCAGAGATCTTTGTGACCAGGCTGTAGACCCACTGGACTTCGTGAGGACCGCTGGTAAGAAAACACTGCTTTTATCGGCTTAAAACTAACGTACCATGGCCATGGTACGTTAGTTCTAAGCCGATAAATAAATCAATAATGATATGGTTGTAGATCGAATCGCTTGCGTGGTAAGTTAAACCTAGTTAGGTCTTTATTGTAAGTGAAAAAATAAACTAATGTCAACGCATACATACTTCAAAGCCTTCAAGTTGTCATACTCAGCACTCCAAGTTTAAGAACTAGGAGTGCAGAGTATGACAACTTATGTGTTCATTTAGTAATCGGCTTCTGTAAACTATAGGGAACGCGCAACACTATACTCCATCCGAGTAGGTACTTAACTAAAGGTTAACAATCTTCACATGTCTTTTTACAGAAACGCTTATTAATTAAATACAACTACTGCTTAAAGAAATTGTTTAATTGATTATGTAATCGTTTTTGTTGTATTAGAGTATAGATGTGGCATAGTCAACGGACTATGCCATCTAGTGTTGCATATTCGAAACTTTAGTTAGGAATACTTGACAATGACGCTTCTGTGCTGCCACCTATGGTTCCTGAACGTCCCCTTTACAAAAGCAATGTCTGTAGATTGTACTTGTGAAAGCTTGATGGACTATCTGTAAATTCTTACTGTATTTTATTTCTTCTTTTACAGGCGAATTAATGCAGAAGCATACTTACCTCTGCGAAGATGCCATCCGCAATAACGACTCACAAAAGATGGTTGACAATACTTCAGCTATCGCCAGGTAACACAAGATTAATTCATTATTCAATTTAACACAATGCTTGTGATAGGATCATGTTATTAATATCTGTAGGTTTCTGTGTCTGATATAATATCATATGGTGATATGGTAGTTTTGACAGTTTTGTTTTTTTCCTACAAAAATGCTTAAGTTATATTATAAATCGTTCGGACATGGGACATGGGGTGTATGGGGTCCGTCTACATCTTAAGGACCCAAGCCAACCTTACCTGCTAGCGGTGCACCCTGCTGTCCAACGGACCAGGCTCTGGCTAACCTGGTTTCCCTCTCGTAAGGTTGTGGGGGTCAGACGGCTGGTCGCCCCACGTAAAACCAACTTCAGTCATATAATAATATGGACAAGGACAAATTAAGTAAGGGTACTCGGTCTAGGGCGTCGCCGCACAACGACGCGCAGGCACATCGCCCTAAACCTGCGACAAGTGGGCTAGGGCTACCGTGTCAAGTACGGGCATGGCTAAAGAAGTTAGTACCCAAAAGGAAGTTCCGCTTTGCCTCCTGGAACATTGGCTCCCTAACCGGACGTTGCAGAGAACTCGCGGACGTACTTGCGAAGCGTTGGGTCCAGTGCGCCTTCCGTCAGGAGACGCGCTGGAAGGGAAATAAATCACGTGACATCGGGCAGGGGTACCGGCTAGTGTACACCGGATCACCGTCGGGCAGGAACAGAGTGGCCGTAGTGCTGTCTAAGGACCTTCAGGATGGACTCCTTGAAGTAGACCGATGCAGCGACCGGTTGATGCGAGTTAGGGTGTTGATCGAAGGGTCGGTAACGAACCTAATCAGCGCATATGCTCCTCAAACTGGTTGCTGTGAGTCTGAAAAGGAGGCCTTCTGGGATGAGTTTGATGACGTATTACGCGTTATTCCGAATTCCGAAGGTGTTATGGTTGGGGGGGGGGGGGGGGATCTCAACGGTCACGTATGTCAGTTTGCTGGAGTGCACGGACGTGTCCACGGCGGTTTTGGTTATGACCAACTAAATGCAGAGGGAGTCAGTATAAAAAATAAATAAAAATAGTTTATTTTCTATTGGTTGTACAAAACACAAATTTAGACTTTAAGCAGTTTTACAACAACAGCAAAAGGTGTTTACGTTGAACTCCGGTACCCAGTGTAAGATTAAACTTGTGTTAAGGGTACCGGCGTTCTCGGTTACAGTTTGAACACATAACAGAAGTTGTTGGACGACCACAGTATATTACAAAAAAACAAGTACATATAATTCACTAAGATGTAGCCTCATTTGTGATGGGATGTGTATGATGTGTGTTTGTTATGTAAGTATGTAAGTGTATATATAAGATATATTTACTATTAGTTTAAGTTTAGGTACCTATGCCCATTTATTTATTATACGCTTTATTGTACATACACCAAAAGTAATACAAAAGGAAACTTAAAACTAAAACACATACAATGGGCGGTAAATTTTTGCTTTACCTGATCGATATATTTATCAGATCTTCAGTCTTATTATAATCAAGTGTTAAGAGCCACTTAGAATCAGTAGTCTCACAACCATTTCGACAGAAGGTAACAATGTCACAAAGTTTATTCACCTTATTGTATAGGTGATTTGACAGTATACTAAAATGGCGCCGGGCAAGGCTTGTTCTGCATCTGTGGGTAGGACAAACAATGTAATATCTGCGTTTTTGGTAGCATTCGGCTCATATACCACTGACGGATGTTTACGTAAAATAGTGCTGAGCACAAAGATACTCAGGACCTGCGCTGTGTCTGACCTATCCATCGCGAACACATTCTTTCAGAAGAAGCCCCAGCGTCTTATTACGTACCGTAGTGGTGCCTTCTCAACCCAAATAGATTACCTGCTGGTGCAACGGTGCCACATTGGCAAGGTTACCAACTGCAAAGTCATCCCAGGCGAAAGCCTAATGGCTCAACACCGCTTTGTCCTGGTCGTGCCAAAGAAGAAAGTGATCGAGAAACGCAAACCTTGCACTAAGTGGTGGTTGCTCGATGGTTCTAAACAGTCTGACTTCATCGCGGAGGTCGAGCGTCTCAAGATCAGTGCTCCGCATGAGTCCGCTCAAGAACTCTGGAGTAGGATCCATTCAGCAATCACCGCTGGCGGTGGTGGACGCACCATAGACAAGGAGACGTGGTGGTGAGATGACGGGGTGCAGGAGGCGACTCGGAAGAAGAAGGGTTTATTTAAACAGTGGCAAGGCCCAACTCTCCGAATGACAAGGAGGCATATGGAGCGGCTAAGCGCGCTTGCAAAAAAGCTGTAGCCAGAGCCCGCAGCAAAAGTTTGTCGCCCTTATACGACAAGCTGAAAACTGCGGAGGGCAAAAGCTTATTTTTAAGCTGGCGCGTGCCCGAGAGAAAGCTACACGGGATATTAGCAAATGTTTCTGTGTAAGGGACGCCCTAAGCTGCTCTACGATGCCCCCTCTGTTAAGGAGAGATGGTGTACATACTTCGCGGAACTGTCTAACAAACAGCATCTCCATAACCTTCCTCCCGAACCGCCTCATAACCTTGGACTTATTTCTCCTATTTCCCCCGACGAAACACGTATTACTCTCCGCCACATGAAGAACCGGAAATCAGTCGGGCCTGACAATGTGCCAATTTAAGTGTTGAAGGCGATGGGCCCACATGGTGTAGACCTTCTGACGGATCTTTTTAACCGCAACCACCAAGGAAATGCCGAAACCAGTGGCGATGTAGCCTGATTATTCCTGTTTACAAAGGCAAAGGATTGTAGTAACTACCGTGGTATCAAGATCATGTGCCACACCATGAAGCTCTTCGAGCGCATCATTGACACACGGCTCCGTAGCGAGTGCACTGTTCCCGAGTGTCAATATGGTTTCCGGGCGGGTAACAGCACCATGGACGCAGTGTTCGCCTTAGAGACTCTGGCTGAGGCTTACAGAGAGAGAAGGAGAGCTTTGCATATGGCCTTTTAAACCTGCAGAAGGCCTTCGACTGTATACCTCGGCAGTCCATCTGGTATAGGCACTTCGCTTCAGGGGCGTTCCTGAGGCCTATATTGACATTATCAGAGACATGTATTGCCATTCCGTGTCCTCTGTCCAGACTGCTGTTGGCGAATCCAATGGCTTTCCAATATCTGTTGGCGTTCACCAAGGCTCGGCTCTTAGCCCGATCTTGTTTAACGTGGTGCTCGAAGTAGTTACGGCAAACATCCAAGATCAGCCTCCATCATCATCGGCATCAGCATGTCATGGCATGCCGATGACATCGCCCTCGTCAATCAGAACGAAGCCCATCTTGAGCGCAAAGTCAACATTTGGAAGGACACGCTGGAAAACAGTGGTCTGAGACTAAATGTGGCGAAGACTGAGTACATGTACTGTGGCAGTACGGATTCAAACACCATCCGAATAGGTTCGGATCTGATCACAAAGTCCGATACTTTCAGGTACCTTGGATTCGTGCTGCACGAGTCTAGCAACGTGGACGACGATGTCCAAGCACGTATAGGCGTGGCTTGGGCGATGTGGCGCGAGGTAACGGGCGTTGAATGCGACCGCAAAATGCCTCCGAAGCTCAAGGGGCAGATATATAAATACATTATATACGGCTGGTCCTCCTGTACGGCGGCGAATGTTGGCCAGCACGGAGATGAAGATGCTGAGGTGGGTGAGCGGCGTAACGCGATCCGATCGCATACGCAACTCATTCATCCGAGGTAGTCTTGGTGTCCGTGACGTGGCGGAAAAACTGCAAGTGTGGTTTGCGATGGTATGGCTACATCATGCGCTGCCCTATGGAGTATTTTGGTCGGAGATGCATTAATATGGCTGTCCTTGGGGCTAGGTCCCGTGGTCGCCCTCGCAAGCGCTGGAAGGACGTCGTCAAGTCCGACATGAGAGCCAACGGCCTGACTGAAAAGGATGTTGAAGATCGGGCAAAGCGGAGGAAGCTCAGTCGGAAGGCGGGCCCTGGCAATAGTCGGGATTAACACCAGGTGGAAGAAGAAGAAGGAGATTCGGACATGGGGCTGCCTATGAGCATTTGTGTTTAGAAAATTACCTAATCGAAATTAGGAGGCTATCACTTGAATAGCTCCTGTCATTAAATCACTGCAATATATTCGCTTTTGATCCGATAACGACTTAAGATCACTTAGCTGACCAAAAGTCGTTCAAAAATATTTTGAATAGGGATATGTTAATTTGAGAAGAGTCCTACGAACCATTTAAATGTCTTGCGAGCTTATGTTGTTACCTCTGTCCCCCAGGCTAGCCAACCGCGTCCTGCTGGTGGGCGGCGCCGAGCGCGACAACACGGAGGACGCGCAGTTCGCGCGCTCGCTGTCGGCGGCGCAGCAGCGCCTGCAGGCGGCCATCCCGCCCGCCGTGCACCGCGCCAAGGCCGTGGCCTTGGGTGACCGGGCGCAGGCGCAGGCGTGGAGGACGGCTAACAGTGAGGTGAGTCTGTTCAACGCTAAATCGGGAAGGTGCAAATACAGAATGTATGAGAATGTTGTTACTAAAATGATAAAAAAGTATAAAATAAAAACCATTGCAACTTTTTATTTTAGTTGATGACGATTTTGAACAAAAATAGTGAATGAAAGTAACGTGAAAGGGAACGTATTGAAAAACAACAATCAATCACTGCTGTTATGACAGCGAAAAGGCAACCTTATGTCTTTGAGTTAGGACAGTTCATGACAAGTGTCAGACAGAGTGACTCAACTTCCTTTTTCGGGCGAAATGTCAAACTGTCGCTTTATTTTTTTAAATTTATGTTAGATCTAATTTTACATAGATTTTTTTTAATGAAAGCAAGATAAAGATATTGCATGTTCCCCATTATATTGTTAAGCAACGTCGGGATGAAATAACCCTATTATGGGTGATTCCTAGGTAAATTATATAATTATGGTTCTAGTAATTATGAGTCTTAATAACAATATGTATAAAATGACTTTTTAATCTTTAATAAATCAATAATAATTAGTTGTTTGATTGAATAAAACAAAACAACGATAAGTACAGCGGGGCTTGTTACGTCCGTCACTGTTAAGTGGGAGAAGTAAAAAGTGGCACAGTTCTGACATGTCACGAAGTTACCATTGTGTCGTCTTATTTTTTGTTTAGGTTCATTATAAAGAAAAATACTGATCCAATATTTTTTGGTGGTTCCAAACCGGCCAAGTGCGAGTCTGACTCGCACACGAAGGGTTCCGTACCACAACCCTTAATTTATATTATTTGGTGTTATAGCGGCAACAGAAATACACAATCAGTGAAAATTTCAACTATCTACCTATTACGGTTCTTGAGATACAGCCCGCTGATAGACAGACGGACGGACGGACGGACGGACAGACAGCGGAGGCTTAGTAATAGGGTTCCGTTGTTTACCCTTCGGGTACGGAACCCTGAAAAAGCATTTTCATGTGCATAAACCCAAAAAAATAGCGTTTTGTTTAACTGTTACAAATTCCTAAATACATTTTTTGTTTATAACTTTCTGATTTTATGAATTTATCGCAAATTTCGTAATATAGTTTCCACATTACGCATCAGGGCGTATGATGAATTCAAAATTAATCGATAGTTTATAAGTATTTACTCTCAAGCTTTTCGTCTTGTTTGCAGATAATCAGCGCCGCCGGAGAAGTGGAATCTGCCCTATCAGGGCACTACGCGCCGCCCCCCCCTCCCCCCGCTCTCCCAGAGGCTCTATCCCGGCTGCACGTGTCGCACGTGTCGGACGTGCCGGCGCCGCCCCGCCCCCCGCCCCCCACGGGGCAGGCGCCGCCCCCGCGCCCGCCGCCGCCCGCGGACACGGATGATGAAGGAGAGGATATCTTCAGGAGGCAGCCGCATCCCAGCCATCCTATCTTGGTGAGTTCTATTTAATTGCAAGCCAGGCAACACCTCTTTGTAGGCACAGAGTGGTTTTTGTACGGCTAAACATATATATTTTTTTTTTATATTAATTCTCAAATAGTAATAAAAGTTCAGTAAGTACTGTCGCTACTGAGTAAATTAGAATTTTTCTTGTTTTTGGTTATTTCGTTTTTGAACACCGACTTCCGAAATTAGTTAATTTTTACTTTGTAGTGTTTTGTTTTTGGAAGTCGGTTTTATTTTTTTGTTAAAAAGTTTTTTTAATTTTTCATTTTTTAGTGGTACGCAGGTAACACTAAAAGTGAAACCACAAATACAGCGTGTGAAACCACAAATACAGCGTGCCGGCGGCGGCGTGATGTTATGTTATGAACTGGTGCAAACAATCAACAGACATGCTATTTCAGAAATCCCGATCCATTTGCTATCATTTATTGAAGAGTTCCGTTGCCTACCTCCGAAATTCTTCATCAGATCTTCACTAAATTTAAATAGGACCAGTCCGAGAAAATACTCTTCCAAACAAAAAAATAATCATCCAAGTCGGTTAACAATTGGCGAAAATATCGCTGAACAAACATTTTTCATGCGATCTCATCATCAGATCCTGACTTATACCTTCCATCATCAGCTCAGCAACATGAGATGATGATTACCGGGCACAAATATCTGAATTGGGTTAGAAAGTTTATGAAAAACAGTGTATGTGCTTCTAAAATTTGAGGGTTCCCTCGATTTTCATGGGATCCCATCATCAGATTCTGACATGGTGACAATGGGACCACCTCAGGAGTATAGGCTTTCGAAAAAAAAAAAAATCTTTAAAATCGGTCCAGAAACGGCGGTGAACATGCATAAAAAATATTACATACAGTTCCCGTCACGCAAGTTTGCCTCCGCAAAGTACGCCGCAATCGGCTGCGCAGGGTGTCAATTTGACAACAAACATACAACCGCGCATGCGCGGGTAGCTCGCGCATGTGCGGATTAGCGCAAGCGCGCGGGGGTAGTGGCATCTTACTCGCTCGTATACGTTCGATGCATAAGCGTGTCTCGCTTGCTCAATGCAATACGACTGTGGATGCGAAAAGTGTTACACGTCGATATTGTTTTTAATGATTTATTTTGGTTATTTCTTACAGTTTGATTTGTGTTCTTGTGTTGTATGTGTTTGTTGTGTTACTTTTTGATATTTTATTGTTACTGGTAGTCTTTGTTACTTGTTTATAATATAATACGTATAAACAAAAAATATTTTAGGAACGTAACACTTTTTTACGCGATTGCACCTGCGCGGACTTCACTCAAACCTAACTTCCGAGGGGCAAACCACGCTGACACGAACTGTACAGCCGAACATAGAACCTCCTCCTTTTTGAAGAAGTCTGTTAAAAAGCATCAAATACGAACATTAATTTTAGAATGTCGACTACATTATACAAAGATTTTCAATAAAAAAAGCGCCTGGTTTCAGTCACTTTGCCAAATAACGATATCAAGCTTAGAAAACAGCTTTTTTCAGGGATGATCTAAAACAAAAAATATTCCCTACACTTTGTTAAGGTCTGCGAGCAGAACAGTAGTTTTGCTAACGTCTTACTTTTCGTGATAAAAAATTCAGACAGGATAAACATCAACAAAAAAAATGAAGCATGTGAACAAAGCCAACCTTCCCCGCACAGGTGGCTGCCCACAACTTGCACAAGGCGGTGCGCGAGTGGTCGTCCAAGGACAACGAGATCATCGCCGCCGCCAAGCGCATGGCCATCCTCATGGCGCGCCTGTCCGAGCTCGTGCGCTCCGACTCCAAAGGTAACGCTATGTCGTCATCGTCAATAGTATCATCGCTTACCATCAATAGATCATCGCCGCCGCCAAGCGCATGGCCATCCTCATGGCGCGCCTGTCCGAGCTCGTGCGCTCCGACTCCAAAGGTAACGCTATGTCGTCATCGTCAATAGTATCATCGCTTACCATCAATAGATCATCGCCGCCGCCAAGCGCATGGCCATCCTCATGGCGCGCCTGTCCGAGCTCGTGCGCTCCGACTCCAAAGGTAACGCTATGTCGTCATCGTCAATAGTATCATCGCTTACCATCAATAGATCATCGCCGCCGCCAAGCGCATGGCCATCCTCATGGCGCGCCTGTCCGAGCTCGTGCGCTCCGACTCCAAAGGTAACGCTATGTCGTCATCGTCAATAGTATCATCGCTTACCATCAATAGATCATCGCCGCCGCCAAGCGCATGGCCATCCTCATGGCGCGCCTGTCCGAGCTCGTGCGCTCCGACTCCAAAGGTAACGCTATGTCGTCATCGTCAATAGTATCATCGCTTACCATCAATAGATCATCGCCGCCGCCAAGCGCATGGCCATCCTCATGGCGCGCCTGTCCGAGCTCGTGCGCTCCGACTCCAAAGGTAACGCTATGTCGTCATCGTCAATAGTATCATCGCTTACCATCAATAGATCATCGCCGCCGCCAAGCGCATGGCCATCCTCATGGCGCGCCTGTCCGAGCTCGTGCGCTCCGACTCCAAAGGTAACGCTATGTCGTCATCGTCAATAGTATCATCGCTTACCATCAATAGATCATCGCCGCCGCCAAGCGCATGGCCATCCTCATGGCGCGCCTGTCCGAGCTCGTGCGCTCCGACTCCAAAGGTAACGCTATGTCGTCATCGTCAATAGTATCATCGCTTACCATCAATAGATCATCGCCGCCGCCAAGCGCATGGCCATCCTCATGGCGCGCCTGTCCGAGCTCGTGCGCTCCGACTCCAAAGGTAACGCTATGTCGTCATCGTCAATAGTATCATCGCTTACCATCAATAGATCATCGCCGCCGCCAAGCGCATGGCCATCCTCATGGCGCGCCTGTCCGAGCTCGTGCGCTCCGACTCCAAAGGTAACGCTATGTCGTCATCGTCAATAGTATCATCGCTTACCATCAATAGATCATCGCCGCCGCCAAGCGCATGGCCATCCTCATGGCGCGCCTGTCCGAGCTCGTGCGCTCCGACTCCAAAGGTAACGCTATGTCGTCATCGTCAATAGTATCATCGCTTACCATCAATAGATCATCGCCGCCGCCAAGCGCATGGCCATCCTCATGGCGCGCCTGTCCGAGCTCGTGCGCTCCGACTCCAAAGGTAACGCTATGTCGTCATCGTCAATAGTATCATCGCTTACCATCAATAGATCATCGCCGCCGCCAAGCGCATGGCCATCCTCATGGCGCGCCTGTCCGAGCTCGTGCGCTCCGACTCCAAAGGTAACGCTATGTCGTCATCGTCAATAGTATCATCGCTTACCATCAATAGATCATCGCCGCCGCCAAGCGCATGGCCATCCTCATGGCGCGCCTGTCCGAGCTCGTGCGCTCCGACTCCAAAGGTAACGCTATGTCGTCATCGTCAATAGTATCATCGCTTACCATCAATAGATCATCGCCGCCGCCAAGCGCATGGCCATCCTCATGGCGCGCCTGTCCGAGCTCGTGCGCTCCGACTCCAAAGGTAACGCTATGTCGTCATCGTCAATAGTATCATCGCTTACCATCAATAGATCATCGCCGCCGCCAAGCGCATGGCCATCCTCATGGCGCGCCTGTCCGAGCTCGTGCGCTCCGACTCCAAAGGTAACGCTATGTCGTCATCGTCAATAGTATCATCGCTTACCATCAATAGATCATCGCCGCCGCCAAGCGCATGGCCATCCTCATGGCGCGCCTGTCCGAGCTCGTGCGCTCCGACTCCAAAGGTAACGCTATGTCGTCATCGTCAATAGTATCATCGCTTACCATCAATAGATCATCGCCGCCGCCAAGCGCATGGCCATCCTCATGGCGCGCCTGTCCGAGCTCGTGCGCTCCGACTCCAAAGGTAACGCTATGTCGTCATCGTCAATAGTATCATCGCTTACCATCAATAGATCATCGCCGCCGCCAAGCGCATGGCCATCCTCATGGCGCGCCTGTCCGAGCTCGTGCGCTCCGACTCCAAAGGTAACGCTATGTCGTCATCGTCAATAGTATCATCGCTTACCATCAATAGATCATCGCCGCCGCCAAGCGCATGGCCATCCTCATGGCGCGCCTGTCCGAGCTCGTGCGCTCCGACTCCAAAGGTAACGCTATGTCGTCATCGTCAATAGTATCATCGCTTACCATCAATAGATCATCGCCGCCGCCAAGCGCATGGCCATCCTCATGGCGCGCCTGTCCGAGCTCGTGCGCTCCGACTCCAAAGGTAACGCTATGTCGTCATCGTCAATAGTATCATCGCTTACCATCAATAGATCATCGCCGCCGCCAAGCGCATGGCCATCCTCATGGCGCGCCTGTCCGAGCTCGTGCGCTCCGACTCCAAAGGTAACGCTATGTCGTCATCGTCAATAGTATCATCGCTTACCATCAATAGATCATCGCCGCCGCCAAGCGCATGGCCATCCTCATGGCGCGCCTGTCCGAGCTCGTGCGCTCCGACTCCAAAGGTAACGCTATGTCGTCATCGTCAATAGTATCATCGCTTACCATCAATAGATCATCGCCGCCGCCAAGCGCATGGCCATCCTCATGGCGCGCCTGTCCGAGCTCGTGCGCTCCGACTCCAAAGGTAACGCTATGTCGTCATCGTCAATAGTATCATCGCTTACCATCAATAGATCATCGCCGCCGCCAAGCGCATGGCCATCCTCATGGCGCGCCTGTCCGAGCTCGTGCGCTCCGACTCCAAAGGTAACGCTATGTCGTCATCGTCAATAGTATCATCGCTTACCATCAATAGATCATCGCCGCCGCCAAGCGCATGGCCATCCTCATGGCGCGCCTGTCCGAGCTCGTGCGCTCCGACTCCAAAGGTAACGCTATGTCGTCATCGTCAATAGTATCATCGCTTACCATCAATAGATCATCGCCGCCGCCAAGCGCATGGCCATCCTCATGGCGCGCCTGTCCGAGCTCGTGCGCTCCGACTCCAAAGGTAACGCTATGTCGTCATCGTCAATAGTATCATCGCTTACCATCAATAGATCATCGCCGCCGCCAAGCGCATGGCCATCCTCATGGCGCGCCTGTCCGAGCTCGTGCGCTCCGACTCCAAAGGTAACGCTATGTCGTCATCGTCAATAGTATCATCGCTTACCATCAATAGATCATCGCCGCCGCCAAGCGCATGGCCATCCTCATGGCGCGCCTGTCCGAGCTCGTGCGCTCCGACTCCAAAGGTAACGCTATGTCGTCATCGTCAATAGTATCATCGCTTACCATCAATAGATCATCGCCGCCGCCAAGCGCATGGCCATCCTCATGGCGCGCCTGTCCGAGCTCGTGCGCTCCGACTCCAAAGGTAACGCTATGTCGTCATCGTCAATAGTATCATCGCTTACCATCAATAGCAGGTTCACTGTCCACAGACCACACACGGTCTGTAGAGAGACTTCCATATCAGTCCACAGACCGTATGTGGTATGTTCGCCCGTACAATTTCTAAGCCATCTGATACTGAACGTGAGGAGAGAGTCTCATATTTAATGCGGACTTGGCAGGACACCGACTTTTAATAAAAACATAACTGGACTTGTGGACCATTCCCACGCTGGAGCCTGGACAGTGAACCTGGTAGAGATTTTGCGGAATAGTTCCCGCGGCCCTGGAAAGCGAAGGAACACGGGTGAGTTTTAGCCAGTGAGTGTCTGACACTCCTTCTCGCTCCGCCCAGAGGGGGAAAAGGCATTATTGATGATTTCTCACAAATCAAAAAACTCAGGTGAGATATAGATGTACATCAAATAAATATAATCACAGCTTTGTTGCCAGGTGACGCTAATTGGCAACATTGTTTGAGCTGTAAAGCATATGGGTTGCCATAGATAAAAAGTATTCATGCCCGTTTTCACCAACATACCCTATACTACCACCTAAGTATGGGGCCCTTTACTTAACAGTACCCCTAAACTAGCCCCTAAATGAAATTTTGTTTCACCATCGTTTTTATCACCTAACTAGGGGACACATAACTATGTGACGTTTTGTTTTCGATAATAGTGAATGATACGTCTTTAAACTTATCGATACTTTGAAATAATATAGTTTTTTAACAAATTGTCTAAAGTATATACACAAATAGATACAGTTTATAATAAATTATGTTTTAATAGCAATAATCAATATTAATTCCTTCATATTTTTAATGAATTTCATATTTTCTTACATATTTACTCTGTGGATACATTACGAAACTCACGTTTAATCTGTGGTCATATTTGAATTTGACACTTTTCTTTCGTTTGTTTTCGTGGATAGTTTGTTGTGATCGCTTGCTTGCATCTTATTTTGTATCGTTAACGTTACGTATTTAGTTACAGTATAATAAAATGGAAGAAAAAAGGAAGCGTTGCTGCAGACACTCTTTTTATTATTCGACTGCAAGTAGCCACACTGATCCCACCCATATCTCCCACAGCCAACAAATGATTACCAGTAGCATGAAACCTCAATGCTATTAAATAACTGATTTATTGGAGATATATAAATATTCCTGGAATAAAATAAAATTTATCATGCAAATCAAATAAACACAAGGAAACATTGTCGTATCGTCAACTAAAAAAAAATACCATGCGCATAGTTTTTTGTTATTTCATTTTATGGGCTACATTACGTGGTATAAAAAATTGTGATTAGTTAATATGTACTCACCTATTATCAGGAAATTCTAAAGCGAGTTCAATCTTTTTCAATAAATACAACACTGAAGATTTACGTAACCAATATCTCCGAAAAAAGTCAGTTTCATCAAAAAATTCAAAATAATTTGGTCGTTTTCGATATATTTTGGTCTACGGCTGTTATTTGCGTCGAATATAGTAGAAACAGTTTCAATATATTCAAAAAATCATATAAATCACTATTCATCTTCGTTGTTTAAACGATCACATACGTAGGTGCCGGTTTATGGGGCAAAATTTCGACCACCTGAATTTAGCAGACCTTTTAACGTTTAGTTGACCTCTAAACGTTGGTGAAACAGAAACCATCCTCTAACGGCCCCCTAAACATGTTTAGGGGATCCCGTAAACTTAGGGGATGTTGGTGAAAACGGGCATCAGTCTTGCAGCTGCTTGCGTTTTTAAAATAAAATAGACAGGTGTCCGTTTATTTTTTAATGCTGAACAAGGACCTTTTTATGCACAAAAATAATCAAATGTTGTCCAAAGTTTAGTTAAGAAACGCTAACACAGCTTCGTATGGTAAAAGTAAATGCTGCAATGTTCATCGGTTAATATTTATAATACCTGTAAAATTTATATCAGGGGGCTAAAAAGGCCTTTTTAGAAGAATCATAATATTAATCACGCAACAATCTGTCATTTCATTTTCATCTTTATCGCTAATGAATTAGGTTCAAGGTTGATTGGGAAAATTTGATAGCGACAGGTAGCGTGATTTCCTTTTTGATTCTGCTAAAGTGGCCTTTTTAGACCTGCTGGACCTGTAATCTCTGTGTAAACTATATCTATGCTCAATGTGCACTATTCATGCTAACACTATGTATATTTAGGCGCATATTATTTTAAATTAGAGATACTGTAAAGTGCTCGTTTGAAGAACTTATGTTAAAAATATAAACGATTTGGGGGAAGGCCTTTGCGCAGCCACTTCAGCAGTGCGATTCTGTAAATATCTAACCGCGTAAGCTAGGTGAAGTAAACTCGAAGTGAGCTGTTAATCCATACAAACAAGAAAGAATGACAGTTCACTCCTGCTCACTCCACCTGTTTACAAGAGAATGCGGCATCAATGCCGCCACAAGAAAAATCCAACGGAGCAAATATACATCGCAACAAAAAGAACCGCAACGCCATCTATGCAACTAGCAGCGAACTACTACATCGAAATCCTGCATCGCGCAAGCGGAGTTTAAATTGCGATTTGAATATATACATCAGCCCGAATATCAACTATCGGGCAGTTGCCCGCCAGGCACAACGGATGATCCTCCCTATTCAATGGAGGTTTGTAAGACTTTCTCTTTTTTAATAGACTGCCTGGTCAGAGGCCTCCCCTTGAACCAAAGTTGTCCCACTAAGACACTATAGGCTTAAAATAATAAGTTACTATTATAATTAATGTATAGCTTGTAAAATAATATGCGCCTAAGCTATATCTTCGATGTTGTAACCAATGTACATGTCTATCACTGCCAATGGAACAGAGGTCGCTTTGAATCTTAGCGGTAAGTAACACTGTTTCATATCGTCAATTGTAGAAATAATCATCGCCATTATTTTGTGCTTTTGTGTTGTGTAATTGGCAGTAGAGAGAATGATTTATTTATTGGCAGTAGAGAGAATCAGAAGGGTTTTTATGCCGTATTTTGACCAATTTCGATAAAGTGGAATATCCGATTGTCGCACTATTATTTCTGCGACTTAATATTGTTCCAATTACACTCGAAACAAAATAAAACTGAAAATGTTGACTTCAGCGCCATCTCGCGGGAAAATGGCAATGAGCAACCCGTAACATTCACCTTAATTGGACATATCATGGTTTATGAGTTAATTGCATGAAATAAGTATCACCTTCGAAGAATTTAGTCAATAGTACCTTGAAATTAAAATTAAAAAAAAAGGGAATCTTGTAGTATATAATCTCGCTGTTTAATTATTTTACCAAATATCAATAAAATGCCGATGTTTTCTTCGGTACTGCTTGTTTTCTTCAGCAAATAGTAAATGAGCATGTGAGCATGTCACCTCCTCGGCGCCCCATGTCTTCTAACACTAACCTTGGATTCTCTTCCACCATCAGGTAGCAAGAGGGAGCTCATCGCAACAGCCAAGGCCATCGCGGAGGCTTCCGAGGAGGTCACCAGACTCGCCAAGAAGTTGGCGCTCGAGTGTACCGATAAGAGGATTAGGACGGTACGTAATATGCCAATTTATAAATAAAGTTATGCCTGTGTTCCCCTAAATATAGAGGTAAGTATATATAAGTTTGGTGCACCCACAAGTTCCATGTATGGCTGGACAGGAGGGAGCGGGCATTTGGTGTCGTTTAATGTCCTTAAGAGCGGGAGTCAGAGTTACATAACCTTATTTGAAGACTAGTTGACCCGCGCAACTTCGTTTGCGTCACAATTTTCGTTACTGCTCCGCTCCTATTGGTCTTAGCACTATCTAACACTGAATGAATTTTTCAAATCGGACCAGCAGTTCCTGAGATAAACGCGGTCAAGTAAACAGACAAACAATCTCTTCAGCTTTATATATTAGTATAGATAGATTTAAAGAATTATATATATTATTCTATATATATAATAAAAAGTAATTAAATAAATGTAATTATGTGCACTGGATCCTACCCTCCATTGTCATCTTTCTCTATCACTCAAAGGTTTGCTGGGAGAAAACTCATTTCTGAGTTAAGCTCGCCTTTGTACATGAACTTTCATTACTGTATTTTGAATAAGCTGTTTTGGTGTACAATAAAGAATTAAAGAATTTTATTAAGAACAAGTTTACAGACATATAGTAAGCACAATAGAAGTCTAAACGCACCAAGATTTAATTGAAAAACTTTGTGTGCAATTGAGTAACCCTAGATCCCACACTAGGATACCCTGTGTCGTGAGGTCTAGTATCCTCGTGGTTGATGACACATGGTAGTTTACAGTTGGCTTCTAATAAGTTAACATACAAGCAAAGGTAACGAAATTAAATCTTAATTCAAACTTAACTTATAAGATTACATTCATGAAAGTTGTGAGAATGTGTGGCGTGATGGTGTGTGTGTGTGTATAGATGTTCGAAAAGGGTGTGAGTTAGTAAGTGATATACTGTATGTGATGTAGGTGTATGATTTGACAGTTATTTTGATTCTGAGATTTTTGTGGCTCGAAGGACCTGGAAACTGAATAACTCGTAACTTATGTCACATTGGTTAAGCATAGTTTATGAGGATTACTGAGACGTAAACAATCTTTAAACGATTTTCATGTTTCTGTGTTGTCAGAATTCATCTTGATTCGAAGTTCAGTCGCAGAAATTAAGTGCCAAAAGAAACCTAAACCTACTATTAAGTGGAACAAGGTTCAACTGAATTAGATGATAACCGGAATTTTATAACTGGGAATTTTGGAACAAAACACCCCCTGGTGTTCTGTCTGTCCTACTATGATTTGCTAATGCAATAGTGCTCCGCGTCTTGCATAGGGAACGTGCAAGGCAAAGACTGTGTCATCTATTGTAGTGAATTTAGAACTTTTTCCTTATAAAAATTTGAATTTGACGTAACTTTGCTGCCATCTAAAGCTCCTACACGGTCCCTTTAGGGAAACATTCACATACTTAGTACTGTGCCATCTAGTGTTGTGAATTCGAAACGTTTTTCTTATAAATACTTGACATTGACACTTCTGTGCTGTCACCTGTTATATAGTTTCTGCACGCTCCGTATAGTTCCGTCCGGTACCGGAATCATGAAGCTTTAAGACTTCATAGTAAGCTCGTTGTTATCCTAATTATTTAAGCCAATAAGGAAGATGCAAATACAGAATTTATGAGAATGTTGTCAGTAAAATGGTAAAAAAGTATAAAATAAAGGCCATCGCAACGTTTTTATTTTGGTTAATATCGATTTTTAACAAAAATAATAAATTAAAGTAACGTGAAACGGAACGTATTTAACAACAACAATCAGCGTTTAGGGACGTTTCTGCTGTTATGACAACGAAAAGGCAACCTTATGTCTTTGAGTTAGGACGTTTCTTGACCAGTGATAGACACGAGTGACGTCATCGTCCGTTTACGCGCAAACCTTTAAACTGTCGGTTTAAAAACGCAATTAAGGCAAAAAATTAAAGCGTTTTCATTTCTTATTTATGTGTTGGTCTATTCTAGACGGAGTTCTTTAAAATTAAAGCAAAAATGGAAATATTGCATGTTCCCTATTTCCGACGGCCTGGATTCTAACAGCAATATGTTTTTGGTACAGAACCTGTTGCAAGTGTGCGAGCGTATCCCGACCATCGGCACGCAGCTCAAGATCTTGTCCACCGTCAAGGCGACCATGCTTGGCGCTCAAGGTAAGAACACTTTCTTTTATTTATTAACTAACACCCTTCTCCGATATGCCTTTAAATCTAAATCTTTATATATTTACGCATTTATTTCTAAAGGGCCTTAAAATGTTACGGCTTTCCAAGCTTTCAAATATTTTTTGCTTGTACTATACCTCAATTTATGGAATTAAGTTATACTTTCAGCAAATACTAGCAAAAACATTATTCCACCGATATTAATTTTTACTCTCTTCCTCTCTCTCTCTCTCTCTCTCTTTTTTAAGTATATTGTGTGTACATATACTTGTAAACATATTATTAATAAATAAATGACATTTTAAATTACATATTACACATGAACAACAAAATGGCTGCTTTAATGAACTCATTTTAATTACCTGCACATTGGGAGCGTTGCACAAGCATTGATCAAAGTAAAGCTAGAGACAAACTGGTCCCACGTACGCAACGTATGCAACGCATTACGACATCTGGACTATTGATTTTGAATGAAAACTATGCAATAGAGACACTTATGGTATGCGACGCAACATACGATACGATACAAAAGCTTTGCGTACGTAGGACCGTTGCGTCTCTCGCTTAATTCGTGAATCGAACGTTTTATTGAGTGCGCGGATGAATGTTCGCGGCATAAAAAAAGCAAATTCAAAACCCACATGAGCAATTTTAACCCTATTTGAAAGGCACTACAGTTCAAATTCAATTATTGACTGCGTGGTAATTTAACTAATAGCCTATTTAGTATTTAGCTTAGTATATTATATGAAGCTTTCTCTCTATATTAATGCTGTGCTTCTCGCTTTCCTAACAGTCGGCATGCCGGACTACAAAGGTAAAACACCATGACGTCACCGTGTGATTAATATTACATACAAACATACGCATACTTATTTCTGTACATAATTTCTCTTATGTTCGTATTGTCTTTGGCACAAAATCATTTGCAAGTTGTAGTCACATAATCTATATCATGACCATTAAGACAACAATGCCCTGTGATTCAGGCGGAGCTGTTTTTCATCTTTGATTAGAGAGATAGGAACTAGTGTATTTTACTGGAAATGTATAAATCTTTGTCGTTAATAGAAAAAATATAATTCTACTTAGTAAGCCCGTCCTTTAGATTTTCTAAAAATTTTGGACACGATTTTTTGGCATTTCAAATTATAAAACACTAAAATTCAAGAGCTGGGCTGTTTGACGTCACGTCCCTGGTAAAAATTTAACTATCATAATGACGTCACTCAAGTTTGTGAATAATATAAAAAAATACTTTTCCAATATTTTTTGGAAATTATCTGACGGACTAATACGATATCTTCAGTGAAGATTAAAGAAAAGATATCATAATTGATGTTTAAATTAAATGATGAATAATATTATAACTGTGAAATACCATGTAAGCTGTAGTGATTGGTAGAAATATCTACATAACATGGCACAAATCCATTGGTTTTGGTTGGATACGATAATGGGGTATTTTATTGAAAAAATCTAATCTAATTAGTCCGATACAGCGAGTTGAAGACACGCGTGACGTCATCTGGCTTGGTAAAAATGTACCAAATTTACCAAGCCAGATGACGTCACGCGTGTCTTTAACGCACTATGTCGTCTTCATTTTGTGTTCACGTGAAAAAATAAAAAATACGTGTGCAATATTTTTTGAAAATCTATCAGACGAACTTATTAGATTTTTTTAGTAAAATACCCCATTGTGTTTTTGAGAAACTATTTGTCTGAAAGCATGTAAAATATCCTTTTATTTCTGTATCCGTAGGTAGCGAGGAGGACCAGGAAGCGACGGAGATGCTGGTCGGAAATGCACAGAACTTGATGCAGAGCGTAAGCAACCTATTTTTCTTATTTTTTTATTTCAGCGGTTTCTTCAAAAAACTGAACGCCTTTTGCAATTTTCTATTGCTGGAAAAATGGTCTATGAAAAGACCATTGTTCACAGTTGACTCCTAGAATCAATAAATAGATTAAAACTCTACCGTTACTGAGTGACTGACGCCGGATCTACTAATCGTAGAAATGAATGAATTTAGCATGTAGGTTTCTTGAGGAGTGTAAAGGAGCACTATGAGAGGATTTACCGAAATTCCTACGGGAACGGAAAAAACGGGATATGCTCGTAGGGCAGAAACTAGTGTACAAATCAAAAGAGAAGTTAGAATCCTGGATCCGGTGACTTGCGATTGGCAACAGACATCCTGTCTACAAGCAACTGTTCCGCTGGGAAGTTCGTTGTCACTCCTTTTTCTAGGTAAAACATCAGAAAGTGGAGAAGTGCTGACGTTTAGGAGGACAGTCTTACGAAAAGTGGACGATCAAAAAGTGCTGATTCTCCATAAGCTTTGATTTAATGGTCTTTTATTTATTTTGTCATCACATGCTTTAAAAGAGTGTCCGTGGAGTTTCTTGCACGTTCTTCTCCATAGAGATCTACGGTTTGGAACGTGCAAATAGCTTCATGTTTTTGACTGACCGACCTTGACAATTCAAAAGTGCCTGTAAATGGTTTATTTGAAAAATATTTTCTTTGAGTTCGAGTTTGTTGCAGATGGCGACATCTAAATCATTTTAAATGGCAGTTTCGTTATGCTATATTTTATATTATCAACAGGTGAAAGAAACAGTGAAAGCAGCAGAAGGAGCATCTATCAAGATCCGCACGGAGCAGGGCGGCTACAGACTGCGGTGGGTGCGCCGCTCGCCCTGGTACCAGATCTAGACGCACCGCCGGCGCCGGTTAGATTGTACTCCTACCTGTTGTGGGACTCAACCTGTGACCTTTTATACGTCCACTTTGGATTCTTAAGTTTAAATTCAACTGAAGCGTATTTTTTTTCTGATCGAAACAAAACTTAGAACATTTTATAGTTCTAAAAACTACGTGCGAGTCGGGCTCGTACACGTACGGTTCTGTACCATAACCCGAAAAGACATTCACTACAGTGTGAAAATTCTACCCACTTTGGTTCATGAGATAGTCTGCTAACAGACAGGCGGACAACGGAGGATTAGTATTAGGATCCTGTTAGCACTCTTCTGGTATTCACAAACCCTAAAAAAATATTTCCTATATAAATGAACCACGTCAAAGTATCGTCAATAAAACGGTTTTGGGAACACATTCATAATGCGTACAGCTAAGGAGTGGAATTCCCTGCCGGAGTCTGTGTTTCCTGATAGCTACAACCTGGGAGTCTTTAAGTCAAGAGTGAATAGGTTACTTCTAGGCAAGCGTGCTCCATCTTCGACCACATCATCGCTTACCATCAGGTGAGATAGTGGTCAAACGCGTGCCTATCAGTAGCAAAACAAAAATTGGTGTCAACGACGGAACTGTCGGGAAAAATCGAGAGCATTTCTATTTCATATATTTACTGCCTACCCCGTGGTCTGTTCTATAAAGGTTACAGGTCGAGTTTGTAGTATTGAGATTGTAATAAATGATAGCAATGTAACAGCAATAATTTGAACTTGTCATGTAGATATATTTATAAAGGACTGTGTGTATTAGTGTATGTGATTTTCTTGTGTATGTTTTGGGACTGAGATTTACTGTGGCGTTTTAACTACTGTTGTGTTTTGGCAGCGAATTTTTTATATTTTCGAACAGAGGCCCTAGCACGAATATTTTGACGTATAGTAACGTTAACGTAAGTCGCTCGTGGCTAGATAATAACAGCCGCACGGATCGATCTTCAAGGTTGAGCAACGCTTGCCAAGGTTGGTCTGTGGATGGGTGACCATCTTAACATAACAAGTTTCCTCCGTGCCTCGGAAAGCACGTTAAGCCCCCGTTGGTCCCGGCTGTCATTTGTACTTAGATCTGTGGCAGTCGTTACAGATAGTCAGAAGCCAGTTAATCTGACTCCAGTCTTGCCATGAAGTACCGTGTTACCCAGTTACTGGGTTGTGGAGGTCTGGTAGGCAGCCGCTCCACGTAAAATACTGGTATTCAACTAAATCTGGCTTGACTGGAAGCCGACCCCAATATAGTTGGGAAAAGGCTAGGCAGATGAGTAACGTTAACGTAAGTGAATTTTGAGTATAAAAAAACTGTAACCCCCATAGTATTTTGGTTTAATTTTATGCAACATACACAATTTGTATCATTATATAGAATATAGTATCCAATTAAAATATATATTACTAGTTGACCCTCGTAACTTCGTCTGCGTCACAATTTTTATTACTGCTCCGCTCCTATTAGTCTTAGCGTGATGATAAAGAGGATATTCCACACAACTATCACACAACGCCATCTAGTCCCAAGCTAAGCAGAGCTTGTGTTATGGGTACTAGACAACTGATAAATTATATATTTCTAAATACATACATATTATAGATAAACTACACCCAGACACAGAACAAATGATCATGCTCATCACACAAATATTTGTCCTGGGTGGGAATCGAACCCACAACCTCTGGCATAGCAGTCAGGGTCACTAACCACTAGACCAACAGGCCAGTCGATATATAGCTTATAGCCTTCCTCGATAAATGGACTATCTAACACTGAAAGAATTTTTCAAATCGGACCAGTATTTCCTGAGATTAGAGCGTTCAAGTAAACAAACAAACAAAGCAGCTCTTCAGCTTCTCTCTTCAGCTTTAAATATTAGTATAGATAGTATCCAATTAAAATATATATTATGCGTGAAACCAGTATTTTAGTTGTAGTAGAATTTTACGTTACCAGACGTCAAAAATATTCGTGCAAAGCCCTCAGATATCTATTGTTGATGGTTGTATTTTAAAAGTGTGAAATAACACTTTATTTGTTTTAATTGTGTAAGAAACCTTTTTAATTGTATGTTCGCGACGATGGCTCTTGGAGATTATAATAAAAGCGATAGTGGACTGTATAAAATATGTATTACGAAGTTAAAGTAACAATGACAAAATATAGACTTCGATTATTCGGATATAAACAAGAAGTTAATTTAATATGCGCGAGCGCAGCCGTGCTTTGAGGCGTGCAACAGCTGACTGTCGTGGTACTCGTGGTGCGGTCTGCGGTGTCTCTTTTTTGGTTGTGGCGCGGTGTGACGCGCCGCTTCCCCGCGCCCCTCCTTCACTGCCGCTGTCGCCATGGCGCGCGGAGATGTTGACGTTAGTGCCTCAACATTGTATGATCGTTATATTTATGATAGTTATATTTATACAGGACAGTAACTCTAGACAGCCTTTTCTTCACTGCCCGTATCTCATATTGGTTGTGTCATGAATTCTGATCTCTTCATTCTTCAATTCTATCGATACACAAGTTGACCCGCGTAACTTCGTCTGCGTCACAATTTTCATTACTGCTCCGCTCCTATTGGTCTTAGCGTGATGATATATAGCCTATAGCCTTCCTCGATAAATGGACTATCTAACACTGAAATATTTTTTTAAATAGTACTAGTAGTTCCTGATATTAGCGCGTCGAAGTAAACAAACAAACAGACAAACTCATCAGCTTTATATATTAGTATAGAATATAAAACTGTTCCGCTATTAAGTGACTGACAGACAACGCACACCCGAAAGTACTGAGGTACTTCTATGAGGAGCATTAAGAGAAGATTTCCCGAAGTTCCTACGGGAACAGGATATAATAAAAATATATAATGGTTAAGATATATTCTAATGCACATAGTCCTTTAACATTGCGCACACGTATTCATGATCGTCACATAATAATATTTAAGTACATCGGAGAGAAAAATTTAGAATAATTATAGTAATGAAAAATAATTATGTATTTACAATATTTAAGTTAACTATACAAATATATACTGTTGTGTGTAATTATTTATATGTGATTGTAATTAATATAAAATATGTTTAATATTATATATTAATATTGAGTTTAAAGGTATATTTTGTAGAGTATACTATATATTTTATGATAGTATTCGAGCTTCCCTGTGTAATTTACCTCGATAGTTCAGTTATCCTTTTTTGTACTGTATACTAGAAAAATAATAAAAATATATATCCAAAAACGCACTAAACGGCCAGGGAATATGTAATTTTGGATGTTTTAAAATGTAAAACATGTCTGCAATTCTACTATACATGTTAGTTTATTAAGGTTTTGTGAAACAGATATAGTTGGTTTAACACCAAAACCCGGTCCCTTGGCTGTTTAGTGTTATCAAGGTATGTGTTATTCAGGCAGCTCTTAAATGCAAATAGACATTTATTTACATCAACTCGTAAACAATAAATTAATAAGCAATTTTATTAGAGTTAGCAGAAGGTACAATTTCGTGTAACTTTAAAAAAATTGTACGGTAAATCAATCATTGTCAAGCATGTAAAACACAACTGTACAACTATGTGAGATTTCAGTTACATAAAATCAATTATAAGTACCAAACGTAGAAATAAGGATTTTGCCGTCGAATAGATATATTTTTTTCTTTTTTAGTCACAAGATACACAGTACATTATTATGTTTTGAGCAACGAATTCTTTTAAAAAGTAATAAAATAGTGATAGAAGTGTGATTCTGAACGAAAGTGCCATCTTTGTGCTTTATATTTAGTGGTAGGTAGGTCCGACGCCTTTCTGGAACTTGTGGTAGCTAACTTATATGTAATTATACTAACTATAACTTTATATATACTTCCAAGTGTAGAAAAGTCTTTTCATAGATTTTCCATCACTGTCAAAATAATTATGATCTTTATACTTACGTAATAAGGTTGATGTTGGTTTGCTGACAGAGCTGAAATAAATGAACGGGATGTGGTTTTAGATAGAGGAGGTAGGGAATAGAGGCCTATAGCAGGTGTCGAAATTACCCTTAATGAAGCCAAAAGATTAGCAGAAAATATTGAATACGCATGACGAGGAGCTCGTGGTTAAATAATAACAGCCGCACGGATCGATCTTGAAGGTTAAGCACGCTTGCCAAGGTTGGTCTGTGGATGGGTGACCATCTTAACATAACGAGTTTCTTCCGTGCCTCGGAAAGCACGTTAAGCCGTTGGTCCCGGCTGTCATTTGTACATCTTTGGCAGTCGTTACGGATTGTCAGAAGCCAGTAAATCTGACTCCAGTCTTGCCAAGATGTACCGTGTTACCCAGTTAATGGGTTGTGGAGGACTGGTAGGCAGCCGCTCTACGTAAAACACTGGTATTCAGCTAAATCCGGTTTGACTGGAAGCCGACCCCAATATAGTTGGGAAAAGGCTAGGCAGATGATTGAATACGCATGACGTCATTTAGCTTGGTAAAATTGTACAATCATAGTGACGTCACGCGTTTTTCAACGCACTATATCGTCTTCATCTTTTGTTTACGTAAAAAAAAGACAAAAATACGTGACTATTTTAAGGAAATCTATCTGACAAACTAATTAGATTTTTTTAGTAAAATTCCTAATGTTTATGTTATGTTACTTTAATCTACTTGTTTCGATGTACAGTATACATTTTTTTAAGGATGGGAAATCATCAAATGACTCCTCTCGCTCTGGGCGGAGCGTGCGGGAGTGTCAGACTCTTACTGACTAAAACCCATCCGTGTTCCTCCTGGTGCCCGCCGTGTTCCAGGATACGGTGCCTCTATCGAACGGATTTCGCACCATGTACAATATACCTACTTTGATTTTGGCGTCGTTAAGGGCTATTTTACAACCCAAAATCCAGTGGCCTTAGAATCGTAGCTATTAAACTGTAATTAAAAAGTTTATACAACTTCTCTTCCTTACAACTTAGTAATACTTCAGAATAAGCGTAGGACCTAAGCGGAATGATAGCAATATTTTTGTATGGCGAACGAGTGAAGTACAGTAATAACTAATATGAGTATAGTACATAGTAATGCTAAAGTATCGTTAAGTAATGTATTCTGTCTGTAAATAACTTTATGCTGAAATGTTGTAGTGACTCGTCTTGTATTCGATTGACTTGCTAGAAAGGATTATTACTTAAAATGTCTTGGTCTCGAGCGTGAGTGCTGGGTTTGGGAATATTTAGCAAGAGGCTCTATAGCTGGACAAAGTGCCATTGTATGAAGCTGGGTCTATGCTAGACGAGACGAGCACAAGCTAAGCGCAAGCCGAGCCGCTGTACTCGCGGTGTCAAGTGTGGACGTACAACGAGCCTACAACTATCACTCTCCTCGAACCCAAAATCCCTGTCGTGTTCGTCAAAAACCGACAATAGGCGGAGCACGAAGCGCGCTCGTTGGAGGCTCGTAAGTCGGTCCACACTAACCGAATTTTGTCTCGGCTCGTGCCCCACCCCTTCCAACAGTGCCAACATCTTGTTAAGGCGACGAATTGTTAAACAATTATTCCCGTCGCTGACAATGGTCAAGAGGGGACTGAGCGTCTGAGCGGGGCGAGGATTGCATACGCGCGCTAGCTTATAACTAAAGGACGTAAGCGACAAAATGGTTTATGTTATTTTATTTAGTTAGAAACGGTAATTTGAGAAATTCCTTCTAGAATTTTAAAGAGTGTGTATAGACTCATCTACATAGAAAGTTAAGAGGTTTAAATCGGTCCCGTTTGCCCATAAGATGTGAATCTCTTTTTAAAAAGAGGTATGTTTGATATATTTTTCTCTGTTAAAAAAGTTACCTAATCATGTATTGAAAACTAACAAAATAAGGTTTTTATCATGAACTTTCAGGTCACCAACTTATATTTTGATCCGTTTTGTATTTACTGAAAAAATTTGAGATCATTGGCGCCAAAATTTCCAATGCGTCCTCTTAAAATACATGCGTGATGTTCTTTCTAGTTTCAGCAAGTCTATCGAACACATCTTAGTAAGTAATTATTAACTAAATTGCGTGCTTCATATTATTTTAATTAAGTCTCTGTACAATTTACACATTTTTTTTTGTTATTAATATTTTATTTATTCTAATAAAGATTTTTTTATTTATATTTTTGTTTTCTTTGCTTCCTTAGTTTGTTGTAGATTTAGCGTACAATGTGATATATAGGTATCACATAAATAGTTTTTGTAGCTTCGATTATCTAGAAGATAATAATTAATTATATAAGTTGGAAAAATACTAAAAAAAAACTTCGAAAGTAGTTATATCCTCTAATAACAACTTAAGAAGTGGTTAAAAATAGTAAACCGAGCAAGTGCGAGTCGGACTCGCACACGAAGGGTTCCGTACCACACTTAAATCTTAATTTTTATTATTTGTTGTTATAACGGCGATAGAGATAAATAATCTGTGAAAAATTCAACTGTCTAGTTATTAGGTACGGTACTTGAGATACAGCCCGCTGACAGATAGACGGACGGACGGACGGATAATAGGGTTCCGTTGGTTACCGTTCGGGTACGGAACCCTAAAAAAGATGTTTCCTGAAAATAATTGTGCCTCCCATTTTAAACATTCTCACCTCAATTTAAGACTAAACTAAATTAAAAGTAGTGAACCGTATTATAACGTTATGTTTATTTTAAAATACGAAGTCTGTTGTATTTCGTAACCATGTGTTTTGACAATACTCAAGACTCCTTCACAACTAGGGACCGTCTCGACGAGCGAGAGAATCGCAGCGAGTTGTATAGGAATGTGTTGTGTATGAAGTATAGTAGTGATATGTTCTGTGTGTTGTTAGTTTATTTGTTTAGTATTATTTTACTTGCTTGTATGCGTGTGATTAGGGCCTGATGCGCATTTGGTATTTAGGGATATGTTTGTGGTGTGGTTTGTGATTATTACTACTTATTTATTTAGTATTTACTCAATGTACTCCGAGAGTGCCTCCGTGTCATTATAAGTTAGTGATTTTATACATTTTTAATGTTTTTTTACAATCGTAGTATGTTATTTAATATATGTATGTATTCCTATTGATTTTATTATAGAGCATAGCTGATCGCTTATTGTACTGTCTCCCGGCGAATACAGATTATGTCATAGAGTTTCTATTTAAATACATGGCTCGATGATAATATCGCTGCGATTCTCTCGCTCGTCGAGACGGCCCCTTAGTTTCAAACGTTACCTACATCTTGGAAATATTCTTGTATGATCATTGTCAACAAAAAAAATTGCGCCTTTGAGTATCTTCGAGCTAAAATTAAAATAATTTAATCATTATAATACTATCTAGTATCTTGAAATATAATAATTGTAAAACTAACACAATGAGCAAGTTTCCACCTGGCCTAAATGAGTAGCTAGAAAACAAATACAGTCACTCTTGTATTTTGTAAATTTAAGAAATATGGAAGGTTTCTCAATAGAGAAGCTAGAGTGAAGAACGTCAAACCATACTTTAATGCCAGAGCTTTTCATGTTCAGGCTGAAGTAGACTTCGACAAAATAATCAACATGAAATTGCTAATTCGGAATATGGGTAATTGTAGATATTATTATAAAAGAAAATCCATAACTTTAGGATCATATCCTCGATTGACCAGAATATCCAGTCGGTCAGTGCTAATTTCAATTTAAAAAATCTGAGTTGACAGTTGTGAGCAAAAAAAAGTTATTAATTTTTTGCTCACAACTGTCAACTCAGATTTTTTCGAATTTGAATTCAACATCAATATGTTTTCTTGTCCAGTCGACCGCAGCGCGTTGTTGACGAAATTGTGGTCGTTTGTATATTTGTATTCCGTAGCAGTAAGATGTCAAAAATAAAAAATCTCTACCTTTCTCTTTGACCGTTTTTACTTGGATTCTATGTTTTTTGTTTCATCATTATAATTGTATATATTTATCTATTATGTACTTATTTATATAAATCGTACACCTAAGACTACCAACAGTACTGTCTTTCCTTTCTCTATAAAATCCATCCAAAGGTTGTCTTGAAAAGATCGCTTTTAGCGATAAGGCCGCCCATTTTGTCACCCTATGTAATGTTTTCTTCATCTATCTTTTCTGTAACTTATATGGTGTACATAATAAAGAGTATTCGATTCTATTCTGAGAGCGGTTTTTGAGCTGAAGTGACGTTATCGTCATATAGTTGACGGGACAATTCATTAACACATTACAAGACAAAAATGGCTGGATTTATCATTACTTGTATTATGTATGTATTTAAGTACTTATATACTTTTAGTTGGCATAAAGCAGTATGACCACAGGTCTAAAACAAAATAAATTGTAGAAGTAAATTATTAGTTTTTACGTACTGTATAATAGTTTATTTTGTGCCGTAGTTAACAGTAGACAAAATAGCCATATTTTCCTATAGAAATAAAAGTATTCTTATAAACCTACAGTAGTTTTATTTACATCTTTAACGTACATAAAATAAAACACCCATTTAAAAAATTGGTTGTCTGTAAAATCTGTGTAAGGACGACAATTTTAAGTGATAATAACGTCATAAGAAAACAATTAGCAATCAAGCCGTACCCTTAGGCCGATCGTGCCTTTCTATCGCTTGTTCTGCGCTCTCGCTTGCACGCCCGGCTCAGGCGGAACATGACACTTTTTCGTGCGTGCAGCCGGCGCGTTCATCGATTTATAAGACGTTATTACGCAGAGTTCCGTTGTAGAGCTCATTCGGTATGCGAGTTTATTTACTACTAGCAGCGCCCCGCGACTTCACCCGCTTAGTTCCCGTTCCCGTGAAAATACGGGGATAAATTATTATAATAATAGCTTATGTTACTCGGTAAATGTATAGCTGTATAATGGTAAAAAAAAAAAAATCGGTCGAGGTGTTTTTGTGTGAAATCGTAACAAAAAACATCAAATACTTCCACTATATAATATTATTTATTGGTATAGATTCTTATCCATTCAAAACTTAATAGAAACATATGGAATACAAATTCATTATTTAGATGTTGTAAATTCTAACATTCAAAAGTGCCTTTTAATGAAACCTAATTGAAAAAAAAAAAGACTTCTTCACTTGGATATCTATCATCCTACCCACAAAGGTCACATACCCATCAAGCGAGAAAAAGCTTAAGAGATGTACCATTTTTCTTACAAAGTTAACCTAAAAAGAAACAAAAATCGCCAACAACTTATATTACATAAGCATCAGCATTCAAAGTGTCCGCAGCCCCCTGCAGCCTGGCTCCAGCTGGACTGAGTTCTGCGCCCACGCCCGGCCCAGCTGCTCCGACACCGCCTGCACCTGCGACAGGTGATGGGATGAAATTTATATCCGTCTTCTTTTTATAAAAAAATATCGGCTGTTTCATACATTTTCATTGGCTAAATATTGCATTTTGTATGAAACAGCAGATATTTTTTTCGAGTTTTCCGGGTTGGTCTCAAAGTAAAAGTTATTTGTAATCATGTGTATTTTCACCCCCTAAGAGGCTGTTGGTGTTTTACAAATAACCCTGTATAAAAATCTCGTGTCACAGTGTTTGTTATCGAACTCCTCCGAAACGGCTTGACTGAATTTTTTTATGTATGTTTGGTACTCGTAGGTCTGAGAATAGGTCGTAGGCTACTTTTTTTTGACATATTTTTTTTGGGAAAAGAATGTTTGCCGAGTCAGCTAGTCTTCTAATATAGGTACATGTAAAAATCTCGTGTCACAGTGTTTGTTATCGAACTCCTCCGAAACGGCTGGACTGATTTTTATGAATGTTTTGGTATGTTTGGTAGGTCTGAGAATAGGTCGTAGGCTATCTTTTTTCTTTTATTTTGTATGGCAAAAAAATGTTTGCTGGATCAGCTAGTTTTATCATAAAACTAGGTAGGTAAGGTATTGTTTAAAATAATTTCTATAAGATTAATAAAAAGAACGTCTTGATTATTAGTTTTGGTATGCATGCCTATTGTAGGTATACTATACACAGCTTACACCCTATTTACAACAAATTATATTAAATAATATTATAGTCTAAAATAAAATAAAGTTAGTATCTTTTTTTCTTTTCTATTGATAGGCACGCGTTTGACCACTATCTCACCGTAAGGTAAGCGATGATGTGGTCAAAAATGGAGCAGCTTGCCTAGAAATAACCTATTCACTCTTGACTTAAAGACTTCCAGGTTATAGCTATCAGGAAACACAGACTCCGGCAGGGAATTCCACTCCTTAGCTGTACGCATTATGAATGTGTTCCCAAAACGTTTTGTGCGTATGGGTGGGATGTCCACCATGAACCGGTGGCGCATCGCCGTTCTTCTTGTGGAACGGGCTTGCCGGAATTAAATTATGCAATTCCGTCATTACCCAAAATGCAACCGGTAGAAAACCGATAATCTAGCAACTCGTCGTCGATGTTCAAGACTTTGAAGCTTCGTCGCGACGAGCCTCTCATTGCCGATGATCCTCTTGGCTCGTTTCTCAATAAAATTGAAAGTGAATAATTAAAACCAAAACATCAACACGTAAATCAAAACACAGAAAAAAAAAACTATGTGTACCTATAAATAGATTGATTAAATTTCGTTAAGTCGATATGCTGCTTGGGAATACCTTTGAGCAGCTAGCGACCCTCATATCAACTCCACTGGTGAAATCATCGAAGGGCGGGTCATCGGCAGCGTATGGCATACCAGACACGTCACTTATTGTAGTTTGTCATTTGCTGAATTTTCATAAGAACATCGTTTTTCGTTTGATGACGAGGAGCTCTTGGCTAAATAATAACAGCTGCACGGGTCGATCTTTAAGGTTAAGCAACGCTGGCCAAGGTTGGTCTGTGGATGGGTGACCATCTTAATATACCGAGTTTCCTCCGTACCTCGAAAAGCACGTTAAGCCGTTGGTCCCGGCTGTCAATTGTAAATCTTTGACAGTCGTTACGGATTGTCAGAAGCCAGTAAATCTGACTCCAGTCTTGCTATGAAGTACCGTGTTACCCAGATAATGGGTTGTGGAGGTCTGGTAGGCCGCTCCACGTAAAACACTGGTATTCAGCTGAATCCGGTTTGACTGGAAGCCGACCCCAATATAGTTGGGAAAAGGCTAGGCACATGATGAATGATAATAATAATAATAACATATAAGTTACATATATATATATTGACTTGGCTCGCGAGGTTGTCGACATGTGGGATGTGGATTCCGCAATCATTGTACCGATAGTCGTATCAGCCAATGGCTTAATAGCCACGAGCCTCGACCAACACCTCAAGAGGCTTTCGTTAGGCTGCTGGATCAAGGGCTTGATTCAGAAGGCGGTACTTCTGGACACGGCTCGTATTGTCAGGAGGTTCCTCTCTCTGGAGCCCTGACCGCCGGTAGCTTGAACCCTGTTCCCGATACCGGTGGGCCACTATTTATTTTATTTTTAAATGTTTTTATATTATTTTTTTTTCAAAATGTAATTTGTAGGTAATTTATCGAATAAAGGAAATAATAATAAGACCACGCTTACCTCGTTTGCCTATGCATAACAAGAACAGGGCGCTAGTATCGGCTCTGGATTCGCAGATATCAAGCTATTTTGATAACTGTGATAACCTCACCGATACACATTCGCTCATGTACTGCGCGGCTGTAGCGGCATGTCGTGTAGCTCATGTCAAAATAACCAATGACAGAGTTACACGACCATAAGCAGCCGTACCAGCTTGGCAGTGCAGGATCGAGGGTCGTATTGGTGAGGCCAGAGCGCTAATCGGCAAACTGATCTGCTTTAGGTAGGGCAACACACGCCCTAGAGTGATGTGCTTTGTGAAACGGACTTTTCGGGGACTGATGGCAATCCCCGAGATTATATATCTCGTGTCACAGAGCTCATCGACTTCCTGAAGCAGAAGGTGTATGCATGGGCAAGCCGTATTCGTAGGTACAGGCGGCGAGTGGAGCGATACACCCAGAATCGCACATTCGGAAGTAATGAAAGGTGGGTATATAGGCATTGGGAGCGACCGGACCAAGGTGTAACTGACACGCGCTTGCCGGATGATGATCGCAGCATCTGGTCGGTTCCTGTCAGTCATACTGAGGGTGACTGGACTCGGGAGGTCGAGCGTGTGTGCGATCTGATACCAGAAATGGGGTAAATTTCCATCAGCCCCCAAGATGTAGCTTGTGCAGTCCGTTCGTTGCCTAATTGGAAATCTCCAGGGCCGGACGGGCTGCACAATTTCTGGATTAAATGGTTCACGAGATCGCACGCTTGCTTGGCGTCTCAATTCCAGTCTGCCTTACGAGTCTGGGTCGCTACCCCAGTTCTTAATTACAGGAATAACCCACCTGCTCCATAAATCAGGTAGTACTGCGGAACCTCAAAATTATAAACCGATCACGTGTTTACCGACGGTCTATAAAGTTCTTGCATACATTTTGAGGACAAAGATTAAGAAAAGAAACAACAACAACATCATATCTTCCTCTCAAAATGGATGTAGGAATGGGTCTCGCGGTACTAAGGAGCTACTCCTTATTGATATGGCCATTAGCCAACAGGTTCGGCGTTCCCGAAAGGATCTGTCGACATGCTGGATAGACTATAAGAAGGCCTATGACTCGGTGCCTCATACATGCCTCATGAGGGTGCTAGAATTGTATAAAGTTGATGCAACGCTAAGCACCTCCCTGATGTCGTGTATGGGGCAATGGAGGACAGTCCTTCGCTATCCAGGATGTCGAAATATCCAGAGGAATAGCGAACCGGTAAGGATCGAGCGGGGTATATTTCAGGGCGATAGTTTGAGTCCGCTTTGGTTTTGTCTAGCCTTGAATCCTCTTAGCACACTTCTAGAGAATTCAGGGCTAGGCTATCGGTTGAAGAGAGGTAGTCAGGTCCTTTACATGGATGATCTGAAACTCTTTACCCCCACTAATCTGCAACTGATGGAGCTACTGAAGGTAACTGAAACATTCAGTAACGCCATCAGGATGGAGTTTGGTGTGGACAAATATGCGGTCATGCGTGTAAAGCGTGGAGAGATTATGGAAATCGTGGGAACTCAACTTTCGAATTCCATAAACCTGAGATCCCTCTCTCCAACTGAAACATACAAGTATTTGGGTATGTCGGAAGCGTTAGGTATCAATGTTACTGACATGAAGCAATCGTCTAAGGAGCGCTTCTTTGGCCGCCTGAAGAAGATATTTAATAGCCTTAATTCTATCAGGCGGAAACAAAGTGCGCGCCTTCAACGGTTTGGTCATGCCGGTATGGATGTACTCTTTCGGCGTACTCAAATGGACTCAAACGGAACTTGACGCCCTGGATAGGCGGGTCCGCACACTGCTTACTGCATATCGAATGCATCACCCACGATCGTCGGTAATTAGACTATATATCCCACGAAAGTGTGGAGGTCGAGGCTTTTTAAATGCTAAGACTCTCCACAATCACGAGATATGCAGTCTTAGGGAATATTTCCTAGCTGTCGACGTGGCTATGTATCGAGATGTTGTGGCGGTGGACAAGGGACTCTCGTACATGGGCCCGACGTAGACCAACTAGCGTCCGTAGCCTGGCTGCGTGTCGGTGATCTTTTTGGAGAAACCGAAGGTTTTGTTTGTGCAGTTATGGACGAAGTTATCATAACGAATAACTACCGGAGATTTATTGTGAAAGACGGCACGGTCGACATACGAGTATGTCGGGCTTGTCACCGTCCGGGAGAATCAATACGCCACATTATCTCTGGTTGTTCTCGTCTAGCTAGCGGAGAATACTTGCATGATTTGTTTGGCTCGCGAGGTTGTCGACATGTGGGAAGTGGACTCCGCAATTATTGTTCCGATAGTCGTGTCGGCCAATGGCTTAATAGCAAAGAGCCTCGACCAACACCTTAGGAGGCTCTCGTTGGGCAGCTGGATTAAGGGCTTGATTCAGAAAGCGGTACTTCTGGACACGGCTCGCATTGTCAGGAGGTTCCTTTCTCTGGAGCCCTGACCACCGGTAGCTTGGACCCTGTTCCCGATATCGGTGGGCTACTATTTTTAAATGTTTTATATATATATTGTATAAAAATGTTTAAAAATATATAAATAAGTAAATAAAATAAATAAAGGAAATAATAATAATCAGCCTATAATGTTCCCTCTGCTGGGCCGTAATCCACCACGCGGACCCAGTGCGAGTTGGTAGATGTCACATGTCTTCGAATTTTTGGTCCTAGGACATGCCGGTTTCCTCACGATGTTTTCCTTCACCGTTTTGAGAGCAGTGATGATGAAATAAATTACACAAAGTAAAGCGCCTGCCTGTGTTCAAACCTACCACCTACAACTCGTAAGTCGCAGCTATTACCACCAATAGAGATCATTTTTGTTTGGAATCTTGTATCGCCGACTATTCGTTATCAGTATTCGATCTTGCTAATTGCTTTAATCATGTCTCGTAAACAAAGTTGTTTTAAGAAATCTCAATCCAAATCTACGGAGGATGAATATACGGTTCAAGATTTATCACAGTTGCGTAGAAAGCGTACTTTAGCTACTAAGCGGTTGGATAAGGCATTGGAGATAGGTGGTACATTAGCAATGAGTGATGACTCACAACGTAATTTATTTCATTCTTATTACCAGGAACTTAAACATATTTTAGATAGTTTTGAAGATGCTCATCAAATACCTTTAGCTGTTAGACTATTCTGATCATGCAGATAATACGCTTCAGGGTACATTTTACAATAAATATTTTAAAATCTTATCAGTATCGTATATTCATCGTAGTTTGACTAAAAGTGAACATCAAGTTAATAATTGTACCGGATGGGCGTGATCGACTGGAACGGGGGTGTGATGGGGTAGGTCTATCCTTCGATGTGAACTGTGACCACCCGACTGCGTCCAGCCGCGCTGACGTCCTGTACCGGGGGTACTGAGATTCCCCGTACCACGAGTGCAACGTTCTTCTTTTTTGCTATTTACTTGCTGTCTTCGGGGTAGATTGGGGTGAGGGATGTATGCTTACCAGGGTTAAATAATATGCAGGAATTTGATAACACTGCAGCTAGTGGTTTAAGGGAAAATTCGCGATTATTTCGATTCTAGTTACAAATTCTATATTTCTCCTAATGGTGACTACGAATTGCTAATTTCTGTCTGTTTACTAACGTACTATGTTACTTTACCGTAACGAGCCCCTAAAACCACTAACTGTTTCAGTTTATTTTTAACTATAATTTTAACTATGGTTCTTATACATTTTTGGCTATATCTAGGTCTATTCTAGGTCTGGATAGGGGTTAATGCACCTCTCTGTAAATTCCCCGTCGAATGGGGTGTGTTGCATTTAACTATTGAAACTATCTACAAGTGTGAACTTGTCTACTATTAAGGGTTGACTTCCCGAAAAACTGTGCCCCATGGGCTACTATACTATCTGTCATAGGGTAGGTGCATCATCCCTCTATCCAGATACACAACTTTTGAAGCCACCCCCCCAAGGGTGGACGCGCCATAAGGTCAGAAACCCGGAAGGGGGAAAAATCTGTGTTTCTATATTTTCCTAATTTGCGGCTTTGTGCCTCGTCTGACCATAAAGATGTGTACATATCTGAATAGGGCTCAGTGCCAGGCTTCTGGTGCCCATTATTTGAAGCCAAATTACCAAGATTTTCTGTATGTCTAGTAAATGAAGGTGTCTGTAAATGGTGGTTTTTTGCTATCCACCCTGTTACCTTTGAGTAACTGTCCTGTGTCGGTATGTGTGAAATGTTCAATACCTGTGTACCTCCATTACCTTTGACATTTACCAACCATCAAAACCATACCTTTTAGGGTTTACCAGGAATGTGTAGGGGAAATTGTAGCCCTACCTATCTATTTATTTCAAAGAAAATAAGTTCCCCAAGAACATCTTATGTGTCCGGGGGAAAACGACAAAAAATATGCTTTTAATTTCGTTACATAGTCATGAAACTATAACAATGAAATACATAAGCTCTTAACTATAAAACACTGTCGTTGCCTACTGCTCGCAACGCACATGAGATTAGACAGTGATGACCAATCTCGAGATATCGTGAACAATAATTGTTCAGTTATTGAAAAGAATAAATAAAAACAATTGAACTTTTAGAAGTTTATATTGTACTAATCTAATTATATTGTAATTAATAGTAAAATAAACCAAAAACAAATTAAGTATATGAAATTTTTCTGACGTATCCTCTAAACCACCACCACCATGAAACTTTTAAACGACTTCAAAAAAGGAAGTTATCAATTCGGATGTTTAATCTGGATTTTGAATATTTTGTTCCGAAATGTCAAATGAATCCAATTTTCCCAAGATCTGATGAAGGAATTCGGAGATAGACAGTTAAATATATATGGATTGGTTGAATTCTTTGGGGAGTAGCACTAAAAAGTGAAAAATAAAGAAACTATTACAATGAAATACAGCCGACTTCCAAATAAAAAAATACAATACAAAGTACAAAAGAACATAACTCTTCTTCTTATCGTGTGGGCAGTAAGGTCTAATGATCCCCCCTAGAACAACCTTGAGGCGGTTTAGAACATTGGTTCATGTGTCTAGATTGCATCAGGACTGATGGGTCAACGTCGTTGCCCATCAGTGCTCCTCAACCAGAGGAAGGGCGTCGTCGCCTGGAAGGCCTAAGAAAAGCCGGCGTGACGACATACAGGGTTTTATGACGAACTGGTCGGAGAAAACAACAAACCAGTAGGTACGAGGGGTAAGCTTTGCGGGATAATCCAAGTTGAGTAAAATATACTTACCACCTTGAGCAGACTTGCAAGCGTCTACTAGCTTATCAAGACTGTCGTCAAGCTGCTGCTGCGAGGCGAGCACTGGCTGCTTCATCTCCGGCCTCTGCTGCAAATGCGGCGCACACGTCAGCCCTGACGCACAGCGCCGCAGCTTTTTTGCTGCTGAGATGAGCTGTCTCTGGCAGTTCGGGTTAGCGATGGTTGGAGCTGTCGTCTGAGAAGGAGTTTGGATGATAATTGATATGCTCTCGTTTGACCACACTTGCCTAGAAGTAACCTATTCACTCTTGGCTTACAGACACCCATTTTGTTGCTATCAGGGACTTTGCTTGGGAATTCCAATCTTTAACTTTGTCCACAACGAAAGGGTTCCCAAAACGTTTTGTACGTATGGCTGGGATGTCCACCATGTACTGGTGGCGCGACGCCGTACGTCTTTAAGTTCGAAGCTCACTTCCATAAATGTTATAGACAGAAAACCAATACGATAAAGGCCCCGATTCAATATTACTATTCGCGAGTAAGTCGCCTCATGGCGTTGAGGTTTATCCCTAGCTTTTTAACCTACTTCTTCAAAAAGGAGGAGGTTCTATGTTCGGCTGTATGTATCTTTTTTTTTATGAATGTTCACCGATTTCTCCGCCAATTCGGGACCGATTTTAAAAATTCTTTTTTCATTCTAAATCCTGTACTCCTGAGGTGGTCCCATTGTCACCAAGTCAGAATCTGATGATGGGATCCCATGAAAATCGAGGGAAACCCTCAAATTTTATAAGCACATACACTGTTTTTCATAAACTTTCTAACGGAATTCAGATATTTGTGCCTGGTAATCATCATCTTATGTTGCTGAGCTGATGATGGAAGGTATAAGTCAGGATCTGATGATGGGATCCCTTTAAAAAATGTTTGTTCAGCGATATTTCGCCAATTGTTTACCGATTTGGACGATTCTTTTTTTGTTTGGAAGAGTATATTTCCGGACTGGTTTCATTTTAATTTGCTGATGAAGAACTTCGGAGGTAGGCAACGGAACTCTTCAATAAATGATAGCAAATGGATCGGGATTTCTGTAATCGCATGTCTGTTGATTGTTTACACCAGTTCATATCATTATATCACACCGCCACGCTGAGCTTGTGGTTTCGCTTTTTAGTGGTACCTGCGTACCACTAAAAAGTGAAAAATAAAAAAAACTTTTAACAAAAAAATAAAACCGACTTCCAAAAACAAAACACTACAAAGTAAAAAATAACTTTAAGTTCGGAAGTCGGTGTTTTTGGTTATTTCGTTTTTGAACACCGACTTCCGAAATTAAAGTTATTTTTTGTTTTTAATGTGTTTTGGAAGTCGGTTTTATTTTTTTTGTTAAAAAGTTTTTAAAGGTACCGCGTTTTTAACGTACACTACTTTTTTTGTACATTTTGTGAATTGTTACGAGTACGCAATACCATAAATACATGAAAACATACGGAACAAACACCAAGCTACGCCGTAGAAATGATCGAGGGAGCTACGGCGTAGCAATGATCAAGCCACGTCGTAGTCAGGCGCCGATTAGGATAATTGCAAGACCAAAGTCGTTTAGAGGGGGTAGTTTTAGTGTGTTAAAAAACCTTCTATTTTATACTTAATTGTTGCTTGGATGTGCCAAAGGAGAAATTGCGTCCACATTACTAGTTTTACTAAGACTAGAGAGGACGCCAATTCTTCTCCTTGCTTGTATAAATATTACAAAAAGAAATGGGCATTAACATGTTCTTTTAAATACCATTCACTAAATCACGTGCTTTTCTGTAGCTATAATGTAAACCTGTTTTTGACATGAAAAAAGCAACCTGTGCCACAGTGAGCATTGCCGCACGCGGCCGCCGACAGACCGATCACCTGCAAACCAAATGAAGTAATGAAATTGTTGAAAAGAGTATGAAACACAGGCAAGTCCTAAATTGTTATCATATGCCTGCCTTTTCCTAATAACCAGTATTTACATAACATCTGAAATGTATAATATTTAAATGATCTAAAAATTTAATATATCAAGACCATTAACATCTTCAGTTTCTTCGAAAGATAAGTCTTGTTTTAAAAATTAATATTTTCATTTATTTGCACGCCAGTTTATAGCGAAATGTGTTTTTTTTTTTTTTTTTTTTTACTATTGATAGGCACGCGTTTGACCACTATCTCACCTGATGGTAAGCGAGGATGTGGTCGAAGATGGAGCACGCTTGCCTAGAAATAACCTATTCACTCTTGATTTAAAGACTCCCAGGTTGTAGCTATCAGGAAACACAGACTCCGGCAGGGAATTCCACTCCTTAGCTGTACGCACTATGAATGTGTTCCCAAAACGTTTTGTGCGTATGGGTGGGATGTCCACCATATACCGGTGGCGCATCGCCGTTCGTCTTTTGGTCCGATGATGGAACGGGTGTCATAGCTCTTATAAATTTACGCGCGTACATAACAATTTATGTATGATCTTTTTAGCCTTTTTCCAACTATATTGGGATCGGCTGCCAGCCAAACCGAATTTAGCTGAATACCAGTATTTTACGTAAACCGGCTGCCTACCAGACCTCCACAACCCATTAACTGGGTAACATAAGTACTTCATGGTAAGACTGGAGTCAGATTTTTGGCTTCTGACTATCCGTCACGACTACCAAATATCTTTAAATTATAGCCGGGACCAACGGCTTAACGTGCTTTCCGAAGCACGGAGGAAACTCGTTATGTTAAGATGGTCACCTATCCACAACCCAACCTTGGCAAGCGTTGCTCAACCTTGTACACCGACCCGTGTGGCTGTTATTATCTAGCCAAGAGCTCCTGAATGTATGATCTTTTTTACGCCATTAAATTTAAATAAGTAAATGTCTTTCCGGGATAAAGTATCTAGAAAGCAACTGTAGTTTCTTGGAACATTCCTTCATAAGGGAAGGCCACAAACTGGAATGCATGAAATTTAGTGGGCCGTAATGTAACATTCGCAGCGAGCATGTTTCAGTACACCGTGCCAAGCCGAGTAACACGCGTATGTTCGTACTCGTTTCCTCGTACTGACTGTACGAATGCTCGCTAAGGTAACAGTACCACAGTTAACGTATTTGGCGGTTCATTTAGCGGGTGTACTATGCCAATCGATTGCCAAATAATCGAGTATCAATAGGGTATTTTACTAAAAAAACGAGTGAGGTCATGTGGCTTGGTAAATTTGGTACAATTTTACCAATACATCGCAAACTCAAAACATTGAGTGTTCAAGATATCAAATGTTAGATTTAATAACTATTCGATATTATGAACGTTCGAGTATTTAGACTTTCGATTTATAGTGGTCGATCAATTGATATCCGATTATTTGGCATTCGATTTGGTATAGTTCATCCACATTTACAGCTAGAGCTATCCTTTCCAAATTCTTTGCATCATCTCACCTCATTCTCCTTATCATTGTCAGCTCCGGGACTGGCATAGAACATAAGGTTCCTGGATGCTGCAGCGAACCTGGCAGCAGCATCGGCCAGGTCCTGTTACAAATGGTCTATGTATACACCTCTATTCACAACTCAGGCTGATTATATCTAGGTAGTTAAGAAATAATGCATAACCTGAGAAAGCATGGAGTATTCTCATCTGTCCCCGAGTGTTTGTCCCCAAATGGCGTCCCCATTTGGGGACAAATGGGAATTTTCGTGTCATCTGCCTCCGAATTAAAAAATGAGGGCAGATGACAGTTAAAAGTTTTATCTGTCCCCAAACTCATAAATGGGGACAGATGGGACGTAAAAGTTTTATCTGTTCCCGTAATCATTTTTAGTTAGTCCCTGTCCCCAAAATGGGATCTTCCCCCGGACTTTTAAATCGCGCTCAACTGTGTGACATGACCATCTGCGCAGATTTTAGAGCTGGCTCGTAACTTTTTTTATCTCATATTTTGATCCTCAGAAAAACACCTTCATGATTCTAGTATCCTTATTAAAATGATTGGCCATCAGTTTCATTTTATTCGTTCCGTAAAAAAATCAAGTTATAACTCCGCCCTGTACCTATCACTCGCCTATCGCCTATATGATTGACAGATAAACATACAAACTTTCACATTTATAATGGTAGGCGAGTGATAGGTACAGAACGGAGTTATAATTTGATTTATTTAGAAACGAATAAAACGAAATTGATGGCAAATCATTTTAATAAGAACACTGGAATCATGAAGGTGTTTTTTCAAGGATCAAAAAATTAATTAATAAAAGTTCCGGGTCAGCTCTAAAATCTACGCAGACGTTCGTTCATGTCACAGTTGAGCGCGATTTAAAAGATTTTAGCGACTGATAAAACTTTACGTCTCCTCTTGCCCCCATATATTCAAATTAGTCGACACCATTCGACGGTGACGACACGGACGTCGGTAACAGCTGACTAGCTTTCTACACTTTCGAGTTTTATAAATAAACACAACGTTCTTTTAAAAATATTTATAGATAAAAAGATTGAACTAAATACAATCATTTACATATATTGTAGTGGAGTGACAGTGAATTTTAAAACATTACTAAAATCTAGAAAATCAAACAAAAGTGCAAACCGCCTACATTATAAAAATAAAAACCTAATGCTAAAACAATTAATACATAAATAAAAAAGGGCAACAGTATAAAGTGCAAGATGAGTTGTGTTGATAAACAAACTCACTGAAAGAAACAGGACCTAAAACAGTTAACAGTTTGCCATACAACAATACTGGTTGTTAACGCCTTCTGTGACTCGCTGGTGGTATTTATCTGTACCTGCTTTGTTTACATTAAATAGTGAATCTTATTACGATCGTAAACTGCAAAAAGATAGTCCACGATTATGGCGAAGTGTGGTGGCTGCGGTCAATTTGTAGCCAGGGCTGAGTGTATTCGCTGCATTAAGTGCCCGGGGTCGTATTATCCCACCTGCCTGAGTCTCAAGAATACCGTTCGATACTACACTGACAGAAGCACACCTGTCTATGCCTGTTTCTTAGATTTATCTAGAGCTTTTGATCTTGTTACGTACGACAGGTTGTGGCAAAAGTTGTCGGATGATACGGATCTGATACCTACTGAATACATAAGTCTCCTAAAGTAGTGGTATGTCAATCAGAGCAACTTGGTGCGATGGTCGGGGTCGCTATCGGTTGAGTACAGGTTGGAATGTGGTGTAAGGCAAGGCGGGCTAACCTCGCCGACTCTCTTCAACTTGTATATTGACCGTCTGATACGTGAACTCAGTAGCGCCGTAGCGCTTCGGGATGCAAATATTGTTGGTTTTGCGGCGATTATTCGCAAAAGAGTTGTCTCCCTAATGAGCCGCATACGAGGCAGTTCCAACAGCTACCTTCAGCTGTTCGCATGGAGGATGGATCTGGATCTGGATTGCCCAATAATGCGGCACTGGACAAGGCTGCATGTTGAGCACTCCGGATCCAGACCTAAATATAGACTGAGATGACAAGAGTGTGTGTACACACACACACTCTTGACATCTCAGTATAATCTATTTGCTTTGTAATAATCGAAATGTATAATGTTAATTGACTCATAATTAATGATTTTTGTGTTATCTAATGTTTTTAATTGTATTCATTTAAATTTATTCTTGCTTGTAAAAATGGACTTGTTCTGAATTAAAATGATTTATTATTATTATTGGCGTTACATCATCAAAGGTCTCGCTAAACTGGTTGTGCCCTGATTGTAAGGTGAAGATTCCGAGAAAAAATAACTCGGCTACACCTGTCAAAGGCCCATCTGACGGTGCAATACTAAACAGCCAGTCAAATGTAATCCAGCTTTCTCCTAAAACTTAGTCACCGGCAGTTAACCAGAGTGCAGCGTCTGAACGCATAAATGTAGATCCAGCAATAATTCAGCCTATACAACCCCCCTCCCCAATAACGACAGGCACTCAGGAGCTAGACGTTGCCTATGAGATTCGCTGCTTTCGTGAGGAACTTAGTGCTATGAGAGTGGAGTTGCGACAGTTCCGGGACGAAATGGCGAGTTTGAAAGCTGATGTCGGCTGTGCAGGGAACGCGTGAATGTGGTTGAGGACAGGGTTTCCCATCTCGAGAGACGTTTTGAGGAAAAGGAGCCATCATCTTTCGACCACCTTGAGGATACTGTTGCGGAGCTGTAGCTACAGTTAAATGAACGCGATCAGGATCTTCTGCTCAATGACGTCATGGTAACGGGTATACCAGAAACCAAAGATCAGAACCCGTTACATTTGGTGTCATTGAAGCTGGGAGTTAGCATTGACGAGCGTGAAATAGTTAACGTAGAGCGTATCGGTATGGCGCCGTAACTTTACCGCGACCAGCAGTGCGGACGAGGCGGAGCAGGCGCGCCATTAAAATTAAACTGTTGTTATTATTACGAAAACCCATTAACCAATAGTGGTGTTGATTGATAAAACTGATATATTGTAATAATACTAATAAATGCAAATGGTGTCAAGATTGCTATCGGCACTGCATATAGACCCCCATGGATGGATGTTGATTTATTGCTAGACGCGCTTACTTGCTCATAAAATTCTATTACTTCATGTAAACACATTATTCTTTTGGGCGACTTTAATGTTAACTGGCTTAATCAAGCAGACACTAGAACGAACAAATTGAACATTTTTCTTCAAAGTCTCCAACCAAGTCAACCAGTGCAATCTGCTACTCATTTTACTTCCACTAGCGACACCTGACACTTATAGACCTCGTGTGTACGGATGCAAGGGCGCGCGACATTGAGGTGGACTGGATCAGTGCGCTTGGTGCGCATGCTTTTATTGCAGTTTTCTTTCATTTTAAAAAGGAGAAAATACCGCCTATTTCTGTAACTCGTAGAAATTTAAAAATCATACCACTGGACAAGTTTAAGGAGGACCTGGTGTCAGTGGCCTGGCTTGCGACAGCTGCGTCACCTCATCACCACATCACACATAACATCACCTCGCTTTTTGATAAATGCGCTCCACGTAAGATTAAAATGATTAAGGAAAGGTCATATCCATGGATCACGGATAACATCAAGTTTATGATGCGCCTCCGGGATCAGGCAAACATTAGATGTAGAAACACTGTGTCAGACAGCAAAATATTATATTATAAGTAGCTTAAAGGTTTAGTCAAAAGGTCCATATGCTATGAAAAAGTCGCTTATTTCAAACACAATATTAATAGTAAAATACGCCATCCCAAAACCATTTAGATCCACTATGGAAAAATATAAAGTCAACCCTACTACCCTTTAAAAGTGTGTCTGAATTACCCTCACACATCAATAATGCTGATGAGATTAATTCCCATTTCTTGAATGTCCCTGGTGGTAGTGTGGCACCAGCATCATGTCTGGCGTTTTATGAGTCGCATAGATTTAATAAAGGTATTTTTTTTACTAATCAAGTAGATTAATCAGAAATTATCAAATTCTTATCAAAATGTAAATCAAATGCAGAGGGTTTTGACCACATTAAGCTTGACATGTTTTTTATGACCCTCCCACAAACCTTAGATATTCTAACCTCCATTATTAACAATTCAATTTCTACATCAACCTTTCCTGACTTGTGGAAAATTGCGGTGGTGCGCCCTATACCTAAAGTCGCGAACCCAAGCACTATAAAGGACTAACGGCCTATCAGCATTTTACCCTTCTTATCAAAGGTACTAGAAAAAGTAGTAAATGCCCAGAGGCGCAATCAGGTTTTAGGAAGGGCCGTAGCACTGCAACGGCTCTGTTAGATGTTACGGATAACATATTATCGGTATGAAGGATGTTGTACCCTGTTAGTTCTACTGGACTTTACCCGGGCATTTGATTCTATAAAGAACATGGGTCTGAACGTACCCAGTTTGTAGCAAGTTGAAATTGGTACCATTCGAAAGGTCTTTGAAAACGTAGATATTTTTTGTATGGGAGCAACTTTGTAACTTATGTAGGAAAAAAGATATTCGATGTTGAAAATACCGAAAATCCTTAGTAAAATCGACCCACGCACGTTCAACTTCAGTTCGAACTATTTTGTGCTAGCGTCGGTGTGTCGTCAGTAGTTAGTACCTGTTAGGAACTGATTTTGAGCGCGCGCGCATATGTTAGTTTATTTTATTCTTACTTTTATTTACAACCTCGGCTTTCACAACGGACTTCAGTGTATTACTTAACGATTGGATTATTATTATTACTCATCTGCTTCAAAAAAATGGAAGGTGAACGCCGTATACAGTGTGTTACATGTACAAGATCAGTAATTCGTGACCGAAACCGGCATATACTGACGCGAACCTATTTGGAAGACAATCCAGGCTTCACAGAGTATGTGATGGCACGGATTAACATAAATGAGGTTAGTATAACAATAGCTTTTGATCATCGAGTACACGGTGTCTTTTTGTTCACTCTTTATTAAGTTATTTATTGTTTTAGTTACTTGAGGATTTGGTTTTACTTTTAGATGGCCCTGAATCAACTTCAGGCTATGTGTCATCGTTGTTGAGTAGCTGGAAGACGACAGCAAGCTAGGTTCGAACAAGAACAAAACCAGGAACTTGCAAACCCAGAGCACCCAACGTCTGTTCCAACTTATAGAAGGGTTGCAAATACGGCGCGTCACTGTTTATTTCATGGTTGCATCAATCAAGAACTTCACAGAGTGTCCAGGTTTATAAAAGTATTCTTGTTGGTTAATCATAGCGTGTACGTTCCTGAACATGCACGCGTTTGTACACATCACATCAACACAGAAGATTGGAGCTCTCTGTATGATAATGGAGAGACAATATTCACACCAGACCATCTCAAAGATATGATTGATACGTTACGAGATGCATATAAACATAAGACTAATATAGATTTTGACAATGTAAACAACATTTTACCAGAGGATCTATATTACCTAACTGGCTTAACACACCAACAATTCGAAATCCTTTTGAATGAAACACCGTCTCTTTTAAATCAATGTAAAAGACCAAAAACTGCACTAGGAATATATTTATTAAAACAACGGTCTGGTGAACCAAATACACGTATAGCCTCCCAAATAGGTGTATCTCGTAAAACGATCGGTATTTTGCTTAAAACTGCTAGAAACTGCTTGACCCAAGACTTTGTTGTTCGCCATTTGGGTTTCAATCATATAAGTCGGGATGAAATTATAGCTCACAGCCTTGCAGTACCATCATCAATATATTCCAACCCTATAAACCCAGTGGCTATAGCTATTTGTGATGGTTCGTATATATACGTACAGAAAAGTAAAAACTTTTTATTTTTTAAAAAGTCTCACAGCTTACACAAGTATAAAAACTTTAAAACCCTTTGTGATTACTTGCCCAGATGGCTATATTATAGATATACTACTCTGTCAAGAAAGTACCGGGAAAAGATCAATAATACACAAAATGTCTGTTATTCATCCAAATTTATTTTATCACCTTCAAAGTATGCTCCTTTAGAAACGATACAATTGCGCCAACGAATAATCCATTCATCAAAACATTTTTTAAACGCTGCCTCCGGAATTGAGTTCAGTTCTCGCCGCGAATTCTCCTTTATGTCTTCTATCGATTGAAAACGGGTGCCACGAAGTGGTAATTTGAGTTTAGGAAAAAGAAAAAAGTCAGCAGGAGCCATATCTGGTGAATATGGTGGTTGCTGGATGGTATTTGTTGAGTGTTTGGTTAAAAATTCGTTCACAATGATAGCCTTGTGCGAAGGCGCATTGTCGTGGTGCAAAATCCAAGAATTTTCTTTCCACAAATCTGGCCTTTTTCGTCGAATTTGCGCTCTTAAACGCCGCATAACGCTCAAATAATATTCCTTATTTACCGTTAGACCTTCCGGTAAGAATTCAGAGTGCACAACACCGCGATAGTCAAAGAAAACAGTCAACATGACTTTGACTAAGTCAAAAGTCAAGTCGATCAAAAGTCTTTTGATCGACTTTGGCGTGGTTTTTTCGGTTTCGGTTCAGTTGGAAGGCGCCACTCCGAAGCTTGTTGACTAGTTTGCATGTCAAACTCGTAAACCCACGTCTCGTCACCAGTAACAATGCGTTTCATGAATGTTGGGTCCGAACTGACTCGTTCTAGCATGTCCTCAGCGACTTTCATGCGATTGAGTTTTTGGAGAAAATTCAGATCTTTTGGGACTAGCCGAGCAGCAACATGTTTCATACCCAAATGATTAGTTAAAATGGTACGGATCGACTCGTGAGATACAGAAAGTTCGGTGGCTATCTCTCTCAGAGTTGAATGGGGATTTTCAGTCACTATTTCCTTCACTTTTGCGATATTAACTTCAGTTGCAGACGTTGACGGCCTACCAGAGCGAGGCAAATCTTCCATCACATCTCGACCGCTTTTGAACGCTTTGAACCACTCATAAGCACGAGTTTTTGATAAAGTCGATTCACCGTAAGCCTTCTGTAACATTTTCAGTGACTCCGAACACGAAATTCCATTGGCGATGCAAAATTTAAGACAAACTCTTTGTTCGATATTTTTGTCCATTATGAAATTCGCAATACACACTATATATGATATTACTAAAACCAGCACTGTATTTAATATAAATAACAGATGCAACTCAAACTCCGCGCCAAAATGGAAAACAGTTGTGCCAATCTAACAACTACAAAAAAACAATAATTTGAATTTGGAACCATAAACAAATCATCCATTCCAGATACTTTTTTGACTGAATGTATGTGGACCATACGCTGCAACAAAGACTGATGCCCAAATCATGACTGAGATTATGAATGATCAAACGTCCCCAGAGCATATAACGTTACAAACAGATGACGTTTTTATATTAGATCGAGGTTTTAGAGACTCTATACCAGATATAGAAAGTGCTGGCTATGTTGCCCATATGCCACCAAGTAAAGATAGGCATGCCACACAGCTTACAGATATTCAAGCCAATAAATCTCGAGAAATCACCATAGTGCGTTGGGTCATTGAAGTAATAAACGGATGGTTCAAAAGGGACTACAAAATATTTAGGCATACAGTTATCAATAAAACACTCCCTCACTTATTTGAAGACTTCCGTATTGCGGGAGCCCTTATAAATGCATTTAGGCAGCGTCTGACAGATAATGAGCATGCCCACGCTTTTATCAATATAATAGCGCAAAGAAGAAGTGAACCCAACAGACTGGGCAATTATGTAGTCGCAGAACATATGATCAGACAGCGGGCGGTGTTCACAACAATGACGGCTACGTCAATACCATTTCCACAATTGACAGAAGAAGACGTCATTCTACTCAGTTTGGGCACATACCATTTAAAGCTCGCTTGATCATATGTTGCCGAGCATTTGCGAGGTGGAGATGGTATATATAATATTGAGGTATCTTCGAGCCGTAGCCCTAGTATGTCGCAGCATGGGCTAGTAATCGAAAACTGCTCGTTAATTAGAGGCCGCATATTATCGAGGCACGTGTCGAATAAAATATATTACACATATATTTTAATCAAGGTTAATGTCCAGGGCAGAGAAGCCATCGGAGCGTATTATTGCTCCTGCATGACGGGTATGAGAACTCTAGGTGCTTGTGCCCATACTATTAGCATAATATGGTACTTAGGCAGGCACCTAGATAACTTCGTAGGTCCGGCAAGTGCCTGGGATGATATAATCATTGAAAGTAACAATACAATTTAATAAAACTGTGCTATTTAAGATTGATAGTTCCTATTTAATATTTTTTCTGTACCAAAAACCAACGATAGGAAGCTATATCGCTCTCTAAAGACAGAAAAAATGACTGGTTACCTATTTATTTAGTCCAAAAAGCAGAAAAAGTGCGATTATTGGAAATTAAAAATGTTACAAAGAAGTTATCATAACTTCGGTCTTTCATTCATTCATTCATTCGTTCACTTATTTTCGAGTTACTCAATTAGGTCTCTTCTAAATTACACCTAGTCTAAAATGCTACAAAGTGGGTACGGGTTCCATACAAAATTACCCATTGTTCTTTACCACTTTTGCTATCTAAGATGGCGTATTATGGTTTTGATGCACCGACAGTTGCATGGTTCCAAAGTTATCTTAGCAATCGTAAACAGCTAGTTAAAATTCAAGATGCCAATAGATCCAGTATTTTATCAAATATGACCCCAGTAACAACAGGTGTTCCACAGGGATCAATATTGGGTCCCCCTTTATTTATTTAATATACTATACTGCAGATATTATTAATGTCCTTAAAAATACTAAATTCCATATTTACACTGATAACATTCAATTATATCTTTCTTTAACTTTTTCCAAACGTAAGCGTAATGGGCCAATGTATTGATCGAGTTAATGAAACAAGTTTGGGCTTAATCTTAACTTTTTAACTTAACTTTTTTTAAAAACGTTGCCTCACACTAGGAATTTCTCCTGTATCGTGGGTGCGTTTACAAACATACAAACTCACATACACAAACAGCCAGACCCGGAACAACTAAAACAACAACAACAACAATATTTGTATGTAGGCCATACAAATATATGTTCCGTGCGGGAATCGAACCCGCGACATGCAGCGCAGCAGCCTATCGCTCAACCACTGCGCCAACCGTGTAATCATGGACCAAGAATTACGATTTGAGGCCCATATTGCAAATTGTGTAAGCAACTGCTTCTATCGTCTAAAAGTTTTATTTAACCCATATATGCCCACTGTCCCCATTTGGGGCTACTTGTTTAAGTACCCACATAATTATTTTCACTTTTTTAGACTACCTTTTATTTTGATTAAGATTCGTAGTGCCGAAGAGTGTGACTTCGTGATAAAAATTATAGTTGTGTGATTTACTGGACCTAGTGGTTAAAATTGGTGGTTTTATTTACTTCAATAAGCAACTACTTCAGTACTTTTTATAGCTTTTGAGTTTTTTTCACTTGCCCATTGTTTTTACTAGTAAGTAATGCTATTATGTTAGATACTTTATGAATACCCCAGGGGCAGATGAACTGTTGTGTCGGCGAATCGTTCGCCAGTGAAAGGTTCTATCGATGAAATATTTAAAAGTGAATCGTTCTGTCGGCGAATCTTTCGCCGTTGAAACGTTCTATCGGTGAAATAATGACAAGTGAATCGTTCTGTCGGTGAACCGTTCAACGGCGAAACGAATGTCGGAGAAATGTTTCAGAATCCTCATATTGCCATCTCTATAAAACAGCATTTTAACCTTAAATAAAAATTAAAATATGATTTAAAAAAATCAACATGTGTGCTAACAAAATTAGTGACAGAAACGAATCGCTGTTAAACCGACCCCACGTAGTCTGGTCTGCCCTACCCCTAGAGTGTAATTTAATCCTACGTAGGCGCGGAGGGGCTAGGCGGCCTGCGAGTTGAGGAGCAGGTGTTATAACGCCCGCCGCCGCGGCTGAGGAAGCACGAAGCTGTGGTGGTGGGCTTAAAACCATCTGCGACGATAAGTTCGCGTGGGATCGCCGGAGTCCCGTAGCGCCGGAGCCGTCACAGAAACCATGCCTGCTGCATGTTGCTTGCTGGCCTGCATACTGTATGCTTGCTTGAATTCTGCATGTTCCATGCTCGTTTACGTGCTGCATGCTTGCATGCTTGCTTGCTTACATGCTGCATTGTGCATGCCGCATACTTGCTGCATGCTTGCTGTACTTATGCCTGCTGCATGCTTGATGTATGCTTGCTGTATGCTTGCTGCATTCATGGTGAATGCTTGTTTGCACGGTTTTGTCCTTTATTCCCATCGCCATTTGCCACCATTGCCGCTTCGCGGGGTTCCGTCGACCGGACCCGAATGAAAAGTATTGCTTGACTAGAATTTACTCGCAGTGTTTTTGTGAATGCGATGTTGTAATTTTTTTTGGAGGGTACGCATTTTGTTAAACGCTTAGAAACTGTCACTCGATAAAATGTTTTTATTGGTAACAAGTTTTAGATTAACTGATCAAAATGAGGATTAAGAATATTTGATTTGTAATTCTATGATATCATGAATATTGAATATCCAAACTAAGTTTATTTGTAACAAAAATCTATGATTTAAATTATTCAAAGTAATAATAATAATAATAATAATAATAATTTATTTGTTTAAGAAATTGTTACAAGTTGCACAGTATTAAAATTGAAATATTGTTATTTGCACAACAATAAAAATGAGCGACTGCGCCTGAGCTAGGCCAAGCCTGTATTTCAGGACGCAGTTCACTTTCCAGAAATAATTTCCAGTAGTAACAGTAATAAGTTTTACGTTTACATGTCTAAAAAGAAAAAATATTAAAATTTACAACAGATAACTTATAATAGCATATAGCTTAAGTATTGTGTGAGTGTTGTGAGGGAGTTGTGTGAGTGTTGTGTGGGAGTTGTGTGAGTGTTGTGTGGGAGTTATGTGAGTTGTGTGAGTGTTGTGTGGGAGTTGTGTGAGTGTTGTGAGGGAGTTGTGTGAGTGTTGTGCTTGCGTTGAATGTGTTTGCAAGTGTAATTTTAACTCAAAACTTTAAGAAGTAAGTATCCTGCGTTTTTATTATTCTATAAATGATAATACGAGAAAAAATTTATGTGAAACGAAATTCTATGAAACTGTCTTCTATAAATCAACGTACAACCCAAATTTTGATATAAGTAGTATAAGTGGAAAAAAGTTTCGACCTATTTTATCCATGAAAATCAGTGTCTAGTGTACAAGCGTAGGTCAATGGTTAAGGTATTATTTAGGTCTTTAAATTAAAATATTGTCTTGAAAAGTCAACATATTGTGCTACAAAAGTTAGTGACAGAAACGAATCGCATACAAACCTACTCCACGTTGTCTTGTCTGGCCTACCCCCTAGAGTGTAATTTAGAATCGCGTAGGCGTGGAGGGTCGAGGCGGCCCGCGAGCTGAGGAGCAGGTGGTTTTAACACTCACCGCCGCGGCTGAGGCTGGCCGGCGAAGCCGGTCAGCAAGCCGAAGCTGTGTTTAAACTATAAGATAAGATCATTTATTTGTCCAAAACATGAGTATATGTACACACACATGGCATGCAAGATGTTACAATTAATGGCGATAAGCTCGCTTGGGACTGCCGAAGCCCCACAGCGCCGGAGCCGTGACAGAAACCATGCTTGCTGCATGTTGCATGCTCGCTTGCTTGCTGCTAAACAATACGTTAAACTTTTGCAGTAGACAGAGTTATGACTAATAGCAACGCGTTTGCAGAGTGTAACAATTTCAAATCTACCCTATATTTATGAAAACACTCATACTGCCTATATAAAAATTTGTAGATATTTTAACTAGTAGGTATTTTTAACGTAGATATTATGAACTTAGATGTATTAAATGTACACATTTTGAAGTTAGCTATAATGTCATGTAAATGTGTCATTCGATGTTTTAAAACTTTCTATATTTCAATCACTCGTCATTTCTTCGACGTTTTAAGCGTAGGTATAACAATTTTCGATATTTTGATACAATCGATATTGGGGTCCCACCACCACTAGACCAGGTCTTGGCTGCTATCCACAAGCGGATCATCAGCGAGGCCTGCTCTGCTATGCAGAACACACCGGGGCCGACGCGTCTTCTGTTCACCAGTGGAGTCCTCAAGTTGTGGTGCGGCAACAGCTACACTTTGGCCTGGCTGAAGAAAACAGTCTGCAGCCTGGCTCTTCCGGCTGGCACCTTGCTTGTCGTCAAGAGCCAGACAGAGATCCAGAAGGTATGCTGCGGCATCGCCATCCCTGACGTATAGTGAGTCTACGAGGACTCGACCTTTATTGGACGAGCCTTCTGATACCAGAATCGCTGGATCGACATAAGGAGGTGGGTAGTGCTGCACGCCGAGAAGCAAAAGGTTTGCTGGTTGATGGTGCTGGTTATCCCTGAGGACCAAGTTCCGACCCTGATGAGCAACGAGCGCCGACTCTCAATTGGTGTGGGAGCGGTGTATGTAAAGTTAGGGCCCGAACGGCAGATTCGTCGAAGTCCCTCGGGGTTGGGACCCGATCACGAAGCAGCCGCTGAAAGACGCGGGGAGACCAATTCCCCGCCTAACAAACCGGAAGCAACTGCGGCTGAACCTGCTGTAGCAGCAGTGTCGGCCGCCCCTGCCGCCACCGTGGGTGCCGTCCCTTTATCGGGGGGAGAGTCGGACGACCTATTTATTTATATATATATTTTTATTATGTTGTCCCCGGCTTCAGACCCGGGACGGTTTCGACCAGGGCGACATGTTTGCCGGGCTGCGACTGGAGGGTGACGAGGAAAGGTAAAGTCGTGCAGGCTAACCTCCACCACAGCCAGAACGCAACGGCTGGAGGTTCAACACACGGCCATTGCCCTGATCCAAGAGCCGTGGATCAGGGGCTGCCGGTAAGCTCCTTGTTTCAGTAGACCATGATCACCCTAGATCGTGCATCTATGTCACAGGTAACCTTAAAGCACAGCTATTAAACGAATTCTGTTGCAGAGATATCTCTGCAGCTAAGCTGAACATACAGCGTGGAGCCACAATGTTGGCGATCGTCTTCGCCTCGGTATATATGCCTGTGGCGGAGGAACCGCCCCCACACGACCTGGTCCGCTTCATCACACACTGTGAAAGCAACGGGGATGAGATTATCATCGGGACCGACGCAAATGTCCACTGTGGGGGATGGTGACGCAAAACGAAAAGGGTAAGGCATTAGTTGATTACTTGTACTTACTTACAACTAACCTATCCCTGCTTGGGTTGTATGTGCTACGGGGCACCTGTCTGGGCCGATAGGGCCACCATAGGTGCGGTACGACGTAAATTGCTTCAAAGCCAGCGTTTGGCTTTGATATTCTTATGCAAGGCGTATAGGACGGTTAGTACTGAAGCCTTACCAGTGCTGGCGGGTGTTCTCCCAGTCGATCTAGAAGTGCAGCGGCGTGCTGCAATGTACTACTACGCTAGAAAGATTACGGACCCAGAGTTCTTACCGCAACGCGGCCGTGCTAAGATCTCTAGGTTACTAAAACCCCAGACTGATGTCTGGGAGGAACTTTTATCCGAGTGGCAATGTAGGTGGGAAAATTCCATCAAAGGCCGTCACCTCCACCAATTTTTTCCATCTGTTCGTGAGCGGCTGGACAGGACATGGCTGGAGGTGGATCACTGTGTTGCCCAATTTCTCACAGGTCATGGCAATTTTAAGAGTAAATTATTTTCCTTTAAGCTTGTGGCCTCGCCTTTATGTCAATGTTCTACAGCTGACCATGAATACGAACAATCCGCACATCACATCTTATGGGAGTGTAGTCTTTGGCAAACTGAACGCAATATTATGTTAGATAGTATTAAGGTTACATCTGGGGTAGTTTACTATACGGACCTTGTTGAAACCAGAACAAATTTCCGTGCGTTCAAGCGATTTTGCCATACCTATTACTGGAATCAAAAGTAGCTCACAATTTAGGACCCATTAGTTTAAGTGGTAAAATATAATCCGTGGTGCTTGGCAACTGGGCTTAACCCAGTTGTATTTGTCCCTTGGTGCCTATTGGCCTAGTTCTATTCTGTCTCCTGCTTGATACGGAGGGAAGTGGAAATTATATATATTTTTTTTTCCTACTCCTCCGCTGTACTTTTCTGATTAATTTCGTTGCAGGATCCAAGACAGTTGAATCGTTTCTCCGGGACTCGTCGGGTTTCATTGGCTCGGCGTTTTTCTGGTGGTCGCCACTGTTGATTCTGGCTTTCAGGAGTTGCAGTGGTTGGGAATGTGTGGCGGGCTTGTCCCAAATAAAAAAAAATAACCTATCCCTACTAAACACAGGTTCAGAACCAACTTTCGTAACCAGACGCAGTCGTTCAATCATAGACCTTACTCTGGCAACGGAGGGAGCAGCAGAAATAATTACTGGGAGGCAGGTCTCAAATGAGGCATCCTGCTCAGTCCACAGGTGGATCCGCTTCGACATCTAGATCTGTATACCACCCAAACAACCTAGGCGTAATTCTCGCAACACGGATATATCGGTGTATTCACACAACCTTGCCTCAAGGCTTGCGCCATCATGCGGTTCGGAGTCTCTTGCAGACACGGCACAGATCGACGCGCAAGTATCACTACTCACCGAATCGCTGATAAACAGCTACCAAATCGCCTGCCCGGAACGATTCCGCGCGACGCACCGGGTAAACAACCCTGGTGGGGTGCGGACCTAGAGCGCAAACGTGGTAAGGTAAGAAAGGCTCTTAACAGAACCATGAACACATGTAGTGATGAGGACTGGGACGCTTATTACGCGGCAAATCCAGCTACAAGAAATGCATCACATTCAGAAGAACTACAGGGTGGCGTAAATTCTGTGGTAACATTGAATCATGCCAACAAGCAAACAGGGTAAGGAAAATACTGGCGCAACAGAACACACCTCAGGTCGCCACGCTCCGGAAACCCGATACCACGCTGACCACGACACCTGAAGAAGCGCAACGCCTCCTAGTAGAAACTCACTTCCCAGGCAGCGTATTCGCGCAGATAAATGAATGGCTTGACGTTATCCAAACACCATGAGAAGATGACTGGATTTATGCAGAAAAGATGATTACGCTGGAAAAACTTCAGTGGGTCCCGACGGTGTGTTTCCTGCCGTACTACAGTGGGGACCTGTACCGCTGTTGCTAAAAAAAGCGATATGTGCTATTAATGCGAGCGTGCCTGGCCTTTAGATACGTTCCCAAAGGATGGAGGGAAGTGAAAGTCATATTCATTCCGAAGCCAGGTAAAAGTGACTACACAAACGCCAAATCCTATTTTACACAATAAGTTATGCTGACGACCTCGCAATCCTAGTGCCAGGGAAAGTGACTGGAACGATCTGCAACCTCACTCAACAAGCACAACGCATCGTGGAAAGATGGTGCGAAGAATATGATCTGTCAGTAAACCCCACGAAAATTTAATTAGTCATGTTCACTCAAGAACGAGCACTAGGCCACTACCGGCTACCTATGCTCTTCAACACAGAGCTCCAGCTGTCTAACGAAGTTAATTGTCTAGGCGTCATCCTAGACAGTAAGTTAAACTGGAGAAATCACCTAGACTACAAACTAAACAGGGCCTGCATTGCCAGAAGGTAATGCAGGCCCTGTGAAAATGATAGGGAAGATGTGGGACCTATCTCCCAAAATAATACTATGGCTGTGCAGCGCAGTAAATCGGCCCATGTTAACCTACGGGGCCGTGGTGTAGTGGCCACGCACAAAGCTAGCTACAGCTGTAAACAAGTTACAACACATGCAAAGGCTGGCCTGCATGGCGATGACGGGCTGCATGAGACTACTCCAACTGCGGCGTTGGAAGCTATGCTGGGACTCCCTGCGCTACACTTGTGTATACAACAGGAAGCGACGATGGTAGCAGTACGCCTTAAAACATTAGGCCTCTGGGGCCAACGACACACCGCTCTGCTTGAGGAGCTCAATAATGAACTCCCCATAACAAAAGCAATCAATGACCGGGTACCCAAGCAATTTATCTTTGATAAAAAATACAAAATCCAATAGGGAAGATGCAAATACAGAATTTATGAGAATGTTGTCAGTAAAATGATAAAAAAGTATAAAATAAAGGCCATTACAAAGTTTTTATTTTGGTTAATATCGATTTTTAGCAAAAATAATGAATTAAAGTAACGTGAAACGGAACGTATTTAAAAACAACAATCAGCGTTTAGTGACATATCTGCTGTTATGCCAACAAAAAGGCAACCTTATGTCTTTGAGTTGGGACAGTTTGTACAGTCTTAAAATGACTGACGTACGTTGTTTTGTTTCCATAAATACCGATACAACATAATAAATCGGTGAGTGCAATTACTGCTACGCGGTGACTAACATTAGAGAAAGGAATTGTCAACAGTTTTTATTGTAAACACAATTAAACGTTATAAGCCTAACGAAAACTAAGTGAATCTTTCTCTGCGCGCTCCAACCTGAACCACAACCTCAACAACAACTCTGCAAGTGTACGTACCGTACATTTTATGGTCCTTCGAGCCGGATGTCTTAAACGAGCTGGCTAAACTGGAGGTGGAGTGGCATTTCAACGCCCCCGCCTGGCCCACTACTGGCGGTCTGTGGGAAGCTGCCGTCAAATCGATGAAGCACCATCTACGACGAGTACTCGGGGATCAAAAACTAACATACGAGGAGTTCATAACGTTGTTAGCACAGATAGAAGCCTGCTTAAATTCAAGACCCCTGTGCCCGCTAACTGAAGATCCAGAAGAGTTTTACAACTGCCTTACTCCTGGACACTTCCTAACAGGAAGCCCAATATTATCCATGCCGCTCTCTGATTACAGTGACGTAAATAACATCGATTTACGTCGTAGGTGGCAGCTTACCGAGCATATGTTTCAACAATATTGGAAAAACTGGTCAAACGATTACCTGACTACTTTACAAACACGTAGTAAGTGGAACAAGCCTTCTAGAAACGTCAAAGAAGGCGATGTAATACTGGTGAAATAAAACAATCTACCGCCGGGAAAATGGGCTTTAGGTCCCATACTGGAGACTCATCCAGGATCTGATGGATATGTTCGAGTTACTACCATCAAAACTCAAGCAGGGATCATAAAGCGCCCAATAACAAAATTATCGCCATTACCACTGAACTCAGAAATTGAGGAGGTCAAAGAAAACGACATGAAAAACAAGCCTCAACAGAATTCTAATAATAAACGGCGGACTAGGCCAAGGAATCCTATATCAATGTTACTAATAGCAATGTTATCATTGTTTACATTTGTAACGGGATCTTTTAGCGCCACTGATGGCACGCGCGGAGCGCCGGCGTCAAATACTCAAATTACAAGCTTGGAACGCGAGCGGCCGATATACTATGACACCGTCGGCAAAATGCAAGTAGTGCACGATGAATGGATTTTGATGATGTATTACAATCTGACAAACTACTGGGAAGGAACTCATCGTACACAAACTTATTTCGATAACATCAAGAGTATGTGTCATAAAACGAACTTATAACACTGTAGGTCACAAGTAGTGCACGATGAATGGATTTTGATGATGTATTACAATCTGACAAACTACTGGGAAGGAACTCATCGTACACAAACTTATTTCGATAACATCAAGAGTATGTGTCATAAAACGAACTTACAACACTGTAGGTCAACTATGGTACAATTAAGTCATGAAATGGAACTTCTAAATTATTATAACTCCATACTTATAAATCCCCATAAGCACCTGAGCAACAGAAAGAAACGGGGACTTATCGACGGAGTCGGCTACGTGGCTAATAGTCTGTTTGGATTACTGGATCAACAATTTGCTAAGAAATACCAAAACGACATTCAATCATTGCAAACTAACGAAATCTACCTACTCGAGTTAATCAAGAACCAAACAACTATTGTGAAGCTTGAGAATCAAGTACTGAAACGAAGTGAAGAAAATATTCAACGCCAATTCAACTTCATTGATAACTTTATCAATCAGACCAACGCAAACATGGCTTCCATCGAAACGGAAATGGAAATACTTTCGGCCACAACCTATATCAATTCTGCTTCGTTAACGACATACCTACTGATCAGCAGCTTGAGGACGTTCCAGGAGATGCTGTTCAACACTCTAACAGACGTCCATCTGATAACTCCGGTTCGTCTGATGCAAAAACTAACGGAAATATCCGGAAACCTTCCGAAATCATTATCGCTACCAGTTGAAAACTACAAAGAAAACATAAAGGATATGTACAAGCTGATCAATGTGAAAGCTCGAGTTACTGAAAATTATTTCCTGTTCGAAGCACATATCCCACTAGTAGCTAATGAAGATTTCAATATATACAAAGCTATACCTTTACCTGTGAAAATTGCTAATGAAACTACATATGTGCAATTATCTAACAAGTACATCGCTGTCAACTTTAAGAAGAACGTTTACATGAGTATGTCTAAAGATGACTTGAAACACTGCACGCAACAAAAATCGCAGAATTTATTATGCAAGAAAAACCTGCCATCATTTAATCTACACAGCAAAGACGCTCCATGTTAAGCAAAACTGCTTTCACATCGAAACAGCAGACCTTGTAACGTAGAACGCGCGTCATGTAAGGACAGTTGGATAGAACTACAAACACAAAACAGCTGGCTGGCGATTTGCTGCGAAACGTGTTCATTACGAATCATATGCAACAACGACGTGACATCACAAACCATCTCATCATCAAGCATAGTGAGTTTATCTCAGGGGTGCGTCTTGCAATCCACTGACTTGACCATCTTGATTATGGGTTCACAGCTCCAACAGTTGATACATCTATTAACAAGATAGTGAACTTAACATATCACTATGCACCAAAAATCCTTCAGTCGAAAGGCACCAATCAAGAAATTGAAACAATTGAAGAGAAAATAGTAACTCAGAGGAAAAGTGAAGCTTCACTACCAACAATGACAAGTCATGACATCCACCAATATGCCGTCTGTTACTCATTGCTGACGGCCGCCATCATAGTGGCACTTGTTGTGGTTGGGAGGAATCGTTGCCCAAACAGGTGCACGAAACACGCCAATAACAAAACGGCTAGTCAGCCACCTGAAGTAATTGAACTTCAAGTTATCAAGAAACCGGAGTGCCAGGAAGAAACAGGCGCAGCACAAACAACAAAGGACTTGCGAGTGGAGCCTCGATCTGGGAGCAGGAACATCGCCTTTCAATTTGATTAATTATTATTTTTACTTTTCTTTTTACGTTGTTAATTAACTTTGTAATGGCTTTTCCTTTCTCTTCTCGTTGGTTTCTCCTTTTGGGGTTGCCAAGATGTACAGTCTTAAAATGACTGACGCACGTTGTTTTGTTTCCATAAATACCGATACAACATAATAAATCGGTGAGTGCAATTACTGCTACGCGGTGACTAACATTAGAGAAAGGAATTGTCAACAGTTTTTATTGTAAACACAATTAAACGTTATAAGCCTAACGAAAACTAAGTGAATCTTTCTCTGCGCGCTCCAACCTGAACCACAACCTCAACAACAACTCTGCAAGTGTACGTACCGTACACAGTTCTTGACCAGTGATAGACACGAGTGACGTCATCGTCAGTTTTCGCGCGAACCTTTAAACTGTCGGTTTAAAAACGCAATTTTGGCAATAAATTAAAGCGTTTTCGTTTTTTATTTATGTGGTGGTCTATTCTAGATAGAGTTCTTTAAAATTAAAGCAATAAGGGAAATATTGCATGTTCCCTATTGCATGAGAATCATCGTTTTGGGGGGTCTACCCCGCAGAATTGCGGATCATCACCGATGGATCAAAAACAGGTACAGGTACTGGTGCGGGAATCTTCTCAGAGGGTCTCAATATACACATAGCCACACCATTGAGGGTCCACAACACAGTGTTCCAAGCTGAACGCATGGGCATTTCTCTGGCGGCATCAGCCATCCTAACCAGGGAAGTTAAGGACCACTCAATACGCATACTCTCGGACAGCATGGCCGTCCTGCAAGCTTTGAACAACCACACTGTGAACTCTGGGTTGATTTTCGAGTGTCACCAACGTCTTAATCAGTTTGGTAGACACAATAAAGTAACCATTCAATGGATTAAGGGACATAGCGAAACTCGAGGCAACGACGCTGCGGATGAACTCGCCAGAAGGGGTTCGAGTATGTCAGCGATGGGATTTCACCGTGCCATCCATCGTGCCACTTCACCGTGGTACATACGCAATCTGGTAAGGAAACGCACCGGAGATAAACATCACAAGCTATGGGTTGACCATAGTTAGTGTAAGCAGGCCAAAGAGGCACTTCTTTCTATAGATGGCCGATTCACAAAACAAGCCCTAAAACTGACTAAACAACAGTTGCGTCTTTTAATAAACGCCTCTATGCTATAGGAGTCACTGACAGCCCGCTATGCAGAGCCTGCATGGAGGAGAATGAGACAGCAGCACACCTGCTTCTTAGCTGCCCGGTAGTCGAAGAGTACTTAGCCCTGGCTAAATACTTCGGAATCCCAGGTACCCTCTGTGAGAAAGTTGGTAACACCAAGGTGTTGCTGGCCTTCCTTGGGGAGCTGGGGTGGATCGAATGACACATTTGTCCCACCTGCACGCAAAATACGCGCTTAGTCGTGGAGTTGCGGAAACCAGCCCGATTTACATACATACATAAAATCGTTTTTTAAATTTTCGAAGTTTTGAACGTCGGTGTTTTAATCTTTAATGTTCAAATACGTACCCGAAAATATCGCTGTCCAATCATTTGTCATGGGATCCCATCATCAGATCCTGCCTTATTTATTTAGTACATGGAGGACTTACAGCTAATAAAGACAAACAAAATAGGAAACCGTAGTCACCAGCAAGCCAATAACAAATCCTCACGTATAGATACATATTGTAAATTATGGTGTGAGCACAATTTAAAAAACACACCGCTTAAATTAAACCAAGAATTATTTAGTTACATAAATAATTGCTACTTAAAGAATTGCACCTTCTCGCTGATTTCACACTGATTTTATACCTTCCATCATCAGCTCAGCAACATGAGATGATGATTACCAGGCACAAATATCTGATTTTTTCATAAACTTTGAATGTGTCTATAAAGTTTGAGGGTTTCCCTCGATTTTCATGGGATCGATCCCATCACCAGATTCTGACTTGGTGACAATGGGACCTCCTCACGAGTATAGGCTTTCGAATAAAAAATATTTTTTTAAATCGGGTCACAATTAACTGGCGGAGAAATAAAACCTCATCCTTTTTGAAAAAGTCGGTTAAAAACTGATTGGGTTATTTTAAAAAAAAGGGGGAATTAAAATCTACTATCAAAAACAAATCTACTATTAATAACGTTCAACGATTTTTACGATTTGAACGTTATTTTCAATGTTATGAATATATATTATTTGCATGAAAATACATAACTTTATGAAAATCTCGAAATCTTTGAGATGATGTATCGCAAAGAATGGCTGTCGCTTTAACACCTATCATCGTTAATAGTAAATCGTGTGAATTATGTGTTTTATTTTTTTATTATTTTGTGTTTTATGTAATTATTCTTAATATGCATTCTGTCATGTTTTTGGTTATTTTAATGTTTTCGTCCTTGTCAAACTTGATCTACCTACCTAGATAATAAGAGAATATTGATCCTATATAAGTAAAAAAATAATAAAGCAGTACAACTCTATAAGTAACGGCTTGATGAAAAAAGTCGTCGACCATAAAAATATTGTATTAGTAGGTACGTACATGGATTTCAGAAATGTACATACCACCTCTTACGTCCATAGATCGCGATCTCAGCCAACTGTGCCCATCGTCGTTCTTATAGTAGCACAGTTTACGGGAGTCTGTAAGAATAAATCAGTGTTAAGTTGAGTTTAACTGGAGTACTTCTGTTCAGAACATGAGCCACACGTTGGAGGATCCCAAGTCCCCATTTTTTTAAGCTTTGGATATTATCAAATGACTCCTCCCGCTCTGGGTTAAGCAGGAGGGAGTTCAGACTCTTACTAACTAAAACCCATCCGTGTTCCTCCTAGTGCCCTTTGCGTTCCAGGGGTACGGTACCTCTTTCGAACAGATTCCGTAGGCCCAGCAGGCACTTAGGCACTGACCCTAGCGGGCCCCGTCTACTATGCTGACATCTCCTTGAGACGGCGTGGAACACAACGCACCGTTGACCCGGACTTGGTTTTGATCGGACGGCGAGCCACTCAAACCTCGCCATCCGCAGGCCCGCACCTATGTTGGCCTGGCCACCGACTACCGACTAATCGCCCTGCGACTACCCACGCCCGGAGCATCTTTTCTGTTGCGGCGGCTGGGGCGTGAGGTTTCCCTCTCTCTCACGCGTTCGGCCTCCTCCTTCGCTAGCATTACTGCTTCGCAGAAGGAGGTGATCGCTTCCCATGCCTCCTCGCTCCGGACCATGGATTGAACGAGGGCCGGACGCAACGCAGGGCCAGTTTCCCGCTCAGTGGAAATCTAGTCGTTTGGTCCTGCTCAGGAAAGCGGGGCGCCCTGCGGGCTCGCCGTCCGCGTACCAGCCCATAGTGCTTTTGGACGAGGTGGGAAAGTTGTTCGAGCGGGTAGTCGCAGCCCGCCTCATCGGCCACTTGTGCGGAGAGGGGCCGTACTTGGCCGAATGCCAGATCGGGTTTCGGCATAGGCACTCCACTATCACGGCGATATTGCAAGTGAAAGTCCTGGCGGAGGAAGCGGTGTCCCGGGGTGGGGTGATGCCTTTTCAAAGTAGGCGCCCACACCGGCGCGGCGCCCCATAACGGGCCATAGACCGCACGACCCCCGCGTAATGCCTCCGGCAGAAGGCGTTTGGACCCCTAGATTGGGTAGAAAACGCTTCAAGGCAGCCCCGGCCCGCCCCAGTCTGGGAGCCAATGCCGGAAATGTTCGACGAAGTGCCATCGGCTGTAGAGGACGAGACCCTGGTTCGTCAACGTCGACTCGATGTCGATATAAACCTCTCCTACCTTTATTTGGGATCCCGATGGTGGACTATTTCATGTAAAACATGAAAGCACATGGCTTCGGACTTGTGTAGGGTCACCTCGAGAACTAATTGCCGGATCCTCTCAAAGACTATCCCAACTCCACGTGTCATAGCGTCGGACGCCGCCTGGTGCGGCCCCCCTGCGCCTGGACCAGCGTGTCGTCAACGTAGCAGACCACGCTGATGCCACTAGGGAGGTCGGCCAACGTCCCACAGGAGCGGCCCCAGACCCCAAGTACATGTTTACTTTGGGGGATTTGATGAATGCCACCGACACTGCAATTACCGTAGCCACCCATATGTCATGTTTAGATAACAAACAGACTGGGCAATTTTCGCGTTTATAAATATTAGCACGAAAATTTATTTATTGAACAGAATATGAACATTATGTAGTTGAACATTAAACAAACCTTGGACCACGTGGGGCATCAGTGAGGTGATCCCGTTGACAGCTTTCTCGGCGGCCGCATAGTCGGGGTGTTCGCGATCTGAACAAATATAATAGTGGTTGAACAAATAATTAAAGAGAAAATGATAAGGGACAAAGCGACCGCTTTGCAACGCTTTGAACAAAATCCGTAAGCCTTTTTTTAGATGAAGATTACTTATGCTTATGTTTCAAGTGATTTAAAAAACGTCGTTTGATACACGTGAGTATTTAAATTAGCTCAATTATTAACGTCGATCAGAGCGAATAATTTGTGTAGTTTATAAAATTGGTACAGTTGTTCTTTGAGGTGTCCAGATGAACATGTCAAAAATCCCTGAGTGTGGGAGGTGAGGGAGGTGGGGGAGGGGGGAAAGGTAACTTTTTCAGTTTTTAGCTTGTATCTCCAAAAACATTAAAAATATCTCCTTGCTCACTTCTACGTTAACTATTTACATTAAATTTTCCGTACTTTAATTCTTTAATTCTTTATTGTACACCAAAACAGCTTATTCAAAATACAGTAATGAAAGTTCATGTACAAAGGCGAGCTTAACTCAGAAATGAGTTTTCTCCCAGCAAACCTTTGAGTGATAGAGAAAGATGACAATGGAGGGTAGGATCCAGTGCACATAATTACATTTATTTAATTACTTTTATTATATATATACATTATGTCTTTTTCGTTTAACTGTAGGATCAATACTTTAGAAGATAGAGGGTACCTATCTAAAATGGTGTACCCTTGTTTCGCAGACAGAAATTTAATAGAATTTCGTTTCGCAGAAAATGTTTCATTAAATATTTGGTTCTTGTAATTCTATGTCGTATATTATTGTTTCAAAGACTATTCACTTGAATGAAACCTATTTCACAGAAACACAATTCAATGAATTTCATGATCATATTTTATTATTATTGCCACACAACACGTTCACACCTTCATACAACCTCTACATACCTAGTCTCATTTACATTACTTAAACACCTAAACGACATGTCAAGTTTATTTTATTTAGTTAGTTTATTTAAGATCTTTGCGCTTAAAATTTCTAAAGGTATTTAAGGTTTAGTGCCATTTTTCGCTTGGATACTCACAATTTCAAGTTCATATTTGTATTTAACAAATTTATCAAGCAGCAGAATTATTTTTTAACGAATATTGTTTGTCCTGTATATTTTTCCATGTATTTTTTTATTTCAGTGAAAATACAAATATAATTAAATATTATTGTTTATATAATATGACATACTTTTAAGATGACAGAATTTTATACAGAATAATTTTACTACGCATATTGTCATTTCTATACAATAGCATTTTATCCTTAAATTAAAATTGAAATATGATCTTAAAAATCAACAAGTGTGCTAAAAAAATTAGTGAAAGAAACGAATCGCTGTAAAACCGACCCCACGTAGTCTTGTCTGCCCTACCACTAGAGTGTAATTTAAGCCCACGTGGGCGCGGAGGGGCGAGGTGACCTGCGAGCTGAGGAGCAGGTGTTACAACGCCCGCCACCGCGGCTGAGGCCGGCCGGCGAAGCCGAAGCTGCGGTGGTGAGCGTTAAAACCATCTGCGACGATAAGTTCGCGTGGGGTTGCCGGAGCTCCGCAGAGCTGGAGCCGTGACAGAAACCATGCCTGCTGCATGTTACATGCCGCTTGCTTGCTGCTTCCATGCTGCATACTTGCTGTATGCTTGCTATATGCTTGCTGCATTCATGTTACATGTTCGCCTGCATACTGCATGCTCGCCTGCATGTTGCATGCTTGCTTGCATTCTGCATGCTCGTTTACGGGCTGCCTATTTGCTTGCTTGCATGCCGCATGTTGAATGCCGCATGTTTGCTGCATACTTGTTATATGTTTGCTGCATGCTTATTGAATGTTTGCTACATGCTTTCTGTATGCTTGTTGCATGCTTGCTGTATGTTTGCTGCATGCTTGCTGTATGCTTGCTGCATTCATGGTGTATGCTTGTTTGCATATTTTTGTCTTTTATTCCCATCGCCATTTGCCACCATTTCCGCTTCGTAGGGTTCCGTCGACCGGGTCCGAATGAAAAGTTTTGCTTAAGTAGAATTTACCCACATTAATTTTTTGAACGCGATGTTGTATTTTTATAGGAGGGTATGCATTTTGTCAAAAGTTCACTCTACAAAATATTTCTCTTGGTAACAAGTTTTATGTTAACTACTCGATATGAGGATTCAATTTCAATTTCAATTTTCAAATATCTTTATTTGCCATAAAAAATAAACAAAAATGCACTTACCCTAAGATACATTAAAAACAGAATAACAACTAACACTTTATGAGGCTAACAGATCGCCTTTCAAAGTTTGCAATAGATTGCTTAGAACTGATCACAACATAAACTGAACACTCAACTTTAAGGAAACAATGTTATTAATACAAATTATTTTTAGTGGTTATAATTTTGTTGTTTTCTTGTGGGTATGCCAAAAAATAAAATAAAGTAACATACACAAAGTTGTTAGCTGATCGCACGGTGTACCATAATAGTAGTAAGCTTGCGACCAGCAATTGAGCCATCGATATGAGGATTAAGAATATTTGATTTGATATTTATCTGCTATGATATGGTGAATATCGAAACAAAGCTTATTTGTAACAAAAATCTGTGATTTAAATTTTTTCATAGTAAGTATTCTGCGTATTGAATCTGTGAAACTGTCTTCTTTAAAACAACGTACAACCATCTAAAATTGATAAAATATTTTTTTTTGTGAATCATACAAAGACGAATGCTAATTTCTGACCCAGAAGCCGTTGAGATAGAAGTGGATAGAACCCATCTGTACAATTCATAAGAGCCTAAATACGATGGGTACCTATAAGATTAGTCAACTAAGAGAGCCACTACTCGCCTTTATGGTTTCCATCATCAGGTCGTTGTTACTAGCTGCAATGGATATAACCCATCTGTACAATTCATATAAGCCCAAACACGACCGGCATACTTGTAAGAATAGTAAAATAACTTTGCGAGATTTCGTCTACTGAACACATATTCAGGGTCATGTATTTATGCATTAGCCATCATCATCTGCCTAGCCTTTTCCCAACTATATTGGGGTCGGCTTCCAGTCAACCGGATTTAGCTGAATACCAGTATTTTACGCGGAGCGGCTGTCTACCAGACCTCCACAACCCATTAACTGGGTAACACTGTACTTCATGGCAAGACTGGAGTCAGATTAACTGGCTGACTATCCGTAACGACTGCCAAAGATCTACAAATGATAGCCCGGACCAACAGCTTAACGTGCTTTCCGAGGCACGGAGGAAACTGGGTATGTTAAGATGGTGATAAATGGTAATATTTAATTTATGTGTGGACCAAGGAGTCTTTCCGGATATAATGAAATATAGTAAGGTTATACCACTATTTAAATCGGGCGACAGCAAAGACACCAATAATTATAGACCTGTATCTGTTTTGCCGGTTTTTAGCAAAGTGTTTGAAAAAGTAATGCTCAATCAGATGCTCAATCATTTTAACATCAATAAAATTTTACACGATCAACAGTATGGTTTTACCAGGGGTCGTTGTACGACTGACGCTGGTGCCACGTTGTTAAAACACATATACTTAGCGTGGGAAGAGGCACAAGATGCCATAGGAATCTTTTGTGACCTCTCCAAGGCATTTGATTGTGTAAATCACGAAACCTTGCTCCTAAAGTTAGGACATTACGGACTAGGTAAACTTGCACTCAGTCTAATAAAATCTTACTTAAATGATAGACAGCAGCAAGTTCAAATAAATGGTGTCAATTCACGGGGTTTAAAAGTCAAAATGGGGGTACCACAAGGCTCTATTTTGGGTCCTTTCCTCTTTCTAGTATATATTAATGATCTACCCCATCTTTTAAAAAATCAACCTCATATGGTATTATTTGCTGACGATACGTCCTTAATTTTTAAGATAGATAGACGTTCCATAAATCTTGACGACGTAAATAACGCCCTACAGCAGGTCCAAAATTGGTTTACTGCTAATAATTTAGTATTAAATGGGAAAAAAACTAAATGCATCAGATTTGCCTTACCGAACGTTATAAGAAATGATTGCGACATAGTATTGAACAAGGAGAAACTTGAATTCGTCGAAAACACGGTTTTCCTGGGGATTACGCTTGACTCAAGGCTACAATGGGGTCCTCATTTAACATCTCTTGCGGGACGGCTAAGTTCAGCAGCATACGCTGTCAGAAAAATCCGTCAATTTACCGATATAGATACCGCGAGGCTGGTCTATTTTAGTTACTTTCATAGTATCATGTCTTACGGTATCTTATTATGGGGACGTGCTGCAGACATCGAGTCTATATTTATCCTGCAGAAAAGAGCCATCAGAGCCATTTACAATCTCCGTCGGCGTGATTCCCTAAGAGAACTGTTTAAGGATATCAACATCATGACGGTACCTTGTCAATACATTTACGAAAATATTATGTATGTTCGGAGAAATCTTCATCTCTTTAGCAAGATTAGTGACAGGCATAATTTTAATACTAGAAATAGGAACAAATTAGATCAACCCCGATTCAGATTGGCCAAAGTACACACTTCTTTTATGGGGTACTGTATTAAATTTTATAATAAAATACCAGTTGATATTCTCGAACTGAATGAGAGAAAATTTAAAGCATGCATAAAACGCACACTATGTAGACAAGCGTATTATAAACTGGAAGATTATATCCTCGATAAAAACGCTTGGCTAAATGCTGGTCCTGCTCCACAATCACAGCTGCTTAGGTCCACTTTTTAGGTTTTTATGTTTTTATATTTGGAAGAGATGCTCGCTCCTTTTAGAGGTTCTTACACTCGGGGCTCGGCTGTGTCGTCCTTTCACGGGAATACACGTACTCCCGGGGCGGGACGTCACAGGTCGCCAAGCATTTCTTCTCGTGCAACCGAGCGGGTGGGCAGGTTGCGGATAGCCCAGCTCCGGCTGGGGGACCGCCACCTGACTGCTCGATGTCGATCCCCCGGCCGGAGTGTCTCAGGTGAGACCCCGGACAGGAGAAGTTTCCCGAAGGCCAGATCCCAGGCCTAGGGTTAACCCAGTACCCCTCTAATCCCCTCGACTTTTCCTACTCCAAACTTCTCTCCCTCCTTTTTTCCCTAAATCCTATCGGTCCAGAGGAGGGGTAACCTCGTTTCCAAAAAAGCCCAACAACCCCAAACCCAATCATGAAGCAGAACGTGGAAAAAACTACCCAGGTGGGTCCCGGCCAAGCCGGGGAATCCCATGCCGACTCGTCGGTCAGCCCCCATCGTATTCTGGGGGGGGGCAACTTACTGCCTAATGATACGCCTATGGCGCGACCGGCTGCTACTACAGCGCCAACAAACAACACAGACTCGGCTGCGACACACGCGCCCACACCACAGACTTCGGCTGCGACACACGCGCCAACGCAAAGCACAGACCAGGCTGCTACCCAAGCGCCACGACACTCACAGACCAAACTTTCCACGAGCGCCTGGCAACAGAGCATCGTTAGGAATAGTTTTAGGAACAACCCAGACCGTGACCAAAGAGACAAGGGGAAGGCTGCCTGTTCAAGTGGTTCCATCCCGACCCCGGCGGGTGAAGTACGCATGCTTAAGCGCGGAAAAACTTTAGCCGGGGAGAGGAAACAAGGCGATCGGATGCGCACAAGCTGCGAAGGCAACAGCCAGCGCGGAGCGCAGATGGTTGCCACAGAGAAAGTACGCGACCAGCCACAAGTACGCGAAGGTGTAAACCAGCGCGAAAAACGGCCGGACGCGGAAACACGGGACCGGGGGCGAGTCCGCGAAGGGGAAACCCAGCGCGAAAAATCCCCGGAAACGTTGGAAACCACCGGAACAGTAGGCCGGAACCTAGAACCGGACACAGAACGACGACCACCGAAAAGGGGGAGGGGGAAGCGGGCTGGAGCTTCGCACAGGGCAACCCTGAAATCGAGCGCCGGTCAGGGCACCTCTGAGCCACAACCTGGGCCAAGCGGTTTGGGGGCGGCAAAGAGGGTACGGCCGGATGATACGGCCTCGCCGAGTACGCTGCAGGGGAACCCGAAACGTGTGAAGATCCAGACCGCTCAGGGGGAACAGAGAACCTACGCGCGGGCCACAAAGGACATTCCGGCGCGGCTCTCCGTGGCGATCTGCTTTCCTCCCCCCTCTCGAGACCTGACGCAGACAGAAACCTCACAAATTAAGACTGAGCTGGAAAGACTGGTCATGGAAGCTGACCTGACTCAACCACTCCCGGCCTTCCGCGGCTTCCCTAGGATAGCGGAGGGTACCGTGCAAGTGTGGTGTGAGGACGACAACGCCCTGACCTGGCTGACTCAAAATGTGCCCAGAATTAGACTCCCGGAGACAGAACAGACGCTGACCGTCATGCGACAGGACGAGATACCGACCCGTGCCCGAGCTGCGCTCTTCGTCCCCAGGTACAATGGGGACATAGCGCGGCTCCATAGTATTCTGATCCGTCAGAATACCTGGTACGACATAGGGAGGTGGTCACTGTACAGGGCGACTTCTGTCGGTGGGGATAACCACGGGACATATTTGACCCTGGGAATCCCGGCCGATGAAGTTGACCAGGTCTTGGAGCGGGAGCGGCGTATATCGTACCTACTGGGATCAATATACGTCCGCTTCTATCAGAGACCTCAGCCCTCTGACGTCAGGACCGACACTGACTTTAAGACCACGACCGAGACTGTACCGACCCTGACGAATGACCAAGACATGGCACGACTGGAGGAGGAAATGGCGAGAGCGGCCATGGCCGATGCAGACATAGAGTCTGCACCACCCACATCACCCGGGTGGACGTCACAACTGCTTGCATCCTCCCCAGCAACAGACAACTGGCACGGAGTGGAGGAGGGAGGGACACTATCCGATGGATCAGACTCCTCCTAACTCCACACCACCGGCAATGCCGCCCACACCCAACACCATCCAGATCATACAGACGAACCTCCAGCATAGCCAAACAGCAACGGCTAGCCTACGCAGGGCGCTGGAGACGAAACCAAGAACAATCGCACTCATACAGGAGCCGTGGATCAGATGTGACAGGATATGCGGCCTTGGAAATATTGGAGGTAAATTAACACTCAGCACACATATTACCCGAAAACCACGAACATGCATATACACTCCTAAAGACGTACCTATTACGCCGCTGACCCAATTCTGTTCCAGAGACATAACCGTGATCATGCTACAAACTAGCATAGATACACCAGATCTCGTATTAGCATCGGTGTACATGCCAGGCGACGACGAGAACTGCCCACCGAAGGAGATGGATGATTTGGTCCAGCACTGCGAGACCGCCAAACTGGACCTGATCATCTGTACCGATTCCAACGCTCACCACCCACTATGGGGCAGTGAAGTATCGAACACCAGAGGTGAGGCTTTATCCACTTATTTATTCTCGACTAACCTTAACATCGTAAACCGTGGCTCTGAACCCACTTGGGTTACCGTCAGGGGACAGACGATCATAGACCTAACGCTGGCCACAGAAAACGCGACGAATTTTATCTCAAACTGGCGAGTGTCAGACGAACCATCCTGCTCCGACCACAGGAGAATTCGTTTTACACTGGCGTCCAACACAAAAAAGCCCGAACCCAGGCGAAACCCACGTCGAACAAACATACCTGAATTCAAACGCCTTCTAGCAATCTTACTAGCAAGGCACCAAATGCATCGAAACCAAATAACAGATCCAAATGAACTAGAAAATACTGTTACCAAACTAGGTAACTATATTACCGAAGCATACCACACCTCCTGCAAACTAGCAGTACCACGCATGGGCAAAAGTAACCCTTGGTGGAATGCTGAATTAAATAAACTCAGAAGTACACTACGCAAACAATTCAACAGAGCAAAGAACACCAGACTCCCAGAGGACTGGGAAACATATAAAACTACTCAATACACCTTTAAGAAACATATCAGAACCGCCAGGAAAACAGCGTGGCGGAAGTTCTGTGAGTCCATAGAGTCAAATGACGAAGCCGCACGGGTGCGGAAGATCCTATCAACTGATCAAGACCGCACCCTCGGCGCGCTGAAAAAACCAGATAACTCATACACACAGACGGACCAAGAAACCAGTAAGGTACTTCTTGAAACGCATTTCCCAGACTGTAACCTCCTTGAAGACAGAACGTGGGCGGCCGAATCAAGATGGCCCCCTACCGAACAAGACTGGTCTACAGCTCGGAAAATAGTGACAGAGGATCGGATAGTGTGGGCTGTGGAGACCTTTCAACCATACAAATCCGCAGGACTTGATGGAATCTTCCCAGGCCTATTACAATGGGGAAAGGGCGTCCTGACACCATGGCTGTTAGTAATCTACCAAGCCTGCATTGCACACAGATACGTACCCCTCGCATGGCGCGAGGTGAAGGTCATTTTCATCCCCAAACCCGGAAAAACGGACTATACACAACCCAAAGCCTACAGACCAATAAGCCTGACATCCTTTCTACTGAAATCCCTGGAGAGGCTTTGCGACAGATACATCCGGGATGGACCACTGCGTAAGTTCCCGCTCCACAGTCAACAACACGCCTACTCCACGGGGAAATCAACAGAATCAGCTTTGCACAGCGTAGTCTCAAAGATCGAATGTGCAATAAACCACAAATGCTCCTCACTAGCTGTCTTCATCGACATAGAGGGCGCTTTTGATAAAACCATGTTTAAAAGCATTAGCACAGCCCTCGGAAGGCACGGTGTGGATACGACCCTGAGAAGCTGGATTACAACTATGCTCAAGCAGAGAGCTGTACAGGTCACCATAAATAACACAACTCGAGCCATCGTTGCGAAAGGCTGCCCTCAAGGGGGCGTCCTCTCACCGCTACTATGGAACCTTGTTGCAGACACCCTAGTAAGGAAACTCAACAATGAAGGATACTTTACCGTTGGTTACGCTGACGACATAACCATAATAATAAACGGAAAACATGTAAACACGCTATGCAATCTCATGCGGCAGGCCTTAAGAATAGTAGAGGACTGGTGCAAAGAGTATCAGCTAGCAGTGAACCCCACCAAAACCGAACTTGTTCTTTTTACCAAAAAGAGAAAGTTGCCACCATTAGAACTACCACGTTTCTTTGGTACCACCCTAAGCCTTTCAACTGAAACCAAATACCTGGGCATCTTTTTGGACAAGCAGCTGAACTGGGCGAAACACACTGAATATATCACCACAAAAGCCAGTATTTGCATGTGGCAATGCAAACGCATGCTAGGCAGGAACTGGGGCATCAGTCCCGGTATAACACACTGGCTATACACTACAGTTATCAGACCAATAATTACTTATGGCTCATTAGTCTGGTGGCCCAGGACCGACCTGAGCACAGCACAGAAAGACCTCGAAAAGCTGCAGCGACTCGCCTGTGTGGCAGTCACAAGCAGTATGAAAACTGCTCCCACTGCGGCCCTGCAGGCAATGCTGGGACTGCCACCATTACACCTTATAGTGCGGGAAGTGGCGGCCCTGGCGGCTCTCAGGCTCAGGGCATCTGGCACTTTAAGAACAGACTCCAGAATCAAGCACACGCGCATCATGGAGGACGCTGTTGGACTGCAACCCATGATGATTTCACCCAACGACAAAGCCCAAAAGACACACCATTTCCAGAAGCACTACAATATAGTTCTGGAGCAGGAAATGGACGATCACTCGGGTCCCAAAGAGCTGAGAATATACACTGACGGATCAAAGACAAGCGACGGAACCGGTATCGGAGTTTACTCCGACGATCTTAACATCAAAATATCCAGACCCTTGGGTAAACTCAACACCGTCTACCAGGCGGAATGTATGGGCATTATCTTAGCGGTCCACGCCATAGAAGCCAGGAGAGTCACGAACACCAACATTCGCATACTCTCTGACAGCGCCTCAGTCCTCCAATCCCTAGGGGAATATTATACTACCTCGAAACTTATACAAGAATGTCACATTGCATTGGAACGCATCACGGTGACCAACCGCAACACTGTGACGCTGCAATGGATCAAAGGACACAGCGGATCACTAGGGAATGATGCTGCCGATATGCTGGCCAGAAGAGGTTCTGGTGCAGTGGCGGCTGGACCCGAACCCATAATACCGCTCCCATTCACCCAGTTGCGCACATGGCTTCAAGAACACACACACAAGCAGGCGGAACGCTGGTGGGCCTTGGCACCAGGCTGCAGGCAATCCAGGGAAGCTATGCCATCCCTAAACAAGAAACTGACCAGTCGCCTTCTGCGACTGAATAGGTGCAGCCTGCGATTGGTGGCGGGGACCATCACCGGGCACTGCTCATTAAACAAACATTTATACACCATAGGCATTACGGACAGTTCTCTATGCAGAGCATGCATGGAACAGGAGGAAACTGTATCGCATGTACTTCTCGAGTGCACAGGCGTTACCGAAATACGGAACCAAACGATAGGAACACAAAGCTCGCTCACAGACATCTTGAACACACCGGGTAAACTGATCTGCTTCTGGAGGGAGGTTGGCTGGTTGGAGTAAATTTTTGGCCGCCATGGCTCACGCACAATGGTCCAACATCAGGACTAAGTGCGGAAACCATATCCTGATAGATAGATAGATAGAGGTTCTTACATTATTTCGTTTATTTATTCTTATATACATACAAATTATATTATTATATTAATTACTTATTTATTCTTTTTGATGTAAGAACTTAATCGTTCTCTTTATTAATTTATTTTTCATTATTTGGTCATTGACAACCATAGTTTTGTGTAAAGTAGAAGCATATTTTTCAAATTTTGTAAATGTGAGTACCATGAAACCATTTACATTTTATGTGAGTAGTTATAGTTTTACTTGTTGGACATGAACGAGCATGGTGGTTGAGAGCATGTCATGCTCACTCAAATGTCTCGCTGATGGCGGCGCGTGGGTTTGATCATTCGGTTCCCTTCGAAATGGTTGAGCTGAAGGGTGCCGATACACGCGTCATGTTCGTGAACAGGCGCCGTCGGTTGAGACTGGTCATCTATTGGCTTATTTTAATCTTTATATTTAAAATTCTTATAATAAGCCCTTTTTTTTCCTTTGCATTGTCCTCACATGCAGAAGCAACAAGTATATGTAACTTGAAATTTTGTAAAACCAGAACATGATTTAAAGGAGTGTCCGTGGAGTTTCTTGCACGTTCTTCTCCATAGAGATCTACGCTTTGGAACGTGCAAATAGCTTCCATGTTTTTGACTGACCGACCTTGACGTTTCAAAAGTGCCTGTGAATGGTTTATTTGAAATAAAATGCTTTGAATTTGAATTTGAATTTGAATTTGAATTTGGTCACCCATCCACAGACCAACCTTGGCAAGCGTTGCTTAACCTTGAAGATCGACCCGTGCGGCTGTTATTATCTAGCCACGAGCTCCTCTCTCTCTCCGCATGCATTAGCCATGAAAATCGGAAATAAAAATTGATATTCTAGCTCTATTTTAGAGCACAAAAAACTACGATAGGTCTCAACTCTGTCGGCTTCTGGGTCAGAAATTACCATTTGTCTTTGTATGATTTATGAAAAAATATATTTCGTCAATTATAGATACCCACTTCTTCCACCTGGCGTTAATCCCGGCCATTGCCAGGGTCCGCCTGACATCAATTGTAGATACCCTCTACCTCCTAAAGTAGTGATCCTTTTTTTTTTAAGGGTGGTAAATCATCAAATGACTCCTTCCGCTCTGGGCGGAGCGGAAGGGATTGTCAGACTCTTACTAACTAAAACCCATCCGTGTTCCTCCCAGTGCCCTTTGCGTTCCAGGTACGCGGCTTCTCTTTCGTACGGATTCCGCACCCTGGCAGGCGCTGGCCCTAGCGGGCATCGTCTTCCTTGCTGACAGCTCCTTGAGGCGCGCTCGGAACACAGCGCGCCGCCAACCCGGGCCTGGTTCTAATCGGACGGCGAGCCACCCAGAGCTCGCCGTCCGCAGGCCCGCGCCTACCGTGGCCGGATATCGCCCTGCGACCCCCGTCGCCCGGGACGACTTCTTCTGTTGCGGCGGCTGGGTCGTGAGGTTTCCCTCTCTATTACACGTTCGGCATCCTCCTTCGCTAGCATTACTGTTTCGCAGAAGGAGGTCACCGCTTCCCATGCCTCCTCGCTCCGGACCATAGATTGAACCAGAGCCGGCCGCGAGAGGTCGCCGCCGCCGATCGCCTCAACGAGGACCCGGAGGTTCTCCGCCCAAGCAGGGCAGACGTCCACCGTATGCTCCACCGTGTCCTCCGGGCGATCCTCGCAGTGATAACACCCGGGCGTGTTCTCCCGAAAGTATTAATCCTACAGTTAATTGTGAAAGACATAATGTCTAGAAAATTTAATGTAGATATTTAATTTAGAAGTGTTCAAAGAGATTTTTAAATGGTTTTGGACATACAAGCAAAAAACTGAAAAAGGTACCTTTCCCCCCTCCCCCACCGCCGGCTCACCTCCCACCCTCGGGGATTTTTGACATGTTCATCTGGACACCTCAAAGAACAACTGTACCAATTTTCAAAACTACGAATTATTCACTCTGATTTCCTTAATAGGGAACATGCGATTTTTATTTTTGCTTTCATTTTAAAGAACTCCGTCTAGAATAGACCGCCATATAAATAAAAAACTCGACCGCCAGTTTGTAAGTATCATCATCAGATGCTAGCTATAAAACGACTAGATCATTTTCACGATTTTTACAAAATACATATTCTTAATTTAGTAAAAATTTAAAGACTAATTAGTCATTGTAATAGTGTAAGATCTGATCGCTATCTCCACTGAAAATTGAGATCCTATTCACAAGTATCTTTTGAAAATAGTTTATTTAGTAAGTATAAAAAGAAAACTGCAAAACGATCTTCTAGACTTTTGAAATATGTCATACCTACATCACTAAAAACAAATTGCCCATTGGATGGAGCTAGTAGATACTTATTATGCGTACGTTGAAATTACACTGGCACTTCTCTATTCAAATATTTAGATACTGCGAAATATGTAACGGCTGGGAGCCCTGGGATCTTGGACTATAAACTAACACGAGTGACGTCACCAGTCGCTGCTTGGTGTATTAAAATACGTTCCGTTTCACGTTACTTTAAATTAGTAATTATTGTTCAAAATCAATATTAACTGGAATAAAAACGTTGCACTGGCCCTTCTCTTATGCTTTTTTTACATTTTAGCCACAAAATGTTGATAAATATTAAATCTGCATCTTCCCTATTTGCTGCACTATATTTTTGTTAAAAAAAGAAATGTTATCAGCTTGCACGAGTACTTAGATAACAATGATTTTGACAATCGCGGTGACGGTGCAGTTGAAAACCAGCGTCAAGCAGCACCTAGTGGGCCACACCATGTTTTTTTTAAAGCTTTTATTTAACTTGCAATGTATGTATATTTGTTCGGGTTGAATCTTGCTACTCAATTTTGAAGCAGATATTTGCAACCGATTGAGCTAAAATTTTGTATACACGTTTAGTTTGGATAACAATACACGATAAGCTGTGTGACGTCATTCTAAATCCAATATGGCGGATCATCCAAGATGGCGGAATAGTCATTTTAAATGCATTTCTACAATATCGGTATCAAATGAAAGAGGTTGTTGAGAGTAACTCGAAAAATAATGTGAATGTGTGTCATTCTAAATCCAATATAGCGGACCATCCAAGATGGCGGAATAGTTATTTTAAATGCATTTCTACAATATCGGTATCAAATGAAAGGGTTTATTCAGAGTAACTCGAAAAATAATGTGACTTCATTCTAAATCCAATATGGCGGACCATCCAAGATGGCGGTTTAGTTATTTTTAATGCATTTCTACAATATCTGTATCAAATTAAAGAGTTGGTTGAGAGTTACTCGAAAAATAATGTGACGTCATTCTAAATCCAACATGGCGAAACATCCAAGATGGCGGAATAGTTATTTTTATGCACTTCTACAATAAGGGTATCAAATGAAAGGACTTGTTGAGAGTAACTAGAAATTACTAAAAAGTAAAAAATAAATTAAAAGCCAAAACACCTTTTATTCAAATGCTCTAAAAAGAAGAAACTAAAATTTTCCTTTAAAATTTATCATAAAAGCTTGTCGCGAGGTTTGCGTAAGTAGTAATTACAGGAAACCTTTTCTTTTTAAATTTAAGTTTCCTGTAATTGTACCTACACTTTGTGTGTATCCGTGTGTGCCGAATGAATTAGTTTTCTTTCTTTCTTTCTGTCACTTGTCCCAGTAGAGGGCAATGGAAATTTACCTGAAACAGCGGCGGCGAGCGCGGCGACCGCTGCGTTGAGCTGCGCTAGGCGCTCCGATAGCTGCCGTTCCAATGCTGCTGCGTCTTCTCTCACCGTACTACATGCCACCGGCTGTGCGCGGGAGAGAGTGTTGTTAATCATTAAGGGCCCGGGGACGCATGAATTGTCAATACAAACGTAATACCAAAATCATTTGCAGTTTGAACATATTTCCACCATAAATGATTCAGATTTAGACGGTATTTATCTAGGTTCCTGTCTTTAAAAAAAAAAACCAGCGTAAAATGAAGTTAGAGCGAATTTAATTTCACACATTTTTACAGCGTCATTGTCATGTTTTAATTTTGTTTTTTCTGTATTATAAACAACAAAATTTCCAATATTGTTTCCGCAGAAACACGACTTTTATTATCAAGTAACAAATTATATAAAAAATAGCCTATTATTCTCAGTCCTACCAAATATACACAAAAAAATAATAAAGTATTTTATGTATTAGATTATAGGTTTACCAGTTTCATAGAATCTATTTATTGTGTAAGAATAATCGATTTTTCAAATAGATATTTAGTAGGTACTGAATGAGGAGACTGATTGAATGAAGAGCTCGTAGCTAAGTAATAACAGTCGCACGTTAAAGTGCATGTAAAATGGTCACCCTTCCTCAGACCGACCTCGGCAAGTGTTGCTTAACCTTGAAGATCGACCCGTATAACTGGTATATTGATATATTCCAAGACACCCTTAATTTTTAGTCTTAGTACAAACAACGCGACATTTTTTAAGTAAAACATGGCTTTTTTATCATTTACCGTATTATTTACCTTAAATTAATTAAAATTGAAATTTGGCAGTCGATTATAGTCACCCTGTCACCGCGGACACGAACTCGACTTGCGCGGCGGCGTGGGCAGCGGCGCGGCGACGCCAACCCATTTACGAAGCCAGCGGGCAGACCGCGCGGCGCGAATAGTGTTGTGATATATAGACACAGGTACTACACCTAGTTTAGGAGTCAGGGTATTTATAATTACCTACAAGTGGTTTAAGCCTTGTTTTATTTAGCCTATCAGAATTTTGTATTTTTTTTTGTTGAAATAAATTATTCTATTCTTTTTTATATGAGAAGTTGCCTATCTATGCCTACGTCACAGCAAACGCGCGGCACCGTTCGGCGGCGCGCGCCGCTCGTACACCGCCGCCGCGCCACTTCCTTCGTGAACAGATCTATATAAATCTATGCATTTGAACCCGTCGCTGGTCGCGCCGGCGCCGCCGCGCCGCTTAGTTCGTGTCCACGGCCTGAACGACTATCACGTTGCTATTCATATATTTTTAAAGATGAATAGATTTATCAATATATATGAAGTATGAACATAAATGTTAATAATTGTCATGTTTTTTGAAAATCCTTGTTTTTTTATTATTCAAGTTCTCTAGTTCAGAACGATTTACAGACATCGCGTAGATGTAAATTACCTATTGAATATTTGTCTTTTACCTACTAATTATACTTTGCATAACACTTACTATTTCTCTTGTTTTCATTGTAGTAATAACAGTAAGTATTTGAAGTTTAGTAAAAGGAATATAGAAATAAGACAGAAGAAGTCTTAGCTTTTCAAAGCTGAGACATCCTATCGGAATTATGTAAACACAAACTGGCTTAAAATAAATGAAGACTATATGAGAATTATAAGATACCAATCCTTACTTAATATATTACAAATGCGAAAGTAACTTTGTCTGTCTGTCGCGCTTTCACGCCAAACTACTGAACCGATTTAAATAAAATTTGGTACACAGATAGTCTAGAGCCTGATAAAGGACATAGGCTACTTTTTATCTCGGGAGTATGTTCCCTAGAGACCATGCGGGCGAAGCCGCTAGCAGAAGCTAGTTATTCATTTTCAGGTACCCGATAGGTACGTGACGTGCGGCCGGGCCTTTTTTCCCCCAAAACCACCATATTTGACGCATCTGCTAGGTTTTCTCTACAAGGCCTAGATCTCGAGATTCTATGTTGAGATAGGTATCGGCACGGTGAAGAAATTTCCAAAAAACGCATTACTAGTATTTACATTCACTAACGATTCCCCAAAGTAGCCGACAAAAATAAAGTAAATAATGAACATATGTAGGTACCTAAATTTACTAATAAAATTAAATGCCTTCGACAGTTTGACTCGAGACGTTATGATAGAATGACAAAAATACAGCATATAGCTATCTATCCACTCACACACACACGGTTTCACGCGTCCGTCTCCCGCTTATCTTAAGTCAAAGTGAGATGGCAATACGCCGCGAACAAATTTTGTGCGCGCCTCAACTTCAATTTGCGATCGTCGTCCGCCGGGCTCTTAAGAGGAAACATTAATTTGTAATTTGTATGTAAAAAGTCATAATTCGAGGTTTAGTTGTCGACTGTTTTTTCTCCTCGAATATTGGACCTATTAAAGAGATATTTCACAAACTGAATACGAAGGATGTATTGAGTCCTTATGTTTTCCTTTTTTGATGTATAATTGCCAAATTTGTACACGAGGGCTCTGTTGACAGCGATTTAACGGAAAATTTTGAGCATCTTGTGAGGTTTTTAGTGCTTATAAATCATCATAAAGGAAAACATAAGGACACATTGTGAATGATTATTCTGCACCAATAAACATATATACCTATTTTGAATATATCCTTCCTAGTTTCAGTTTGTGAAATATCTCTTAAATCGGTCTAATATTGGAGGAGAAAACAGTCGAGATCCAAATCACTTTTACATACAAAGTCTCAAAAGCGCTGTCACAATTTTTCTTGAATTTGAGCGTTTCATTCGATTTTTGATGTCTGATTATGCTTTAGATATAACACAAAAAAAAAACAAAAATACGTCTAAGAAAGTTTGATAGTTGATCTTGGGAGTGTTCTAAATAAATATATCAATTTGTTCACGTACATCAGTAAATTCTTTGTCTCCGCAAAGGGTGTTTCATAAAATTACGCTTTTGGGAATCTTTTGATGCTTTAGTACACCGAAGATATAATAATTTAATCATTTTTAAAAATGCTCATGATACAACTGTACCTTCTACTTTGGAATGATCAAATCAATTTATTACGATTCATGCACTAATACACCAAAAACAATTCTGTAAAATTGAGAATTTTTGTCAATTTTCCGTACGAAACTATAATTTTTATCTATGAAAGTATAATCCAAATTCAAATAAAAATTATTTAATAATTAAGGAGGTATTGTTATAATGCATGAAAAAAATATTGGTCTATTTAAAAGTAAACTCATATTTTTAAGCAATTGTTGTATACAGCGCTACAATCACTATATGTAAATTTCGGGAAACGCGGTTTGTAGCTTTAGTCCGGGGCAAGCGATCGATTTTGTAATAGCACCCTTAAGTTATTTTGTAATCTCGCTAGCTGATGCCCGCGACTTCGTCCACGTAATTGTCGGCATCAAACACAGACTATATTACGTTATAAGGATGTTCTCGTGGTTAAATTATAACAGCCGCACGGGTCGGTCTTTTATGTTAAGCAACGCTTGCCGAGAGTGGTCTGTGGATGGGTGACTTATGATGGGTGATGGGTGACTTATGATGGGTGATGGGTGGTTTATGGAAAGAAGATCCACGACTTCCAGATAAGCGTACCTTGGTAAGTAGTTGTGCAGCGGCCTCCAGGCGTGGTTTGGCTCCAGTCATGCTCTGCATAAACTGGTGACGCTGCTTCTCTTGTTCAGCTGACGAAAGCGCAGCTGAATCTGTGTAAGTTACATGGGTATTTCATTAAATGGTTAGTATTTATTTACTTATTTATTTATTTATTCATTTGGTTAGCCAACAATTGTTTACACAAGACTTACACTTAGTAGTAGTTGTTTAATTTTTCGATAAGAAAGCTATTTGCCTTATGGTGAAGTTTAGAAAATCATTAGGCGCTACTCACCAGCCTGCCCCAGCTCGCACATATCGATAAGTGCGGCCAGACTGTCTCCCAGCAGCTGGTGCTCGTCGCTCATGGCCGCACACGACTGCTGCGCCTGCCACGAGCCCGCCAGCTTGTCGGCGGAGCGCTGCAGTATTGATATTGCTGAGTCGAGCGCGTCCCGGCTGCGGGGAGAGCCTATACTTGCGGCTGTCACCTGTAAAGTTTTTGTAATGTTATCACGGTTTGGTGTCGGAAGAGGTAGGCATTGCTTTATATAGACGTGCTTGCCGAGGCACGGGGGTGTCACACACCAACTTCCAAATTCTCAGCTGTCACAGAGAAATATAATTGGAAAACCCCAATAATACTTGCCCGACCTGGGATTTGAACCCAGGACTCCACGCTCGGCAGTCGCGCTTGCGACCGCGAGAACAACGGAGCCGTTAGGCATTGCTTTATAGAGCAGTTGTATTTCGCCAATTATGTGTTAATTAATCTGCCCAGTCTTTTTCCAAATACGTTGAAGTCGGTTTCCAGCCTAACCGGATGCAGCTGAGTACCAGTATTTTACGACTGCCTATAATCTGACCATCTCAACACATTCATTGGGTTATACGAAACCCCTTGGCAAACTCCTATCAGATTTTCTGGCATCTTTCAACCCATAACAACTATCAAACATGTCCTCTGGGTGCCACAAATGTTTACCTACAACTCCTTCGCGGCTCGCGGCGTCCTCTCATTTCAAACGAAAAAAAACCGTAAAAAAGATAAATAAAGTTTTAAATCAGTTAGGTCGGATGGAGCCAAAAATCCTCGCGTCACTGCATCGGGTGGCGTAAGGACGCGCGGACGCGCGGTGCGCGACTGATGCAGCGGCACATTGTGCTGCGTCGGTCGCAGCTGCGCGAGGTCCTGGTGGCGGAATGGCGGGACAGGCTCTCACGCCCTTCCGAGGTTCACCACTGCGTCGACTGTCGTCTGTCGGGCATATGCTGGCAGAGTGTGCCGCTTGGGAGGAGCCGCGCCGTGCCCTCATCTCGGTGATCTCTCGCTGCCCGCCGTAGTTCGTGCTATACTGCTATGTTCGACAGCGAGGTCGTGGTCCTGGGACGCAGTGGTCTCCTTCTGCGAAATAGTTATCGCGCAGAAGGAAGCTGCGGAAAGGGAGAAATTTCGACCTCTCTCCCCGCCCGCAGCAGGCGCACTGGGCGTCGGAGGATCCGGACCCGAGGTGGCGGCGCGTAGTGTTCCCGTGCGCCCCTCTTTGACGTCGCAGGGGGAGTCAAACACCTCACTCCCTCCGCTGACCCGAAGTGGGCCGTAGAGGCGGCCGACACCAGTCGGGAATCACGGAAAGCCACATAAGATGTCGCGATAACCAGCGTTGGTGAGAGATGGAACACCGGGGTGGTTTTAGTCAATAAGAGTCTGACAGACCCCTCCGCCCGCCCTAGGGTGGAGAACGTCTATGAGGATTTCCCCCGTTAAAAAAAAGGGTGGAGTGACAAGGTTTCACCGGAGGCTCAACGGAACGTGCACAAGTGGAACGCAAACGTTCCACTTAGGAGGACATGACAGCCGGGACCAACAGCTTAACACGTTTTTCGAGGCATGGAGAAACCACCCAAACTCATAGCCTGTCTCCTTTTATTTCCATATTATGCAATAGTTTTGCACCTACCGGGGATTGTTCTAGAAATGTCTAACGGGGCCTCTGCGAGTTGGCTTCGGCCCCTCGTACGCCTACCAAAAGACCGGGACTTCAGGGTCCCGAGATTGTTCAAGACATACTATTAAATAATAATAATGGGTTTATAGGGCTTGGGAGCGACCGGACCAAGGTGTGACTGATACGCGCCTACCTACCGGATGATGACGCCTTGTGTTCATTCTGGCGCATCATTTGGTCGGTGCCTGTCAGTCATACCGAGGGCGATTGGACTCGAGAGGTCTAACGTAAACTTTTAATAATGGGTTTGTAGAGCTTGAGAGCGACTGGACCAAGGTGTGACTGATACGCGCTTACCGGATGATGACGCCATGTGATCATTCTGGCGTAGCATTTGGTCGGTCAGTCATACCGAGGGCGATTGGACTCGGGAGGTTTAACGAAAACTTTCTGAGGACTTAATATCTCCAAAAATAAGAACCTCACTCTCTCAACTAAGTATCACCGTCGTAAATATTCGCTAATGCGGTAAACCGGTCGGTCGGCGTATCGACTCGGCGATAGCTCAAGGTCACGATGCGATGACACCGTTCCGTCACTACTGCACGCCGGGCGCTAACTAATTAAGTAAAAAATAATTGTCCACTGTTTCGTATGCACTCACTATCGAAGCCCGTACTATCTCAAGTTCGAATCCTGGGCGTGGACCGGTACCGTAGACATCAGCTCGTTATTTATGACCCGATAACACTCAGATGAGAAGAAAAACATCGGAGTAAAGGAATGATTAATACAAAGGTGTTTAGGTAGTGGTATAGTGGTTGTGAGGAGCTCGTGGCTAGATAATAACAGCCGCACGGGTCGATCTTCAAGGTTAAGCAACGCTAGCCAAGGTTGGTCTGTGGATGGGTGACCATCTTAACATAGCGAGTTTCCTCCGTGCCTCGGAAAGCACGTTAAGCCGTTGGTCCCGGCTGTCATTTGTAGATCTTTGGCAGATCGATACGGATAGTCAGAAGCCAGTTAATCTGACTCCAGTCTTGCCATGAAGTACCGTGTTACCCAGTTAATGGGTTGTGGAGGTCTGGTAGGCAGCCGCTCCACGTAAAATACTGGTATTCACCTAAAATCCGGTTTGACTGGAAGCCGACCCCAATATAGTTAGGAAAAGGCTAGGCAGATGATGATGATGATGATGATGACTGTTTCGTATGTACTCACTACTGGGTCTGTAAAGTATTTATTTGCATATGATTTACTTTACTGTTCGTAAGAAGTTAGACACTCTTAAAGAAACACTTGTTCATTTTGTCCAAATTGAGTTTTTTATTGATACGGAGCGCACAACGGCAACACGTCCACACACTGAGAAATAAATACTTTACTTTACTTTACTTTACTTTACTTTACTTTACTTTACTTTACTTTACTTTACTTTACTTTACTTTACTTTACTTTACTTTACTTTACTTTACTTTACTTTACTTTACTTTACTTTACTTTACTTTACTTTACTTTACTTTACTTTACTTTACTTTACTTTACTTTACTTTACTTTACTTTACTTTACTTTACTTTACTTTACTTTACTTTACTTTACTTTACTTTACTTTACTTTACTTTACTTTACTTTACTTTACTTTACTTTACTTTACTTTACTTTACTTTACTTTACTTTACTTTACTTTACTTTACTTTACTTTACTTTACTTTACTTTACTTTACTTTACTTTACTTTACTTTACTTTACTTTACTTTACTTTACTTTACTTTACTTTACTTTACTTTACTTTACTTTACTTTACTTTACTTTACTTTACTTTACTTTACTTTACTTTACTTTACTTTACTTTACTTTACTTTACTTTACTTTACTTTACTTTACTTTACTTTACTTTACTTTACTTTACTTTACTTTACTTTACTTTACTTTACTTTACTTTACTTTACTTTACTTTACTTTACTTTACTTTACTTTACTTTACTTTACTTTACTTTACTTTACTTTACTTTACTTTACTTTACTTTACTTTACTTTACTTTACTTTACTTTACTTTACTTTACTTTACTTTACTTTACTTTACTTTACTTTACTTTACTTTACTTTACTTTACTTTACTTTACTTTACTTTACTTTACTTTACTTTACTTTACTTTACTTTACTTTACTTTACTTTACTTTACTTTACTTTACTTTACTTTACTTTACTTTACTTTACTTTACTTTACTTTACTTTACTTTACTTTACTTTACTTTACTTTACTTTACTTTACTTTACTTTACTTTACTTTACTTTACTTTACTTTACTTTACTTTACTTTACTTTACTTTACTTTACTTTACTTTACTTTACTTTACTTTACTTTACTTTACTTTACTTTACTTTACTTTACTTTACTTTACTTTACTTTACTTTACTTTACTTTACTTTACTTTACTTTACTTTACTTTACTTTACTTTACTTTACTTTACTTTACTTTACTTTACTTTACTTTACTTTACTTTACTTTACTTTACTTTACTTTACTTTACTTTACTTTACTTTACTTTACTTTACTTTACTTTACTTTACTTTACTTTACTTTACTTTACTTTACTTTACTTTACTTTACTTTACTTTACTTTACTTTACTTTACTTTACTTTACTTTACTTTACTTTACTTTACTTTACTTTACTTTACTTTACTTTACTTTACTTTACTTTACTTTACTTTACTTTACTTTACTTTACTTTACTTTACTTTACTTTACTTTACTTTACTTTACTTTACTTTACTTTACTTTACTTTACTTTACTTTACTTTACTTTACTTTACTTTACTTTACTTTACTTTACTTTACTTTACTTTACTTTACTTTACTTTACTTTACTTTACTTTACTTTACTTTACTTTACTTTACTTTACTTTACTTTACACGATAAGGCGGCGCGTGGCGGGGGGCTATTTAAAGAAGGTGGCTGGCAGCGGATGGATGCGGACTGCTCAAGACCGGGGAGGTTGGCGCTCTTTGTGTGGACGGTAATTAGCTGAAATGAATGATCCGCTTCTATTAGGCAGTAGCGTGATGTTCCTCGATAAATGCCTTTAATTTTTTTTTAACGGGGGAAATCCTCATGGATGTCCTCCGCCCTGGGGCGGGCGGAGCGGTCTATCAGACTCTGACTGACTAAAACCACCCCGGTGCTCCATCTCTCTCCAACCGGAGATCGCGAGAACTAATGCGACTTCCGTAATCCGTAGTCCCAGGACTCTTCGTCGTCGACCATAGCACGAACTAGGGCCGATAGCGAGTGATCACTGCTTACCACAGAGATGAGGGCACGGCCTGGCCCCTCCCAAGCGGCACACTCTGCCAGCGTATGCCGCGCCGTGTCCTCCCGACAGTCGCCGTAGTAGTAACACCGAGCGTCCGGCTCTCTGCCCATAGGCAGGGAACCGGACGCTCGGTGCGAATACGACACAAGAACCTCCCGAAGCAGCCATGCCCCGTGAGGACCTGCGTCACAGGAAATGTCAAGGAGCCATTCCTTCTCCGGAGCCATTATCGATAAATGCCTTCCTCGATAAATGGGCTATTCATCTCCAAAATATTTATTTCAATTCGAACCAATGGTTTCTGAGATTAGCGCGTTCTAGCAAACAAACTATAAATATTAGTAAATAAATAAAATAAAGTTACTGTATTTTATGAAAACTATAAAGTCCTTATTTGTACCGGACGGGCGTGATCGACTAGAACGGGGTTGTGATGGGGTAGGTCTATCCTTTTTCTTCTCCTCCGAAGTGAACTGTGACCGACCGACGACGTCCAGCCGCGCTGACGTCCTGTACCGGAAACTGAGGTTCTCCGCACCACACGTACAACGTTCTTCTATCTTGCCAAGTACTTGCTGTCTTCGGGGTAGATTGGGGTGCAGGGTGAATGCTTACCAGGGTTAAATAATAGGCAGGAATTTGACAACACTGCAGCTAATGGTTTAAGGGCAAAGTCGCGAGTACTGTGATTCTATTTATAGATTCTATAATTTCTTCTGCCGGTGACTACGAATTGGCTATTTTTTACCATTTACTAAGGTACGAGGTTACTTTACCGTAACGAGGCCCAAAAACCACTAACTGCTTCAGTTTATTTTAACTGTGAATTTTAACTATAGTTCTAGAACATTTTTGGCTATATCTAGGTCTATTCTAGGTCTGGATGGGGGTTGACGCACCTCTATTCAAATCCCCCGAAATTCCCCGTCGAACGGGTTGGAAATCAACCCCTCAACCCTGCCCACTAGTGGGCTTGTTGCATTTAACTATCAAAAATATCACAAGTTTTGAGCTTGCTTACTATTTGGGGTTGATTCCCCGGAAAACTGTGCCCCATGGGCTATGAAACTATCTATATTCGGGTAGGTGCATCATCCCTCCATCCAGCTACACAACTTACCAAGCCACCCCTCCAAGGGTGGAGGTACTATAGGTCAGGAACCCGGGAGAGGATAAAAAACTATGTTTATCTTCTTATCTATTTTGTGGCTTTATGCCTTGCCTGACCATGAAGATGTGTACATATCTGGATAGGGCTGAGTGCCAGCTTTCCAGTGCCTATGGTTTAAGACCTAAATTCCTAGATGCCCTAAAAACTTAGCACTGAAGGTGCGTGTACATGGTGGTTTTCTTCAACCACCCTACTATGTTCGAATGTGAAATGACTATTTTGTGTATACCTTCGATTAGACTGATTTCCATCAGCCAATCAGAACACGCCCTCAGGGTGCTATCGGGAATGTGTAAGGGAAATGTGTAGCCCTACCTATTGACTATAATTTTCTTTGAAAATATGTTTTCCCCAGAACATCTTTTACGTGTTTGGGGAAAACGACAAACATATGATTTTAAATTGATTACATAGCTTACAAACTATCACTATGCAAGTACATAAGCTTCTAAATTCAGTACATAGGCTACGACTATAGGTACATAGGTACCATCTATGCGAGTTACACAATGTTAAATGCGTCTCCGCGAACATTTCTATTGCTATTTAAGTATATAAGCTTCTAACTTTAAAAACATATAAGCTTACGAATATAAGTACATAAGGCTGTTTATGCGAGTTATATAAATCAAAATGCTCCGTCGCGAACATTTCTCCCGCCGTGCAGCGCAGTGACGACTCGTTGCGATGTCGGCGCGGCGCTGCATCTCGCCGGTGAGCGACGACTGTAGTTGCGTCGCCCGTTGCCACGGTGACTGTTGCCTCGAATCTCGCCGGCGCGACGCTCGTCGCCCCGGCGACTGTTGCCTCGAAGCTCGCCGGCGCGACGCCCGTCGCTCCGGCCCGTAGCTCCGACGCTCTGGACCATTTCGATGACGGGATCAGCCTCTTCGCCGGACGCTTTAGAGTGCCGCCAGATATGCGCACCTCAGCGATCCGGACCTGTGGTCCGCCCAAGGGAAGACTGCGGTGATGCGGCCTCGCGGCCACGTGTTGCGAGGCAGCTGGCCGTCTGCGATGAGCACAGGGTTGCCCACCTGCAGACCAGGGCCACGGTGGCGGCGCTCCCGCCGGTGTTGGAGCTCGGGTAAGTGCTCCCTCACCCAGCGGCGCCAGAACTGGTCGGCGAGCGCTTGTGAGCGCCGCCAGAGTTTCGTGGTGTCGACGTGTTGCTCGGTGAACACGCCGGGTGCGGTGCAGTCTGGCCGAACCACCGAGTAGGAAGTGGTTCGGCGTGATGGATTCATCGCCTTCGCTGGCGACTGATACCTATTTCAGCGGGCGGCTGTTTTCCGTACTCTGCCTCACACAACAGTGTGGACAACACCTCTTCGTTGGTGTTTTTCTGTGAGTACGGTTTCTATGTCGAGTGACTGATAGCAGTCGACTCGTTTTCTCCATACTTTTTAGAGCATTTGCTTGGCGCGTACTGTACTATTGAGGCTACGCCAAGGACTATTTCGAATGCCTCTTCTTGGTGGGCACGTCTTTTTCTAAGACGTCCCTCGATGGACGCGCTAGGGTCAGGTTGAAACCTAGCGTGTCTGCACTTGGTCTCTATTCTAGACCAAGCACGTTTTCGATGGTGCATCCTTGCGCTTACAGGTATGCACGGTGGGCTGGCCGCGCCGAATATGATTGACGTCATTCTATATTCTTCGGGAGCTCCCACTCTTCTATTGCCTCTCCACGGACATTGGAGGGCATTCATGTCCTCTTCTCGGACTTTGTTTGTGGTTATGTCTTTTCTTAAGACGCCACTCGATGGACGCGCTAGGGTCAGGTTCAAACCTAGCGTGTCTGCACTTGGTCTTCATTCTATACCAAGCGCGTTTTCGATGGTGCATCCTTGCACTTTCAGGTATGCACGTTGGGCTGGCCGCGCCGAACATGATTGCATCACTCTATTCGGCGGGGCTCCCTTCAATTCTATTGCCTCTCCACGAACATTGGAGGGCATTCATGTCCTCTTCTCGGACTTTGTTTGTGGTTATGTCTTTTCTTAAGACGCCACTCGATGGACGCGCTAGGGTCAGGTTCAAACCTAGCGTGTCTGCACTTGGTCTTCATTCTATACCAAGCGCGTTTTCGATGGTGCATCCTTGCACTTACAGGTATGCACGGTGGGCTGGCCGCGCCGAACATGATTGCATCACTCTATTCGGCGGGGCTCCCTTTATTCTATTGCCTCTCCACGGACATTGGAGGGCATTCATGTCCTCTTCTCGGACTTTCACCTGCACAAACATTTCGGCAATATCGCCCGAAATGGCTATGGGGTGTCTACGGAACCTCATCATGACGCCGGGCAGCGACTGTAACAGGTCTGGTCCTGTGAGTATGAAGTCGTTCAAAGACATTCCATTCGATTTAGCTGCGGCGTCGTGTACTATACGGAACTTCTCTGGCTTCATTGGGTTGAAGACATCGAAATGAGGTAGGTACCAGGTTCTTCCTGGTGTACTATTTTCGGGCGCTTTCTCGGCGCACCCTTTCTGTAGGAGCGAGTCCATCTGTTCCGTATATCTATCTCGAAGAGTCGGATTTCTATCGAGTTTCTATAGAGACAAGCCGCTTGTGGGCTGTCTCATAACTATTGGGCATTTCAATTGCGGTTTCTATATGCCCATTTTCTATCTGTTTGGTGTGTCGTTTCAAGATGTCTTCTATGGGTCTATGCGGCCTTCGGCTCCAACTTGTCTGGCAAGGTCCTCGTTGATCAATGATACGGTTGATGCATCGTCGGGAAGGGCGAACGTAGATGCCTCTCCCGCCGGTCCAATCACCCGGACCGGTACCATCTTGAGGTAGGCATGACTCGACTATGTTCGCAAACTGGCAACCACTTCTTGTGGTTCCTGCTTCTGTTCGAGGACCTTCGGCTTTTCGGCAGTCGCTGCAGCGGGCTTCTTCTCGAAATGAAGTAGCCGGTTGTGTGTGGCTATACACTCCTTGATGCCACACTTCTTCGGTTTGCACTGGTGCCGCTTACGTCGTAACTTCATGCAGCGATAGCATAAGTTGAGCTTCTTTGCTAGCTCCCATCTCTTGTCGCTGTTGCCTTCTATGAATTTCCGACAGTCGCGTTCTATGTGCCCATCTTTCCCACATACACGGCATCTATCGGCCGGTTTTTCTGTTGCTGTGTGGGTTCTCTGTGCTGTACGCCTGTTTGATGGGCCCTCTGTTGTGTTGAAATTCTCAGCGGGAGCAAATGCGCTGCAGAAGCGAGCTTGTTCAGTGACGAATTCGCTGAACAACGATAGGTCAGGTAACGACTGATACTGTCTTTGCCTTCTGAATCTTGCTGTATTCTTGACATCATTGAAATTTTTTCGAGTTGTTACATAAATGGCTCGAAACGACAACCATTCTGTGTGTGCACCATTGAAGTTCGGTAAGGTCATGATGACCTTTGACGGCGAGGAGCTATTCTGTTCTGTTTTTCTGTCAGCTAGCGATACTATAGCTGCTGTAAGGTCCGTTATGAACGGCTGTAATCTGTTTTCCCCGTCGTCTTCTATTTTCTTCGGTGGTGCCATCTGTTTAGTCACTTCATCGACTTTCAGCTCTAGTTCCGGTACTTGCGTTCGACGAGAGTCCACTATCGATACGGAGTCTAAAGGGGGAGACGGTTGCTGCTCGCAGCTTCTATCTATTCTATTTTGCTCGCAGTTTCTATCTATTCTATTCTGCTCGCAGTTTCTATCTATTCTATTCTGCTCGCAGTTTCTATGTGTTCTATTACGGATGTCTCCCTCAGCGGTGTTGGTCTCTCTCTGATCAGGAACAGGTTCAGCTGCCTCTTCCAGCCAGGAACGCACATACTCGTCGTTTGAGTTTCTATCTTCTATATAATTGTCGTCCGATTCTTGTTCGGCTCTCTGAAGTGCTAATTGTGCAAGCTCCAACTTAATCTGGAGTAAGTCTTCGCGTGCCTTTGTGACTCTTCTATAAGACCGCGTCGTCCTTCCCACGGTCGACGGCGGCTTGTCACATTCGATACGTTCGATACGGGCGTCACCCCGGGTAGTCACCGGCAGGTTTCGACTGTATTTTCTATCTGTCGGCTTCAGTGTACTTTCTGAAGGCGTCTCAAATCTGGTTCCCTTTCTTGAGGTTGGCATGATTCAGATCCTCAAGTCTATTCTTCGAAACTGTTCTATATCCCTTGATAAGGCTTCAGTAAAACTTGAACTAAAGTTTTTTCTTCAAACTATTTCTATATTCTCGGATAATTCTTCGAAGTCCCCAATCTTCAAAGTCCAGAGTTGCTCTGAATCTTCTAAGTGTAAAATTTTCAAAGTCCAAATTCTTCAAAAATTTTCTATGGTCCGAATCGATCTATGTTTTCTAAGTGTAGAATCTTCTCAAAATTTTCGAAGTCCAAAATCTTCAAAAATTTTCTATGTTCCGAATCAATCTATATTTTCTAAGTGTAGAATCTTCTCAAAATTTTCAAAGTTCAAATTCTTCAAAAATTTTCTATGTCCCGAATCAGTCTATGTTTTCTAAGTGTAGAATCTTCTCAAAATTTTCAAAGTCCAAAATCTTCAAAAATTTTCTATGTCCCGAATCTGTCTATGTTTTCTATGTGTAGAATCCTCTCAAAATTTTCAAAGTCCAAAATCTTCAAAAATTTTCTATGTTCAGATGATCAAATTTTTCTAAGTCCCAGTATGAATCTTCGAAATTTTTCTAAGTGTCAGCTTCTATGTTCGAAAAATTTTCTAAGTGTCGGGTTCAATTCTCAAAATTTTTCTAAGTCCCAGGTTCTGTCTTCAAAAAATTTTCTAAGTCCCAGCTTCTATGTTCGAAAAATTTTCTAAGTGTCGGGTTCAATCCTCAAAATTTTTCTAAGTCCCAGGTTTGGTCTTCAAAATCTTCCCAAGTCCAGGTTCAACTTTCAAATTTTCTCAAAGTACAGGATTCCTTAGAAATCTTCTAAGTCCAGACGCAATCCTTCAGTGTTTCAGGAAAACTTTCAAAGTCCAAAGTTTCGGGGTGAGTCCTTAAGGGTGGCTCCCGAAGGGTAGTTCTCTTCAAGGGCAGTCCTCACGATGAACCACGATGCTGAGCTTGAGGCTTCTTAACTGGAACGTATGTTGACGGATAGCTTCGGATCCGCCTTAGGGTGAGTCCTTAAGGGTTGGTTCTTGAAGGGTTGATTCGGGAACGGATACCAATTGACATACTGTTTAAGAAACAAGATACGGGGTGCGTATGTTTGGCTCTTGTGCCAAACTATATCGCAGTGCTTCGGTTTGAGTCTTCAATGCTTGTTTCTTCGAGGGTTGATTCTTCAAGGGATGATTCGGGAACGGATACGTTTTGACATACTGTTAAGAAACAAGATACGGGGCGCGTATATTTGGCTCTTGTGCCAAACTATATCGCAGGGCTTCGGCTTGAGTCTTCAAGGCTTGTTTCTTCGAGGGTTGATTCTTCAAGGGATGATTCGGGAACGGATACGTTTTGACATACTGTTAAGAAACAAGATACGGGGTGCGTATGTTTGGCTCTTGTGCCAAACTATATCGCAGGGCTTCGGCTTGAGTCTTCAAAGCTTGTTTCTTCAAGGGTTGATTCTTCAAGGGATGATTCGGGAACGGATACGTTTTGACATACTGTTAAGAAACAAGATGTACGGGTGCGGAGATCCGGCTCTCGAAGGACCAAAAAATTTGGTCCGAAATCCGGCTCGAATGGACCAAAAAATGTACCGGACGGGCGTGATCGACTAGAACGGGGTTGTGATAGGTCTATCCTTTTTCTTCTCCTCCGAAGTGAACTGTGACCGACCGACGACGTCCAGCCGCGCTGACGTCCTGTACCGGAAACTGAGGTTCTCCGCACCACACGTACAACGTTCTTCTATCTTGCCAAGTACTTGCTGTCTTCGGGGTAGATTGGGGTGCAGGGTGAATGCTTACCAGGGTTAAATAATAGGCAGGAATTTGACAACACTGCAGCTAATGGTTTAAGGGCAAAGTCGCGAGTACTGTGATTCTATTTATAGATTCTATAATTTCTTCTGCCGGTGACTACGAATTGGCTATTTTTTACCATTTACTAAGGTACGAGGTTACTTTACCGTAACGAGGCCCAAAAACCACTAACTGCTTCAGTTTATTTTAACTGTGAATTTTAACTATAGTTCTAGAACATTTTTGGCTATATCTAGGTCTATTCTAGGTCTGGATGGGGGTTGACGCACCTCTATTCAAATCCCCCGAAATTCCCCGTCGAACGGGTTGGAAATCAACCCCTCAACCCTGCCCACTAGTGGGCTTGTTGCATTTAACTATCAAAAATATCACAAGTTTTGAGCTTGCTTACTATTTGGGGTTGATTCCCCGGAAAACTGTGCCCCATGGGCTATGAAACTATCTATATTCGGGTAGGTGCATCATCCCTCCATCCAGCTACACAACTTACCAAGCCACCCCTCCAAGGGTGGAGGTACTATAGGTCAGGAACCCGGGAGAGGATAAAAAACTATGTTTATCTTCTTATCTATTTTGTGGCTTTATGCCTTGCCTGACCATGAAGATGTGTACATATCTGGATAGGGCTGAGTGCCAGCTTTCCAGTGCCTATGGTTTAAGACCTAAATTCCTAGATGCCCTAAAAACTTAGCACTGAAGGTGCGTGTACATGGTGGTTTTCTTCAACCACCCTACTATGTTCGAATGTGAAATGACTATTTTGTGTATACCTTCGATTAGACTGATTTCCATCAGCCAATCAGAACACGCCCTCAGGGTGCTATCGGGAATGTGTAAGGGAAATGTGTAGCCCTACCTATTGACTATAATTTTCTTTGAAAATATGTTTTCCCCAGAACATCTTTTACGTGTTTGGGGAAAACGACAAACATATGATTTTAAATTGATTACATAGCTTACAAACTATCACTATGCAAGTACATAAGCTTCTAAATTCAGTACATAGGCTACGACTATAGGTACATAGGTACCATCTATGCGAGTTACACAATGTTAAATGCGTCTCCGCGAACATTTCTATTGCTATTTAAGTATATAAGCTTCTAACTTAAAAAACATATAAGCTTACGAATATAAGTACATAAGGCTGTTTATGCGAGTTATATAAATCAAAATGCTCCGTTGCGAACATTATTGTTGGAAATGAACGAATCGATTTAAATATATTAAATCAAACTTGATCCGCAGAGAGAAATAGAGGTAAATCACTTTCTGTAGCGCACTTAAAATTGCATTCATTTTATCTCTAAACATTTGTAAAAAATGTTACTACCTAAGTAATGTTAAAGATATTTTGGTGAGTGGGTCGTCTTAGGGGGGGATGTTATAGGTATTTTGCGTACCGTAAGATACCTAAGGAATTGCGAGTTGAAAATAAAATACTACGAGTAGTAAAAGCTCTTAAAACTAAGTTATTTTAAAACCACTTTAACAGGGTATTTTACTAAAAAAATCTAATTAGTCCGTCTGAAAGATTTAAAAAAAAATTTGGAAACGTATTTTTTCTTTTTACACGTAAACAAAAAATTAAGAGGATACAGCGAGTTGAAGTTACGCGTGACGTCATCTGACTTGGTAAAAATGTACCAAACCAAGCCAGATGACGTCACACGTGTCTTGAACTTGAAAATACGTGTCCAATATTTTTTGAAAATTTATCAGACGGACTAATTAGATTTTTTTAGTAAAATACCCCATTGAAACACTTCCTCAACCGCCACTCTTTCACTAACTTTTTCACTTTCATTTCTCACTTAACTTCATTCCCAGATCTTGTTAATTAGATTAATTATGGTTTAATTATGGTTACTTACAGTGAATTTTAACTGACGTAGCTTCCACAGAGTACTGTCCACAGCGAACCACACACGGCAAACTATAGCAGGGCAGATGATTTCATCGACTGGCCATTCCGTAGTATTTTCCTTAATGAAGAACGAACTGTAGGTACGTTTGTAGCGTTGAACACAATTCTGAGTGTTGTACTGTGTCTATTTTCACGCACACCGCCGTGGTGAGGTATAAAATATGCAACCTTCTGTGCAATCAAGTACACATTTAGACATATTATGTTTTAATTCAATAGGTATATTCTTTGATGAAATCACAATAACGTGCTTTAAATTTTAATAATGGTTGACCCTTAAACCTGCTCTCTAATGAAAGCAGACAGTGCTTAGCTCTATGAACAGAGTCACCTAAGTTATAATTGTTTTAAAGATAATCTTACACAGAAACGGCCGTCTTCGAGACGCGTTGTGTTTTGAATAAAATGCTCTTCACACATTTTCCCTTGAGAATAAACTGATGACTGATGGCTAACATCCTCAAGCTGCCAAAAACGCATTAAAAGGTTTTGAATGTCATCAGTACTTGAGCTATCCACTAAAACATTAGTTTTGGGATTATTAATATTTGTCAAATTACAAAGTAGAGGACGCGAACACGGAACTTGGCCACTATGCAGCATAGAGCCTGAAGTTATCCAGCCAAGTCTAGTTTCATTAGCACCGGTTTGCCACTACCGAGGTTTATCTTTTCTGTACCCAAGAAAACATTCATCTGCACCTATAATTAAGTCCACAGGAGATGGTGCATAAAAACCGGCCAAGTGCGAGTCGGACTCGCACACGAAGGGTTCCGCACCATAAACCTTAATTTTTATTATTTGTTGTTATAGCGGCGATAGAAATACACAATCTGTGACAATTTTAACTGTCTACCTATTACGGTTCTTGAGATACAGCTCGCTGATAGACAGACAGACGGACGACCGGACGGACAGCGGAGGCTTAGTAATAGGGTTCCTTTGGGTAGGGAACCCTAAAAATGAGGATCAGCTAAACATAAATAAACCAGCGCACCTGAAAACCCCTTGAGTGCGATGGTTTTTGGTGTGACCTCTTCTTGATTAAAGATCCTATGTCCGTAGCTGGGGCAGAAGGCGTCCACAGTAGACTTCCATCGCGAACAGTCTTGAGCTTCACGCTTCACTTCGCTCCACGTCATTCCGATGCTCGTCGCTTCTGCCATCACGGTGCTTCGCCAGGTTTGACGGGGGCGGCCACGTTTCCTTTATTCTTGAGGATTCCAGTCCATAGCCTGTTTGGGAAGGTGTGTGACTTCTAACTCCAGCAATTTTGCAACTTGAATATTAAGTACATTATCCTGGCTGCCGGTGTCGATGTAAGACTTCACGTACGCACCATTCACTTTTGCAGTTTTTAGGGTTCCGAACATCCGTAAAAAACGGAACCCTTCGGAACTGTTTGCCTCTCTGTCACAGCAAGTTTTCTCCGGATGTACTGGACTGATTCTGTCTGGATTTGTGTGACCCAAACACGGACACGTCACGTAAATAAATAACTTATGAGTATGGAGGTCATTTTTGGGACTAGAAAATAAAAAAGAAGTTTTTCAAACTGTATCGTTTGACATATCAAATGAAAGGGCGTAAGGCGGAACCGCCAGGGTAGCCTGCGAAATTCAAATATTTTTATGTTTTCTTTGCAATTTGCCGGTCAGTGTGAAGCTGTATGTTGAACAAAATACGATTCGCGACCGTAACGCGTATTTATCTAAATTTAAATTTTATAATAAAATACCAGTTGATATTCTCGAACTGAATGAGAGAAGCATGCATAAAACGCACACTATGTAGACAAGCGTATTATAAACTGGAAGATTATATCCTCGATAAAAACGCTTGGCTAAATGCTGGTCCTGCTCCACAGTCACAGCTGATTGGCTCCACTTGTTAGGTTTTTATATTTGGAAGAGATGCTCACCCTCTTTTTTTATAGGTAGGTACTTACATAACTATTATAATCATTTATATATTCTTTTTGATGTAAGAACTTAATCGTTGTTTTTATTAATTTATTTTTCATTATTTGGTTATTGACAACCATAGTTTTGTGTAAAGTAGAAGCATATTTTTCAAATTTTGAAAATGTGAGTACCATGTGAGTAGTTTTACTTGTTGGACATGAACGAGCATGGTGGTTGATTCGGTTCCCTTCGAAATGGTTGAGCTGAAAGGTGCCGAAACACGCGTTATGTTCGTGAACGGGCGCCGTCGGTTGAGACTGGTCATCTCTTAACTGCCATTCGCTTATTTTAATCTTTATATTTTAAATTCTAATAATAAGCTTTTTTTTCCTTTGCATTGTCCTCACATGCAGAAGCAACAAGTATGTGTAACTTAGAATAATGTAAAACAGAACATTATTTAAAAGAGTGTCCGTGGAGTTTCTTGCACGTTCTTCTCCATAGAGATCTACGCTTTGGAACGAGCAAATAGCTTCCATGTTTTTGACTGACCGACCTTGACGTTTCAAAAGTGCCTGTGAATGGTTTATTTGAAATAAAATGCTTTGAATTTGAATTTATCTAAAGAATAATAACCATTTTCATCATCAATATAGCCCTTTAAGTTCATGAAGCCCTATAAAATGACTTTTTCATAATTAACCATTCAATAGGGCTTCATGAACTTAGAGGGCTAACCTGGCGCTTCCACCTTAATGAGGGTTTTAGTTGTATTTTTAACCGACTTCAAAAAATGAGTATACTTCTCGATTGGTCCCATTGTCACCATGTCAGAATCTGATGATGGGATCCCACGAAAATCGAGGGCAACCCTCAAATATTATAGGTACATACAATGTTTTTCATAAACTTTCTAACGCAATTTAGATATTTGTGCCTGGTAATCATCATCTCATCTTGCTGAGCTGATGATGAAAGGTATAAATTAGGATCTGATGATAAGATCCCATGAAAAATGTTTGTTCAGCGATACTTTCGCCGATTGTCAGCCGATTTGGATGATTCTTTTTTTGTTTGAAAGAGTATTTTCCTGGACTGGTCCAGTTTCAATTTGGTGAAGATCTGACGAAGAACTTCGGAGGTAGGCAACGGAACTCTTCAATAAATGATAGCAAAGGGATCGGGATTGCTGAAATCGCATGTCTTTTTAGTGTTTACACCAGTTCTTAACATAACATTGCGCTCGTACGCTGTTAATGGGTACGCAGGTACCTAGGTACCACTAAAAAGAGGAAAATAAAAAACTTTTCAACAGAAAATTCAACCGACTTCCAAAACCAAAACACTACAAGGTACAAAATAACTTCGGAAGAAAGAAAAGAACTTTAATTTCTGAAGTCGGTGTCAAAAAACGAAAAATTATTTTCATGTCATCGGCAAAAAGATAGAATTTTGAATGAATAAAGCAGTGTGTTGTGTCATTAATAAATATATTAAAGAGAACTGGACCTAAGTGTGAACCTTGTGGAACACCAGATGTAGCTATGAAAGGCTTACAATTATGGCCACCCGTGACAACTTTTGAGGATCTGCCACTAAGATAAGACCGAAACCACTCAAGCATTGTTCCTCCTATACCCACGTGCTGAAGTTTGGTTATAAGGACAGAATGATCCACTTTGTCAAATGCTTAACTGAAGTCTGTATATATGGTTGAACAGGAATACGTTTATCCACAGATTCTGAAAGGGACGACACATAACACATGAGATTAGTGGTCGTATAACTGGATTTAAAAAAGCCGTGTTGGTGGGCGGAGATCAGGTGTTTGACGTGCGATGAAAGACGTTCAGTTATGAGCTTTTCAAATACTTTGCCAAAGATGACTAAAATAGAAATGGGTCTGTAGTTCGACACTAATTTTCTTTCTCCTGCTTTGAAAATAGGCACCACTAGTGCCTTTTTCCATTGCTCTGGGAAGATGCCATCTTTAAGGGACTTATTATATATAACCGTGAGGGGCAAAGCCAGCGCTTTCGCACATTTTTTTATGAACACGGGTGGTATACCGTCGTCTCCTACACTTTTATGTTCATCCAATGATGTGAGGGCTCGGAATATTTCACAGGCGTTAAGTTCTAGCCTACAGAAAGTTGACAGGTTACTATTTGTGTTAAGGTTTGACCGTTGCGGTGACGTTGCATTGTTATAGACATCTGCGAAGTTTTCAGCAAACAAGTTACATAATGTGGCCAGTTGACGCGGTTTTGTCTTTGTAACACATAACTGCAGGGTAAGCACTGCTGGATTTCCTTTTATTTTTTATAAAAGACCAGAAAAATTTAGGATTGTCTAAAACTGCGGTTTCTAATCTTTCCATATATTTTCTGTAGCAACATGGTCTCAGCTTGCTACAGTTGGCACGCAGAGTTTCGTAATATACAACGTCAAGGGGGTTATTGTATTTTTTTATCTTAACGCGGAGTTTGTTTTTTTTTCATTTAAATGTCTCTTAAGTTTGGGTGTGTACCATGCAGGGTACTCTTTCCTAGATATGGTTTTCAGTGGTACGTGTTTCTTGATAACGTCTTGCAAAACTTCATATAAAATATAAACCATTTCGTCAACTGAAGAACAACCACCCAAGGAAGTTTCCCAGTCGATAGACAGCAGGAAGGTTTTTGACGTAGTCTGCTTTAAAAAAATTAGGTTTGGTGGTAGATTTAGTTTTTAGACCGTTTGAGTCGTCGTTTACTTTTAAGGAAAACTCAAAAGAAGGGTGTAGTGAATCGACTTGTGTCAGAGGTATGTGAAAATATGTCAGGTTTTGTATCAGGGTGTTACGAAGGACTAGATCCAATGTTCCGGATTTAATTTCCTCACTGATTGTCCATTTTATACTATAATTAAAGTCGCCAACAATAAGTGTGATTAGTAGATTCTAGGAAGGTTTGAGTGGTTTCAAATGTTATTGGGGGAGGTAAGTAGACGCCACAAATGTAGATCTTGTTCTTCCCATTCCCGGGAGAGTCAACAGAGATCCATAGATCCTCGTATTGACTTTCCAGGTGTGGCATTCGACACGAATTTATGTGCCTGGCTGCAGCTATTAAAACACCCCCTCCAGTTTTCTTTGCATTGAATATACTAGACTTGCGATCTCGCCTGTAAATTACGTATCTATCGTCAAACAATTCACAGTAGTAGATGCTGCGTTCAGCCAAGTCTCCGTAAGCACAACAATGTCGTAGTCTTGAAGAGACATATTATGATAAAAATTGTTTGTTTTAGTTCTTAAACCGCGTACATTTTGATAATATATCCGCAGAGAATTATTACTGAGAGCGAACATAATTATGGTACACATGAACATGCAAAGTAACAAAATATAAATAATAAAAATGTTTAGGCTAACTGACAGTTTTCAAGACCTCGTCACAGCTGATTACAATGCGCTCAGATTCGTCGTTCTTCTTCATAAAAATTCTTCCATTACGTACCCAGACATATTTGTAACCAAACTCTTTGCCACGAAGTCGTGCCGCTGCGTGCAAGGCTTTATTTTCTGCCGATAGGTGTTCTACCACATAAATGCTGTTGGGTTGTCTGCCGCGATTCCGAGATGGCTTGTATTCAGCTTGTTTTTTGTGTTGTTTTTGTTAAATTTTATTGCCGCAGCAAGAAAAGAGTCTCGTATGCGCGGGGTATTAAATTTAACAAGCATTGATCTAGGACGAGCAGTCTTGGTATCTTTTTTTGGAATTCTTGTGCAGTAGGCAATGTCCTCTTCCTTAACTTGGCACTTGGTTATGTTGCTGAGTTGCAGTATAGTACTGACTATGTTTTCCAAGCGATTTTCTGGAACGTTTTGTATTTCAATATTGGTGGACCTGTTGTGTTGTTCCATAAGACTTATGCGCTTATTAAGGTCTTGTATAGATGACTACAGCTTGGTATAGTCTTTTTCCAACACTTGTAATTTCGTCGAGTTTTGCTCAAGAGTAACTTTCATTTCCTCGTATTAATCGTTGAAGAAGTCTAATGATGTTCGAAAACCCGAGATCAGATCGCCGATTTGCTTAAACTGAGCCGCCACTGCTTCTTTGAGCGCCTTTGCTATTTCCTGACGTATAATCTCTCTGAAGGAGTGCTTTGTTATCTCTAAGACCGATTCGTCCTCCGTTGGACTTAGAGGCGAGCTCTGGAGGCGTTTATTACGGTTTGTGACGTTGGCGTTGGTCGTATCAATCGATGTGAACGGGCTTTGTATAGAGTCGTCGGGTGAGTTTGCAGGGCTGTCATTTCGGGTTGATCTTAATGGTGTATCAATATTGACATTTTTTGTGATAATCCCCACCATAGGTTATTGTTGGATTCGATGTATAAGGACATAGTATCTATATTAAGTGAAGCATCTAGTGCACACAGAGTCTCTAAAGGCACTATTAGAAAGAAAGTTATTAAGGGCTGGAACAAGCATGTCAAAGAATTTCACACTCAAGCAAGGTCTAAGTTTAAATTGTGGCTTTGGTATGGCGAACCCAGTAGTGGGCCTATCTATGAGCATATGATGTTGACTCGTAAGGTGTTTAAATCAAAATTGAAATGGGCCATTAAGAACCAAGAAAAAATAGAAATGGATATATTGACTTTGCTCCATTTTAAGAAATGTTTTTCATCTTTCTGGAAAGGCACTAAAAAGCTCAACATCTCTCCAAGCTTACCAGTTAGCGTGGAGGGCGAAAGCGACCAAACTGGAATAGCTAATTTATTTAAGGATCAGTTTATTGAGAGCTCACCTCTTAAATCTGTGGTGAGGTTGAACGATGCTGAATCCTATCAATCAGGAAACCCGTTAGTTTTACGTGTTCAGAAATTAAAACAGTAATTAAATATATGAAGCGGGGAAAGTCGCCTGGTCATGATGGACTCGGTATTGAGCATCTTCAAAATGCTGGTGTGCACTTGCCGAGAGTATTGACTATGTTTTTTAATCTATGTGTGGGGCATTCATGTTGGATACATTGGTTGTACCTATTGTAAAAAATCGGACGGGAGACATAGCAGACAAAGGGAATTATAGGCCAATCTCACTGGCAACTGTGGTAGCCAAAGTGTTTGATAGTGTGCTTGACACGCACCTCAGTAGATACACCAAACTACACGACACACAGTTTGGTTTTCGTGCGGGGATGTCTACTGAGAGTGCAATACTTGCGTTAAAGCACACTGTCAAATACTATACGAACAGAAAAACACCAGTGTATGCTTGTTTCCTGGACCTTTCCAAAGCTTTTGACCTGGTTTCATATAAGGTTTTATGGGAGAAGCTTCGGGAAGCGGGAGTTCCTGCTGCAATAAAAAAAAATATATATATATTTCGAGTAACGGAGACTCATATACTCAAACAATACATAAAATGCATAAAATACAACACAGAAAACATAAAACACATACACATAAAAGACAGTTACAGACAGGACTAAGCAAAAACGAACATGAACATTCACCCCGTAACAATAATAATGCAGTCTGTTAGCGATCATTGCCAGGACGGTGTTGGCGCTGCCCCGCACTCTGCGCACCAAAGACGCGCACCGCTTGCGCATCGTCGCATGAAAGCAGTCGGTGCGCGCCTCCGCGAACATGCCCGAGGCGCTGCAGTGTCGGGGCAGCCTCAACACCGCCCTAAACGCGTTATTGAACTGAACGCGGAGGGCGCTGTATGCCGCACGAGTATACTTTGCCCACAGACTGCACGTGTAGAGGGATGTACAATAAGCTCTAAAGAGCGTTATTTTTTCCTCCCTCGAACAACGCACAAACCTACGAGCAATCATGTTACTTCTGACTGAAAACGCCCTCCGCTCCCGCTCAACGTCTGCATCGTCTTTTAGGTCAGCTGTAACAATGTGACCTAAGTATTTAAATAGATATACTCTCTCAAGCGGTGCATTTTTTATACAAACACGGGGTACACTATTCACGCTTTTAAGACTAGCCCCAAATATTATCGATCTGGTATGATAAGCAGAGGAACTTTGTGAAATGGTTCAATGTATTGTCGGAACCGTACAAACTCGAATGTGGTGTTAGGCAGGGAGGTCTTACTTCCCCGAGATTGTTTAATATTTATGTAAACAACTTGCTTGTTGAGCTCAGCAGTACTCATGTCGGGTGCCATATAGACGGAGTTAGTTTAAATAACTTAAGTTACGCAGACGATATGGTGCTGCTGAGCCCCACAATCGCTAGAATTAGGAAATTACTCACTATTTGTGAAAGATACGCAAAGCAGCATGGGCTAAAATATAATCCTACAAAGAGTGAGCTGTTGGTGTTTAGAGGAAGAAATAAAAGTCCCTCAAATGTCCCACCCGTGGAACTGAACGGCTCGTCATTGCAGAGGAACATTGCAGGTATTCTTTAGTTTTTAACGTGCTCATACAACCGGCACAGTTGTTCTTACTAGCCATATACTTTTTTTTGTTAATATTTCCAATATTTTTTGCAGAAAGTTTCTTTGACGGACACTGTTACACTTTTTGATTGTTTTGGAGCACTTTTGGCTGTTGGTTTCACTATAATTATGGCCAATTACTACGGAATATTTTCGTAAAATAAAATAACTTTTACACACATTTAGGGCACTGATGTCTTGGATAACACTTCCACTTATTTATTGTCCTTTTACTTTCACTTATTTGGTAAGAGTATGTACGTTTTTACGTAAATTTATTTTTAATCAATTAATGAATACCGAGTTGTCTTAACATAGGTGTTCACCTAGTGGCGCCATCTGACGGTTCTTATAAATGTCACTATAGTTCAACAGTAGTTTAATGTCCTTGATAGCACTAAGTTCACTGGTTTTTGAGTTGGAAGGACATCTCGTGGCGATATGTGTTTCTGGCCTTATTTACCCCATTTGAAGCAGCTGCGCTTGTCTGGTTCGGGATGGTCACGTACCAAGTGTCCCGTTTTCTTACAGCGAGGACATGGAACGAAGTCTGGGTTGACAGGTCCTGTCTTCTTCTCGGCTAGTCGCCCTATATCCTTTTGTGCTGCACGTTATTCATGAAATTGCGTTCGGTAGCCATCGGGAGCGCAGAGAAATCCTCTAGAAATAGAGTTTGTCTGGATGTTCACACGGAAAGGCTCTTTCGACTACAGTCCATCAGTCAAAACGGGGAAGGACTGCAGTCGTGCTTTCTGAGTATAATTTTCTTTGATTGCGCATCTCTTCTAAAATACCTGCATAATCCCGGTGCTACGGGAAGGCGCGTAGCAGCATTTGTTTCCACTGTTTTCTCATGAAAAACATACTCTTCGAGACGGTTGTACCATTTTCTCGCCTGGCCTCGCAGTTTGTGTTGTAAGTGGAAAGATTTTGTTTTTTCATCCCATCCGTAGATTTCTCCCAATTTTTCTATCTTCTTCAACCAAGCTGTTATCGTGCATTACTCGCTATCATCAGGGCCGCCGCGCGTTGCTGCTTCACTGGGATAAGAGTAAGAAAACGGCGACAATTGTTGGCGTGCGCCTGTCATGACAGTCATAGCAACATGACTGATGAGTTTTACTGCAGGCACGCCGCGGCACTGTTCACTCAATGCCGCCTCTTCACGGCCCCTCCGGCGCGCGGCGGTCAGTCCCCGCCGGGTGAACTGCAGTTAAGTATGTGGCTCCCGTCCGTCTCGATTTCAGAGCTAGCCGACTACGATCCGGACCGCAGAGCCGTCTTATGTGTGTGTGAGCGGTCGTGCAGCAGTACTACCGCCCAGTGCATCTGCACCGATTAAGCCTATAATAACTTAGAACAAATTCGGTGCGTGAGTTCGAGCGCCTGTCTAGAAATGCATGTTTACGGAACGCAACCTGGCTCATGCAAAGGCGAAAATCGCTACTATAATTGCTGGCTGGCTGGCTGGCTTGGCGGCAACTGTCACAACCCCCGTACTTAGGCCTCGTGGTAGGATGTGACTTCATGGCGATAGCGGTTGGCTCGCTGGCTGTCACTACAGTGGCGACATCTTTTGGCAGGCGTTACATTTTATTGGTTTACTACATTTTGTCTCATAGTATTTTTGTAATTAATACTGCTGGAAAATATCGATTAAAATTACTGACTATCGGAAGAAATATATCGACTTATTATCGATATGGAACATTCACACTCTTATTTATAAAATACGTATGTGTCAATGTACCAAATTTAGTACCCGGGATGCTCGTGAGGGGCGCTTCAAATCGGCACAAAATCTACTGTCATTTAGTATGGGATATGTCGGGATATGTAGTCCAACAAGAGTCCAACGTATTTACCTATATAATAGAGGTCAGTGTATAGAGGCCTATATCAGGTGTCGAAACTACCCGAAGCCGAAACAGCAGAAAAAATTTAAAACGAATTTTATCTTTTGTACATCTCGAACTGTGTCTAAACACCTATAAAGTTAGTAGTAATAATAATATGCTGTTGGGTTTATATTTATCCCTGTTTATTCAATAGTCTGCCTAACTGTGACCGCGTTAATAATAGTTATTCTAGCTGGTAAACAACCCATTGAACTCATTGGACAAAGAAATACATACTGTTAAAACATATCACTACCTTAACCTTAACTACAATATACTTTCTCGACTAAATCGCCGAACCGATTTTCATGAATTGTGGTACAGATATGAGATCATTTTTTTTTTTTTTTGGATGGGAAATCACATGACTCCTTCCGCTTGGTGTTTGCAATACTTACCTAATAGTCACGCGATTGAAGTCGCAGACAAAAGCTAGTACTTATATTGTCAACTGCTTCGATGGTCTAGTAGTCGCAAATCGCAACTTCTGAGCGTGAGGCCCTGGGCTCGATTCCCGGCTCGAACAAAGCGAGATTGGGTCAAACGTAGAACGTGTATGAGAGTACTTTTATGATGCGGATGACGTACTAAATACAGTCACAACGTTCAAGAATTTCGAACTAAGATGATTCCGTGTGATTCATATCGATGACAACAACAATGTTATGTTTTACCTAGCTGGCTAATTATCAATACCAACAAAAATGCGAAAAACTGGATTTTAATGATTTTCATTGTTCTCGTATGGTTAAGTCACCTTCAAATATCTCTGTAACGTGACACTTTAGGGCACCATGTTGCGCACATTTTTTGCTTGTTGCAGTGTCTTCTACCCATACATATACATTCAGTCAAAAAAGTATCGGGAATTGATGATTTGTTTATGGTTCCAAATTCAAATTTTTGTTTTTTTGTAGTTGTTAGATTGGCACAACTGTTTTCCATTTTGGTGCGGAGTTTGAGTTGCATCTGTTATTTATATTAAATACAGTGCTGGTTTTAGTAATATCATATATAGTGTGTATTGCGAATTTCATAATGGACAAAAATATCGAACAAAGAGTTTGTCTTAAATTTTGCATCGCCAATGGAATTTCGTGTTCGGAGTCACTGAAAATGTTACAGAAGGCTTACGGTGAATCGACTTTATCAAAAAATCGTGTTTATGAGTGGTTCAAAGCGTTCAAAAGCGGTCGAGATGTGATGGAAGATTTGCCTCGCTCTGGTAGGCCGTCAACGTCTGCAACTGAAGTTAACATCGCAAAAGTGAAGGAAATAGTGACTGAAAATCCCCATTCAACTCTGAGAGAGATAGCCGCCGAATTTTCTGTATCTCACGAGTCGATCCGTACCATTTTAACTAATCATTTGGGTATGAAACCAGTTGCTGCTCGGCTAGCCCCAAAAGATCTGAATTTTCTCCAAAAACTCAATCGCATGAAAGTCGCTGAGGACATGCTAGAACGAGTCAGTTCAGACCCAACATTCATGAAACGCATTGTTACTGGTGACGAGACGTGGGTTTACGAGTTTGACATGCAAACTAGTCAACAAGCTTCGGAGTGGCGCCTTCCAACTGAACCGTTTTCAATCGATAGAAGACATAAAAGAGAATTCGCGGCGAGAACTTAACTCAATTCCGGAAGCAGCGTTTAAAAAATGTTTTGATGAATGGATTATTCGTTGGCGCTAGTGTATCGTTTCTAAAGGAGCATACTTTGAAGGTGATAAAATAAATTTGGATGAATAACAGACATTTTGTGTATTATTGATCTTTTTCCGGTACTTTCTTGACAGAGTAGTATGCATGTTAGATCATGCGCCGCAACTGTGAGAAAAACTTAAAATGGCTCCGGGGGGATATATTATGCCAGCTCTCATAGAAAAAGTTCGAACCCCTTTGAAATGAATCAATCAGTCCAGTAGATGCGGAGAAAATCAGCTGTGACAGACAGACCGACAGTCATACGAGTGGTCCATTATAAGGGTTCCATTTTTCTATATGGAGGTTCGGAACCAAAAAAAAAACCGGCCAAGTGCGAGTCGGACTCGCACACGAAGGGTTCCGTACCATAAACTAATTTTTTATTACTTGTTGTTATAGCGCCAATAGAAATACACTATCTGCGAAAATTTCAAGTGTCTACCTATTACGGTTCTTGAGATACAGCCCGCTGACAGACAGACGGACGGACGCACGGACAGCGGAGGCTTAGTAATAGGGTTCCGTTGGTTACCCTTTGGTTCCGGAACCCTAAAAAAGCAAATTTGGATCTAACAGTTGACGACGGGTAGCCGGTGTCGCCGGTCGCCAAAATACTTCACACTCACTAAGAGTGACCAACCTATGACCTATCCAACTTCCACTACTCTCTTGTTTTCATCCAAAGACATCAAATCACTTCTCATTTTCGACTGGAACAGTGTATGAGGTGCGTAAACACTCACCGCATCATAAAACTTACGTCTGACGTCATCGCCATCGGTCCTGTGAACTTATCTCGTCACATAGTATGAATCACAGATGCGCTTGCGCCGCGACTGACCACGCCCTAGTCCTATATTCCCTAGCCTAGCACGTAGCCGTGAAAGTAGGTAGGTAAGTACTCTAACATCTTTTGCACCACCTCACTTCATTTTCGATCCTTATCATTGTCAGCTCCAGGGAGTGGGATAGAACAGCGAACCTGGCAGCAGCGTCTGCTAGACGCATAACATGCATACAAACCAACGCGGCGGGCACCAGGAGGAACACGGATGGGTTTTAGTCAGTAAGAGTCTGACACTCCCTCCTGCTTCACCCGGAGTGGGAGAAGTCATTTGATGATTTCTCATCATAAAAAAGGTTGGTTGATAATGTAGCACCGGGACACTCAGCACGGTGCTACTCTTTTGCACACAGATGTACAGAGGCGGACTTAATGCTTGAGGCATTTTCTATAACTAGCGCTGTAACGATACTACTGCCAACTTTTTACGGATGTGCTCTCGAACCTTGACTTTGAAGGTTAATCGGCTGGTAATACTTGCCGAAGCCAGAGGGCAATCCTCTGGCTTCGACGGGAACTATTACAAATCTCTCATACAAAACAATCGTAGTTTTATTGAACCAGTACTTCAAATCAATCATATACTACTCTGTCAAGAAAGTACCGGGAAAAGATCAATAATACACAAAATGTCTGTCATCCAAATTTATTTTATCACCTTCAAAGTATGCTCCTTTAGAAACGATACACTTGCGCCAACGAATAATCCATTCATCATAACATTTTTTAAACGCTGCTTCCGGAATTGAGTTCAGTTCTCGCCGCGAATTCTCCTTTATGTCTTCTATCGATTGAAAACGGGTGCCACGAAGTGGTAATTTGAGTTTAGGAAAAAGAAAAAAGTCAGCAGGAGCCATATCTGGTGAATATGGTGGTTGCTGGATGGTATTTGTTGAGTGTTTGGTTAAAAATTCGTTCACAATGATAGCCTTGTGCGAAGGCGCATTGTCGTGGTGCAAAATCCAAGAATTTTCTTTCCACAAATCTGGCCTTTTTCGTCGAATTTGCTCTCTTAAACGCCGCATAACGCTCAAATAATATTCTTTATTTACCGTTAGACCTTCCGGTAAGAATTCAGAGTGCACAACACCGCGATAGTCAAAGAAAAAGTCGATTCACCGTAAGCCTTCTGTAACATTTTCAGTGACTCCGAACACGAAATTCCATTGGCGATGCAAAATTTAAGACAAACTCTTTGTTCGATATTTTTGTCCATTATGAAATTCGCAATACACACTATATATGATATTACTAAAACCAGCACTGTATTTAATATAAATAACAGATGCAACTCAAACTCCGCGCCAAAATGGAAAACAGTTGTGCCAATCTAACAACTACAAAAAAACAAAAATTTGAATTTGGAACCATAAACAAATCATCCATTCCCGATACTTTTTTGACTGAATGTATAAAAAAATGCTGACTGACAGACCTTTGGTAGTGAAGCAATAAGAGAGGATATCCCGAAATTCCTACGGGAACGGTTAAAATCGGGATACGCACGTACGAAGTCGCGTGCAAAAGCTTGCACTTCTATATTTTTGCTCGACACATCTAAAGTTCCATCGACTAACTTATCTGCAGGTTCCATGCAACGCACAGATCGTGCATACTCGTGAGTCACAGTAAATACATTCATAAGTCTTGTAGTAAGTAGGTATCCAAGCTAAACAGACCATCTTTGTAAGTGATTGAGTCAGTAGGCTTCAATGCAGTGCAGCACACGTGTTGAAAGTAAACGTGTGTGTCATTTGTTATTATTAAAGTCAAACTAAGTGCACTCTGTACTAATACATACCTACTTTAGTCTAGATCTGACCAAGCGTGGTACGTAGTTTCAATACGATAACAGGCCAGGTTATACTAGTATTTAATAAAACCAGGTTATACCAGATAATACCAGGTTATACTAGTGTCTAGTTTTGTTACTTTTAACGTGGAGCTCCTGTTCCTATCCTACCTAGGAGTTCCTGAACAGACTGGCGAACAGGACGGCTGCTTTTCAATGCTTGGTGATCGATCTCAGAATGTCTAAGCGCAGTTTTTTTCTGGAACATCGGATCATTGAAATTCACCCTGTTTTTACTGGGTGAATTTTTGAAGTGTTCGTGGCCGGCCAAATCCGAAACTATGGAGTCTCGAGCCCGATTTAATGGAAACTAAAACTTCATCATTGGTTTTTTGAAAAATCGGTATTCCTAGCCAGGAATCGAACCGGTCGACTCCGAAAAAAAAAAAAAAAAACATCCTGTATTATTACTCCATCCGAAAGCATCGCTAATTAGGATCAAATTCTGGAAAGTTGGTAATATAGCTCCTATCCGCCAGTCTGCGCAGACCATAGCAGTTCCGCTGATACTGGTTTTGTTACCAATGACGTGGGCGTACTGTACCTAAACCTATAGATAGATATTCGTCATTTCCCTTAGTATGACTAGGTATCTATCGTAGAATTTGATCTATGAGTTAGTCTAGTACAGTGAAGTGCTTTTTGAAGTGTTAACGTCGTTTGTGAATTCATTTCAGTTCCACTAAATAATTGAATTAAGTGAAGTATTATTGTTGTTTAGCAGCTGATATTAGGTTAGGTTTAGCAGCTGTAAATAATAAATAAACAAATAATACATATTGTTTCTATATCAGTGAAAATAGACAAACTTTTGGTTATACTTTTTATTTCTATAGTGAAACCCCATTTCGTGTCTAGGATATCTCGGTCCAGTACAACTATTCTGTAACGACTTTTTCGTGTCTTGACAGCGGAAACCGAGGTGAGTATCAAATTACGTCAAACGTAAGACCTTTATGTTGTGTGCAATAAAGCTCACTTTGTGAGGTTTGTCACTCAGGTGAAGCTCGATATCGAAATGGTTACTTAAAGAATAGACTAGCTGGTTACGTGTAAGAGATCGCGGAATGCGATAAGGTTTCCATTTTTATGTTTTTTTTTTACCGTAGTGTAAAATAAAGTCTAGTTATAAATAAATAAATAGAAAAGTCTCGGGAATTTCAGCGACAGACAGTTTTAAAATAAATTAATTTCAGGACTTGATAAAGTTATTTAATGAAACTAACAAATATTTACAATCAAATATACAATTTAAGGAAAATACTACGGAATGACCACTCGATGAAATCATCCACCCTGTTATAGTTTGCCGGAGATGAGGTAAATGGTCATTGCAGTGTGTGAATCGCTGTAGACTGTACTCTGTGGAAGCTACGTCGGTTAAAATTAACTGTAAGTTAACGGCTTTTTAATTAAACTATAACTGGTCTAAATAACAAGATCTGGGGTTGAAGTTAAGTGAGAAATGGAAGTGAAAAAGGCAGTGAAAGAGTGGCGTTTGAGGAAGTGTTTCAATTAAAGTGGTTTTAAAATAACTTAGTTTTAAGAGCATTAACTCCTCGTAGTATTTCATAGAAACTCGCAATTCCTTAGGTACCTTACGGTACGCAAAATACCTATAACATTACTTAGGTACTAACATTTTTTACAAATGTTTAGAGATAGGTACAACTAATGCAATTTTAAGTGCGCTAAACAAAGCGAAAACCATTCTATTCCTCTCTGCAGAACTAGTTTGATTTAAATCGATTCATTCATTTCCATCAATAAGGGCTTTATAGTATAAAGCCCTTTATGGAAACTACATATTATGTAGTTTCCATAAAATACCGTTCGGAACATCGCACTTAACAGTTTAGTAATACTATAAGTACTAAACTAATATTATAAAGCTTAGAAACTCCTGGTTCGAATTGAATAAACATTTTAGGATAGCCCATTTATCGAGGAAGGCTATATAATATCACGCTAGAGCCAAAAGGAGCGGAGCTTTACTTAACGCAGACGAAGTAGCGCGGGTCAGCTAGTCGCGATATAAAAATAAAGCTTAGGTCTTAAAAGGTTGAACAAAGGACACAGGAAGATCAGCATTTATTTATAGTTAATCATTAGTTATCGACCTTGGTTTAGTTCTACCAATACCGGTCACGGGTCGGTCATTTCTCTGCCATTGTTTAAACACAGTGCGATTCTGCAAACATGTCGAAGTGAAGGCTTGGGTGATCACGAAGTGAGCTGTCACAAAACGTTTTGGGAACACATTCATAATGCGTACAGCTAAGGAGTGGAATTCCCTGCCGGAGTCTGTGTTTCCTGATAGCTACAACCTGGGAGTATTTAAGTCAAGAGTGAATAGGTTACTTCTAGGCAAGCGTGCCCCATCTTCGACCTCATCATCGCTTACCATCAGGTGAGATAGTGGTCAAACGCGTGCCTATCAAAAGTAAAAAAAAAAATCTCTTTTCTATGCTTCAACTTTGTTGCCTCCTGTAATGTAGTCGACTTCTTCTGAAGTGTTAGATATTTCTTTCTTGGGTAAACCTAGCCTCTGTCATGCTCAATTCGCTTGGGCTGGAAGACCAAGAGGATCAGTAGCGCGATTCTGTAAACATGTCGAGGCTTGAGTGTAGTCTCAGAACAGTCTGTGAGTGTAGTGATCTGTCAATCCATCTTGATTACATGAATTGACAGCTCACTTTGTGATCACATCATCCAAGCCTTCACTTCGACATGTTTACAGAATCGCGCTGCTGACCTTATTAGCACTTCAAGAACACACTCGTGCTTGACATAAAGGACGAATGAAAAAAACCTGTCAAGTGCTGACACGTTTTTAACATGGGCTGCCCTTTTCACCCATCGTTTCACAATCAATGAGTAAATTCATATATAAAATCCAATGATTGAAACACGTCCAATGATACGCTCAATAAATTATTTCATAATGTTCGAAAGACCAGGAAAACATGGAATCAATGTAGTTTGTGTTAGTTCTGAATAATGTAATCAGCGCACAGGCGTGTTTAGATTAGTTCGTTAGCTGCCTAAACTTAAACAATGATATTTGTTTAGAATATATCCACGCTTAAGGATAAAATTATTATTGTCGGGTAATACACAGATTCTATTGAACCTCTTTTGGAAATACAGAGATTCAGAATATTATTATTTAGTAGTCGTTTTTAGCCGACTGCGCGACGCAAAAGCGAGTTATGTGTTTATCAGCGTATGCATGTTGTGTCCTTTTGTGGTGCTAGAGAATATTATTAAGAGGAAATGCGGGCGGATAGACTTTGTATGGAAATATTCATAACTCGAACAGATTTGGCTCTCGCCTGTTTTTTCCTCCAATATTGATTTATTGAACCAATTTAAAAGATATTTCTCAAACTGAATAACAGGATGTACACTACATACATAACCCTATGTTTTTCTTTTTTCATTAATAGTTGTTAAATTTGTACACTAGGGCTCTGTTGACAGCAGTTTATGGGACCATTTTGATTATTTTTTGAGGGTTCTATTGCTTAAACAGTTTATATATCATCAAACAGGAACACATTGTATATCCTTCTTATTCAGATCGGACACGAACAACGAACGAACGGACGAGAGCCAAACCTCGAATTATGACTTTTGACATACAAAGTCTCTTTTGATTTCTCTCCACCCGCGTTTCCTCTTAACGTGCGCACCTAAGCACGGAGTTTCACACCACCAACTTCCAAACTCCGGGCTGTCACAGAGAAATTCCTAATGACAAAACTTCTTTTTGCCCGTAGATATTCTCCAGCTCAATGCCCCGGGGCATTCTTGCGGCTGAATCTGTAAAAAGAGTTTTCAAAAAAACCCAAACTTCAAGTGTTAGGATTACTTTCATTGTCAAACCATAGCCACTTTAATATTATATCATTATCACCTGCCTAGCCTTTTCCCAACTATATTGGGGTCGGCTTCCAGTCAAACCGGATTCAGCTGAATACCAGTTGTTTTACGTGGAGCGGCTGCCTACCAGACCTCCACAACCCATTTACTGGGAGACACGGTACTTCTTGGCAAGACTGAAGTCAGATTTACTGGCTTCTGACAATCCGTAACGACTGCCAAAGATCTACAAATGACAGCCGGGACCAACGGCTTAACGTGCTTTCCGAGGCACGGAGGAAACTCGTTATATTAAGATGGTCACCCATCCACAGACCAACCTTGGCAAGCGCGTTATTATTTAGCCACGAGCTCCTCGATAAATGGGCTATCTAACACTGAAATAATTTTTCAAATCGGACCAGCAGTTCCTGAGATTAGCGCGTTCAAGTAAACAAACAAACTCTTCAGCTTTATATATTAGTATAAGAAGTATAAGATATGCGAAAGTAATTCTGTCTGTCTGTTACCTCTTCACGGACTCGGATGAACTTGCCACTCGGGTTGAAAATGTACATATTAAGATACTTTTTATCCTGGCAGTACCTTCTCTTGGGATTTATTTTTCGCGCGGGGCAAGCTGATCACGACGTACAGAACCTAATTATCCACAAACTTACCCATCTTTCCAAAACGCAGGACTAGTTCAAGATGCCGTCACTATCGTTGAAGATAGTGCAGGACGAGGGCGCCGTGACGCGCAAGGTCAAGTTCGACTCGCACATGACCGTGAAGGAGGCGCACAAGGTCGTCAAGGACAAGGTCATCGTGCCTAATAAGGGTCAAGGTAAGAGAAGCCAACATATCACCCCTGTAAATGTCATCAAAATATGGTACGCGCCAGATTAAAGTGCATCATATTTTCTTTTGTTAATATGCGGATAATGCAGTGGGCTACAATATTATAAATATTTTGTATTACCTTTTCTCTGTTCCAACACAAATATTGTAGCTGTTTATTGTCCCTGAATAAATAAAATAAAATAACGGTGGGACCGTTATTTTATTTTATTACCTCCGTCCCAAATTCCCTCTATAAAAAAAAAACAGAAATAAAGCTGTCCTTTTTTTAATGAGGGGCAATCCTCATGGATGTCCTCCGCCCTGGGGCGGGCGGATTTGCTGTCGGGCTCTTACTGAATAAAACTACCCCGGTGCTCCATCTCTCACCTACCGGGGATCGCGAGAACTATAATGCGACTTCCGTAATCCCCGGCTGATGCCGGCCCGCCTCAGCGGGCCACCTCGTGTGGGGGTAGTAAGGTGTTTGACTCCGCCCGCGACGTCAAAGAGGGCGCACGGGCAGACCACGAAATAAAGCTGTCCTGAATCAATCGTTTTCTAGTAATGAAAAAACGGTACATAATTTATTGTTCGGGTATTAAGGAAAGGTCAATGTATTGTATTGCAAGTTTATCTGGCGCCACCATAGTATAAGTACAACTCCTTCGCATCCAATTACCCACAAAGCCACAATCAGAAACTGGATAGAACTAAAATTACTGGACTGATGCCTGCATCATCGGATGGCGTCACTGTGCATAAATTCTGGGTTTCAGATCGATCTGATGATGAAATTGCACGGAAATGAACACTGTTTATGTTGACCGATATGCTACAGGATCTGTCTTCAGGAATCGCTCAGACCGTCGTAGATGTATAGATTTTGAAACGCTCGCATACGGTACTTATTTTGGTCAGATCAAGAGTACCGGCAGTTGCTATAGTTACTATCCTATTCGGACCGAACTGATATCCCTTTAAATCGAAAACAAAGCTTAGCTGTCCCATGGTGGAAGTCATTCTCCGCCTCTTGCTAACAAGCAGTTTACGGCAATAAAAGCCCTTGACGGACCCAAAGCGTTTCTTTGTTCCTTCATACTTTAAGATCTTTTATTTCCCCCAGAATATGCGCTGTTCCTCCGCTCCGCTGACGATGACATGACGGGAGTATGGTTGGAGGACGACAGGACCCTGGACTACTACTTGCTCCGGGATGGAGACTCCCTCGATTACATCTGCAGAATGAGGAACCTGAGAGTCAGGCTGTTAGATGGTAAGAAACATAATATCTGCTTAACGGTTGATTAACACATATCGGAGCTGTGTCCGGAAAGTGTCCGGGCTGTGGTCCGTCACAACCTGGTTTGAAGCGGACGTATGTGATGGAGTTCACACAAAATGTATTCAATATTTTTTTATTTTCATTACTCATACTCGGAAAATAGGCCTCCCCTAGGCCTTCCAGCCCTAGGGAGAATCGTTTTGCAACTGAAAGCTGTCAAATTATAAAAAACTCGTTGAATATTTCATGTTGAACCATGTCCCAACTTTCTATACAGCCAGTCAATTACAACGCGATATCAAATTAAAATAACGTAAACGTGATTATATTATATTTATATTTTATTGTAAATATTATATTTTTAAATGACTTTATTATAATTTACTTTTACCTATTTCTTTAAAAAAAATATAGATTTGGGCAAAATATTTACTTATTTCTTCAATGATGATAATGTAACAAAAATGCTGAAGCGGCAGTCCGGTCTTCATTTGTTTTTTCGAAAGATTTGTATTATGGATTTTTTCTTTAGCTGATTCGTGTTTGTATTTTTACTTTCCTTGTGTTCGTAATGAAAAGCACAGTGTTTACCTCGGGTGAAAGACTTATTTAGTCCCTCGAAGTCGAACTATTAAACGGCGTCTCGGAACTAAATCAGTTGCTTTCACCCCTAGGATAACAATGTACCTACTATTTGAGCTACGGATGGACCACGAACAGTCCACGTCGTTTTTGTTTGACTTCTGTAAGCAAGGAAGAAAGAGTCGTATAAAGGCTTCTTTTTAGGGTTCCGTAGGTACCCAAAGGGTAACCAACGAAACCCTAACCCTAAGCCTCCGGTGTCTGTCCGAATGTCTGTCAGCGGGCTGTATCTCAAAAACCGTAACAGGTAGACAGATGAAATTTTCACAGATTGTATATTTCTATTGCCGCTATAACAACAAATGATAAAATTAAAGTTAATGATACGGAATTCTTCGTGTGCGAGTCCGACTCTCATTTGGCCAGGTTTTTTCTTTTCCAAGAGTTACCTGTTCGGAATGCTATAGAAGGCAATTAATAGTAATGCCTAAGCTAGCTCCTTAACCTTGGCTCAGGGACTTAGCCAGCTTACCAACGGTATATTATATCTTTTGAAGATAACAGCAGCCGGTCTTGTCAAGCCATTATTATAGAGATGTATTAGTAATGCAGCACTTTTCTCTCAGGCACATTGAAGACTCTGCAGGTGGACGAAGCGAAGACAGTCGGCGAGCTGATGATGGACATCTGTGCTCGCATCGGCATCAAGAACTACGATGAATATGGACTGGTAAGTCGATAACTAGCTCAGTGTTCTAACTCAGCTTGGAATGCTGGATTCGATTCCCAAATCGGGATTTTATTAGGGCTTTTGAAATAAGATCTATTGTCAGAAGCATCTTGGTGTATGCAATTTTTAACAAATACTTTTATCTTTGTGCTTCTACAAATTCTTGTGAAAATTGTAAACGTGGAAATAAATTTTGGTTTATTTTATTTTTTTACTAGTTGACCCCCGCAACTACGTCTGCGTCACAATTTTCATTACTGCTCCGCTCCTATTGATCTTAGCGTGATGATATATAGCCTATAGCCTTCCTCGATAAATGGGCTATCAAACACTGAATTTTTTTTTTAAATCAGACCGGTAGTTCCTGAGATTAGCGCGTTCAAGTAAACAAACAAACAAACTCTTCAGCTTTATGATAGGTCTTTACCTATGAAATTGCCGTTTTGTATGAAAAAATATAAACGAATTTTTTTCATGTATTTTTTAATTGTATTAATCGAAGTAATCACCCATGCAATCAATGCATCTTTGCCAACGCAGTGGCAGTTTATTGATGCCCTTCTTAAAGAAATCAGCTGGACGGGAGGCAACAAATTCTTCAAAGGTATTTTGTACTGCCTCTCGGGTATTGAATTTTTTTCCCGCCAAGAAGTTATCCAAATTCTGGAAAAAGTAGTAGTCTGTAGGCGTAAGGTCTGGTGAGTAGGGCGGATGACGGAGAGCTTCCAACCCCAGTTCTTGCAACTTAGAGACTGGTGCTGTGCAGTATGAGGTCGCGCGTTGTCGTGCAGGAGCAGCGGAGACGACCGATTGACCAATGCTGGTTGGAGATGTGCCAGCTTCTCCATCATTGTGTTCAGTTCTTCACAGTACACATCTGCAGTAATGCTCACCCCGTTTGGTAAGAAGCTGTGATGAATCACACCGGCGCTAGACCACCAAACAGTGACCATCACTTTTCTAGGGGTAAGTTTTCGTTTAGGGCATTGTTTAGGTGCTGAACCAGGATCCAACCAACTTGCTGAGCGCTTGCGGTTATCAAACAGAATCCATTTTTCATCGCAGGTAACAATGCGCCTTTAATTCGTCATTGTCGATCAAAGTCTTCGGACGACCGCGAGGTTCATTTTTCAGGTCGAAATTTCCAGAACGGAAGCGAGCAAACCAATAACAGGTGGTGCGTTGGTTTGTAGTGTTAGCTCCGTAAACGTCGTTGATGTTGCGTGCCGCTTGTGCCGCGTTGCTACCACGACGGTATTCATATTCCATAATTACTCGAATTTTTAACGTATCCATGATGACGAAAAAGATTGAAATGCGATGAAAATGTAACACTAATCAATAAAGAAATGACTACTTTTGGAAAAAAAACCATGTTTTTAAAATAAAATTAATTTGAAATTAGAATTCTTAGCCAAACAAAAATTATTTTGATTTGAAATGGCCAGTACTGCAGAACGGCAATTTCATAGGTAAAGACCTAATATATTAGTATAGATTAGGTCCCAGTTCCTCAATAGCATCAGCCCAATCGCTCGCAACGGCTCGCTTGCGCAGCGAATTAACACATTAGCTGTTACCTTTGCGAAAAAAAGCTTGTATTAACACAAATCATACCCAATTTTTATATCATAGTCAAACATTAACAACAACACGAAAAACTTTGCTGATAAATTACTACGACTATCTTTCTTGGTCGAAAATTGGTATCTCCCGTTATGAATATCTACCAGTTTTCTACCGGTTGCATTTTGGATAAAGTACGACAGAATTGCATAATTTAATTCCGCCAAGCCCGTTCCATCATCGGACCACAAAAAAAAGGCGATGCGCCACCGGTACATGGTGGACATCCCACCCACACGTACAAAACGTATTGGGAACACATTCATAATGCGTACAGCTAAGGACTGGAATTCCCTGCCGGAGTCTGTGTTTCCTGATAGCAACAACCTGGGAGTCTAAGTCAAGAGTGAATAAATAGGTTACTTCTAGGCTAGTGCTCCATCTTCGACCACATCATCGCTTATCATCAGGTGACATAGTGGTCAAACGCGTGCCCATCAATAGTAAAAAAATCTCAAAAACCGGGATTAAGTTCTTTCTCCATCTCCAGTGCAAAGAAGAAGTGGAAGAAACAGAGGATGGTAAGGAGGCTAAGGAGCCTAGTGGTGGCGGCTTCACACTGAGGAGACCCAAGCCAGCCAAGGACAGAGACGTGGTCTTGGAGCAGATGAGCAAGCGGCTGAAGACTGATGATAACGGTACGTACCTTCAACTTTAAATTAATTTCAACATCCATTTTAGGGTTCCGAACATCCGTACAAACCGGAACCCTTATGTCCTAAACCCTTATAGGATCACTCGGGTGTCTGTCTGCCCGTCTGTCACAGCCAGTTTTCTCCGGATGTACGGGACCGATTCTGTTGAAATTTGGTCTTCTGTGACCCAAATACGGACGCTTTCTGTAAATATAAAAAAAAAATAGTATGTCACTTTTGGACGCCAAACTAGAAAATTGTAAAATAAATTAAGCTGTATCGTGTGTCATATCGAATGAAAGGGCTAACTGTGAGGGTGTTAATTATATTTTATTCCTAATTTTAAAATAAATAGTTTTGATGTTATTCACCAAAAGAAAAAAAAAAAACAAATCAAAATCAATACCTAGTCGTTTATTCAAATTAGTCTGAGAGCCAGTACTTTTTGAACTCGCACGGAGGGATGGTGCATGTAGTTTGTGCTTGTTTCTAATGTTAAAGTTATGGATATCACTGGTTTTAGTGTATAAATGTATATTTATAATATGTTTGCAAAAATGAATTGAGATGCTACCGTGAGAATGGGGTATTTTACAAAAAAAAATCTAATAAGTCCGTATGATAGATTTTCAAAAAATATTGCCCACGTATTTTTTCTTTTTCACGTAAACAAAAAATAAAGAGGCTACAGCGAGTTGAAGACACGCGTGACGTCATCTGACTTGTTAAAACTTTTCGAAATTTACCAAGCCAGATGACGTCACGCGTCTCTTCAACTCGCTGTATCCGCTTTATTTTTTGTTTATATGAAAATAGAAAAAAATTGTGTCCAATACTTTTTGAAAATCTATCAGAAGGACTAATTAGATTTTTTTAGTAAAATACCCTATTCCAATGTCTTTGAAATTGTCTCTTAAAGAAACTCTTGACCCCAGCTGACACACTCGACAGACCGTTTCAAAAAAAATTACCAAAAATTACCATTATGACCAAATTTTGAAAAACAAAAGTGCAGATAATAGTTCTATACTTAAAGATTACAGGTTATAAGATTTTTACTTTTATTTTTTGATTATAAGAATTCTGTAGTGTTAAAATAACACGTTAAAAAAAATGAAATACGTTCTTAACCCTTGGCACGTGATTCCGACTCGCTCTTGGCCGGTTTTTTATTTCATGAATTGGCCACCTCAAATTGCCAATGAGGGAGCGAAGAATTTTATATATTAGGATTCAATTTTCAATCTTCAATTTTCTCCACAGTGGAATGGCTGGACCAGCACCGCACCATCCGCGAACAAGGCGTCGACTTCAAAGAGACGCTCCTCCTCAAGCGAAGACTGTTCTACTCCGACCGCAACGTGGATTCACGAGACCCTGTGCAGCTCCACCTGCTGTTTGTGCAGACCAGGGACGCCATCTTGCAGGGACGCCATCCTGTCACCGAGCAGCAAGGTGAGTGACACAGAGGCTACTCCTGCAGCGGAGACTGTTCTACTCCATGCTACGTGGAGTCATTTCTGTGTAGCTGCATCTGCATCTAACTGCTTCTAAAGCACTGAATCACTAGAGCAAAGTTAGAAGATATGTTGCGGAATTTGATCGAAGAGTCACCGCGGCGCTGGAACGCGAAGGGCATTAGGAGGAGCACGGGTGGGTTTTAGTCAGTAAGTACCCTTCTGCTCCGCCCATAGCGGGAGGAGTCATTTGATGATTTCCCATCCTTAAAAGAAGTCATACTTAATGCCTTCAATTTTAAGACATTTAAAATTTCATCTCACTTATTTGACGACTAGTAGACCCGCGCAACTTCGTCTGCGTTACAATTTTCATTACTGCTCCGCTCCTATTGATCGTAGCGTGATGATATATAGCCTATAGCCTGAAACAATTTTTCAAATCGGACCAGTAGTTCCTGAGATTAACGCGTTCATGTAAACAAACAAACAAAAAACTCTTCAGCTTTATATATTAGTAGTATAGATTCAAACTCAAAATCAAAAGTCGTTTATTTAAATTAGGCTGAGAGCCAGCACTTTTTGAACGTCATGTTTTACAAAAGACAGTCCCCCAAAACGCCCGCCCGTCACCACTTCCTAGTGGTTTAGCTGTAGAGAAGAAATGACCAACAAACTTCCCAGCAACACATCTGTCTGTTACGTTTTAAGAACTTGAATTGATATAATAAGTATGCAAAGTAACGTACTTGGTCGATATCCCGACTAGTCGTACCCAGCGCTTCTCTTCCACATTATTATACGCACAGCTAAAGTGTGGAACTCTCTGCCAGCATCTGTGATCCCGTCCACATATAACCCGTCTGTCTTCAAATCAAGAGTAAACAGGCTTCTTCTGGGCACGCTCGCTCCATCATAGACCTCATCTATCGCTTTCCATCAGGCCTGATTGTGGTCAAGAGCAAGACTAGACAAAAAAAAAAATTAATACATGACAAGAAAAAATATATTATTTATCACTGTTAGCTAGAACACTATGGTACTGACACAAAAGTAATTAAAAAAATAGGTTGACCCACATAGACAAATAAATAAAAAAATAAAAAAAGCAATATTATATGAACATTATATAACCTTACGTATAGACAAATTGGTATTACAGGTAAATCCAAAAACAAGGGGGAACAAGTATTTTTGTAACAAATGCGTTTCGTTACATCCATCTGTGACCATATTTGCAATTATGATTATTGTTTCCTCGTACCTCTCTACTGCTGAGGTGATAACTTACTATATTCACAATTAATGACCATACCATACATTTAATAAGATGATTTAGGTAATAACGATTTACTATTTCAAGTTTGTTAAAAAATACCCGTTTTATTAGGGTTCCGTAACTCAAAAGGAACCCTTTAATATGATCACTCTCTTGTCCGTCTGTCTGTCCGTGTGTCACCACCGATTTTCTCAGGAACGGGTGGACCTAGCGAGTTGAAATTTTAGCAGGTACTAAGGTCTGTAGTCCCAATTAGGTGTATAAAAATCAAGGTCCTGAGTCACCACGATAAAAAAATATGGGCAAATTTTGATTTTCGCGAAAACTTGTAAGTACCATTTACCATAATTTTAACCGACTTCCAAAAAGGAGGAGGTTCTCAATTCGGTTGTATTTCTTTTTTTAAGTTTTTTACGTCATTTATGAGCCGATTTGAAAAGTTCTTGTTCCATCTGAAATGATATACTTCTCGATTGGTCCCATTGTCACTAAATCAGAATCTGATGATGGGATCCCATGAAAATCTAGGGCAACCCTCAAATTTTATAAGCACGTACAATGTTTTTCATTAACTTTCTAACGCAATTCAGATATTTGTGCCTGGTAATCATCATCTCATGTTGCTGAGCTGATGATGGAAGGTATAAATTAGGATCTGATGATGAGATCCCATGAAATATGTTTGTTCAGCGATATTTTTGCCAATTGTCAGCCGATTTGGATGATTTTTTTTTGTTTAGAAGAGTATTTTCAATTTGGTGAAGATCTGACGAAGAACGAGGTAGGCAACGGACGGAACTCTTCAATAAATGATAGCAAATGGATATTATTGCGGAAAATGCATGTTTTTTAGTGTTTACACCAGTTCTTACGTCAGGTCTGTACGCAGGTAGGTACCACTAAAAAGTGAAAAATAAAAAAACTTTTTTACAAAAAATACAACCGACTTCCAAAGGTCGGTGTTTTTGTTTACTTTCTCGTTTTTTGACACCGATTTCCGAAATTAAAGTTCTTTTCTTTCTTTCGAAGTTATTTTGTACCTTGTAGTGTTTAGTTTTTGGACGTCGGTTGTATTTTAAAATTTTCTTATTTTTTGGAATTTTCCCTTTACTTGTGCCGTAAGACGTTGCTTTTAAAAATGATGATGAACAGAGACAGCCATAGGAATATAAATAACAGATCTATGGAGACAGCATTACGTTTGTCTGACGTCACAACACAGAAATGCCAAATTAGTGACTTGACGCCATTCGGCCATTCAGTACCTACAAACGACGTTTCACACGACGAATGAATAAAAACCTAAAATCATAAAAGTTCTCCATTTTTCACCGCTTTTATTTTTAAATCTTACAAAATTATGGTACTTAGGTAAGTATTACTACCAACCTACATTTTTGATAGTAAGTAGGTAAGTTAAACCTTAATATCTTCAAAGTTATAGTGAACAGGCTCCTTCTGGGTAAGCTCGCTCCATCGTAAACTTTGTCTCTGTCTCTCTGACATAGACTAGAGTCAAGAGCAAACCCATTAATAATAAAAATAACCTAGCGACTTCATTATAAAAGTGGCAGTAAACGTAGGTACCTACTTACCATAGAAATATTAAAAAACATTTTTTTATTATAAAACAACTTGTTTATTATATCTATGATACGTACTTACGTAGGTACTCGTATAAAGTAATTATGTAAAAGTAAATAACAACAAGGAGTAAAACCGCTCGTCGTCGGTCGTGATACCGCTGTTATCGGAACTAAGCCGAGCCCGACACGACGCGTCGAGTAGCCAAGCAAGCCAGCTGCGACGGTTTGCAGCGGGCTTACATGGCGCGGGGCATGGGATAATTATAATCTGAGGTAAAATCTCATTGGCGCGGGGTTTATAACCGGTTATTACCATGAACCACATGTGCTCTTCACTGATTGGTTAACTACAGACTAAGTGAACCTGTGAACTTCTTACCCTTTAGTCACTACATAATTATTATAAAAAAAGTCCTCCGCCGCCTCTGTCTGTTTGTCTGTTCGCGATAAACTCAAAAACAGCAGCACCGATTTTCATGCTGTTTTCACCAATTGATAAAGTCTCAAGGAAGGTTTTAGTATATAATTTGTCAAATTTTTGCATGCTGTTTGTAAATGGAGCGACGCGCGACGATTCAAAAATTATAGGGTTGCAAACTTTATCCTTACTACCTCTATAGGATGATTCGAGTGAAAAAGTTATCCTTTTCGTGAAGAATGTCTAGTGGACATACAAAAGTGGCGTGGTTTTCCGGTTACAGCGTCAATACGTGTGACGCAAAACATTGTTATTTTAATAATGTTTAAATATATAATTTATGTACCGGACGGGCGTGATCGACTGGAACGGGGTTGTGATGGGGTAGGTCTATCCTTCTTCTTCTCCTCCAAAGTGAACTGTGACCGACTGACTGCGTCCAGCCGCGCTGACGTCCTGTACCGGAAACTGAGGTTCTCCGCACCTTACGTACAACGTTCTTCTATCTTGCCAAGTACTTGCTGTCTTCGGGGTAGATTGGGGTGCAGGGTGAATGCTTACCAGGGTTAAATAATAGGCAGGAATTTGACAACACTGCAGCTAATGGTTTAAGGGCAAATTCGCGAGTACTGTGATTCTATTTATAGATTTCTATATTTTTTCTGCCGGTGACTACGAGTATCTATTTTTGAACAATTTACTAAGGTACAAGGTTACCTTACCGTAACGAGGCCCAAAAACCACTAACCGTTTCGGTTTTATTTAGTTGTACATTTTTACTATAGTTCACACACATTTCTGGCTATATCTAGGTCTATTCTAGGTCTGGATAGGGGTTGATGCACCTCTATGCAAATCCCCCGAAATTCCCCGTCGAACGGGGTGAAAACCAACCCTTCAACCCTGCCCACTAGTGGGCTTGTTGCATTTAACTGTCGAAACTGTTACAAGTTTTGAACTTGTTTACTATTAAGGGTTGATTTCCCGGAAAACTGTGCCCCATGGGCTATGAAACTATCTACATTCGGGTAGGTGCATCATCCTTCTATCCAGATACACAACTTATGAAGCCACCCCTCTAAGGGTGGAGGTACTATAGGTCAGGAACCCGGAAGGGGATAAAAATCTGTGATTTCCCTTTTTTCTATTTTGCGGCTTTATGCCTTGCCTGACCATGAAGATGTGTACATATCTGGATAGGGCTGAGTGCCAGGTTTCCAGTGCCTATGGTTTAAGACCTAAATTCCCAGATGCCCTAAAGACTTAGCACTGAAGGTGCCTGTACATGGTGGTTTTCTGCAACCACCCTACTATCTTTGAGTGTGAAATGTCTATTGTTTATGTACCTTCGTTTTGGTTGATTTCCATCAGCCAATCAGAACACGCCCTCTGGGTGCTATCGGGAATGTGTAGGGGAAATGTGTAGCCCTACCTATCTGTTATAATTTTCTATGAAAATAAGTTTTCCCCAGAACATCTTTACGTGTTTGGGGAAAAAACGACAAACATACGGTTTTTAATCGATTACACAGCTTATAAACTATCACTATGCAAGTACATAAGCTCCTAAGTTTAGTACATAGGCCTATGACTATAGGTACATGGGTGCTATCTATGCGAGTTACACAATGCTAAATGCTTCTCCGCGAATATTTCTATGACTATTTGAGTATATAAGCTCCTAACTTTAAAATATATAAGTTTACGATTATAGGTACATAAGGCTGTTTATGCGAGTTATACAAAGCAAAATGCTCCGTCGCGAACAATTTATATAGAACGAGCACTTTTGCTGCATCATCAATTCAAAATAAATACTTTGTATTGTAACTCGTGTATTTAGATTTGTACCGTAACCTTGACTTAAATGATGCATTAATAATTAGTTAAATACCTACTTTATACATGTTTATTTAATAATAAACTGTAGTTATTATAACCGCAGAATTGTTTGCGAACATATATTAACTACTACTACTAGTTGATCCGCGCAACTTCGTTTGCGTCACAATTTTCGTTACTGCTCCGCTCCTATTGGTCTTAGCGTGATGATATATATGGGCTATCTAACTTCCTCGATAAATGGGCTATCTAACACTGAAATATTTTTTCAAATCAGACCGAGGAGTTTCTGAGATTAGCGCGTTCAAGTAAACAAACAAACTCTTCAGCTTTATTAGTATAGATAGATGAGTAGGTAGGTATAGATTTATTTCCCCTGAATATTTAGGTTTAAATCGTTCAGTTATAATAACGAGTTCATTCAATGTCTGGAGAGTAATTGAACAAAACTATAATAATTGACCAAATACCTAAGTATTTGGTATGTTCACGGATGACTGCGCTGATTTTATTATTATACCTAATAATAACTTAATGTTTGTTAAGGAAAATATTTTCAATCAATGCAGTAGGAATCATAAATACCTACGCATATTACAATAGTCTTTGTCCCTAATAATCTTACCAAAATAATATTATTAGAGACGCCCCTTTCATCTAAAAAACTCAGATAAAAAAGATTAAAGTATAAATAAGCCCAAATTTCAACAAAAGCTTGTCGCCCAAAACCTCATATTAAATTATAAATACAAAAAGAGATCGCGGAATGCGATAAGACCGCCCATTGTATGTGTTTTAGTTTTAAGTTTCCTTTTGTATTACTTTTGGTGTATGTACAATAAAGCGTATAATAAATAAATAAATAAATAAATAAATAAAATCCCAATTACATCAAATAAAAAAAAAAAATACCACTTTATACAAACCCCGCCATAAAAACCGTCCCTAAAGATGTGCGAGCGAGAGGCCCCGACTACGACCGAGCGCCGACGAATCGCGCCTCGACCCACGAGTCCGACGTCCGATGCCAAACGGTGCGCGTCACACAAAATGTTCCACGATAACTCTGACAAGCAAGACGTGAAGCTCATTCACCTGGTTAAGGCAAACCCAGTGTTGTACGACCACAACCATGCCAAATATATGGACTTCAATACGAGGGAGGTCGCCTGGCAGAAGATCGGAGATGAGATGAAAAAGTCTGGTGAGTTGTACCTATTTAGTTGTTACGATCCGACGCTACCATTTGCTTTCGTTTACGTTCGAGAATGTTCGGCTTTATTCGTGAGGGGAGCGAGCGTGAGTTTATTGTGTGTGTGCGTAGATTTTGCTATTAGGTATAAGAATATTATTCTCAATTGTGATTTGTGTAAAATTGTTTGGCTAAACATAATAATAGACATTGCACAATAAACTAAGCGTTCCGGACCGAGCTGTCAAAACATGTATGAGAGAGACAGAACTATGGTGCGTACCATAGAAATATAAATATTATAGGTATCTATGGTGCGTACCGTAATGGTACCGTAGTTTTCTTTAACTCTTTACCTCGTAAAATAAAAATGGCGATTTGAGGTAGCAAGTACCATTTTTGTTTTCTAAACTACGGCTGGATTTATTGCTGAATAAACACTGACCTGATTTTAAATAGGTACTTAACTTACATAATTGTTTTAATGTGATTATGACAGACCATTACCTACCTACGTTTTGTTTTAATTATTCCAGGCGCTGACTGCAAATTGCGTTGGATTAACATAAGAGACGTTCACAGACGAATTCTAAAGAAAAATGTCACGGACCCAGTTGCCGTGCCAAGGCGGTACAAATACGATAACGAGCTAACCTTCATGAAGCCATTCTACAGAGATGTAGTGATCTTATCTTTGGAAGAGGATCCGGAGGACGAGGCTCAAAGTAAAAACTGGCATGACCTGGTCAATGTTTCTGCGTCTGAAGAGATAGATTTACACCAAGACAGTGATAACGAGTCTGATGCACCAATTGTCAAGAAACCTAAAGCGAAGAAGAGGAAATCTAAAAAGTGGAAAGAACCTAGCTTTGAGGAAGTTAACCAAACGATTAATTTGCCAAGCTTCAGTGAGTCACTAGCCCAGTCTTCGGAGTTAGACCCCACTGACCCAGTCGATGCGTTTTTGCTAAGCATCGGCTCAACACTTAAAACGTTCTCGCCATACCATTTGAACGTAGCAAAGAGTAAAATCTTTGCGGTCGTCCAAGAACATGATTTGCAGCAAATTGTTGAGAGGGAGAAACAGGGTCATTCTTCTGGTAAAGTTTCTACTACTGAATCTATGTATTTAGAATAAGTTTGTTTTCTTTGATGAGTGTACATATTTTTATCGTGTGTTTTAATTTATGTAGGACGAAGTAATGTTTCGTTATTGATCTCTTAGTTTTGGGTTTCATTAAGTATTTTTAATTGTTTCATTTATTTAATAAATTTGAAAAGTACCTGAGTAGGTACTTTATCTTTTATTTATAATAACGCTAGAAAACAAAGCTTTTACAATAATGAGAGAAAATAATGTTAAGTGTGAGCAATAAATATTTTGAATAGGAACAAACATCCTAAAATAGAATCCTAAGATAAACTTATAAGTACTTAGTTATTATTTTATTAATGTCTCGCTGAGTTATAAACATAACTGTTTTGTGTCCTTAGTTCTGTGTATTAAAAACTGCCAACTGCACGACGTGAAGGCACATTTTGTTACCATTGAAGTGTGGTTGTGTTTCTTTTCAAGCATTTAAGTATCATTTGTACGAACAATAAATTAATTTTGCAATAAAAAAATCTAAAACGAACCTAATCTTGCTTCTCATTATATTTCCCACTAAATGACCCGTGCCCTCTTCGTTAGGCGGTATTTTTCGGGTTAATACACTACACTCACAAATAAAGTGGCTTTCTATTGGTTAAAGAATTTTCAAAATCGGTTCAGTAAATCCAGAGATTACCCCCCACAACCTCAAAAATTCCCATTTTTTATTTTACTATTGATTGGCACCCGTTTGACCACTATCTCACCTGATGGTAAGCTATGATGTGGTCGAAGATGGAGCACACTTGCCTAGAAGTAACGTATTCACTCTTGACTTAAAGTCTCCCAGGTGGTAGCTATCAGGAAACACAGACTCCGGCAGGGAAACTCGTTACTAGGCAAGTGTGGGCACTCCTTAGCTGTAAGCACAATGAATGTGTGTCACTTCTTAATAATATTAGTATAAATGTAGACTAGCTTCTACACAAGCCGTCGTCGCCCGCATAGTATTTTGAAGTATTTGATAAAAAGCTAATATTAAATCGCGAAAGCTTGTAGACAGTCTTTTTTTCTCGATATGACACTGATATATTACTGATAAAATATAACAGTCAATCATACTAATAACAACGCAGAAAATGCAAGTGAATTAATAATAAAACAGCTAATATGTGATTCGAAAAATTATTATGTAGTTAACTTTCGCATTTATAACATGACTTACAGGTACAGTTTCATTCGTAGAACAAAAGCGGGTTCGTATCGAGTTCCATTAGTTACCGTATAGCCGGCGCCTCGCCGGTCGATAACTCAAGCACACAACGTCGCGTCGCCTGCCCGAGGCGGCCGCACACTGTGCGACACGACATGGCAGTAAGTTGACTGTTTACCCGACTGTGTGACACAAAGGAGGGAAATGCGTATATCGGCCTATCTATGTATGAATGTATATTGCTTTTTGGCGCTCTAGAGACCAAATGCTGGGACTGATTTTTGTGATTCTTACGTCAATCGAATAAAAAAAAAATTAAATCGACGAAATATGTAGAAATATAATAAAAATCTAATCTGAGATTAATCTAAAATAAATAATACCATCTGCATCAGACTGCTTGAAAAGCAAGTTGTATGGAACGTTTCAGTCGTTTTGTTCGGTCGGATTTTTTATGGTTATCCAATTTTTATGTTGCTTTGTTAATTTACTTTATTTTGTTGGTTTGTATGAGTGCGAGTTCCTGTGCGAGTTGCAAATAAAAATTTTTCATTACTTATTCAGGTTATGTTTTTAACACATAAATTATGAAATGAAATGCTTTTTAACGCGTGAACATAAAACTGTCTTAATTTATAAATTAAAACCGGACTAATTTGGCTATGAAACTGGGTTCGGCTAGGCTTTACCCTGATGCCTGGCAAATCTATTCTCAAATATCGAAGGAATGTTCACATTGTGAAAGAAAGAACAAATTATTTAATTGCCACTGAACAGACGTGTATAAAAATGATAAACTTAGCGAGCAAGAAATCCTTAACATGCAAATTTTATTCGCGAACATTGTTTATTTTACGCAAAAAGCCACATTAGGCAAATGCAAACATTAGTGAATTGTGAAACTAAATTAAAAATTATATAAATTATGGTTAACAGTTAAAACAATAGTCGGCATAGTACGAGTACATTCATAAAATAAAATAAAAATTAAATCTACACAAAACAATTGGAATAGAAATCATATAAATTGAGAGGATTCGATCATTAGGCATGTCAATATTAATTAAATTACATAATTATTCAATACATAATTAAGTCATTATCATATCAAAAGTAAAAAAAAAGTAAGTAAATTATTTATTCATAATTTTGTTTTACATCAACAAATCCTTAAATTAGTAACTTATCTACTGAACCAAACCCATAATCAAATCCCAAATTCAACATGACAGTCTCAAGACCTTACCGTCACCAACCAATCACAAGTCCGCACCAGCCAATCGAGAGTGCGCGCCTCCCCTTAGCAACCGGTTGTGCTATCAACGAGGCCGACACGTGACGTCGCCGCGACGCGACGTTGCCGCTCAGTGCAGTCACGACGCCGGCCCGAACACGACACGATGCCGCTACCTTTTAACAAGAACTTGGACTTAAAATTATTAAAATTAGTCAAAGAAAATCCTATTTTGTACAACACGAGACACGCGAAATATCTAGACTTCGATTCAAGAGAAGTGGTTTGGCAAAAGATTGGGGATTCACTGAGCAGGCCAGGTAAGTTTCTTTCTTATATTTACATACTCATGTTCTTAATACACTTTATCTTCAAAGTCATAAGGGTTATTTTCAAGTGTGGAGTTGAAAGTGAGTTGGCGTCGATTTTGTCTGTAGAATTATAAGTAGGTTAGTTTGATAGCGTTATCTGTGTAGGTACAAAGGTACCTATGTTTTATAATCGTTTGATCGTGTGGTATTATTGTGCGCTGTTTAGCTGGGGGATTGACTGCCTTTATTTATAAAAATGCCGGGACTTTAGTTTGACAGGAAGTTAAGTTATAGGGCTTTTTTGTTCCAATAAATATTCTTTGTTATTCTTCGCCCTAATAAAGACCACATGGGTAATTTAGAGTGTCTTTAAAGGCGATAATTTGGCAGCAATTTGGTGTTATTAATTTAAAGAACAAAATAAACTAATTTGAAGCCAATTGTTTACTCAGTTGACATTCATTGCAACCTTTGACCCGTTTGAGTCATTGTTCGACGTGAATAGGTACTTCTGTGCAAACTATATTATTTAGGTGTTAGGTAGGTACCTGCTCGTGGATGCTAGCTAGGTACCTATGTTGTGTTATGGTGTTTCGTACCTACCTACCAGGTACATTTTTTTTACTCGTCTTCGAAAAAAGGACGAGGTTCTAATTACACTGAATGCGTTTTTAATGATTTGCGATCTTCGCTGATTGTCAATCGATTTCGATTTTCGTTTGTTCAATTTATTTGTAGGTAACATTTATTAGGGAAATCCTATTGGGGAAGTGGTTATGTTCAATTGATAGAACAGGAAAAAAACATATTTGTGGACATGCTTATTATGTTTTTGGCACTGTCACATCTCGTACATGATAGGGAAAGTAGTCTAGTAGGTACCTATATTAGAATAATTAGTAGTCAGTTCTTTTTTAAAAACATTAGTTAATAGTAGGGTAGGGTAGGGGTAGGGTAGGGTAGGGCTTCTTTGTTAATCCATAAGTACTATCAATAAACGCAGTGTCGCGCTGCTGTCGCGCTGCTGCCGCGCGGCACTTAGCGACTAATTTGAAGGCGCCCTTGCCTTAGCCCTGTTGATGCCTACAGGCTTGCTCGACCATATTACAAACATACATACTCTGCCTGACCATTCGAATATACAGGCGTGATAGTATTAATTTAAGTTATGTTATGATAGGAAGGTCTAAAATCAACCAAAATAATTGATTCAAACCCTTCTACTTTCAGCTCTCGTCTGCAAATCAAGATGGATAAACATTCGAGACATGATGCGTCGAAAATTCCGCGAAAGACTGAAAAACCCGAACGCGCACAGTTACAAGTACAAATACGAAGAGGAACTGTCCTTCATGACGCCTTACTTCAAGGAGCCGATCTCCTCAGGGTCCACAGCTGAAGAATACGCAGGGTTCCTCGAAGACGACGCGTGTGAAGTCGAAATGCCTTCGGAAGTCTTCGTTGATGAAGCGTTAGACTTCGATGAACCGAGAGAGTCGAAACCAATTCTAAGAAAGAGACAACAAGACGACGGGAACTCTTCGAGGGAGTTCTCAGAAGCCATGTTCCAGGAGTTGAGCCCCACAGATCCTTTAGATGTTTTCTTGTTGACTATTGGTTCGACGCTGAGGAAGTTCAGTCCGTATTACTTGAACCAGGCGAAGAGTAAGATATTTCAGGTGGTGCAGGATTATGAGCTGCAGCAGATTGTCAATAAGGATGGTCAGGCTGGCAGTAGTGATGGTACTACGTAATGTTCTAGAAGTTAAGGTTTTGACAATAAAGTATTTTTATGGGTTATTTTGTGTGTTTTATTACTTTATGTCATTGTGACAAGATAATTTTAAAAATTCGGCTGAGTTCGAGTTGGATTCTCACATGAAAGGAACTATATACAAAAAAAACACCTTTCACTTTATTTTTTTACTTTAACTTTTAATATTAGGTAATTTTGTTGTTATAGCGGCAATAGAAATGTACATTGTGGGAAAATTTTACCTGTCCACCTGTTACGGTTCTTGAGATACAGCCCGCTGACATACAGATGGACGGACTGCGAAGGCTAAGTAATATGGTTCCGTTGGTTAGGGCTTCAGTAACGGACCCTTAAAAGAATTTCAAGTCTGTGTATTTTTGTATTAAAAGAGAAAATAATAGAATAGCAACATATAAAGAAAAATGCTTTATTCCTCCCAAACATTGCTTGATCATTCTTTAATTGCTTTTTCGTACCGGAAATAATATCTATACTAATATATAAAGCTGAAGAGTTTGTTGTTTGCTTGAACGCGCTTATCTCAGGAACTACTGGTCCGATGTAAAATATTATTTCAGTGTTAGATAGCCCATTTATCGAGGAAGGCTATAGGCAATATATCATCGCGCTAAGACCAATAGAAGCTGCTTAATTTTGGTCTTGTAGTTTCTTAATCCTCCTTACCGAATTTCGGTTACAGTGGCCAATCTTTGGCTCAATATTAAAGAGATTAACCAAGTAAATATAACATTACATAAAAAATAACAAATAATCTAAACTTGCAACAAATTAAAATGTACCTAGCATCAAACAATTTGACCTAACGCTGTCAGCTGGTTAAATGGCAATGCTTAGCGTCTGGCCAAAGTTAAAGCACTTGGGTCACGGGAAGTGTCAACCAGCCGTTTTGTGATGAGAGTATGCTTGAGGTATTTATTATAGTGACAAGTGTGTTTGCAACACGGGTACTCTCTGTTCAATAACTGTCATAGTTCGGTGGGACGGCAATCCGACACATGGGAAAAGATTAGACACAGGACTACCGGCGATACATGTTTTTCATGATACGTAGCTGTCATACCACTAACTTCCAAACCCCGGGAGAACTACAAGCGAAATTCCTTTGCGAAAAAACTCAATTACAATTTTACTCAAACTGGGAATCGAATCCAGAACCTCGCTCGGCAGTTGTGCTTGCTTCCTGGAGACCAGCGGAGTTAGTCACCTTCTACATAATTATCATACTCTACAAACCACAATATCAATCTATACTTTATATATAAACTAAAGAGTTTGTTTGTTTGTTTGTTTGCTTGAACGCGCTAATCTCAGGAACTACTGGTCCGATTAAAAAGTCTTTCAGTTTAAGATAGCCCGTTTAACGAGGAAGGCTATAGGCTATCATCACGCTAAGACCAACAGGAGCGGAGCAGTAATGAAAATTGTGACGCAGACGAAGTTGCGCGGGTCAACTTGTACTAATATGTAAGCTAAAGAGTTTGTTTGTTTGTTGGTTTGCTTGAACGCGCTAATCTCAGGAACTATTGGTCAGATTTGAAAAATTCTTTCAGTTTTAGATAGCCCATTTATCGAGGAAGGATACAGGCTATATATCATTACGCTAGGACCGATAGGAGCGGAGCAATAATGAAAATTGTGACGCAGACGAAGACGCGAGTCAACTATATAGTGTACTCATATACTTATTATCATTATGGCAGTTCAGTCAATAAACAATAAACATGTCGCCATACATGTTTTTTTTTTGGATGGGAAAATATCCTCAAATGACTGCATCCGCTCTGGGCGGAGCAGAAGGGAGTGTCAGACTCTTACTGACTAAAACCCTTCCGTGTTCCTCCTGGTGCCCGCCGCGTTCCAGGGCCGCGGTGACTCTTTCGAACAAATTCGACAATCTTGTCAGGTATAATGCATGGCATTGGCAGAGAGTTCGGTAAGCGAGTACTGTTGCTATGAACAAGAACGCAGGCGATCCATCTGAAACGATTGTAAAGATACGTTTGTGCAAGATCCACGGTGTTTGAACTGGGCCTCTTCATGAGATATACGAGTATTATATTATGCTGAGCGATGGCCGTTTTGCGCGAATATGACGCATATCTTCCCAATTTTTATTAAGAAGTTTTATTTAATTTATATTTTAATTTTTTTGGTAGGCGTCATGCTTGGCGCAAATAAACGCTTTTTCTTTCTTTTTTTCTTTTTTCTTTTGATGTGGACAAAAGCTAACATCCAGATTTTCGTTACTACCAAAACGAACGCAATTGTCGATAGCCACAGCATTGCTGCATTACCCGAGTAAATTGTTCTGGTCAAGCCTGTAAATTGATCCTTTGGAAGGATAATTCAATGACCTTTCTTTTTTATGGATGATAAATCATCAAATGACTCCTCCCGGTCTGGGTGGAACGGAAGGGAGTGTCAGACTCTTACTGACTAAAACCCATCCGTGTTCCTCCTAGCTAGTGTCCTTTGCGTTCCAGAGACGCGGTAACTCTTAAGTGGGTGATAAACGTACGAGCAAGTACGCGTACGTAAAAACAAACACGTAGAGACAAAGGTCGTCGAGCTATAAGTACGCGTACTTGCTCGTACGTCTTTCACTCACTTTACGAACAAATTCCGCAAACCTGGAATTCAATTATCAGCGACATATATCACGTTAAACATTGTATTTTATTTATTTATAGCTGTGCAGTTCGCGGGGATCCAGTGCCAGATCCAATTAGGAGACTATGACGAGAAGAAACACAAGTCTGGATTTATTGAGAAGTAAGTATTCTTTATCAAACTGAAAAGGCTTCGCCCTACACGTCAGATTTTGTACTTTATGACAATTAAGTGACATACCTAAAACGCAAAGTTGTGTAAATAACTATTGGCACATCGTAGTTCTCTCCAGTGGTAAAATGTTGCACACTTGCTTCTCCAATCCACTTTGGACATTGGTAGAATAGTCGACATCGGCTTTGCTTGCTATATATAAAAAATAGAATAGAATAGAACTATCGGCATACAGCATGAAACAGCAGTGCAATTCTGCAGTGCGATTCTGTAAACATGTCGAAGTGAAGGCTTCGGTGAAGTGTCAATCAATGTAATCAACAGGGAATGATAACTCACTTCGTGATCACCTCACTAGGTATTACTATCGTTGTCAGAACAGGGAGCGTGCAGAAACTATAGGTGGCAGCACAGAAATGTCACTGTCAAGTATGTTTCAAGTACCTATAACATTCAAAATAGCTACGCTAGATGGCACAGTCTTCTTCGCGCACGTTCCTCTAAACTGAGCGTGCAGGAACCACAGGCGGCAGCACAGAAGCGCCAAAGTTAAGTATTCTAACCCTGAAAACTTTAAATATGCGACACTAGATGGCATAGTCAACGCCGTGCACGGTCCCTATAGACCGCCTGATCCTCACTCCGAAAGGATTCTAACTTTCTCTGTTGTAAACTACACTCAATTATTCCGGGGCATACATACTTACTAAATGATAGTGCTTTAGAAAACGATATATTATAGACATTAATAAATATAGTTTACAATTTCAATGTGTGGTTGTCTAGTTAGCTTTGTACATACCATTGTAGAGCAATCAAAGCATTTATTTCAATCAGAAAATTCGCATCGCATAACATGTCAGTTTATTGCAATTTTTTTTTTTTTACTATTAATAGGCACGCGCTTGACCACCATCTCACCTGATGGTCAGCGATGAAAAAGAATGGGCATAAAACTCCATACTCCATAGGTACCTAATATACGGAAACTGAGTCTTAACGATTCGAAGCCTAGACTAGCTAACCAGGGCGGGAAGTCTCGACATACCTTTTTTTAAGGATGAGAAATTATCGAATGACTCCTCCCGCTCTGGGTAAAGCAGAAGGGAGTGTCAGACTCTTACTGACTGAAACCCATCTGAGTTCCTCCTAAGTACCCTTTGCGTTCTAGGGCTACGGTGCCTCTTTCGAACAAAGTCCGTAGCCCCAGCAAGCTCTGGCCCTAGCGGGCCCCGTCTTCTATGCTGACATCTCTTTGAGGCGCGCATGGAACGCCGTCGACCCGGGCCTGGTTCTGATAGGTCTCGGCATACCTAGTTACCAATCATCTACCGACCGAATCGTTTAAGCCGATCGATCGAATAACTTGATTGTCTTAAAATGATATTGTGTTGTGTCATCTATCTTTTCTGTAACTTATGTAGTGTAGGTAAATAAGACAGAGTATTCTGTTACTACCATTTAACAATTTCTGCCTTCTCACTCACCATCTTCCAAACCCATAGACTAGAAGAGTACCTGGCCGCCCAGTACTCTAACGCCTGGAACGTGGAGAAGAAGATCGTGAAGGAGTACTCTTCGCACGTGGGCAGCAGCGAGCTGGAGGCCAAGTTCCTGTACATCAAGACTGCCAGAGCCATGCCTACGTATGGTGTCACCTTCTTTTTGGTCAAGGTATGGTATTTTTCCGAAGGATCGCCTAGCAGATGTGTGGGTAACTTTCATCCAAGCCCAAATTTTCACCAAAAACCGGAAAGGTGTACCAGAACAAAAAAGAAAACGGGACAATGCAAGCGACGGATTTTGCCCGACTACGGCAACGCTAAAAGGAAGGGTCATGCTTTTAAAAGTCTATTTATGTCAGTCTATGTATGTTTGTATTTGTCGTAGGTGTGTGCCACGGTGGTGCCGAAACTAATCAGCTGTTTTTAATGATTAAAGTATGTTCCACGCGGATGTAATCCAGCGTCATCCAAGGTGACCTTGTTTGTTACCATCCTTGTAGACGGCAGATGTAATCTGAATTCGAATAAAATTCGCAGATGTAAACCAAGTTCGTTGGATTACATTCATGTGGAACATGCTTTAGTGGTCAGTTATCAGTATCACATATCTACACTCTACTTGACTTCTTGGAGAGGTCAAATAGAGTGTGAGAGAGAGATTTTTTTTTTTAATTTTTACTGATATCAACATTTTTCCTGTTAAAACCTTAATTCTGTCGTAGGAAAAACAAAAAGACAAGAAGAAGCTAGTTCCCCGGCTGCTGGGCATCAACGCGGAGGCCATCCTGCGGCTCGACGAGGTCACCAAGGAGATCCTGCAGCAGTGGCCGCTCACGCACGTCAAGACATACCACGCGGGCAAGTCGCAGACCTTCACGCTCAACTTCGGGGACTACAGGTTTGTGTAAAAAACCATTATGTACAATAATACAGGAGAAACAAGAAGAAGCGTGTCACACAGAGCTCACCAAGGAGATCCTGCAGCAGTGGCCGCTCACGCACGTCAAGACATACCACGCGGGCAAGTCGCAGACCTTCACGCTCAACTTCGGGGACTACAGGTTTGTGTACAAAACCATTATGTACAATAATACAGGAGAAACAAGAAGAAGCGTGTCACACAGAGCTCACCAAGGAGATCCTGCAGCAGTGGCCGCTCACGCACGTCAAGACATACCACGCGGGCAAGTCGCAGACCTTCACGCTCAACTTCGGGGACTACAGGTTTGTGTACAAAACCATTATGTACAATAATACAGGAGAAACAAGAAGAAGCGTGTCACACAGAGCTCACCAAGGAGATCCTGCAGCAGTGGCCGCTCACGCACGTCAAGACATACCACGCGGGCAAGTCGCAGACCTTCACGCTCAACTTCGGGGACTACAGGTTTGTGTACAAAACCATTATGTACAATAATACAGGAGAAACAAGAAGAAGCGTGTCACACAGAGCTCACCAAGGAGATCCTGCAGCAGTGGCCGCTCACGCACGTCAAGACATACCACGCGGGCAAGTCGCAGACCTTCACGCTCAACTTCGGGGACTACAGGTTTGTGTACAAAACCATTATGTACAATAATACAGGAGAAACAAGAAGAAGCGTGTCACACAGAGCTCACCAAGGAGGCCCTGCAGCAGTAGTCGCTCACGCACGTCAAGACATACCACGCGGGCAAGTCGCAGACCTTCACGAGCAACTCGCAGACTACAGGTTTGTGTAATACCTATAAACGAGCAATTCTTGTATATACAGGTCTTGAGACTACAGGTTTGTTTCACTGACTTATTTTCAGGTAAAGTAGTGTTTAAAGCAGAATTTGTACTTATTTAATAATCTGCCAGGTGAGTACGCGAGTATGGAAAATTTTGAAAAAAGAAACGGGCTTGTAACGGTATCGATCCCGCCACAAGAAAAAATAACGAAGCAAAATTTGTAACGGCAACAACAATGCAGCGCCATCTATCTCTTCAGAGACGAACTACTGAATTAAATTCTGCATGGCGGTATAAGTTTTCCGTGCGATTTAAACATATATGACAGGTCGAATATCAATTATCGTGCACTTGCCCACCGGACACAACAACCGTCCGGTCGGAGGATCCTCTCTTTTCTATATAGGCTTACGGGTTTTTACACCCCGTACCGCATACACCTCTCTATAGGCCTTTAAGATGCCTACTACCTACTAGGGATCCTCCCTAAAAAGGAGTTGGATATTGGACTTGAAACAAGTACTTAAGTAAGGTTTGGGCTAAACCATTTATTCTTCGGAAACTAATGGGGCTCGTTTCACAATGTCAACTGTATTGCAACGATTTGCAGTTGGCACAAAACTGGTATTGGCCTTTCACCACTTCATTTCTGCGTTGAACATTATTTGTATTGCTTTATCGATTTGAATATGTATACCAAACAGGACACGAGAATTTCACTTTTAATCTCTCATTTCCCCAGTGACAAAGAATACAGCGTCAAGACTCAAGACTGCCACCGCATCCGGGACATCCTGGAGGGCTACATCGACATCATCCGGCGGCGCATGCTGGCCAAGCCTAGCGTGGACCCTGGAGAGTCCATGGTCATCTGCCACGACAACGTGCAGACGGGCAAGTACGTGACACCAAGGGCGTAGATATAGCTTTTACACAGCCGGTGTTTGAATGCCCAGAAAAAAACAACGATAAACTAGTTTTCGCCCGGATTTCACGCAGGCAGAATTCTGAAAGCCAATCTCATTTGAAGAGCTAAGTTTATGCTACTATTATAAAGCTGAAGAGTTTGTTTGTTTTATTGAACGCGCTTATCTCAGGAACTACTGGCTCGAATTGGAAAAACCTAGTTCGAATTGGAAAATTTTGTGTTGGATTGTCAATTTATATAGGAAGGCTATAGGCTATATAACATCACGCTACGGCCAATAAACTTGTGACGCAGACGAAGTTGCGGGGGTCGGCTAGCCATTATAGGTACCTATATAAAGGTGCACTACACCAAATTGTCTATTTCAGGAGTCATCTCATCGAGATGTGTGGAGCTAGCAATCCGACTAAGTTAGTGACGGAATCCTTTGTCGGTCCCAGTAAGCTGATGACTTGTGATCAAGGTAAGTACTGTGGCCTTAGTGCGAGTTTTTTATTAAAGTTCTCGATTGCGTCAGCGTAAGCGTCAATTTGTATTGAAACTGGATAAGCGCCGTCTGGTGACAATAACGGAAAACCTTTTTTTTTCTATACAATTTGACATAAGCGAACGTTTACGATCGAGTGCATCAAAAAACTTACACTAAGCCCTCTGATCTTAATGTAGTTAAGCATCTCAACAGTCATTACCTTTTTTGCCACATTATTAATATTTTGCTTAAGATGGGTTGGCTCTTGACTCTGTCAGAGGTGACAGAGACAAAGTCGACGATGGAGTGAGCTTTTGATAGGCACGCGTTTGACCACTATCTCACCTGATGGTAAGCGATGATGCGGTCGAAGATGGAGCACGCCTGCCTAGAAGTAACCTATTCACTCTTGACTTAAAGACTCCCAGTTTGTAGCTAACAGGAAACACAGACTCTGGCAGAGAATTCCACTCCTTACCCAGAATCAGCCTGTTCACTCTAGCTTTGAAGACATTAGGGTTGAATGTGTTCGGTAACACAGACGCAGGTAGAGAGTACTGCTGCGCGAAATTTAGCCATCGTCCCATTGGTATTCTTTAGGACCTAGGTGGACCTAGGTTGTAGACTTTGGAACTTTTTAGGGCATTGAGTCTATCTATGACCTTAAGCCTTGTCTCCAAGTAGAGTGATGACAATCTGGTCACATTTAACGCCACAAATAAAAAGAATTAAAAAAAAATTACCATGGCTACTCAAATTTTGCCTTACGATTTGTTCCTCCGTTCCTATGAATGTTACTTGCAGCCCGGAGAAAATAAACTTTTTATTTTCATAAACTTTTAATTAACAAATTCACAGTACCAGGCCCGGGGCCAATCCCTACTTTTAAGTGAACTGACAAAAGAAACGGAAGATATAAATATGAATTATGCGGTTCAATTTCCAACCAGGTTCCCAAGCTCAATCCGGCACGATGATAACGACGGTGCAACAGATTGTGGTCACGGACCATCTACAGAACCAGCAACATGCATTGGTAAGTAATTATTAAGTTTTCTTAGATTTTAACCAGCCTGTAATTTTCCTACAGGAGGATCATAAGCCTCCTCTATGCGAGAGGGTTTAGGTATGTTTAAGGAGCGTTTAAGTATTTCGTAACGAATTTGGGGGGAAACGTTTTCTTGTAAAACGTTACGATGCATCACAGTTTTTGAACTACGCGTTACGTAACAGTACTAAAGGTATTTTAGCGACTTTCCGGTACTTTACGCAACATAATTGTAACTTTTAGGTAAAAATGGGTACAGAAAACGTTACGGCGCGTTACATTGGAGGAGGAGGGGTGTCAAAAATCCCAAAAATTGCGTTAAGTAATACTTGAACGCTCTTACACATTGTCACGGTACACACCGGTCTTCGATTTTTAGTCAATGTTAGTGTACTTTTCTTAATTACTCTGTTGCGGTGTCAATGCCGCCACAAGAAAAACCACCGTAGCAAAACTCTACGTTGCACCAAAAAAATCGCAACGCCAGCTATCCAACAAACAGAGTTTATCCTGCGATTTGAACATATACAACAGTCCGAATATCAACTATCGGGGCAGTTGCCCGCCAGACACAATAACCGTCTGGTCGGAGGATCCTCCCTTGTCAATGAAGGTTTGTGGGATTTTACTCCCTGTTCCGCATACCATAAAAATCCGCGGCAATATTGGAAAAAACACACTTTTTAAAGAGCTTCTAACAGAAACAAGTAGTGCGTTTGTAATAGCGAAGAACGAATTAAATATATTCTTCTCAAAAAATATTACAATGACGGCTTCTTGTTTGCAGAAAGGTGAGATGCCTCTCCGTGGTGACATGTCGCAGGACTGCATCAGGAAACTGAACCGAATGAACTCCAACTCCGTCAAGATAGTTGGACTGCTCACAGGTAACTAACCCAAGATTAAATGTTGAACAGGCAGGGTATTTTCCTGTGTCTATCTTTGTAAATCACTTAATACGAAACAATAAATAACACTAGGAAAACCATTTTCTAAAGGAAGAGTCAAAATTGAAATACACACACACACACAATTAAAATATACATTTTATATTTTTAATATAAAATATATATATATTATTGAGATATTTGTGCCATCTTATGTTGTTGAGCTGATGATGGAAGGTATAAGTCAGGATCTGATGATGGGATCCCGTGAAAAATGTTTGTTCAGCGATATTTTCGCCAATTGTTAACTTTTCGCCAATTCTTTTTATGTTTGGAAGAGTATTTTCCCGGACTGGTCCCATTTTAATTTGGTGAAGATCTGATGAAAAACTTCGGAGGTAGGCAACGGAACTCTACAGTAAATGATAGCAAATGGATCGGGATATCTGAAATTACATGTCTGTTGATTGTTTACACCAGTTCATAACATAACACCACGTTGGTACGCTGTGCTTGTGGTTCCACTTTTTAGTGATACGCAGGTACCGCTAAAAAGTATACGTCATTGAATTCATTATAATGATGGTGATTGGGTTGCACGAATAACGTAATAACTAATTAAGAAATATAATCCTGACCTGACGGCTGACTGTTATAAATTCTCGCTGTAGAATAACTTTAATTTCGGAAGTCGATGTCAAAAACCCAAAAAATGCCAAAAACACCGACTTCCGAGTTTAAAGTCATTTTATACTTTGTAGTATTTTGTTTTTGGAAGTCGGTTTAATTTTTTTGTAAAAAAGATTTTTTCTTTCATTCCGTTCAAAAAAATCTAACTACGTACACTTGAAATAAAAATAAAAACTCGGTTAACTAAATAATGGCATAGTTTGCATTTCAAATATTGATATGAGGAAGAGTAGGGGCGTCGTGGAAACTTCTCTTGTACGCGTGTAGTGACGTCACAATGACATGTCAGTACTTGCATCCTTTTTGCGTTATTTGACAGCTTCCCCTTCCACTTATAGATGGGCAATCCACCCAGTGCTTTGATAAAACACCCGATAGACAATTCTCTTCATTTTCTGGGTGTTTATCGGGTGTTTCACCAAATCACCGGGTTTAAAACGGGTGGATTGCCCATCTATACTTCCACGAGATTTAAAAGGTTTCTAGTAAAACATCACGAGGAGAATAATATCATAAATATGAAAGTTTGTTTCTTTGGTTCTAATCTCACGAATTAAATAACTATTTCGAGATCAAGCTTTACCTGATTGACAAATCTCACAAAGTGAGCTTTATTGCACACAACATAAAGGTCTAACGTTTGACATAATTTGATACTCACCTCGGATTCCGCTGTCGAGACACGGAAATGTTGTAACAGAATAGCACTAGTGGTTCGAATTGAAAATATATTTTAGTGTTGGATAGCCCATTTATCGAGGAAGACCAATAGGAGCGGAACATTAATGTAAAATGTATAATCCTTTATTTTTCCATCAGATCCCACTGACACCCACGTGAAGGACGCTCAGCAGATCGTACGAAATATGCAGGAAGACTTCCCAGTTGTCGAGAAAGGTGAGAAAGTTGCTCGGATTCAGACACCAGTCAATCTACCATCTTATTATGCCTATTCGCCAATTTTTTGGGGGCGGCTTCCAGTCCCGCCGGATTTAGCCGAGTACCAGTATTATACATGAAGCGAATGCCTATTGACTGTCTATCTGCCGTATGGTGTCGGCCGGTACCGTCTGGTGCTGTAAAAGAATAATACCATCCCATCACTTCCCGTGGGTGTCGTAAGAGGCGATTAAGGGACTCACCAGAGAATGGGGAGTAGCGTTCTCTGTAAAACTCAACAACATACACTGCGATCGCCGACCCACCTGCCAAGCGTGGCGATTGTAGCCAACCCAATATCTAGGTGGAGGCATGTGTCCAGAAGTGGACTTCTTTCAGCTGAGGTGATGTTTGGTGTGGTGACTGTCAATCTGACCTCCAGAACCCAGTAACTGGTTTATACGATAGGTACTCTTTGGTTAAGCTGGTGTCAGTTTTTAGGGTCCTTACCAAAAGGGTAACCAACGGAACCCTATTACTAAGCCTCCGCTGCCCGTCCGTCCATCCGTCCGTCTGTCTGTCAGCGGGCTGTATCTTTATAACCGTAATAGGTAGACAGTTAATATTTTCACAGGTTGTTAATTCTTATTGCCGCTATAACAACAAAGTAATAATAGTACAAATAGTAATAGTTTATTTCAAAATTTGATTGCAAAGATAACAAATGTTGCATTTACATATTTTTACATTCAATAACAAATGCAATAAAAACGGGTGAAGTACTGTTCTCCTGGCTAGACTAAAATTCAGCCTGTGTTAAGGAGAGATAGGCCAATAATAAAAATGAAAGTTTTTAGCGCGGAACCCTTCGTGTGCGAGTCCGGCTCGCACTTGGCAGGTTTTTTTACTGGCTTTTGACTATCCGTAACGACTGTCAAAGATAATGATAGCCGGGTGCAACGGCTTAGCGTGCTTTCTAAGGCAAGGAGGGTATTATTAATGGACGTGGTTATTCTGACTAGGTGTGAAAGAGACAGCAAATAAGCAAGCCATTGAAGACGCAAAGAAGATGCTTCTGGACGAGCTTCAAGATCTGAACAACTTCATGAACAAGTTGAATGGATCTTTGGAGGCGGGGAAAGTCGTGAGTTGCATTCATTACAAAATCTATACTTAATAATATAAAGCTGAAGAGTTTGTTTGTTTGCTTGAACGCGCTAATCTCAGGAACTACTGGTCCGATTTGAAAGCTATAGGCTATATATCATCACGCTAAGTCCAATAACAGCGGAGCAGTAATGAAAATTGTGACGCAGACGAAGTTGGGCGGTTCAACTAGTATGAAATAATATGTATGTATAGACACGGTGAAATTTTAGTGGTCTTACAAAAACAGCCCACTTCATCTATCCAATGACTGCATGTACACATTCATTAAAAAAAAAATGATATTTCATGAACAGTTGAGTTTTGAATAAAGTGAAAATGTTATTCATTATCATGACGCATGAAGTGGTTTGAAACACACAGGAGCCAGCGCAGTCTGAGCCTTGTGTTCCAAAGACGGCGCGGAATGAAACGGTGGCATTGTTTTGATACGTAAACATTAGTAACAGGGTGTTTCATAATTCTAATGCAATATTTATTTCAAGGTCAACAAATAAGGGAAAAAAGGTGCAGAGATAGAGTTAATGGTTTTTTAAGAAGTGGAAAAATATATACCTATATTTTTTTTTTTCTACATGTAGTTTTGGATTTACCGTCAGTTTAATGTGTGAATTTTTGCAATAATCAATACTTTCATGTGTTTGGTTTTCTTACTTATCGGTACATTTCTAAAAATCTATTTAATAATGGATGTCTATCATACTAAATTCTTAAGTTCAATGAAAAATTTGGAAATACCGGCGAGGGTTTTATTTGTTGAGGTCACTAAAAACTTACTCGGAAATCACAATTCAAATAACTACTCTAACATTGTAAATGACGTGCTAGAGAACATTTAAGAACTTAGGATGTAAGTAGTATGTCCATCAAAGTGCACTACTTCCAGTCATATTGCCCCTTGTTCTTTGCTATGGGTTCCAAGATTCTCTGAGAATTGATCAAGATGACTGTGTGTGTAAATCCAAAATTACATGTAGGAAGTCAAAATTTTTGGTAGGAATGTAATCAGTATGCGGTCCTAACTTAAAAAAAATACAGTTTCTTGGCATCAAAACTAGTGTTGACCAGTGTTATCATATTGTATAAAAAAAAAATCGCGCCTAGAGGTACTGTCGGGTACATTAAGTGGGCCGCCTTTATAAGGACTAAAATAAAATGGCATCGTTTTTATATGATTTGTGTTACATGGATCAGTTGGCCCAAAAACCGTTGTTCTATCCATTTTTTTTTCAGTTTATACAAAAATACCATAGAGAACGTTTGAAAAAAAAAATACATTTCGTTATATGAATTAAGTTTCAAATTGAGTATGAGCGTTTGTCCCGCTCTTACGCCTAAATCGCTGAACCAATTTTGATGAATTTCGGTACAGAGATAGATGAGACCCTGAAAACCGTTGCAGGCTACTTTATTTTGCGAAAATCAATACCAACGCCAGCAAAGCCGCCAGAGACACATAGTAACTACATACTCACTACATATTATAAAACAAAGTCCTCCGCCGCGTCTGTCTGTCTGTTCGCGATAAACTCAAAAACTACTGCACCGATTTTCATGCTGTTTTCACCAATGGACAGAGTGGTTCTCGAGGAAGGTTTTAGTACATAATTTGTCGAAAAAAAAATCAAGTCAAGTCAATATCAAAACGTTTATTTCAATCAGGCCATTAAACAGCACTTTTGAACGTCATCATTTACATTTAAAATAATATAGTGACTCTACTGTCCATTCGGATGGGTAGAGTAATAGGGATCCTTAAGAAAATTGCAGTGCGGACGAACTGCCAGTACTAAATAAATTTATTGTTTTTAGAACCCCAGCGACGCGAAGGACGCTGCGGAGAGTATCGCCGACTTGACCACTCAGATGTACTTCTCTTTGAGTCCCAAGACGCAACGACGCAACGACTTCCTCAGGGTATGAGTTCCTACCAGAAATGTTTTTTTTTGTGTTAATGACCTCTATCTCACCTGAGGGTAAACGATGATGTGGTCAAAGATGGAGCACGCTTGCCTAGAAGTAACCTATTCACTCTTGACTTAAAGATTCCCAGGTATCTATCAGTCCATCCAAAGATGGTCTGATAGATATCGCTGTCAGCGTAAAGACCGCCATTGTACCCTTACTATTAAGAATATCTGGTGCTGAAGTAGTTGTTTTATACAGTACAACTATTTTCTTAATGTCCCTCGGCAAACTTCGTGTTTCGTCAGTCGTCGGATATCTATCAGTTGTCCTTTGCACTTGGTGCAGACCGGACGTTCTCAATCAACTTGGAAGTATATAGAGTCATCTGCCTAGCGTTTTCCCAACTGTATTGGGGTCGGCTTCCAGTCAAACCGGATAAAGATGAATACCAGTGTTTTACGTGGAGCGGCTGCCTACCAGACCTCTACAACCCATTAATGGGTAACGTGGTACTTCTTGGCTAGACTGCAGTCAGATTTACTGGCTTCTGACAATTCGTAACGACTGCCAAAGTTCTACAAATGACAGCCGGGACCAACAGCTTAACGTGTTTTCCGAGGCACGGAGGAAACTCGTTATGTTAAGATTCTTGACGATCGACCTGGCGGCTGTTATTCTTTAGCCTCGAGCTCCTCAGGAAGTATATAGTGTAACGTACTTAATTTATTTAAGTACTAAACATTGGAAAAATATTGTTTGTATTCGTAAATGCGATGATTGCCGAGGGCACATTAAGAAAATAGTTGTTGTTCTTGTACATTCGTTCTACTTATCCACCTTTTTTTTTCTTTTTGACGTGATATTTTCTTACAAATCGATGCATGCCGGCTGCACGCACAAAAAAGTGTCACGTGTCCGCCTGAGCGGAACAAGCGATAGAGAGGGACGATCGGCCTAAGCGTTCGGCTTGTTTGTCTAGATTTTTTTTTTATTTGAGGTAGGTTTGCTTTTGACTCTAGTGTAGGTCAGAGATGAGAGAAACAAAGTCTATGATGGAGCGAATGCCTGTTCACTCTAACTTGGAAGGGATTACCTATCTCTTCCAAGGTCCCCAGCGAATCAGCCTTCATGATTTGTTATGATTGCAGCGATCTCGCAAGAGCTTCAGAGATGGCGAGAAGACGGAGCAGACCATCAGAAGAGCCTCCTTCGTGGCAGCTGCTACCACCGCGCTGCATTCAGTGGACACTGCTGCACAGGCTCTGAATGAGGTAACACGGGGTTCTAGCTATATGAGTTAGACAGTGTGCTATATCAATATCTATACTAATACATAAAGCTGAAGAGTTTGTTTGTTTACTTGAACGCGCTAATCTCAGGAACTGCTAGTCCGATCTGAAAAATTCTTTCAGTGTTCGATAGCCCATTTATCGAGGAAGGCTATAGGCTATAGGATATATCATCACGCTAAGACCAATAGGGGCGGAGCAGTAATGGAAATTGTGACGCAGACGAAGTTGCGCGCGTCAACTTGTGTTATATAAAATTCTTACGTTACTGAGTGATTGAGTGACTGAGTGTTTGACTCACAGACAACGTACAACCGCAACCACTTTTTTTTTACTATTGATAGGCACGCGTTTGACCACTATCTCACCTGATGGTAAGCGATGATGTGGTCGAAGATGGAGCACGCTTGCCTAGAACGCCACTGGTCGTAGGCAGTCGATTTTTTTTTGCGATTTCGGTGTTCTTTCATAGTGAGTGTTGATTCATAACGATGAGTTCAATGACCCCTACGAGGTCTGTTACTCGTTGTATATTTTTTCTTAATATGTTAGAAACTTATGACCACCGCTTAAGGTGGAAGCGCCAGGGTAGCCTGCGAAATTCAAATATTTTATGTTTTTTTGCAATTTTAATGACTTTTTCATGAAATAACCATTCAATAGGGCTTCATGAACTTAGAGGGCTATATTGATGATTAAAATAGTTATAATTCTTTAGACAAATACGCGTTACGGTCGCGAATCGTATTTTGTTTAACAAACACTTCACACTGACCGGCAAATTGCAAAAAACATAAAATATTTGAATTTCGCGGGCTACCCTGGCGCTTCCACCTTAAATTTCACCGTTCTTTTCTCACAAGACTCTGTTTCGTTTATCCAGGACTATAAGGGATCTAAGCCGGACGAGGAACAGCAGAGGAAGCTCGAGAGAGCCCTAGAGGACAAAGTGGGCAAGCTCAACGCGGCTATCGCGCTATACCTTATGGCTCATTCTGGTGAGTGCGGTCTGTGTTAACTTGCATATGCTTTCAAGCAAGTTTATGGGTTTGGTTTCAACGCCGATGAAAAAGAAGAAGACTGTTTTTTTATTAGAACATAAAAATCCGTAAAATCCTCTTGAAGTTCTGAGTTGATCAAAGTCAAAGTCAAGTCAATTTATTCAAATTAGGCTGAGTGCCAGCACTTTGTGCAAGTTTTTTTTTTTTGTTGTGGGTTTGCTCTTTACCCTAGTCTAGGTCAGAGATGACAGAGACAAAGTCTACGATGGAGCTCGCTCCATCATATATATATAACTATAATTGTCATATTGATGAATTGTGAATTGTTTCAGATCCAGACAACATCGACTATTCAGCCGCTATTAACTCTATGAATGCCATCAATGAGCTGATGCCAGAGATAGCGAAAGGTACACACTATGTTCTTCTTCTTTTCGAGTCAATAGACTCTACTGCTTTTTCTCGGCCAATACATGAGTAAAAGTACGGTCAAAGTGGCTAGCTTTGATGCCCTAAAAACAAATGTATGGTTACATTAATTTGACCAAAAATGGCCTTATAACTAAAAAAGTAAACTGGAGGATACATTTTATTGGTTCCCTTCGTAACTATGACCCCGACTGACTTATCTTCTACTTCTAGATGGGCAGATGCTCGCCAGCACCAAGGAGCCAGCAGCCCGCAAGGAGCTAGAGGAGGAGATGCGCGCGCTGTGCGACGCCACCAAGAAGGTCTGCAGCATGACTGGCGACCAGAACCATGAGGTCAGTATAGGGTTGCCAATATTTTTTAGAAGAAATGGAGTGTATATCTGAATTCGGAGAGAGATAGAAAGAGGTAAGTATAAATAGAGATATAATAAAAAAATAAAAAAAATATTTCAAATTGATATTCCTGTGAATTCACTTACGTCAATAATATAGATTTTCGTAATAAAAGTAATTTATAACCGTTTCCAGAGGTACAGTGAGCGATCCTTTAAACCAGTGGTTCCGAACCTGGGGGTAATTACCCCCGCGGGGGTAAATCAGCTATTCTGTAGGGGTAACAAAGAATCCAAATTATTAAGACCTAATCTAATAAAATACGTTTTTTTGCCTACCGCCGTGTCGTCATTGTCACCCTGTCATTATGGGTGGGCGATGTTAAGAAAAAACACCGACATATTTACATCGATGGTTAAAATTTTTAACCAACGAACTATCGATGTTTTATTAAGAATATCGATACATCGATTAGTAACATCGACTGTGTCAATAGGCGCAGAAATTCAAAATCTGTGCAATTCGTGATCACAGAATATGATTAATTGATTTGTGAATAATGAAGATATTTGGATTTGCTTGTATTGTTTGTAACATTTTAAGATCAGGGTAAAATCAGTTTTCCTAATACGTGACTGGGGTAACAATATTGAAAAGGTTAGGAACCACTGCTTTAAGCCCTGTAGGCAGACAGCGTCAACATTTACCAAAACGAAAATTCGATGCCAGTTTAATTAAAACAATGCTAACAACTGCTTATAAAGCTGCTAATTTCTATATAAAATGATCCTTCGCTGTAGCTGCCAACCTATTATTTCTGTTACTGGCTTCAATTATTTTTTAATCCCAAATTCATACAGTCATTAACTTCTCGCCGCGTGGCATGGCATGTATTTAACATGCCATTTTATAACCATAGATTATTACCAGACTATTGGCTTGCCGCTGGTGAGTGATGATTGCTGATGATTCACGCCTGTATTTTCAGAAAATGCAACAAGCATCCAATGAGTACGCGGATGTCGCGGGCAAGTTGCTGTACAAGTTCGCGCGGGGAACTAACGCGGATAAGGAGAATGAGGTACGTACATACAGTCTTGGACTTTGTCTTCTCTTATTCTTCTTCCCCTCGCTCGTCATCTAAATAACTGTGGTGTTATCTTAGGTGAAGTAATTTCTTAGAGTATAGTGTTGCTGTGATAGCCTGAACTACAGTTAATCCTAAGGTTTCCCAGTAATACTTAAGTAGTGCCCAAGAACTCCACGACCACATCCCACCGGCCCCCTTCTATCATCGGACATCCAGACGCACTGCGTCTTACCATCCCTACCTTGAGGCTATTCCACCAATTCGCACTAAGCGTTTTCAAACGTCTTTTATAATGCGCACAGCAAAGAAGTGTAACTCTCTGCCTGCGTCTATGTTTCCAAAAGCTTACAACACTAATCTCTTCAAAGTTAGAGTGAACAGGCTCCTTCTGGGTAGTCTCGCTCCATCGTAGACTTTGTCTCTGTCATCTCTGACATAGACTAGAGTCAAGAGCAAACCCATTACAAATAATAATAAAAAAGTAGTAAAGTCCCAAATAAGCAACTATCATAGAACAGTTCGGACTTTTAATAGCAACACTTAGTAAATATTAGAATTAGCTACTAAAACTTAGGATTAATCTCTATCAAGCTTAAGCATAAGAATAATTGATTGCGTAATTGTCTGCCTACAATCCGCGCAATCTGTGTGCGTTTGCAGTAAAATATCCAAATTTATATTAAGACTGTTCTTTCGAAAAAAGCTTAAAACAGCGTGCAGATGAAGCAGCTCTTCGTCTGCACTAACAGAGAAGTTACATAATTATGAAAAAAATATTTAGTAATCTAAATTATATGATTCATAATTTGGTTTAGCCAGAATTTGTCTATCGGTATAAGAAAAAAACAAGCACCGAATCACCTCCAAATCGTTGAGATTTCATCTCAATTTAATCCATAATTTTTTATCAAAAGAGCTTAAAAATAATACTACTGCCTATTGCAGCCTTTGTGTACTGCTTTGCAATACAAACGAAAACAATTTGGTATTTGTTACTTCTTAAAAACATGTATTATTTTTACTATTAAAAATATAAATATGCGGGTGCAGAGTGGCGCGTACCCCTCGGTAGTTAGCTCCGTTTGTATAATAATAAAAAAAAACATGGTCATTGGCATGAATACAAGCCTTAATCAGTCGTTACGTGTTTTGTCTAATTTTCCTACTTATTTCCGGGTGAATCAAATAAAAGTTGGTTGGTTGGTGATTTTGTAAACGCTAATATGATTAATTTTACACAAATCTTGAGTTTGGGAATATCAAAGTGGTTGGTCTCAAGCTTTTTGAAATAGGACTACAGTACTCCCAAACACTGCAGCTCCTCCACGAGATCCAGAATAAACAGTGGCGACCACCAGAAAAACGCCGAGTTCCGGAAGCTCGAAGAGTCCCGGAGAAACGAATCAAGTGTTTTTGGTCCCTTAACAAACTAGTCTACAGCTTAGTCCTTTTGATTTCATCTTACTTCTTCCTAATATAAAATACGAAAGTTTGAATGGATGGATATGGATGTTTGTATGTTACTCAATCGTGCTGGAACTGCTGACGGCTGAACGGATCTTTTTTTTTTTACTTTTAATAGGCACACGTTTGACCACTATCTCACCTGATGGTAAGCGAAGATGTGGTCGAAGATGGAGCACGCTTGCCTAGAAGTAACCTATTCACTCTTAAAAAAAATATATATATATTTTTATTTCAGACTTTCTTGGTCCATAATATTGTTAGTAGAAAGACTTACACGAAACTATGTTAGGTACATTTAAAAAAAAAACTAAATTAATTTAAGTATTTGCCGCCCTCTGGGGCCCCGGGCAAACGCACTTGTGCTTGAACCCAGTGCCCCAGAAGGGGGCTGTCCAGCTTGTGGCTGAGCACGTTCAGATAGTGTTGGCGCTCCCACGCGTGCGGAACATCAGCGAAGCGATACGACGCCGCAGCACAGTGTGAAACCCGCCTGTGTGCGCGTGCGCAAACATCGCAGACGCACTACGATAGCGTGGGAGCCCCACCTGCACCCTGAACTCGTTATTATATTGTATTCGGAGAGCGTTGATGGCCCGCTGAGAGTAGCTGACCCACAGATTGCAGGTGTAGAGAGTTTGGCAAAATGCTTTAAAAAGATTAATTTTTACCTCTAAACTACACCTCGCAAATCTGCGTGCCAACATGTTACAGCGGACCGCCATCGCTCTCCTCTCCCTGTCAATGTCTCCATCGTCTTTTAAATCCTCGGTAACCACATGGCCGATGTATTTAAACTCTCTCACTCTTCGAAGAGCGACAGCGTTAAGCAGCACAGGTGCCACATCCCTCAGTTTACGTCCCCTGGCTTGAAAAACCAAGACTCCCAGGTTGTAGCTATCAGGAAACATAGACTCCGGCAGGGAATTCCACTCATTAGATTCATTTCATCTGAATGAAATTTGGCATAGAGTTATATTATAGTCTTATATAGCACATAAACTACTTTTTATCCCGGGAGTATGCTTCCTTAGGATGCTTTCGAACAAAAAAGCGGGCCAAGCCGCTGGCAGAAGCAAGTTGCCTAATAAAATCTGTATTTTTCTCCCTCAGATCGTCCAGCTAGCCAAGGACGTCGGAGCCAAGGTGTCCCGCCTGCTGGTGACTGCCAACGAGTTGACCTGCCAGGCCTCCTCGCACCCTGCAGCAGGAAAGGTGGACGATGCAGGAGTGCGCGTGGCAGGCGCGGCCAGGGACCTGCTGCACAGTGCAGAAGTAAGCAAAGGATCCTGGTAGACCTTTCAGCAACATCTGAAATTCCGTCGAAAGACGAACATTGCTGACCTTAGTCCTCCTCTCTCTCAGATATTCGAGGCTACTTCAAGTCTACGTAACCACGTTCAGTGAACCGTACCGAACATTTGCAAATGAATTTAGACTATAATACACAAACATATTTATGAGGAAGTTTTAAATAGTAGTTTTGTACTTCCGGCTACTACGACGACTACTTCGATTCCGACTGTATATATTTTTTTTTACATTTACTGAGAGTGAGGTCGCTACCAGATATCTTCTTTTACAAGAAGATATCTCTTTCATCAACCGAAACAACAACTACTACATCGGTATCTGATTCAAGAAAGCCGGTCAACGGTAATTTTTTTTAATTTTTCGTCAAAAGTCGAAAACCATGCAACATTAAAAAAATATTGAGATTGTGCAAATAGCGGTCTTTTATATGATACTTTACATGCCCTTGTAGACCCAGTTCGAATTTTTAAGACCCCCTTTTCTTTCCCTGTAGCAAAAAAACAAAAAAAAGAATATTTTTATCTCTTTTTATTTGCAAAATATTTGGGCAAACTAAAACTATTCCAAGCTGGAAATCTCAAGAACTACTGTTCTTGAGATTTCCAGCTGGTACAGACGCACAGACTGTGTCGCACTATAAGGGTCCCTTTTTACCATTTTGGTACGGAACCCTAAAAATGAAGCTCTCCTTATCCATTTTTCCCAGTCTATAAACTGAAGTCATCTTCCAGAGTCTTCTCCCAACTTTCTTTAAAAACTCATTTCAAATTAATTTGATCATATTCTCTTTCATCACCACAAACGTCTTTCCTCAGTTAACAGCCCCAGCGATCCAGGAGCCTCACTGCCAGAGCGCCCTAACAGCCGCAGCTGCCAACCTGTCCTCCTCCGTCAACCAGCTGGAGAGCACCTGGAGGCCGCTGGTGGAGGACCCCACGAGGCAGCACATGGCAGACCTGCTGCACACCAGGAAGAACGACGTCCTAAAGGCGCTGGAGAGGCTTAAGGATGCTTATGCTAACATGGAAAGTGAGTTATAAGGTCAAAAGTGAACTTCGAAGTATCCCGAGGATTTATTTATTTACTAGCTGATCCGCGCGGCTTCACTCCCGTCAACTGGCTGCCCTACCTACCCTACTACCTACCTACCTACCCCACCCTACCCTACCCTACCCTACATACCTCCCTACCTTTTATTGTTTTCGGGGGGAAACATTCAAAAGGCGCCTGGACTTTTGGGGTAAAGACCAAGGAGTGTAAGATTTGTTGCCGAACTGCTGCGAACTAGGGAGAACGACGTCTTGTACGCACTGGAGAGGCTAGGGGATGCTTATAACATGCTAGTTGACCCGCGCAACTTTGTCTGCTCCGCCCCTATTGGTCTTAGCGTGATGATATATAATCTTCCTAGCCTATAATCTTCCTCAATAAATGGGCTATCTTACCCTGAAAAAATCTATCTAATCGGACCAGGAGTCCCTGAGATTAGCGCGTACAAGCAAACTAACAAACAAACTCTTCAGCTTTATTAGTATAGATTTTCCATTAGTAGCTGTCTGGAGCCAGGAAATGCGTTCACGAAGCATTTCACTCAAACGTGGTTAATCTGTAAAGTTCGTAAGGCAGAAAATCGTGTTGGAGATCAAATTTGTTTTATCACCACTAATTGTAAAACGTTGCAATGTATCATCGCGACAAAACAGTGTTTAACTTAATTTTTATATGGTACTCAGTTGCTGATTATACAGACCACGGGCTACCGCTGCAAGAGAAGAAACGACTCAAGTTCATAACGACCTTATCTGGAGCCAAGAATAAGCTGCAAGGAGTGAAGTTTGATGAGTGGAATAAGGTACGTTCAAATCGAATTAAGGCTTGTATACATGCCAATGACCTTGCATACAAAAGGAGCTAACTACACCTCTACGCGCCATCCGCTACCCGTGTTTTTTTTAATAATAAAAATAATACATATTTTTTTAAAATTACAAAACCCAATTATTGTCGTTAGTATTGCAAAGCAGTAAATATATTTTTTATACTCTTTTGATAAAAAATGAAGGAGTAAAATGGTTTCATCTCAACGATTTGGTGTTGATTTGGTGTTTTTTTTCTTATTATGCGATACCGATACATAAGTTCTGGCTAAACCAAATATCATTTAGTTTACCACTACCTATTTTTTTCAAATGTAAATGCCGACGAAAAACTGCTTCATCTGCACGCTTATATTCTTTTAAGCTTTTCTCGAGAAAGCAGCCTTAAAATAAAAATAATAATTATAATCCACTAAATCTAGAAAGATGGGAAGAAAAATATTTACTGGGACTTCCACAGATTTTGTATCGGAAACATGGCAAACCATTTTATTTACTTCTCAGATTTTGTCTAAATATCAAAAACCAGTTCTCTCAATTCTGAGGAGCTCGTGGCTAAATACCTAATAACAGCCGCACGGGTCGATCTTCAAGGTTAAGTAACGCTTGCCTTGGTTGGTCTGTGGATGGGTGACCATCTTAACATACCAAGTTTCCTCCGTGCCTCGGAAAGCACGTTAAGCCGTTGGTCCCGGCTGTCATTTGTAGATCTTTGGCAGTCGTTACGGTTTTTTAGAAGCCAGTAAATCTGACTCCAGTCTTGCCAAGAAGTACCGTGTTACCCAGTTAATGGGTTGTGGAGGTCTGGTAGGCAGCCGCTCCACGTAAAACACTGGTATTTAGCTGAATCCGGTTTGACTAGAAGCTGACCCCAATATCGTTGGGAAAAGGCTAGGCAGATGAGTTCTCTCAGTTCTATAAAACATTGTCAAAGAAAACAATCACTAATGGAAAAATATGATTGAACCACAAGGCCCCGGCGAGATTCGAACTCGCGATCTCCTGTTTACTAGACAGGCGCTTTAACCAACTAAGCCACGGCGCCGATGGACTCTTCCTGAGAAATTACTCTTTGCTCTGCACATACGTACATAATGTATAATATATACATTGTAGACGTATAACTCCGCGTCAATAGATAATATTATGTAACAAAGTAATTTTTGTTAACTAGCTTGGTGCAGTGATTGGTATGTCTTATGAAATCTATACTAATATATAAAGCTGAAGAGTTTGTTTGTTTGCTTGAACGCGCTAATCTCAGGAACTACTGGTCCGATTTGAAAAATTCTTTAGGTGATATAGGCCATTTATCGAGGAAGGTTATAGGCTATATATCATCACGCTAAGACCAATAGGAGCGGAGCAGTAATGAAAATTGTGACGCAAATGAAGTTGCGCGGGTCAACTAGTCAAAGATAAAGCAAATTCATTTGTCAAAACATGTTTACTTCACATAAATAAAATATGCTTGCAGGATGTTAGTAGAATATGAGCTAGTACAGTATACATACATTAACTGTAACAGAATAAACGTAACTTCTCTTAAGGGGTCATTGTACTCATCATTTTGATAAACTTTCAGTATGGGACCAACACTGAAATCGCAAAAAAACCGACTGTCTCATACTTTATGTGCGCATAATTCGACAAAACGATCTTGGGGTTGGCTCCATAATAAAAGCTTTCATAATGATGAGTACAATGACCCCTTAAAAGGTATTTTGTTACATGTTGTATATGCACATTAGGTATTATTGCGCATTTGACCTTTAGAACACATGCGGTATATAATACAACAGTATATTATTTCAATATTATTAAAAAATCCTCAAGTAGATACTCGTATCTTTTAAACTTTAACATCTTGTCAAACTGCATGGCTTGTTCTATTGTTCTTGACCCATCTACATCCCATCTACGTACCTACCCGTGGTACCCTCAGTGTATAAGCTTCTCTATTGTAAGGACGATCTGGTATAGAAATATTTTATGTTAAATGCACCACAATGTACCCAGCAGCCAGCGAGCAGCGCGGCCGCTCCGTCGGAACAGCAGAAGGTGGCCGCTCAGAAGCGTTTGGAGCAGAAGATGGCGCAGCTCAACGCTGCCGTCGCCGCACTTGCTGCTGCCACTGCCTGTAAGTTGCCCTATAGATCATCATCATCATCATCTTCCTGCCCTTATCCCATGTTATTTGAGGTCGGCAGAACACTTTTTTTTTTCCAATCTTGTCTATCAGCCGTCACGCTATCAGTAACTCCCTTTTTTTAATTCAAAATTCAATTACCAAAATTGATTGTGCTAAATTTAATGCACAATAATTCATCTTAGAATAACTTAAACACGCAAACTGTGTCGTGCAAAAATCGAATTATCTCATTTCTATACTTGAAATATATCCAGTCTTTTTAGGGTTCCGTATCCAAATGGTAACCAACGGAACCCTATTACTATGCCTTTGGTGCCGCATGTCCTTTCGTCTGTCTGTTAGAGGGCTGTATCTCAAGAACTGTAATAGGTCAACAGTTTAAATTTTCAGCGTGTTTCTATTGCCGCTATAACAACAAAAAATAAAGATTTTATTACATTGAAAATTAAAGGACCATACAAGAAACGTGTTTTTTTCGGTTTATGGTACGGAACACTTCCTTTGCGAGCCCGTCTCGCACCTGGCCGGTTTCAAATCTATACTTCTATACTAATATATAAAGCTGAAGAGTTTGTTTGTTTACTTGAACGCAATAATTTCAGGAACTACTGGTCCGATTTCAAAAATTTTTTCAGTGTTAGATAGTCCATTTGTCGAGGAAGGCTATAGGCTATATATTATCACGCTAATACCAATAGGAGTGGAACAGTAACGAAAATTGTGACGCAGACGAAGTTGCGCGGGTCAACTAGTTTCTTATAAACAGCAATATGTGGTCATAAATGTAACAATGGGTGATAACATTTCCTTTTATTTCTAGATCGCGAGAACTCCGACTACGAAACTGCGGAGCTGGCGATATCCACCATGACCGAACTGATGCCACAAATAGCTAAAGGTGAGGAACACTAACAACTTGTCTACCTCATTGACTAGTCTCTCTATTGGACATAAGCACAACTAGTGCTTAGGATACTAAGTTCGGACCCGGGAAGAGCAGTGTTTTTGGTTTTTAGGTTTCCTGGCTGTTTGATTGACAGAATTACAGAACACACTAGTAGTCCTAGGATTCCATTCTACCTAACTAACTACCTGGCTGCTCTACCAAACAGCCAGTTTGCTCGTAATCTACTGGACTGATTCAGTTGTAATCTATATCTATACTTACTATATATAACGCTGAAGAGTTTGTTTGTTTACTTGAACGCGCTAATCTCTGGAACTACTGGTCCGATTTGAAAAATTATTTCAGTGTTAGATACCTAGCCCATTTATCAAGGAAGGCTACATGTCATCACGCTAAGGCCAATAGGAGCGGAGCAGTAATGAAAATTGTGACGCAAACGAAGTTGCGCGGGAAAGCTAGTTTTGTATATAATAATATGTGAAATTTCGTGTTCCAAGCACGGACGTGTAACGAAAATTCATTAATTTGACAAATTGATGTGTTCACTTTTGTTTGGGGGATCAATTATTTTCATTAGAAAATTAAACAGACCAATTAAACAATTAATTTAACAATTAAATCAATCAATCAATAAATGCAACAAAGACAATCAATAATCAATTAATAAATCAATCAATCAATAATCAAGCAATTAATAAAAATAAATATATATATATTAAAAAAAATAGTCAATTGATTTATCAATTTTTTTCTCAATTTATTAGTTTTATTGGGAATGAATTGAACAGTTAGTTACTTTTTTACTATTAATAGGCATACGTTTGACCACCATCTTACCTGATGGTAAGCGATGATGTGGTCGAAGATATAGCACGCTTGCCTAGAAGTAACCTATTCACTCTTGACTTGACTCCCAGGTTGTAGCTATCAGGAAACACAGAATCTGGCAGGGAATTCCACTCTTCATTTGTGTACGGTTTGTAAAAAAATGTCAATTTTTGATGTGATTTCTCATTCCAGACATGGAAATAGTAAGTTCAGACAAGGACGAGGCGACTCGCGCTGCCATGCAGAAGAACCTCTTTGCGCTTTGTGACGCTGCCAAAGACATGTGCGAGGGAGACGGCTACCAACATGTAAGTCTCAAACTATTTAACTTTAGCTACTAGCTGCCTTCAGCTACTGAACGTAGGTCTGCCAAAGTTTACATTGGATTTTGGCTAAAGGACAGTTAGTTTTCATCAAAATCGGGTTCGAGCCACGACAAGACTAAGAGATATTTCAAACACTGAATAAGAAGATGTATACTGTGGTCCCTATGTTTTCCTTGTTTGAGTAACAGTTGCTAAATTTGTACACTAGAGCTCTGTTGACAGCGATTTATCGGACAATTTTGAGCATTTTGTGAGAGTTGTAGCGCTTATACGGTTAATAAATAATAAAAAAGAACATACGAACACAGTATATATCCTTCTTATTCAGTTTGTAAAATATCTCTTAATTTGGTCCAATATTGGAGGAGAAAACCGTCGAGAGCCAAACCTCGAATTCTGATTTTTCACATAAAAAGTCTCGCCTCCCATGTCCTCTTAAAAATCACCCTTTATATTATTTATGGTCTGCCCTTTGGGCACTGGGGTGATGTCATGTTCTAATATAAGGAGATGTTGCAGGCCCAGGGTGAACCGCTGGCGAACTTCACCGCGGCGTCAGGCAAGCTGGTGTTCCTCGTCAGTCCTGGCGCTGATAAGGGCAAGCAGAAACACGTGAGTATAACATGTACTTCAAATTGAAGACGTACTCACTAGGTCCCAAGGTCTTTTACTGTGTGAAATATACCGCTAGAAGTGCCCTTGAGAAAGCATAACGTGCGACGTAGCATAGGTGACACGAAAAATGGAATAAAATCGAAATAGAGTTTGGCATGTCCCTGGAAATCCGTTTCATCATCACCTTGGATATTTTCCTTCTAGTGTAAACATGGTTTTTTATTTTGTACGATTTTTTTTATTACTGCCGACCAAATCTATTCAAGACCATCCAAGATCAATTCATTCCTTATCTTAGAACTAAAAATTCGTAAATATGTGACATCTACCAGTTCGCACTGGGTACGCATGGTAGATTACAGCCAAATCCTTTTCACATAGAGGAAGCCTGTTTAAATAAATAAACAATAATAAATAAATAATAAATTCTTTATTGTTGTTGTGTTGTTTTACATGCACAATTTACATGAAATTCCCTGGCTCCTGTGCTAGTTTTAAACTGTATTACAGGAGCCAGTGCATTCCCCTCTATGGATACCAATTAAAAATACTTAAACGACAAACATTAACATTGTCACATATAAAAATTGAAATTATGGAATATATATATATGTTTACCAGCTGTGGGAACGTTGTAGACTGATTATGCTGGTTTCCACAGATCATGGAGCTCTCCTCCACGGCAAAGCATCAAGCCTCAGACCTGGTGTCGAAAGCTCAGCAAGTGAAGGATCTCGTAGTAGAGCCAGCTGCGGCCGCCGAGCTCGGCCAACGCGCCAACCAGACGCAGGATGACGCACAGGCCTTGCTGGCTGTTGCTCAGGTGAGTACTGCTTCACTGGTATTTCTTGTTAAACATATAAGTTTAAAATGTTGCACTAGTTAAACTTAACATAACAGGTTGGCCTTCAGTGTAGGATGTAACCTGTGTCGATACTCTAGCACCATCCCACCTTCCTAGTTCATCGTGTTGTGCCGGCTTTGCCGCTGCGGCTGCGGAAAATCTCAAGTAGCGTATATATACCTTATTGGTAACTATATTTTAGAGTCGTTTGGGGTTGAAACCTTCGGTTCGTGTGTGCTCACTGACTTTAAAAAAAAAAAACGAAACGGTTGGTTGACACTTCCCGTGACCCAAGAGCTGGCATAACTTTGGGCAGAGATTAAGCGTTGCCATTCAACGTGGCAATGCCGCCAGTCTCTTGGGCACATTACCAGCTGACAGCGTTGTTTATTTGTTAATTACTGTGCTTAGTTTATTTTACGAGTATCTGTTAACTATTGTGCTGTAAGCTGAAATTACAAGTATTTTGAACCTACTGCCATTACCGCCTAAAAGTTGGACTTGATTACCGAGAGTGAGGTTTTGGGTTCGATCCTTAGTTTCCCAAGGTCTGTTAAAAATAAAAAAGCTGACAGGCATCCCTCGGTTACCTTCAATGAACTCGTCTCAATTATGTAGAACTCTCGTGGCTAAATAATAATAGGCGCATGGGTCGAATTTCCAGGCAAAGCTACGCTTGTCGCGGTCGGGCCGTGGAAGAGTGACCATCCATGACATACCGAGTTTCCTCCGTGCCTCGAAAAGCGTGTTAAGCTGTTGGTCCCGGCTGTCATTTAAACGTCTTTGATAGTTGTTATGGGTAGAAAGAAGCCAGAATATCTGAAAACAGTTTGCCAATCTGTTCGAAAGAGGTGCCGTAGCCTTGGAACGCAAAGGGCACCAGGAGGAACACGGATGGGTTTTAGTCAGTAAGAGTCTGACACTCCCTCCTGCTTCACCCAGAGCGGGAGGAGTCATTTGAAGATTTCACATCCTTAAAAAAAAAGGGTTGTCGTATGACCCAATGACTGCGTTGAGGTGTTCAGATTATAGACAGTCGTAAGATACTGGTATTCAGCTGCACCCGGTTAGACTGGAAGCCGACTTCAGCGAATTTGGGAAAAGCCTAGGCAGAATAATTAACACATAATTACCGAAATGAAACTGCTCTATAAAGCCTAACGGCTCCACTGGTCTCGCGGTCGTGAGAGGGACTGATTAGCGTGGATTTCTGGGTTCGAATCCCAGGTTGGGCAAAAAGTGTTATTGGGTTTTTCCAATAGGAATTTCTCTGTGACAGCTGGGAATTTGGAAGTTGGTGTGTGACACCCTCGTGCCTGGGTGCGCACGTGTTGCCGTCCCTGAGGAATATGAGAGTAATGGAAGAGGGAGTGCGCCTGTATTTGCACACACGCGTTTGCGCATGTCCCGCGCCGATTGCTAGTCTTTTTTTACTATTGATAGGCACGCGTTTGACCACTATCTCACCTGTTGGTAAGCGATGATTTGGTCGAAGATGGAGCACGCTTGCCTAGAAGTAACCTATTCACTCTTAACTTAAAGACTCCCAGGTTGTAGCTATCAGGAAACACAGACTCCGGCAGGGAATTCCACTTCTTAGCTGTACGCACTATGAATGTGTTCCCAAAACGTTTTGTGCGTGTGGGTCCACCAAGTACCGTCGAGAATGACTGCCATGGCTAAAATCGGTCAGGAGGACTATACAATATGGATATGACATAAATGCAATAATCTTAAGGGGTCGTTGTACTCATTATTGTGAATAACTTTCACTACTGGACCAACACACAAAACGCGAAAAAAAAATCGACTGCTCCACACATTTATGTGCGCATAACTCGACATAATGTAGTGAACAGATGATCGATGATGATAATGATGATGATTATTTTTTCGCGGATTTCGTTGTTGGTCCCATAGTAACAGTTGTTCAGAATGATGAGAACAATGACCCCTTAAGATTATTGCATATAATTATGTCATATCATACTGTAGCCTACCTCTTCCGACACATTAACCTTGATTTTTTAACAAACTTATACAGGTGACAGCCGCAAGTATAGGCTCTCCCCGCTGCCGGGACGCGCTCAGCTCTGCGGTGTCCAAACTGCAGGGCTCCGCCGACAAGCTGGCGGGCTCGTGCCAGGCGCAGCAGTCTCCGAAGACTTCGCAGTCATGTGCAGCCGTGAGCGACGCGCACCAGCTGCTTGGAGATAGCCTGGCCGCGCTAGCCGATGTGTGCGAGGTTGGTCAGACTGGTGAGTAAGACAGCTGATAAAGATTATTGTAAATGTCGTCATTCGACAGAGAACTAATGTCACCGACATTGCGCGTCGAATCAGTATGCTGAAGTGGAAGTGGGCCGGCCATGTCGGTAGAGTGCACACGGACAGATGTTCGACGGAGCAGACATATTGTGTTAGAGTGGAGGCCGCCAGACGCCAACGCTTGCCAAGCGGTTTGTGGATGGGTGACCATCTTAACATACCGAGTTTTCTCCGTGCCTCGGAAAGCGCGTTAAGCCGTTGGTCCCGGTTGTCATTAAGGAAAGATCTACATCTTTGGCAGTCGTTACGGATAGTCAGAAGCCAGTAAATCTTACTCCAGTCTGGCCATGCAGTACCGTGTTACCCGCTCCTCGTAAAATACTGGTATTCAGCTAAATCCGGCTTGACTGGAAGCCGACCCCAATATAGTTGGGAAAAGGCTAGGCGGATGGTGAGTGGAGACCGTCAGACAAACAAACGTAGTGTGGGACGCCCTGCGGCACGATGGATTGATGATTTAAAGAAGGTGGCTGGCTGCGGATGGATGCGGACTGCTCAGGACCGGGATGGTTGGCGCACTTTGGGGGAGGCTTACGTTCAGCAGTGGACGGATATTGGCTGAAATGATGATGATGAAATATTACGATACAACTGAGGTCTTTCCTTTAGTATCCCATGTATTGTTACTTCCCAGAATTTTATCCTTAGTAGCAATAGAGTATCGATTTTACAAAAATATCTACAATACCTAATGTAGTTTTCGTTTCCATACAAATTGGAGTCGAGACTCTTTTTAGTGTTTTTCGCTATTACTCATAGTTTCGGATTTTTACATCTACGTACACTTTAAAAACTCATCCTGTATATGCTCTGCTACCCGTGCGAAGCCGGGACGGGTCGCTAGTATTTTATAAAGAGAAACAATTTGTTGAGCTGGATACTGACCGGTGTTACGAGCCGTAATGTATCATTCGCAGCGAAATTACAATACGCCGTTTCCTAAAATCCGAATAGAACGCGCGTGTTCGTACTCCTTTCCACGTACTGACTGCATGAATGCTCGCATTGTTTCTTGTTACATTGCGTCCCGTAACACCGGTCAGTACCCAGCTATAAAAAACTATTGCAACCACAAGATCTTAGTTTGACCCTAAACTCAAATGCGGTTTTTGTTTTAATAAAGAATACCTAAACTAAAGTCGTCCTTTTCATTAAATGAAATACCCATGTGACTTACACAGATTCGGCTGCGCTTTCACCAGCTGAACAAGAGAAGCAGCGTCTCCAGTTTGTGCAGAGCATGACTGGAGCCAAACGACGCCTGGATGCGGCAGCACAACAACTCACCAAGGTAAGCTTATAACGTAAAGATCGCGGATCTTCTTTCCAGAAACAAGCCGCAGTATCATTACTTCAAACTAAAAGGTGGCTTATGCCATGAAGAAATCATATAATCTCTTCATGGTGTTTTCCCAAACCCCCGCAAACCTCCACTGAAAAGGGAGGATCCTCTGACCGGACGGTTCTTGTGTCCGGTGGGCCACTGCCCGATAGTTGATATTTGGACTGTTGTATATGTTCAAATTGCACGGAAAACTGATACCGCGATGCAGCTTTGTTAGTTTTTTTTTTCTATTGATAGCCAGGCGTTTGACCACTATCTCACCTGATGGTAAGCGATGATGTAGTCGAAGATGGAGCACGCTTGCCTAGAAGTAACCTCGTCACTTTTGACTTAAAGACTGCCAGGTTGTAGCTATCAGGAAACACAGACTCTAGCAGGGAATTCCACTCCTTAGTTGTACGCATTATGAATGTGTTCCCAAAACGTTTTGTGCGTATGGGTGGGATGTCCACCATGTACCGGTGGCGCATCGCCATTCTTCTTGTGGTCCGGTGATGGAACGGGCTTGGCGGAATTAAATTATGCAATTCCGTCGCACATTCCCCAAAATGCAACCGGTAGAAAACCGACAGGCTAGCAACTCGTCGACGATGTTCAAGACTTTGGACCTTCGACGCGACGAGCCTCTCATTGCCGATGATCCTCTTGGCTCGTTTCTCAATTGACTCAAGGGCATCAAGCTGGTATCTGGCAGATCCATCCCAAAGATGAGAGCAGTATTCCATACACGATCGAATTTGCGCTTGATAGAATTTAAGCAGCTGTTCCGGCGTGAAGTACCGTCTCACCTTTGCTAGAATCCACAACTTCTTTGCAGCCACTTGAGCTTTTGCCTCTATGTAAGGGCCAAAATTGAGAGTAGATGTTAATGTAACCCCAAGAAGCTCAAGTAGGTCGGTTATCGACACGGTTTCACCTCGGAAAGATGGAACTGGGTGGAATTGGCTCCTTTTGGTGACAAGAAAACACGCTTGGGTCTTAGCAGCATTGAACTTGACCAGATTGGTATCGCCCCATTCAGAGACAGCCTGTAAGGACACGTTCAAGCGCTCAACCATAGCCTCCCGTAGAGACCGGACCTGCGACCCACCAGCTCGTGCGTCGGACACGTATCTCTCAGCAACAGTGCTGTCGTCTGCATACCCAAAGATACCGGGTTTAAGCAGATCATTAATATCAGCAAGAACAGTGTTGCCGAAAACACCGACCCCTGAGGAACCCCGGCACTAATATCCAGCAGTCCAGACGAGCAGCCATCTATGACCACTCGGATAGACCGATCACTGGAAATCTGCGATCCATTCACACAGACTGGCGGGCAGACCGAAGGAAGGAAGCTTACCAATAAGGCTATCGTGCCAGACCCTGTCGAAGGCCTTCGAGATGTCAAGGGAGACCGCTAGTCTATACTAATACTAATGTTATAAAGAAGCAAGGTATTTTGTTTGTTTGTTTCGAATAGGCTCCGAATGTCCTGAACCGCATTTAACCATTTTTCACGAATAGAAAGGTAAATTATCAGGAAGTAACATAGGCTATAATTTATTTTCCAGAAAAATAGAGATCTCCACGAAAATTTCAATATTAAACCCTCGCCAGCGAAGTCGCGGGCGTAGTGCTAGTAGGATTATAAAATAACTTAATAATTAACACCATTCTCCCCCACTCACAGCCAGTGGCATGCAGCATGATGAGAGAAGAAGACGCAGCAGCGTTGGAACAGCAGCTGTCTCAGCGCCTGGCGCAGCTCAACGCCGCCGTGGCCGCGCTCACCTCTGCTACTGCAGGCAAGTGCCCACTGACTACTGCCCACTGCTGGGACTAAGGACATTAAGGGTCAAATTAATTATCATCAATTATATTACATTTCTCAAACATGCTTGCAAATTTGAGCATTGTTTTGACAACCTTCTTCGAGATAAATCGAAATTGCTGTACTGGCACTACATGCGAGCAGCGGCCGGCAAGTGGTATGAATATTCATGAGTCGTGGTTTAGCGGCCAAATAAATTACATGGTAAACTCATATCTGTTGTGTAATTTAAAAATTGAACAATTCTTTTACTCCAAAACATGGCCACCAAGGAGGTATCTTATCATAAGTTACCTGGCTTAAGGTAAGGGTAGGCTGGCTTGCAAATATAAAGCTGTTGAATTGATTAAAGAGCTGTGGATTTTGTGAAAAAATAAAAAGTTAAAAAACAACTTAATACTTTAACGCGGAGAAAGTTATTGTTGTTCGTCATTGGTCATTGATTTTGAAAAGTAATTGCATTTTAATTTCCGCGCATTATCTTAGAACAGTACTATACAAGCTTTGGCCACAACTGGCATTGATGGACTTACGTATGTGTGCCTCGGCTTCGCTTCTGCACGTTCGTCCATCAATGCCTCTTTTGCTGGCCGCTGTAGTAATGTACTATTTCTCAACCACTGGAATAAAATAAATTAATCTAAATAACATAGGTATTATATTAAATAGTCAGAAAATAGTACATTTTCATGCAATGACGAATGCCGACGTGTATCAAGCGATTTTTTTCAACACACTCGAAAACAAATATGAACAAAGATTTGATTGATTGATTTCATTTAAACTTTACTACATTATAAAAACATTTGCACGAATAATTAATTATTTATGCAAGACAAAATACACCTTATCACATTTGGCATAAAGTACTTTCTGCATAAGCTACACAAACTAAATCACCAACACTATAATGTTTATTCAGATCGCGAACACCCCGACTATGCGGCTGCCGAGAAAGCTGTCAACGAGATCACCTCCCTGATGCCCCACGTGGTCCAAGGTTTGTTTAAAAACTTTCAACTAATGTAAAAATAATATAAATGCTAATATAAGTCTCGTCTGTCTGTTTGTTATCTCTTCATGTCGGCACAACGGATTGGATGAAACTTGGCATTTGGGTAGACTACGACGTGGCATGGGACATATCTTATATGAAAAAAAACACTACAACGTAAAAAATAACTTTAATTTCGGAAGTCGGTGTTTTTGGTTGTATAGTTTTTGAACACCGACTTCCGAAATTAAAGTTATTTTTTACTTTGTAGTGTTTTGTTTTTGGAAGTCGGTTTTATTTTTTTGTAAAAAAGTTTTCAACCTCAAACACAGCGTGCCGGCGTGATGTTATGTTATGAACTGCTGTAATCAATCAACAGACATGCGATTTCAGAAATCCCGATCCATTTGCTATCATTTATTGAAGAGTTCCGTTGCCTACCTCCGAAGTTCTTCATCAGATCTTCACCAAACTTAAATGGGAACAGTCCAAAAAAATGCTCTTCCAAACAAAAAAATAATCATCCAAATCGGTTAACAATTGGCGAAAATATCGCTGAACAAATATTTTTCATGGGACCCCTCATCAGATCCTGACTCATACCTTCCATCATCAGCTCAGCAATCAGAGATCGTTATTACCAGGCACAAATATCTGAATTGCGATAGAAAGTTTATGAAAAACGTTGAGTGTGCTTACAAAGTTTTGAGGGCTTCCCTCGATTTTCATGGGATCCCATCATCAGATTCTAACTTGGTGACAATGGGACCACCTCAGGAGTATAAGCTTTAAAATCGGTCCAGAATTGGCGGAGAAATCAGTGAACGTACATAAAAATAAAAATAAATACTTTTGAAGAAGTCGGTTAATGAGTCTTACTCGCTTTTTTAAATCCCGCGAATCAGATGAGATAATGGTCAAACGTATGCCTATTAATGGTAAAAGAATATTCTACCATCGGACATCTAGACGCACTGCAAGTTACCATCCCTACCTTGATGCTATTACACCAATTCGCACTAAGCATTTCCAAACGTCTTTTATAATGCGTACAGCAAAGGAGTGGAGCTCTCTACCTGCGTCTGTGTTTCCGAACGCTTACAACCCTTATCTCTTCAAAGTTAGAGTGAACAGGCTCCTTCTGGGTAAGCTCGCTCCATCGTAGACTCTGTCTCTGTCATCTCTGACCTAGACTACAGAGCGTTAAACTTCACATCAGCCACATTATCGTAATTTAACCTTCACTGGTCAAGCAGGTCAAAATATAGATTAACTATCACACTTAACCTTCATCATCATCTGCCTAGCCTTTTCCCAATTATATTGGGGTCGGTTTCCGCTCAAACCGGATTCAGCTGAATACCAGTGTTTTACGTGGAGCGGCTGCCTACCAGACCTCCACAACCCATTAACTGGGTAACACGGTACTTCTTGGCAAGACTGGAGTCAGATTTACTGGCTTCTGATAATCCGTAACGACAGCCAAAGATCTACAGATGATAGCCGGGACCAACGGCTTAACGTGCTTTTCGAGGCACGGAGGAAACTCGGTATGTTAAGATGGTCACCCATCCATAGACCAACCTTGGCAAGCGTTGCTTAACCTTAAAGATCGACCCACACGTGATGTCACACCCAACCTTAACACAGATTAAATCTTACAGACTCCCGTAAACTGTGCGGCACTAAGAACGACGCGGCGAGCTCGCAAATGATACAAGATATCAAAGCGTTGTGCGAGGCCAGCAAGGAGATCTGCGACCGTGCTGAAGATCCGAAGGTGAGCTCACCACTATTGGCTATGCGTCACGCCGTTATTCAAGGGGTTTCCGCGGATGACTCTGGCTTGCCTTTGGAACCGTTAGGAAAGTGTGGTGGAATAAACCTTCTTGGTATTAAAATAAAACGGACATTTGTTTCAGGGTTTGGCTGAAGCTACTGCCAGGTTCGGAGCAGCATCCAGGAACCTTGTGTTCTATGCCAGTCCCGGAGCTGACAATGATAAGGAGGACGAGGTGAGATGATGCAAAGGGTTTGAAAAGGATAGCTCCAGCTAAATGGATCGCCAAATACATTAAGCCGGGTAATACTGATCGGTGTTACGGGGTGTAATGTAAAATACTGCAACAAAGCGAGCACGAATGTGCAGTCAGTACATGGAAACGAGCAAGAACACGCACATGTCTTGGATTGTAGGACACGGCGTATTGTAACATGCTCGTTGTGAATGGTACATTACGGCCCGTAACACCGGTCGGTATTCACCTTTATGCATTCCAGTTCGCGGCCTTCTTCTGTGGAGAAATGTTCCAACGACTGAAACTATAGTACTTTTCCAGATAATTTAGTCCTGGAAAGACACACATTATTTGCGCATAATATCTTACAAAAAATATATAAATTGTCATGCACGCGCGTAAATTTATAAGCGCAATGACCTATTAAAATTTAGTCACGTACTGTCATGCAAACAATTGCAGTTTTTTTTAATCAAATAGGTATTAGGTTTTAAAAACTCAATACAAGAATTCTTTCAAAGAAACGGAAGATATTGATGGCTTTGATAGATTCGATCGAGTATTTTTTTGTAGAATAGCTTTTTCCCGCGAGTTCTCCTATCGATCCTATTTTTTCCCGATCCCGTAATAATTGCGAAAAATCCTCTCTCTGCTCCCCTACACTCCTCAAGGAACATACATACCAAAAATCAGCTTTCTACGACCAGGAGTTTAGGCTGTGTGTTGTCTGTCATTCACTCTTTCAATCAGACAGTAACGGAAGAATAAAAAAAAGTAGGATATGTTTCACATACTTCAACACTTTCTTTACTCCGTTTGGTTTGCAGGTGATCGGTCTGTCGGCGGCCGCGTGCGGCAAGGCGTCTCGGCTGCTGTCCCTCGTGCAGCAGCTCACGGAGCTCACGCCCGACGCTGGCGCCGCCGCCGAGCTCGACAGCCGCGGCGCGCGCGCTGCCGACGCCGCGCAGGCGCTGCTCACTGTGGCACAGGTTGCTTTCGTTATTTTCATGTAAACAACAGGTTTATGTTATAGCTACAGAAAAGCACGTGATTTAGTGTACGGTATTTAAAAGAACATGTTAATTTCTTTTTGTAATATTTATACAAGCAAAGAGAAGAATTATTGGCGTCCTCTCTAGTCTTAATAGTAAAACTAGAGATTTGGACGCCATTGCTCCTTTAGTCAAACGTTCAAATTCAAGTCGCAATCACAAAGCAACAATTAATTAAAAAAAAACTCAAAAATGTATAAAATAGGTTTTTTTTACAGACTGAGACTGCGTATTTAACTATGAACGTTCTTAATACCACGGGGCGTGCCTAAGCCCTCGTACACACTAGCAGTTTAACCGCCTAGGTGGTTCGCTTGAGCGGCCAGCGGTTGGAATAATTTCATGGCGGTTAAGTGTGTACAATCACTAGCGGTTGCATGTTAAACTGGAAAAGCGGCCAGCCGCGCGGGTAGCCGCCCCCGCGGCCAACCGCTAGTGCGTAGGAGGGCTAAACGGCTTTAAGGCGGCCAATGATAAATGATTTATCATTTGGCCTTGCACCTTTAATCATTTACTCCGCATCCGGCTACGACGTAGCTTGATTATTGCTACGCCGTAGCTCCCTCGATCATTGCTACGGCGTAGCCACAAAATGTACAAAAAAAGTAGTGTACTTTAAAAACGCGATACCTTTAAAAGCTAGGGATAAACCTCAACGCCATGAGGCGTCTTACTCGCGAATAGTAATACTGAATCAGGACCTTTATCGTTTCGTCCTATCAGTTTTCTATCGATTACGTTTCGGGGTGTGACTTTCGGAATTGTCCAATTTAATTCAGGCTAGCTCGTTCCATCATCGGACTATAAGACGTACGGTGTCGCGCCACCGATACATGATGAACACCCTAGCCATACGTACAAAACTTCTTAACTGTGTTCACAATTAATGGGTTAAGGAATGAAATTTCCTGGCTGAAGTCTGTGTTCAGTCCTGATACCTACAACCTAGGTGTATTTAAGTCAAGAGTACAGTAACCTATTTTAACTGGACGATATAGTACGCTTGCCTAGAAAGCGTGCTCCATCATCAACCACATCATCGCTTACAATCAGGTGAGATAGTGGTCAAACGTGCGCCTATCAATTATCATCCAAACTCCTTCTCAGACGACAGCCCCAACCATCGCCAACGCGAACTGTCAGAGACAGCTCATCTCCGCGGCGGAGAAGCTGCGGCGCTGTGCGTCAGAGCTGACGTCATCGTGTGCGCCGCACCTGCAGCAGAGGCCGGAGATGAAGCAGCCAGTGCTCGCCTCGCAGCAGCAGCTTGACGACAGTCTTGATAAGCTTGTAGACGCCTGCAAGGTTGCTCAAGGTGGTAAGTATGATTTTTTGTACTCAACTTGGATTATCCTGCAATGCTGTCCACTCGTTCCGGTGTGTTGTCTTTTTTTTATTTCTTTTATTAAGGAGCTTTGTCACAATACTGACTACGTCGTTTCATCATAGCTAAATTTTGAATTTATTCTAAATGATTATTATATATTTTGTACAGAGTCTCAGCCTCGTCCGACGTAGTCTTAGCTAAAACACTATTTAAAGTACCAATTCCAAACATACTTTGGGAATCAAACATATTTCTCCTGAGGCGTCCGCCTCGCTCACACTCCATCAAGATATGTTGTACGTCCTCGAATATTCCACATTTCTTAAAATTAGGCGAAGGTGTGATATCCACAAGGAACGTAAACTTCCTCGATGGGATGTGACCGGATCGTGTGTTGCCTTATCCGACCAGTTTGTCATAAACGCCTCCAAGTCGTCACGCCAGCGATAGGCCTTCCTCGGCGATAACGGCCGTCCTCTGGCTCACACTGTGTAACGACGTTGGCCCATCCTGTCCTGATGCATTCTAGATATATGATCCGCCCAATACCAAATACCACTTCAGCCTTTTAGACGATTACTGATATGAAAAACGTATAATACGAAATATGGTCATCTTGTATAATTATGGAGCAACAATCAGATTGGATAAAAGGATCAGCTTGTATAAGATGTCATTGTAAGTTCTTCTATTCGAATGAATGGTTAACTCTTTAGATTGTTTGTGCCCAGTAGGTGGTTACGTTAATTCCAGCATCGGTGGCATTTCTAACTTTATTATAAGTGATCATGTTAGAAGTTGATATAATTTATTATTATTATGATATCTATACTTCTAAACTACATAAAGCTGAAGAGTTTGTTTGTTTGTTTACTTGAACGCGCTAATCTCAGGAACTACTGGTCCGATTTGAAAAATTATTTCAGTGTTAGATAGCCCATTTATCGAGGAAGGCTATAGGCTATATATCATCACGCTAAGACCAATAAGAGCGGAGCAGTAATGAAAATTGTGACGCAGTCACTAGTCAACTAATATCGGATGTTGATACTCTTTTTAAATGTAAAATTTTTGCACACTGGTTTTCTTACGAACATAACATAAAATCAAAATTTATTTGTTGATACAGGAACTCAAAGCACCATATCTCCGGCTGAGAAAGAGAAACGGCGCCTCAAGTTCATCAACAGCCTGACTGGAGCCAAGAACCGCCTGTACGACTCCGAACAACAACTGAAACAGGTAACTTTATACAACGTGTAACAGACTAAACGAAATGCCTCTTAAGGGGTCATTGTACTTATCATTACGAAGAACTTTTACTATGGGAACAACGTCGAAATGGCGAAAAAAATAATCAGCTGTTCAGTACATTATGTCGAGTTAAGGGCACAGAAATGTATGGAGCAGTCGATGTTTTTTTCGAGATTTCAATATTTGTCTCATTAAGATAAGATAAATTTATTTGTCAAAAACATGTGTAAGTTAACAATCAGTTGGAATGATTCCAAAAAAAAAAGAAGTTTCAATATGTTTTACCTAGAAAGGCGTACAAATACAATAGGTAATGCAAAAAATCATAATAAATTAGAAATACAAAAATCATAGTTATTTCAAATCAATGAAATAAATAATAGAAATGTTAAATCAATAAAAAAAAATAATAGAAACGTCTACAGTACATCATTTAAATAGTCGTCAACACTATAGTAACACTTATTTATTAAAAGTTTCTTCATGCATTTATTAAAACTATTAATATTTAAATCTTTGTATGCCTTTGGTACCTTATTGTATAAATTTGGGGCCATACAGAATATACTCTTACGCATGAGAGCCGTTTTAGCACTATGTGAACGAAGTCTCCTACTATCGCGTTGACTTCTTTCGGAACCATCTGAAGACCTCGGAAAGAGTTGGGGATTCTTTTTCAAGTTGTTTTTTAATTATGTGTACAATGACCCCTTAAGCAGTATTGCGTTTATTCTGTTACAAGTTGTATAGTTGTTAGCAAAGTTTGGTATCATTTTCCCGCTGAACTCTGAATCCCCCCCCCACCCCTTAGTATGATTGGCCCCTCACTCGGCACATAAGGCTCATTGAAAGACCAGCGTCTGTTTGGCAACATTTCTGTAATGGACCTTTCCAGTTGTTTGTGGCACGCACTATATTTCTAAACTAGTGGACCCGCGCAATTTCATCTGCGTCACAATTTTCTTTACTGCTCCGCTCCTATTGGTATTAGCGTGATGATATTTTATAGCCTTCCTCGATAAATGAGCTATCTAACACTGAAAGAATTGTTCAAATCGGACCAGTACCTAATTCCTGAGATTAGCGCGTTCAAGCAAACAAACAAACCAACTCTTCAGCTTTATATATTATGTGTGTTTACCTGACAGCCTGTCGTCAAGTAAATGTCTTTTTTTTTAAATTAGTATATTATCCAAAGCATTCAACAACGCCAGCCCTATTTTTTTTAATAGATATATGGGCTTACATTTTTCGCCACTTTGGGAAACTATTCGAGGGAACTGTTAACTGTTCAACCTATTTACAGCCTCTCACGAAGCAACCGCTGAAGCCTGAAGAAGCAGCCGTGTTGGAACAGAGGCTGTCCCACCGACTGGCGCAACTCAACGCGGCCGTCGCTGCACTCGCTGCTGCCAGAGCGGGTCAGTATGCGCGCTGAAAAGGACAATACTTCCATGTCCTAAAATATCATTGCTTAACTTGTACGGATTGCTGTATGGTGTCGGCCGGTGCCGTATGGTGCCGTAAGAGGCGACTAAGGGACTCACCAGAGAATGGGCAGCAGCGTTCTCTGTAAAATGCAACACCATACACTGCGATTGCCAACCCGCCTGCCAAGCGTGGCGATTTTGGCAAACCCCCCCTTTTGAGGAAGGCTTATGTCCAGCAGTGGACGTCTTGCGGCTTTTATGATGATGATACTTATAGGGAACGTGCAGAAACTATAGGTGGTAGCACAGAAATGTCATTGTCAATTATATCTTACCTATAAGTTTCGAAATGGTAACGCTAGATGGCAGTCTACTTCGTGCACGTTCCCATAAACTGAGCGTGCAGAACCGCAGATGGCAGCATAGAAGCGTTAATGTCAAGTATTCTGAAACTTAACGTTTCGAATATTCAACATTAGATGGCATAGTCAACGCGGTGCACGTTCGCTACACAAAGAGTAACAAAAATGATGAAAATCCTGGAAAAGGGTTTTTACTGTGAGAAAAACCCTAGTGAGTGTATGGATCGGTTGATTCACTACTGCTAACTACTGCTACTGATCCATACATTTATGTCTGCATAAATCGACAAAATGTATTGAACAGCTGATTTTCTTCGCGATTTCATGTTCAGTAGTTTGGAAATAGGCGTAAGAGTCAGTTTTATTTAATAAACTCAGTTCATTTTATAAATATAGAAGAACTGGCCAAGTGCGAATCGGACTGGCATATGAAGGCTTTCGTAACATAAATGCCAATTTTTATTATTTGTTGTTTTAGTGTCAATAGAAATACACAATCTGTGAAAATTTCAGCTGTCTACCTATTACGGTTCTTGAGATACAGCCCGCTGACAGACAGACGGACGGAAGGACGGACAGACAGCGGAGGCTTAGTAATAGGGTGTCGTTGGTTATCCTATGGGAACGGAACCCTGAAATAGAAATTGACACAATAAGTTCGGATGTTCGGAACCCAATTTTTTTTTTCTCAATGATTGTGTAGAATTACTAGTGAACTTGCCTTAATAATTTACGCCCCCAGATGCTGAGAACCCAGACTACGCGGCGGCTGAAAAGGCTGTCAAAGAAATATCTGAACTGATGCCGCTCATTGTGCAAGGTTAGTACCTCAACATGGCTAGCGAGGAAAACAACATTTTCTCTTTCTTTTACGTTCATGGGAAAAAAATTAAAAGGTTTATTGTTCGCCAGTGGTTCTACTAAGCATAAGACTCTGGGTTCTGTTTCCAGATCGAGCAAAGAATAGAATAAAATACTCTTTATTATGCACACCACCACACCATCACTACCAAACCACCACACAAGCACCACCACCACACCACACCACACTATATAATATAATTAAAAAAAAAAGTGTAAGTTACCGAGCGATGGCAGTCCGCTGTAACATGTTGGCACGAAGATTTGCGAGGTTTAGAGATTAAAATTAATCTTTTTAAAGCATTTTGCCAAACTCTCTACACCTGGCCATCAACGCTCTCCGAATACAATATAATAACGTGTTCAGGGTGCAGGTGTCCACGCTATCGTAGTGCGTCTGCGATGTTTGCGCACGCGCACACAGGCGGGTTTCACACTGTGCTGCGGCGTCGTGTCGCTTCGTGGATGTTATGCACGCGTGGGAGACAACATAACAACATAGTTTTAAGTCTTACTTCTAACAATATTATGGACCAAGAATGTCTGAAATAAAAAGTTCTTTTTTTTTTTATTACGATGATTAAAATTTTGCCATTCCGGACTCTGGATTTATGCACAGTTGACGGCAATAGACGCGCCCCCATTTCATGAGACAAACAAAACTGGGGAAATGTGGGTGTTCTATGGGTAAAAACCTGCTTAACCCTAAGGTGAATAAATAATAAAATAAAGAATGTAAGATGATGTTATGATGTTGATGTAAATTTTAATTTGTGTGCAGATTCGCGCAAGTTGTCTAGCACAAAGGACCAACCTGGCCAGGTCGCCATGATGGAGGATTTGAAGGCACTCTGTCAAGCCAGCCGCAGTATTTGTGAGAACACTGAAAATGTAAGTATTTTTTGTCAAATATTAATTCATAACTATTATATTGTACGAGTATATTTTCAGCCCAAGAGTTGTAAACTAAGAATCAAAACGTTATTTTTATTAATCTTACAGAAATTATGTTAAACAATATCATACCTACCTAGTTTTATAATAAAACTAGCTGATCCAGCAAACGATGTTTTGCCATATAAGATAAAAGAAAAAAAATAGCCTACGACCTATTTTCAGACCTAACACCGTTATATATTTGATTCGATCAGAAGAAGAAGATAGATATATTTTTTATAACAAGTATTGGGTGAGAACTCTCTAGTCCTTTCTACCTACAGAGTCCTAAAGTCAGCACTACGGACTTCAACAAGGCTGCCAGTAAGCTGGTGTTCCTCGTGAGTCCTGCTGCTGACAAGACGAAGGAGAAACAGGTGAGTGTGAACACACAGTCTGCTTAACTTGTCTATCTTACTACGTTGAGGTCGACTTCCAGTCAAAGCGGTAGAGCAGAATATCTGTATTTTGCAATGGAGCAACTGCCCGTTTGACTACTGACCCCGGAACTGGGAAACATGCCACGGTTTTCTGGCTTTATAAAAGCATGCGAAACAGCGTGTAAAGTCCCGCAAGCCTCTATTGAAAAGGGAGGATCATCAGACCGGGCAGTTGTTGTGTCTGGTGAACAACTGCCCGATAGTTGATATTCGGAATCTTGTATATGTTCCAATCGCATAGAAAACTATGATAAGCAAAAAAATAATATATGCAAAATTTGTATGTATGTGAGTACTAAGTACTAGCAAAATTATTAATTTTACCTCTGCTGGAATTTCTTGATAGTACCTATTAGTAGTATATAAGTTTTATTTTGGGAGCATGGTCCTCACATAATAATATAATCAATTGAATAATGTATGCAAATATTGTAAAGCTTATTTTTGAAAAGAGTAACTATGGAGTTTCTTGTCCATTTTTCTCCATAAGAATCTACCTTTTGCGAACGGACGACAGAATCACTATAATATTTTATATTCATTTGACGTTTAAAAGTGCCTTTATTGGTTTAATTGAAATAAATCATTTGACTTTTGACTTTGATACCGCGATGCAGAATTTCTTTCAGCAGTTCGCTGCTGGCGGATAGATGGCGCTGCGGCACTTTTTGTCGCCGTAAAAATTTTGCTTCGTTAGTTTTTCTTGTGGCGGCATCATGTCGGGGTCACCACTTGTTGTGCATGGTTAGGTACCAGAATAAATAATATGCACTTTAGGTTTGTAGTTTTTTGAAGGTTTATTGCCACTGTAAAAGGGATCCCTTCTTTCACATAATGTTGTTTCTCCTAATATTCTTTGGCATTACGATTTTGGTATATTTTTTTTCAATAATAATACTTTGCCATGGTTTTTTTTCGCATACAGTTTATGTTGGCATAATTATCTTGAAGGCTAATTAACATGTTTGCCTGCTGCATGCGTGGTGTATGCTTGTTTACATGTTTGGCTGCTGCATGCGTGGTGTATGCTTGTTTACATGTTTGGCTGCTGCATGCGTGGTGTATGCTTGTTTACATGTTTGCCTGCTGCATGCGTGGTGTATACTTGTTTACATGTTGCCTGCTGCATGCGTGGTGTATGCTTGTTTACATGTTTGCCTGCTGCAAGCGTGGTGTATACTTGTTTACATGTTTGCCTGCTGCATGCGTGGTGTATGCTTGTTTTTTGAGTGACAGAAACTATGCCTGCTGCATGTTACATGCTTGCTTGCATGCTGCATGCGTGCTGCATGCATGGTGTATGCTTGTTTACATGTTTGTATGCTGCATGGTTGCTGCATGCATGGTGTATGGTTGTTGAAAAATAAAAATTAAATAATTTATTCTAACTACAATGTAAAGTGCCTACAGTATTGTGCAAAACTGTATATTAGTGTATAAAATTTAAGAAGTTAATTAATTAGGTTCCCTAACTATTTGCAAACAATTTTAAGACCTAATATAACTTGGCATACTTTTGTTTCACCTAATTATATTTTCCCATAACATTATTTACGCATAACAGCTTACGCATAATTTTTAAGCATAACTTCTCTTATCGTAATAATGATTAAGCATAACATTCTGAAGCATAAATTTATTCATGCATTATGATATTAAAACATATTTTTTATAGGCATAACAAATAAGCATAATTAATTAACTCCTAAAATTTTAGACACTAAATAATCAATTAATTATTAATAATTAATTTTATACACAGAATAAATTATTTTATTTTTATTTTTCAGCAAACATACACAATGCATGCAGCATGCAAACATGTAAACAAGCATACACCATACACGCAGCACGCATGCAAGCAAGCATGTAACATGCAGCAGGCATAGTTTCTGTCACTCAAAAAACAAGCATACACCAAGCAAATAGCAAGCAAACATGTAAACAAGCATACACCATGCATGCAGCAAGCATGCAGCATGCAAGCAAGCATGCAACAAGCATGCATCTTGCATATATGCAGCAGGCATGGTTTCTATCACGGCTCCGGGGGCTGTGGGGCAACGGCGGCCCCACCCGAGTGGGCCGCCTCGCCCCTCAGTGCCTACGCAGGCTGAGATTACACTCTAGGGGTAGGGCAGACAAGACTACGTGGAGTCGGCTTTGCAGCGATTCGTTTCTGTCACTAACTTTTAAAGTACCACATATTGAATTTTGAAGACAATACTTTAATTTAATTCAAGGTTAAAAATGGAATTATTTCCGTTGTTTTTTAAAAATTATATGCCTAAATGCTATTATGCTAATAGTCTTTATGCCTAGTAATATTATGCGAATTAAATTTGTGCCAAAAAAAATATCCTTCAAGAGAATTATGCCGATATAAACAGTATGCGAAAAAAAATATGGACAAGTATTATTATGGAAAAAAGAAATACGCCAAAGTATATTAGGAAAAACAACATTTTGTGAAAAGAAGGGATCCCAATTAATTATGCTTATTTGTTATGCCCCTAAAAATATGTTTTAATATCATTATGCGTTAATAAATGTATGCTTTAGAATGTTATGCTTAGTCATTATTATGATAAGAAAAAAAAAGAGATATGCGTAAGCTGTTATGTGTAAATAATGTTATGCGAAAATATAATTAGGAGAAATAAAAGCATGCCAAGTTATATTAGGTCTTAAAATTGTATGCAAATAGATAGGGAACCACATTAAAATAGGACGTGGCTGAACGGTGGTATGTAAGCGACTGGCGTGCTGGCTCTTTGTATTCCTTTACCATATCAAAAATGCCATACAGCCACTCGCATCGCTACAGTTGCCGCTACAAAACAAGGACCTACTTACCCTCCTATTATTATTTCCCGCACAGGTGCTTGCGCTATCGGACGCAGCATGCCAGCAAGCCTCCCAGCACCTGTCGCAGATGCAGGCGGTGTCGGAGCAGCTGGGGCCGGGCGTGGCTGCGCATCTCAGTCCATCTGGAGCCAGGATGCAGGGGGCTGCGGACACTTTGAATGCTGTTGCTCATGTAAGTTGGTAGCGATTTGTTGTTAATCACTATATATAGAACTAGTTGTCCCGCGCAACTTCGTTTGCGACACAATTTTCAATACTGCACCGCTCTTATAGGTCTTAGCGTGATGATAAATGGGCTATCTAAAACTGAAAGAATTTTTCAAATCGGACCAGTAGTTCCTGAGATTAGCGCGTTCAAGTAAACAAACAAACAAACAAACATACAAACAAACAAACTCTTCAGCTTTATATATTAAAACTACTGGTATTCGTAGAAAGCTGAAATTTGCTATGTAGTTTCATGGGGAGTGCAGGGGAGCACTAAAAGAGAGATTTTCCTAAATTTCTACGGGAACGGGATATGCGCGTACGAAGTTGCGGGCAAAAGCCAATTTCGTATTAAAAATGGTACATCTCTTGACCTCTTCGTCGCTTGATGGGAAGACATAGATATCCAAGTGAAATAATTTTTTTCAATTAGATTTCATTGAAAGGCACTTTTAATGTTGAAATTTACTATGTCCAAATAATTAATTCTTATTCCATTTATGTTACCAATGAGTTTGTGAGTATGGAGAAGAATCTATACTAATATTATAAAGAGGAAATATTTGTTTTTTTTTTGTTTGTTTGTTACGATTTAATTCAAAAACTTCTCGACCAATTTTTCAAAAACTATATTTCATCGAGGAGCTCGTGGCTAAAGAATAACAGCCGCACAGATCGATCTTCAAGGTTAAGCAACGCTTACCAAGGTTGGTCTGTGGATGGGTGACCATCTTAACATACCGAGTTTCCTTCGTGCCTCGGAAAGCACGTTAAGCTGTTGGTTCCGGCTGTCATTTGTAGAACTTTGGCAGTCGTTACGGATTGTCAGAAGCCAGTAAATCTGACTCCGGTCTTGCCAAGAAATACCGTGTTATCCATTTAATGGGTTGTGGAGGTCTGGTAGGAAGTCGCTTCACGTAAAATACTGGTATTCAGCTGAATCCGTTTTGACTGGAAGCCAACCCCAATGTAGTTGGGAAAAGGCTAGGCAGATGATGATGATAGACTATGTTTTATCCACTAAGTGAATAGGTTACTTCTAGGCAAGCGTGCTCCATCTTCGACCACATCATCGCTTATCATCAGGTGAGATGGTGGTCTAGCGCGTGCCTATCAATAGTAAAAAAAAATAAAAAAATCCTCGTATTCTCACGGGAACAGTAACTATGCGGTAAAAGCCGCGGGGTGCTGCTAGTAGTCAATAAACTTACATACCGAATGAGCAACATCGGAACGTGGAATATGCCGAGGTGATTCACCATTTCTAATTTTTCTTTTGTCTAACCCAGGCCACAGCTCCAACTATCAGCGACCCTCACTGCCAGAAGCAAGTGATCTCCGCGGCGGAGAACCTACGCAGCACAGCATCAGACCTGACAGCTTGCGTGGGGCCACAGCTACAGAAGCATCCGGAGCTGAAGAGGCAGGTGTTGGGCTCGCAGCGACAGTTGGCTGACAGTCTTGACAAGCTGGTGCATGCTTGCCAGGACGGAGGTAGCGGTAAGTGCTACTAGATGCTTGTGAGATTCGTGGAAAAACTTCTCTGAAAAAACTTTTATATTTCTTGAAATTAAAAACGCAGCTGGCGAAGACTGGATGGCGGAGGCTAATCGAAAACTACGGAAACAGTTGGAGAAGAGGAGCCAAATGCCCTAAACACAACTTTTTATATTAATGTAGTATTATAGTTTATTGTATTATTACAATAGTGTCCCAAAAATGTTATAGTGAATATGTCGTTGGAGTGCCATAAATTAAATAAATTAGTTTAACTTCAATATAAAGTACATGGAAATACCATATGTCCTCATACATTATTAAATTTTGCAGGTGGTGTAATTGGCTGGGATGTGCCGTCACCTCAGCAACAACAGAAGCAGCATCTGAAGTTCATCAGCAGCGTGTCTGGAGCCAAAGATCGACTTGCTGCAGCCGAACAACTGCTCAAAGAGGTCAGTAGTTGCATGCAAACAACACTTGCGCAATGTGGCCCTCACAATATGGATATGAGGTTTACATTGAAATCTATATATGAAATCCTATACTGTCTTCATTACATAGTAAAGTCTTCCGTCGCGTCTGTCTGTTTGTTCGCGATAAACTCAAAAACTACTGCACTGATTTTCATGTTGTTTCCACTAATAGATAGAGTGGTTTAGAAAAAAGTTAGAAATCCTTAAGAAAATATAATCGCGGACGAAGTCGCGTGCGAAGTGCTAGTAATATTACCTATAACTAAATTAAGACTTGGCTTGGTTGAACGAGCTAATCTCAGGAACGTCTGGTTCGAATCATATGAATCTTTTAGTGTTGGATAACCCATAGAGGAGCTCGTGGCTAGATAATAACAGCCACATGGGTCGATCTTCAAGGTTAAGCAACGCTTGCCAAGGTTGGTCTGTGAATGAGTGACCATCTTAACATACCGAATTTCCTCCGTGCCTCGGAAAGCACGTTAACCCGTTGGTCCCGGCTGTCATTTATAGATCTTTGGCAGTCGTTACGGATTGTCAGAAGCCAGTAAATCTGACTCCAGCCTGAACATGAAGTACAGTGTTACCCAGTTAATGGGTTGTGGAGGTCTGGTAGGCAGCCGCTCCACGTAAAATACCTTGAACCTTGACTGGAAGCCGACCCCAATATAGTTGGGAAAAGGCTAAGCAGATGATGATGATGATGAGTGTTAGATAGCCCATTTATCGAGGAAGGCTATATAACACGCTAAGACCAACAGGAGTGGAGTATTCATGAAAAATGTGACGCAGCGTGAGTCGGCTAGCGATGTACGAAACTGATCTCTAAAAATTAATCAAACTGCGGTACAAAAAAGAAAAGTATGGTAAAGACTATGTATAGTAAACTGATAATGTTGTACTAATTTGTCTAGAGTTAAAAGCATAATATGACTACAATTGATGTATTTCTGAATTCGATTTGACAAGTAGAATAGGACCACAAACTTTGTTGTCTGCGAAGTCTCGGTGTCTTAAAGGTCAAAACTGTATGCCTGTTTATATGTTGAATAACTAACTAGAATGTTTGTGTTGGCAGCCGCTGATATGTCAGATGATGAGGCAAGAGGACGGTGAAGCGATGGAGCGCAAACTGTGCAACAGTCTGGCGCAGCTCAACGCCGCCGTCGCCGCACTCGCCGCCGCCACTGCCGGTAAGTCTCCGTTATATCTATCTATCTAGTCTAATAGCTTTAAACGAGCAATTCATGTATACCTATATACAACCTGTAACAACATAATGATTCATAATGATAAGTACAATTACCTCTTAAGATACGTTTATTCTGTTACACGTTGTATAATTTGAATCTCTGAAACGCCTCCAATGATTTTCATGAAATTTAGAATGCAGGGGGTTTCGGGAGCGATAAATCGATCTAGCCATTGGTTTCACTTTTAGAAAACGGAGGCAAAAACCGATCAAAGCTAGTTCATCCAGGTACATATTATGAGTTGAGGATATGGGTGTGTCACCGTGCTGAAAGGAGTAGTCCGATGGTTGAGAGATCATTAATTAAATGACGCCTCCCGCTCTAGGCGGAGTTGGACGAAGAGTCAGACGGCATCAATGGGAGTGGTCGATTCTTGTTCCAATCATACAGCCATTATCAATATCATCATCTGAAACGTTAAAATATTGCCAAGACATATAGTCAACCTTTTTATCAGTGAGTGGAGAAATAAGATGCCTAAAAAAATTACATAGAAAGACCCTGTATACTATAGCGACTTTTAATATTTTATCAGATCGCGAGCACCCCGACTACGTGACAGCTGACCGTGCTGTCAGAACTATCACTGAGCTGATGCCGCAAGTTGTACAAGGTCAGTATTGTAAATGAAAAATAAATACGACTAACTGACTCAGCAAAGATGGAGTGGAGTTGAAGTCGCTTATTAATTGAGATCAATGTCGGGAAACAACTGTTGTTTATTTTGAGTAGCCTGTAACACAAAAAAATGCAATGTTTTACTTCGTGGTGTAGTGGAAAAAAAAACGAAAGTAGCGACATCTGTACCGCCAGCAATGTACTACTGATTATAATCGTGCATTGCAGTATCAGAGTTTTCCGTGCGATTTGAACAAATACAACAGTCCGAATATTAAATATCAGACAGTAGGCCACCGCACACAGTCGGAGGATCCTCCCTTTTCTATGGAGGCTGGCGGGCAGTGTTGGGAAAATCAATAAAAATTATCAATCACGACTTATTTAATTATGACTAATTTAGTCATGACTAATGTAATCATGATTGACGAGCTCACTCATAGTCATGACTAAATCAATTAGTCACTAATCATTTAATCGTTAGTTTCAATTATGATTGAGAGAGAACACAACTGCGGACTGGGCTTTTTGATTTTATTTATTTAAAGCGCCATTTTGTGATAAATACTAATTATAGTTATATTTGAAATTGATTCCAGCGGTTTCTTATTTTTACTTTTGTAACTAATATGTTCTTAAAGAGCGCTTAGGTACTCCATTATTTTTGTACGCCATCCGTTGTAAATTAAATTTACAACACTTTTCTATTTGAATCTGGTGTTTTTTCTTATTTGACGGTAGTTAAAAAAACAAATCATAATAAATCAATCATGATTGGTTGACTAAGACTAAAACTATTCAATCATTAGTCATAACTAAAGCCGGATTTACATTACGAAATTAGTGGCTTGAAATTAGTTTTATAACACTAATTTGACTACTAATTTCACGTGTAAACGTTCAGTTTTACGATGCATGCATTACTTTTGCGACACTGGAGTAGTTTCGTGCTATGCGCATATTTTTTGTAAAACTAATGTCATGCAACTAATTTCATCATGTAAAGCCGGATTTACATTACGAAATTAGTGGCTTGAAATTAGTTGTATAACACTAATTTGACTACTAATTTCATGTGTAAACGTTCAGTTTTACGATGCATGCATTACTTTTGCGACACTGGAGTAGTTTCGTGCTATGCGCATATTTTTTGTAAAACTAATGTCATGCAACTAATTTCATCATGTAAATGCGACGCGAAACTAGTGTCGCGACAGCACCTGCGCAGAGTGGACGTGTGGTTTTTTGTTGGATTGCAGAAAACAAATTCGAAAGTAGTTTGCATAGCTTTCAGGATCTTCATCTGCCAATTCAGAGATTAACTGTGTTGCACCCAGATGCTTTTTTTCAACCCATCCTCGAATCCACCAACGTCTTTTCTTCCGAGATAACCTTTTTTTTATTTTATATTTTATGATTTCTACAACGACATTTTACATCATAAAATACAGCTTTGATTTTGACAGGGCCATTATCTCCGCGATACTGATAATTTCACGACACTATAATTTAAACGAAAGAAGTTTCACATGTACTAAAATTAGTTTCACGAAACTAGTTTTATCATGCATGAAACTTGTTTCGTAATGTAAATCCGGCTTAACAGATTCAACTAATCAATCATTAGTCATCAATCATGATTGACCTATTCAATCGTTAGTCATTAGTCAAACTAAATTTTGCCCAACACTGCTTGCAGGACCATACACCCGGTTCCTCATACCTCTAAAGAGGTTTATAGCATCTCTGCGACTTCTAACCTATATGTCATTATATTCCATTAATCGTAGACTCTCACACGCTCTGCGGCACTAAGTCTGGCGCAGAACAAGCCACCATGTTACAAGACCTGAAGGCTCTGTGTGAAGCTAGTCGACAGATCTGCGACAGTGCTGGACAGCCGCAGGTGAGTACCATCATTTGATACTTTTGTAGGGAATTTCACCATCATCTGACTGGCCTAAGACGATTCCATGTTGCGACTGGCCTAGCTCTGTTCTGTCTCAACTTGATAGGGAGGGAAGTGGAAATTACGTATTTCTTACTTCTCCGCTGTTCTCGTCTGTTTAATTTCAAATCAATCAAATTATTTATTTGCTAGAATGCAGGTATACAATTGAGGTCGTGAAGTATAAAAGTTGAGCCATACATTCTGCCCAAGATTTGACATGGAAAATTTAAATAGATGGAACACTAATTACTAATATAAGATAAAAATTAACAGTTCAATGCAATTAAAATACAATTAAAATGGAAAAATAAAATTCAAAAGTTGAATCGTTACTTCTTGACCTGTCGAGCTGCACTTACTCAGCGGTATTCTGGTGTTTGCCACCGTTGATTGTAGCTCAAGAGTTGCAGTGGTTGGGAATAGGGTTGCAGGCTTGACCCTATTAAAAAAATTTAACAAAACGGTTGGTGCAGTGGTTGAGCAAACTGCTGTCGCGATGCTTGTCGCTAGTTTGATTCTCGCACGGAAAAAATATTTTTATGGCCTACAGATAGTTGTTCCGGTTCTGGCTGTTTGTGTGTGTGAATTAAACAGTTGTATTTTTGTAAACGCACCCATGTTACGTGAGAAATTCCAAGTGTGGGGCAATGTCTATATAACAAAATATATACGATATAGAACGGCTTTCAGTCTAGCTGGATGCACCTGGATATCTCATATCAGTATTTTACGTGAAGAGAATGCCTATTTGACCACCACAAATCATTTACCTACTATTTAACAAGAAAATGAGATTAGTTGCCTGATTTTCGTAATTCTAACAACTTGTAATACACTATTGAATACCTGAAAAGCTCAATAGGGTAGATAACTAAAAAAAAGCGTTGAAAACTCGGGTGACGTCACATATATAGTAAGTATTTTTTTTTACAGAATAGTGACGTCACAAGCCCCCACTCCCGATCTTTGATGCTTTTGATAAAGCAAAAAATCGTGTTCAATATTTTGCGATAATCTAACTGACGGACTAAATAGAATCAAATTTTTTACTCAGAAATCATGCCTATTTTATTTATTTTATTAAGGTTCACCAACTTGTTACAGATATTACACAGATAGGTTCAAATAAGTAATTGTGTCTTAAATCTAACTGCACAACCAATTACAGGCAAACACCACATGCAAATGCTTTTTGTAATTATA